>JASAOG010000091.1:132500-1332500 GCA_030265305.1 Biomphalaria pfeifferi | reverse complement strand
GTGGCGGAGTGAGCCTAAGGGTACCGGGTTCGAATCCTGGTAAAGACTTGGATAGTTATTTTCGGGATCTTTGGGGCGCTTCTAAGACCTCCCAGCTCTAATGAGTACCTGGGGAAAAGTAAAGGCGGTTGGTCGTTGTGCTGGTCACATGACGCCTTCGTTAACAATGGACCACAGAAACTGGTGACTTTTACATCATCTGAAGATCTGCCTTATAGATTGCAAGATCTGAAATGGGAAGTTTTCTTTTTAAAAAATCGGCAATAGCCTTTTAGATTAGATTAGGATAGGATAGATAGATTAGGATAGGATAGGATAGATAGCTAGATAGATAGATAGAAGACATGGAATGTTATCTCAATAGCTTTGTCTATTAGATGAAGCATTAAGTCTCTGCATGTCTCTAAACGGATCCTTATAAATAACATCAGAAAGATCGTTTTGCTTTATTTAAGAATATTTTCAAAAGTTTATATATTACACTTAGTGAGTCCCAGCTGTTTACCTGGCTCTGTGGCTGGATGGAGGCACTATATCATTCATGTGAGCAGTTATTTCTTTATAGTGTTTATTCTCGGATTTTTCATTGTTCTCATGGGAGTATCCTTCCATAACCCATCTTTTATCAGTCTGGGGTGTGCGCCTTTGATCCCCTTGACTTTCTCTCATCCACCCCTTCTTGTTATAATTTAGCTCTGCCCCTGCCTTGCTTCTCTCCTGGGCCAGACTCTGCGCTCTCCGTTTCTGACGTAAAGTCAGACCACTAAAAGATTTCGCCTGTCTTTTCGTTCCTTCCAGATCTTCGTCCGTAGGCCAGCACATAAAATGGCGGCTCAGCATATTTCCGTTTGCGTCTTTCCCGTTGGCAACATTTTCGTCTGGGCTGCCGTGATGGTCCGTGCCTGACGTTAGGTAGGACATGACAGACTCAACTGAATTGGGTCGACCCAGCTCTTGGTGAGATGAAATCGTGTCACCCTCGAAATCTGACTCGGAATCGGTCTTATCTAAATAGTCCTGAAATACCAGGGATTTCTCGTTGCCGAGAGGCGTATGTGGCAATTCTACTTCCACTTGGATGTTTGGATTTAGAATGCCAAATTTAGTCTTCAAGTCAATTTTTCTGTTGATGCAACCTGAAAAAAAAATGAAACAGCATTTCGACACAGCTCATGTTACAGATAAGTTTATTTAATATTAAGTTCCCCTTTCGAAACTTATGATCTATAGAGCAGATGATGTAAAAGGTCATCTGTTTCTGTGGCCAACGGTTAACGAGGGTGTCGTGTGGCCAGTACAACCAACCAACCGCCTTACTCTCCCCAACTGTCAGGTACTCATTAGAACTACGTGGACTCAGAAGCGTCTAAATGTCCCAAATTTAAAATCCCAGGATTCGAATGCGGGAGTCAGGTCCGGAAGCCAAGCAATTTACCCGTCACCCACCGCGCCTCGTTATTTAATAGTAAGCTTTTTTTTTTTTTACAATTCCTCTTGTTTGATTGCAAACTCTACATAGGTTTTGGCTGAACACTGGCTGGACCAATATCTCGATAAAAAGCTCTTGCGATTTTCCTAACAATTTTGACAGTTTATGTATATCTTTGGGGGAAAAAATACTAAGTAATTAATCACACAGTGAAAACTCTGGTTCGACCGTTAAAATGTTTCAAAATATAATCATCTTTAAGTTCAGCTTGCGCCATTTTATTTTGAAGAAGTCCACAGACATAATTCCCGCACTCGAATCCAATGTTTCTTTGTATTCAGTCAAAAGGGTACTAAGAAAGATATGTACATGAGCATTGTGCACACCGTCTTATAGAGAATTACAGACAGCCGTCAGCTTGGTAAAGGAGGAATTGATGTAACAAAAAAAAAAAAAAACAGCACTAGTGCTACTAGTTTCAAATATAAATGCCACAAAGGTGTGTCTTTTTATTCGAAGAAACTTCCGCTGGACATTTTGTGGTCGCCTTTTAGCAGTGACATGAAGGGGGAGGCTGAGAAAGATGCTCGCCGCATTGGGTGATACCAACTAGAGCGCTACACCTAAGTGGGAAAAGAAAATAACTTTTTATCTGTAAAAGCAGATTATCTTTAAAGACCATTTGCTAGATTCCCTTACAAGCTTCTCCGTGTTCAATAATTACAATAATAATAATAATAATAATAGCACGAATAATGTTTCTATGACAAGGTTTTCTTTGGGATTGGGTGTTTGAGGGTGAAACGCCTTTGTTGGTATGAATTATTACGCTCCACCTCTGTTTGATAGAATAACATTTTTGACTTCATGGGGAAGTTTTTCTTTTCTTGATAATTTTATAGTTGTAAATGTGGAGCTCTTGCCCTTAGATAAGCTGTTTTTTTTTTAAATATTATTATATATTGCTTGTTTATTGTATTTATCAACGTGTGCACTTTTAGTATTTAAGTTTTGTCAAGCTTGTGTCTAAAATTACTATTCTAGCTCTTGAGACAGATGGATTCGGGAAAATGGAAAATTGAAATAAAAAAATGAGCTAAGAACCCTTCATTAGGTCATCTGTCACTCCACCACGGCCTCAGACTTACCAAAACGAGAACCTCTAACATTTAACCTCTCGGCAGCGGCAACCAAATATTTCCCACGCAATAAACTCAAGTCGAAGATGTTGGATTGACTTTCATCCTAAAGTGGACATGCAGTAGAATTAGCCTCATATCGTGGCACCATCATAATGATTATAACTTACAATTATAATTAACTTTTTTTTTTTTTTACATACGTTAATAGAAGTACACATTTATATACACGGCCCTTCTTTCCTGCAAATGTTATTAGATGTGACTCTACGTGTGTGCTTGCGTACACAGGCAATAACAAAACGAAACCAAAAGTCCTAAGTTCTAACTAGTGTGCTATCATTTGCCTTTCAGCTGCCTCGAAACAGTCATTTTTTTTTTTTTTATGTGTGCAGCCAAATTGTGACTTTTATCTAGATCTAGTTGGGCAGCAGGACCACGTGACCTTCGCTGGGTCTAGCCAGCTAAAGAGAACACTGATGTTTAACTGGGTAGCCTACATAGAAAATTTAAAGAGTCAATCCTATAGCATTCCCGATTAGTAAGATGATCGTAAACTAATGTCTTGAAGGCCATGTCCATAGAAGACAGACCTCTTTCAAACCTTAAAATCTTTGAGGTAGATGATGTAAAGCTCAACTTTTTCTATGGCCGATGGTTATTTAGGCTGGCATGTAGCCAGCACAACGACCGACTGCCATGGCTTCCCCTGGTTCCCATTATAGTTTGTGGTGGGGGGGGGGGGACTAGGGTCAGCACTAAAAATACCAAAATTTAAATCCTAGTCCTCGACATCCCAGAGTCCCAGTCCATAGAAGACGAGGCATCAGAAGACAATAATTTCAATGGCGGCTGTTGTCGTAGGCCTATAGTCTGTAGCTCCAATGGCGGCTATTGTCGTAGGCCTATAGTCCGTAGCTCCAATGGCGGCTATTGTCCTAGGCCTATAGTCTGTAGCTCATGGCAGTTTCCAAAGTAAAGCAAATAAACCTACGTCAAAGTTACATTTGATAAGTTCTTACTTTAGCTTCTGTCATTTGGTGCTGACGACCAAGTCGTGCAAGGAAATTCTTTGTGTTTTTCTTCCAGCCTTGTGTCAGCTGTAGTTGAATAGGGCGATCTGTCAGGTTAAAATGTTCATAAACAGTAAGCTTATATTTTAGCTTTTAAAAGTAGACTCTCTTTAAGAATTAAAAATAAACATCGTTTCTCCACATTTTTCCCAAGCAAACCTGGCGCCCACACCTAATTCCTATTAGCCTTTTACAAATAAAGACAAATTGTGAAGTTACTCCTCTAACTATCATATCGGCAACAAAAAAAGTTTAATAGAACATGTTTAATAGTTCCTGGAATTGAATCCAATGGACATCTACCGCCAGTTCTAGACAAAGCATACGTCCGAGCAGCGACTCGAGAAAATTATCCACACTACAAAATAAGATGAAAAGGTGAAGTGATATTTATATTAGATATATATATATATATTAGATATATTATAATCCAGATATAAAGAGAATTTAAAAACAACAACAATAAAATGTATAAATTTAAAACTTAAAAACAACTAATGTGTATAGCTTGTTTTTTTTTTCTTAGTCTCATTTCAAACTAGCTTAAATCATTTATTTATCTATTTTTGCCATTTGATGTAGAGCTAAGTATAAAGTTAATTAGTTGAGCCGACTCACAGTTTAACTTAAAAAAAAAAGGCCTACCCGAGTCAGACTTGGACAGTTTGATTGTTCTGTCAAATTTTGAAGCAGTTCGTACATTTATGCAGGTTATTACATTTTGTCTTTCTTTCTTTCTGTCTCCCAAGGCCGAATTGATAAATGCAATATTTCGTCGCATCAATGGTTCGTCAATTACATTCCCTTCTGCTTCTTCCAAATGGCACGTGCAAGTGACTGTAGCGATACCTGGCGTTGTTTGTCTCTTTCTATTTGTTTCACTACATTTATTGTTTTCCTTGAAGCGGCCCACTTGTGCGTACCTTGGTGTACTACTTAAGTTGTCGCCATTCGTCTCACTGAGTTCAATAAGAGTTATGGGTGGCTCTTGCAATCCGAAGTTATCTGATTCAGTATCGTTCGGGTAAGATCTAGCTAAATCTTGATGGGGTAGATATTGTTTCCTTGTTGACATTGCACAAGTGTCGGCCATTTTATTCTCGGTGTGTAGACTAAGAAAATTGTTACTTTAAAAAAATGGGTTGTTATCTTTTGACTCATCACGAATCAGACTGAAGTAGATGCCCTTGCCGAGTCGTTCCATGCCATTGTAACGATCGTCATTTCTAAAGCTAAATAGAAACATAAGGACTATGAATGAAATTGTATATATATATATATATATATATATATATATATATATATATATATATATATATATATATATAGGTTACAAGTTAATTAACCTATTTTATTCTAATCCTATACTCTTAAGCGAGCAATTCTTGTATATATATATTTATTTTTTGGGGGAGGGGGCGGGATTGATGCCATCGGTCCCTCCCGATCCCACCAAATTGGGCAACTACTGGGGGGGGGGGGCGAAATAATCTAAAAATAGGTTGAAATATAAATAATTACTATATATTATTAACATAAGTAATAAATTCATATACAAATTGTTTAAATGCTATACTAAAATTCGTCCGTCCCTACCGCCCCCCCCCCCCGCCTGGATCCGCCAGTGGATTAGTTGTTGTGTTTTAAAGGCAAAATATACTTTTATTGCGTAGACCAGTAGGTTGCTTTTACTTTGTTATTATTTTGCTGGTGAATTATTGCAAAGTATTCAAGTTTCCGCTTCTAATTCTACTGTCCCATACCAAAACATAGGAAATGGTCATAACACAGCTTATCTGCGCCTTACTTGCACACACTGAACATGATATCCAGGGCCGGTCCTAACATTTGCGGAGCCCTATGTGAAATGGATTGCGCGCGGCCTAGTCAGTGTAGGGATAAGGATAATAAGTGAAAATTAGGATATTGTATTAGAAAATAAATTCGTCTTTGCATTAAATTTTTATTAAATGAAAGCTGACGATGACGTTTTTTTTTATTACGCATAGGATTGGCGTTTACTTTATTGATTGACACCCCAAAATGACAATTTTGTCTATTTTAAGGACCCTTTTATGAGCTTCTGGAGATTTCTGGGAGCTCCTTAAAAACAAGGAGACCACGGGAAACTATTATAAGTTATAATGGTTTAATTTGATAATTTAAACCTAGAATTAGCGCGGGGCTTACGAAAGTTCGGGGCCCACTGCAGCTGCATAGGTTGCAGTGGCCTAGCGCCGTGTCTGATGATATCAAGTTCGCGGTCAACAAATTTTCATTAGGATGTCGCCTCTTTTGGTTTACCTATAAAGCTCGGTAAAACGGAAATAATGTTCCAGAAGTCACCCAATAAAACCTACTCAGCCAAAAAATCACGCATAGACATCCCTTAACGTGGTAGATAACTTCACATATCTGGGAAGCAAAATATAAAATGGCGCATTGATTTAAAGGTAGGTTTTGATATGTGACCATGGATAGTCGTGCTTTTGGACACCTCCAAATGAGAGTGTGGCGAAATAAATCTTTCCGCCTGTCTACAAAAATCAGTGTGGACCAAGTAGCGGTTCTCTCAACCCCTCTTTGTGGATCTGAGACATGAGTACTTCCTAGAAAGCTACTAAGACTTCTCTTGAATGTCTTCACCAAAGGCAGGTATTTGCACACCATCATGGACATACGTTGGCAAGACCGCACTACAAACAGCGATATTCTTGCGAAATGGTATGAACTTCATATAGTCCGACAGTCACGCTGGGCAGGCCACTTATCCCATATGAGGGACGAACATTAACAAATAGAATTTTTTTTTAGTGAGTTGAAAGGTCGGCGTAACAGAGATGCCACACAATAACGCTTCTTTAGAATACTAACGCGATGTTTTTAAGTCTCTCAGGGAAAAAAATGCGCTATTTTACTTTGTTACAAGGTGCACGTTTTACCCTATAAAGTAGAGATTTTTCATCACTTGATGCTTCGTACTAAGGACTTAATGAATGTAGGCCTATTCATTACAATATAAAATGTCAGAACGTAGCCATTTTAGAAGTTACACTGCTAAGACTTTCTTCCAAGCCAATAATAGCCCAATAGTTTTACGTAAAAGATGCAATGTAAAAAGTTACGACGAGCTGTGGTTTTCTATACTGTTTGGGAAGGGGGGACTCAAAAGACTTTCTATTATAATCGCCATTAACAACTACATTGAGAACTGACCGAACGAAAAAGCAACTCTTCAGGTTGATAGTCTTTACCCTATAGTTCATTTTCGTAATTACAAAAACATTATTCCCAAAATGACTTCGGGTATAGAGTCTATATCCTTCCTTAGCAAATTATTCATCCGAACGAGGCTCGGCCACCTGGTACTTGTATATAACACCAATTGATACACAACTGCACATTGTCAATCTTTTTTTTTTTTTTGCCAGAGTGCTAAGCGTAATGAAATTTAAGATAGAAGAATTAAAAGTAAAGTAGCAATAGTGTATAAAACACACTGAAACATACACTTCAAATACAAAACCAAATAAATATTCAGAAAGACACAAAGATAAAGGGACACTCCGTGTTTCATATTTGTACATATTTTTCCTTAGCGCAATTAGAGCATGGAAAACGTTGCCTTAATCAGCCAGAAAAAACAGTGACTTGGCTGAGTTTAAGTCACTGATTAACATGCATGACTAGATTGACCTAGGGACATGCGTAGGATGAAACGTCTGTATTTTATAAGATAAGATAATTAAAATAAAAAATAACAGAGCATCACTCGAATGTTTTCTAACCAAATTATTTCAAATGCGATCCTTTTTTTTAAAATGATTTATTCCCCCAATAACTACATCAATATTCTTACGGTGCATTTTACAAATATAAAAACATTACAAAAAGTCTCATTTTTTGTCTTTTTAACCATTTTCCAACCTTAGATACACATTGAATGATAATGCGATTAGTCAAATGAAACAGACACGTGTGAGACAATCATGATGTGAAAATACACAAACACTTCACCCTCTAATAAGGTCCTAAGATTCCTAATGAAGCGAACCCTAGATACTTAGGTTGATGTTACGCGACATTCATTGTTCATGTTACGCCTTGAGTTCACTACACTGACCTATGCATACTTAGACAAAGTAAAATATGCCAATATTTGTTCTTGAGCTGATTGGTAATGTTTGGGAAACAATGGTAACATAATATGGCAGTGAATGGGGATCAAATCTTTTTTTTTAGATAAGTGAAAACACAGTTACACTTTACCTTAGTCTGAGTCTCCGCTGTGAACATTTCCCTATGTCCTGGGTGAGGTCTGGCAAGGCGTTACATATAGATTCATATCCAAAAGTTAATTAACACAAGAGCCTGAAAAAGAATGAACGATACCAAGCGTGTAATGACGGTGCAATGTTGTCGGCCTAATTATTATTATTGATTATTAATTTATTGTTAATTTAAACGTGAAAAAAAATTCGAGTAAGAAGTTCAAGGATGAGAACAGTGTGTCACGTGACTAAGCAGACCCAGTTTTAACCTGCAAATTTTGCTACATTAAATGAAGTCATTGTCCGCCGGGTGTCTCTCTTCGCGCCTGTCTTCGGCAAGGTCTAGGTCTCAAATGTGTCAGCTTTCATTGCCAGCTGTTTTCCTCTATGCTAGTGAGTGAGAACTGACGCCTGAGTTGATCTTTATAGCGCTTCCGTGGAGCATCCTTGTTGCGTCGTTCTCCTCAAAACTCGCCAAAAGGTTTCCTTAGGCAAAAGTTCATCCCCTATGCTGGATAGCTGTTCCACTCAGCGCAGAAAGTAGTACCTCTACAGTGACCACAACGGCGTCCAACAGAGCATAACCTAATTATTTGTAACGTAGACTTGTCAGCGTATATCCATTATTGAACGCAGGCACCTTTGGTAATAGAGTTCGAAGAGCCTTCGAAGCTTGAAAGCATCCAGGTCTCAGAGCAATACACAAGTTTTCAGAACCTCGACCTCATAGACATTAATTTTTTTTTTCTCTTTTTAACAGTCGAATAGAGTTACTCCACCTTACTCTCTTTCGGGGGTGTGCGCTGTTGGTCTCAGCCAGATCATTGCCTATTTCTCTAGGCAGTGATGCGTCTTTGGATACTGTGCTGCTCACAAAATAGTTTCCACAATCACATTAAGTGAGTCGCAATTACAGCAGCTAAAGATAAAATCGCACAGTAGGCATTTCACTACAACTAGAACAACTGGCATAGACATAACATAGTCTCATGGGCGTAGCCAAAATTTTTCGTGGGGGGGGGGGGATTTTTTTTTCTCACCCCCCCGGGCCATCTATATAAACATGTGTGTGTATGTGCGTGCGCTTGTGTGTGTGTACATAATTAATCTTTTCTTACATTCCTACCCTTCATTATTTCGCCCTAAAATAGTTATTCCTGGAGTTAGTGGAAAGACTATAGACACCCCACTCTTGCCAGCCAGGGGGTCTGAGGGAGCGCTGTGAGCTCCCCACAGCGGGTCCTAGGCAGATTCTGAGGTAGGTATCTACAGAGTATTAACCTGCTATTAAAACTTTTAGTTCAAAAAAAAAATCTGCTATTCAATGCACTTTATTAATGGAGCCCAGCGACTGGTAGAAATTTGAAACATCTCTTGACTACGCTCGTGGAATTTGGTGATTGTAGTTTGCTTTAGATTTTATATCTAAAAGGGAAGTTTCTCGTCAAAACCATCTGTTGGGGAGGGGGGAGGGTTAAACTAAAAAGTCTCCGGAGTTTTTTTTTTAAACAAACAGGTGACTGTAGCTTGCTTTAGAGTAATATTGAAGAGGCAGTTTTTAACCTCCAAACTCTCTGTATCTGGAGGGGAATTTAACTTAAAGCCCTCTGGAGGAGAGTTAAACTCAAAACACCCCTTGGCTAAGCTCATAAAATTTGGCTTTAATTTTATATTGAAGAGGTGGTTTTTAGCTTCAAACCCCGCTGAAAGGGGGGGGGGAGGGTTAATCTCAATACCCTCTAGAGGAGGTTTCAACTTAAAGCACTCTGGAGGTGTTTTTTTTTAAACTCAAATATACGCTCATATAATCAGCGATCACCAGATTAATTATAAGAAATTTCTACAAATCAAATAAGAACATAAAACTGAAATGTTATTTAACCTTGGTTAGGCCAATAATAGAATATGCATCCTCTGTTTGGGACACCTCAACTCAAGAAAACATTAAGAAACTGAAACAGACGCAAAATAGAGCAGTGACAGTCATAACAAACGAACAGGCCTATTGATATTATTTGATTACAGTAACACCTTTAGTAAAATCACTAAATTTAAAAAGCCTTCAGGATAGAAGACTTAAAAGTAAAGTACATGTAGCAATTATACATAAAACACTGAAAAATAATTTTCTAATACAAAATGAAAATCTAATAAAATACTCAGAAAGACGCAAAGATAAAGGCACATTCCTCGTTCCATATGCTAGGACAAATTTGTACAAATGCTCCTTCTTCCCTAGCGCTATTAGAGCATGGAATGGGTTGCCTGAGACAGTCAGGAACACCGGTGACTTGGCTGAATATAAGTCATTGATTAACATGCATGACTAGATTGACCTAGGGATACGCCTAGGACGTAGTCATCTTCTTTTTTGAAGTAACGTCTGTATGTTATAAGAAGATAAGGTGCCGCTAAAAGTCTCTTAAGACTTCATAGGCCAAAGAGAAAGTGAATATTAATCGACCACCGGCTATGTCTGCGCTCCATGTGGCAAAATATGTAGGTCGAAGCTGGGGCTGCACTCCACGTTAATCGTAGGACTGGAAAAAAATCCTTATTATTATTATTAGGCTATTAACCTACATTAAATACTAAATACATTAAATACTAATCTGCTCGAATGTTTAGCCAAAGCGACGTCTATTTCATAGCTACAATCAGAATACACCCGGACGTCTGAATTCACCAGATCTTTGACTAGACATGAGAATCACAAGTCAATCTAAAGAAAGTCTTCAGGTACTGCTATTTGAATTTAGTGATGTGTTCATTATAGTGAGTTACCTTTTACGCACGTAGATCTACTTGTTTCATTGTATTAAAGGCGTGCATTTAGAGTGAATGTTGAAAAAAACCAGTAGGCCTAAAACATAATTCAGTCATAGAGATACATAGTGGAAATTTTCATACATGGAAGCTATTCCATAAATAGCAAGCTTTTTGGTACATCCGGTGTACAGTATAAAAGAAGTGTTGATAGCCTAAGCATGCCAAGGCTATGTTTTTTAAACCTGATATTGTTTTGTTTTCACTTTTAGTGCTGCAGAATCAAATTGTCCGTTTGTAGATTTATTTTGTTGGAAACATTGAAGTTTAGCGTCCTTGACACAGTTCAGTTGATTGTGAACATCTCCGATAGCAGTGCGCTCTGGACTGTCGTCTCCATGGTTCCGGGTTCGTAGGTCTAGGCCTACTCTGCACACCATAATCCCTCGCCGTCCTACTCGTGGACTAGGATATAATAATGGCAATGTCTTCGATTCCGAAGATTAAAAATGAGTGCAGTGTTACACATGACTACGCAAACACAGTTACGACCTGCATATTTTTCATCATCTAGTGCAGGCAAAGCCGTTGTCCGCCGGCGGTCTTTTTAAGTTTTCTTTCCGTCTTCTGCGTCTGACTTAAAGAATGTCTTTTCTTTGAGTCTCAAATGTTTGTTCCGTGACCTTTGTGACAGCTCCCCAACTGCCTCTTTCATAGGCCATCTGCTACTTTCCTCTATGCCAGAGAGGGCGAAATGGCGCCCGAATTGATCTTTATAGCGCTTACGGATGGAACACCTCTGTTAGGCCGTCCTCCTTTAAGCTCGTACAAGAAGATCACCTTTGGCATGTGGTACTTTTGTCCGAATTATTACAAGTATGTCATGACAGAGGTTTTCTGTAAACCAACTTTTCCTCTAATGACATGTATAAACTTGCAGTAATCATTGTTCTCTGTTCTCTCCTTGTCTGTGACTATCTCTCTCTCTCTATATATATATACATAAATATATATATATTTATAACATATATATATATATATAACACACACATACATATATACATAGCCCATACTCTTTGCAGGCCTGAGAAAAACAGGACATTAGTGACCTCATGCCTCCGCATGTGTGTGTGCGTATCACAATTGCTGCGTCATTCGTAAATGGCATTTCTCTTCTAAGGGTGGTTCTGATTTTTGTTTTCGCCTTGGTCTGGCAATACACCAGTATTCAAAAGTTTGCCATCGAATCTGTAATGGAGATGGATGGTGGATTTGTTAAACGTGTGGTGGATTAGCAGCGAAAAAAAAGAGTATTCATGGGGCCAAGACGCTTTCTTGTTTAATTCCGCTGTTAATGCTAAAACTTTCAAAGCAGAAGCCATTGAAGTGCACAGTAGCCATCATATTTTGATGCAAAGAAACAATTATATTTAGCAGCTTGGGCGGACAGCTTCTTTTCTGTACAATTTCAAAGTGCCATCTCTGCTGACTAGATCGAATACAGCCTAGTGTGGATGTAATCAAACAGGACTTCATAGCAGTGGACACTGATGTTGACTACTGAGAAGACCTTATCCTAGACTGAACTATGTGGAGAGAGATGGTAACCAAGAAAATTATTGACAGAAAAAATAACTGAGGAAAAGTTTCTGGCTCCTCTACCACCAAAGTGAATGCCATTTTAACCTGCGATACATGTGGGTGAAAATCTCTCTCTCTCGAGAATAGTTGTTCTACGAGATGAACAACTGAAGGGGGCTAACAATATATATCTATAAATTATCAATTCGATTATTAATTAATTATTACTTTGTGAGTAGTACACTGCATTTATAGATTCATATTGACTCTTTCTGCAATCTTTGGCTCAACTACATTTGTTGGTTGATACTGGCTGCTGTAAATCTTCTTAAAAATAAAAAATCATCTTTACTATAGTTGTTTGCCTAACATGGTGATGATAGCTTGTACAACTTTAGCTCTTTAAAGCACCCACCAAATTAATCACATTCAAAGTTGAGATAAAAGCAATATTTAAGTCAACATAAATTTTGTGTACAAAATGTGTAATGATAGAGTCACGGCCAAACAATATTCAATGAAACAGAATAATAAAGACAGTATTTTAGTTCCAATATACAGGTACATTACATATTTATTCACTTATGAATATATACTATGACACACAAAAGAAAAAAGTTGTGTGGTCCTAACAGTTCTTTAATCATTCATTAAAAAAAAGATATATATATATATTATATTATTATATATATAATTCATTGAGATACTAATATAATCCAAGGACAAAGTCTCGAGGCAAAAATGTCAAATTGATTTGGTTGGACAGTTTTAGTTCAAGAAATATTAATGAAAGTTACTCAATATAAAACTAGCAAACCATTCTGACTTTAATGGCAGTTTACAAGACCTTGTTCTATTGATAAACACAACAAACTGTGGCTTATTGATAACTAGTTAATTATTATTCCTATTCAGTACACAAGAACATTAGAAGTCCGTCAAATGCTGAGCAAACCATTATTCTGTCCATACTGGAGTGTATAAAAACATGTCAATTGGTATGATATGAAACTAACAACTTGATCACATAGTCTGCAATGGGCCTGCTATGTCACAGAATATGCTGCCAAGAGGAAATCAATGGAGGGAAAAAAAAACACTTTCAATAGATGATAAAAACACACAAGCAAAAAACAACACTTAAATAAAACACAGTACAAAGTACACCTAACTTAACTGAAGTATCTAAGACACAATGCACATTTGTGGTAGATTATAAATAAATGGTTAACAACATCCTAACAACTCTTCAACTATAAAGAACTTAAGCAAAATGAAATATAGGCCAGTGCACTGATATCACAGAAAAGAAAAAAAAATATCTGTAAAAAGATCATTTCAAAACAATGAGAACTAAGGCTGTTTCTCTTGAGCTGGAAATTAAATCAGTAGTTTTTTTTATAGTTTTTTTGCCATTAATTTTGCATTGTTCAATAGATTGAGTATAAAATCTGTGGCAAGTGGCTAAACAAAATATAAATATGGCACAAATGAAATCCAGAATGCTGTTGTCAGTTCTGTACCAGGTATTTGATGAAATAAATGTCTATATATGTAATAATGATATTACACAATTTTTGTCACAGTCAGCCAGATATAGAATAGACAAAGGAATGGTTACAACTGCTTGAATAAATCTCTCAAGTGTGTGTTTACACTGTCTATTCCTTGATATATTCATTAAGGTTTGTGCTTTAACCATCTTCTTGCCATCTAGAAGACAGAGCACTTCAGACCTGCTGAAATGCCTCAGTTCTGAGTTCAAGTAGGTATTCTACTTCAAATCTGAGCTAAGTCCAACCAGCTCAGAAATAGGCAATTTAGTGAGCAATGAAAGATATTTAATTAAATTAAATTAATGCCACACATACCCTCATTTTAAATATAGTTAAGGACACATTTGAAATCTACTAGACCTGGTCCTTGAGATTTAAAAAGAAGACAATATCTTTTTCCTAAGCACCTGAACAAGTCATTATCAAAGGAATGAAGATAACTTGAATAGAGCAAAGTACATGTTTTGTATCTAAACAATAGAAACTGAGCAACAAATAGACTTTTACTCTTTGTTCTGTTATACAACATGACATTATGTAAAGCAGACAACTTGTACCACCTGCTCATACATTTGATAATATCTAAACAGAGAACCGGGCATTCAAAGCAGGAAATAATTATTTAACATTACATAGAAGAAATGAGTTTCAATTTAATGGAGAAAAAATATAATGTTGATAATAAAATTGTCAATAAATGGCTGGCTATATCACACCATGGAAAACAACCCCTAAAAAAATGTTTAAAGGTGTACACTGGTTAAATTTCAATAAATAACTTTATAAACACACACTAATTAGATATACAGGATGTTTGCAGATGGTCAAGATGCTGACAAAATGTGTGCTGGTCAGAGATGAAGAATGATTCCAGGCAGATATCAGTTTTTAGAGAACATCTCTCTCATGTCACATAGAGATTTTTTCAAGGTGGCCCCAAACTTGTGAGAGTCCTGGCAGAATAGAAAAGTATATTAGTTCACAGAGAAATAACTCTAAAGTCTAAGTCTAAAAGAATTGAAATCTTTATGATGAAATATCTACATGATGCTAGATCAAATAATTTTGTCTACAAGAATTGATGAAGCCTAATATCTAACCAAAAAACTTCTAAGTGTGTGGATGTTCCAGCTTTAGAATGTTGGTTTTAGCTTCCTTACCAAAAGATTGTCACAGTTTTAGTTTCCTAAACAATGATCTTTAGTTGATAAACAGCTAAATTCTGACTCTTTTCAAGTCTCTCATCTAACTCTTTATAAAACAAAGTTATATAAAGACTTTTTCCTTTTTGTTCTAATTCACATTTAATATTTGATACAAACAAAATCGTACATTACATCTCAAAATTTGACCAGATTCTGCCACGTCTCAAGATGAAACCAAAACCAGTGACTCATCCTGGTACATCCATTGTCTTCCGAGACAGAAGGAGCCATATATGTATATTTAAATGATTTCTAACTTTTAAATTTTGGCAACAAAAGAGTGTAGATGAAGCCAAATTATTAATGTATGTTCTTTTAAACAAATCAATTCAGATAGCAAATAATATGAAATGATGGCAACTCTAACCGTGTGTGGACATGATACTTTGCAAGATATATGGAAGAATATTGTGTCTTCTCCTGCTATGATGTAGGACACACCATAACCATCATCTGTCACCTGCAGAATGACAAGATTAAAATTACATGTAAAACAAGATTGAAATATTTAGAAAACTGGTCAAAATTTGTGCAGTATCATTATTTAGTGCAGAATTTAATGAAATTACCAAACTATTACATTCACTTTCCTATGTTAAGGATAAAATTATTATAAACAGATGTTTTTTTTAAATTAAAAAAAGAGTTTGTGTTATTTTTACTCATACAACAAGTTACACATAAGTGTAGAGCAAAACTTCAGAACTAGTTTGAGCATGATGAAGTCAGTGATGAAATGAGGAGTTTCAATACTGCTATTAAAAATTGAGACCTAAACATTACTAACAGACAAAACAAACCCAACTGCGACAGCTAAAAAAGAAAACAACATATTTACTATTTGAACCAATACAAAAAAAAAAATTTAAAAAAATTCAAACGATATGTCCCTTTAAAATAAACTAATCTTGTTAAATGTTATCATAAGTGCAGTGCTCATTTTTTGTGTTAAGATTAATTTAAAATATTTTCCATTTGCATGGCCACCAATGGGCTTGTACATGGCAAGACCACACTACAAAAAAAGATGTTCTGGCAAACACCTAGAGTTCCACAGATGTTGGGCAGGACACATATTCCATGTGGGGGATGATCATATGCCAAAGGCAACATTTGCTGGTGAGCTAAAAAGTGGTTAGCTTAACATAAGTGCTCCCCGAAAACGCTTGAAGACCAACTTTCTTAAACTCACAGAAGAGAGCACCTGACAGCAGGCTGCTTCCGAAGGAGAAGGCTGGAGATTTCTTACAGAGGCTGCAATATACACATTCAAGACCAAAAGTAAATCCATTGCTAAGGACAGACATAGATGGTGAAAAAAGAACCTAAATTGACCACTGGCGCACAGCAGTTATGTCTGGGCTTCAATAATGCACTCCTCATTAATCTTCAGAAGAAAACTTACAGGACCAAAGCCTCCTCCTCCACATATACGATTTGGATATTTATTTAGGTCAAGCCTGTCTGTCTGTTGATGGGGAGTCTGTAAAATAAAATGAAACTAATGAATACATACACTTTATAATCAGTGATTCATATGAATGAAAGTATAAGAAGACAAAAAGGAAACAAAATAGCACTCACATACTGAATGAATAAAGTCAAGAAAAACTCTCTTACCTGACTTGTGGAGAGCTTCCATGGTTCACTGAGAGCCTTAGTCAGGAAAGGTGACTCTAAATCCAGATACTTGGAGACAACATACAGACAGAACAAATGTCTATCTACCCCCCTGCCTGTCATGGTGTCACGGTACAGCTTTTGATGAGTCTCTGCTGCTTTATTCAATAACTTGATACATTCTGATTTCTGAAATCAAAAATTGTTTTTATTTTATTTCTATTGTAATTATGAAGACATCCTTTAGCCAAGCAGAAGTTCTATAAAACTGTTTCAAATATTTCTCACAGAAAAATTACTATATAAAACTACAGTAGTTGAAAAACAGGCTAACATAAAGTAACTTACAGGTTTCCCTTCATTAAGAGCTAGGGCAAAGTTACACACATCTGCTGTACATGACCTGACAGTTTCTGTACGCCCTTCACGGAACAAACGTGTCATAGATGATTCATATGTCAAACAAAATTTGTTTTCCATCTGTGGATCAAAATGAATATTTGAAAAAAAGCTGAGCAGACAGCTCAAAGAAATGCATTCATGTTTTAGAATCAAACTAGTTGATCCAGATTGAATGAAGCCTTTGAAAGATGCATACAAACATAAACTCTTACATTGACCACCTCCTAACAATTGGATATGAATAAAATAAAATCCTGAAAAAAAAAAAAAGACCAACAAAATAAATGTGAAAACAAGACACAAGAAATACCCAATAAGACATTGCTCTAACCCTATAGTAAGTCAGCTGCAGGGCTGCTTGTATGAAGGCATCAGGACTGACTTTACATGTCTTGACAAATCCTTTCCCGAATTCTGTAAACATCATGATGTGAAGATCGAGGTCATTCATCAGCTTAGTGGCCACCTGGAGGCTGTTCTCTATGACATCTATGCACTACAATAAATTAACACAAGAAAAAAATTGTGTTAATATATTTCTAAATATAGATATAAATGCTTGTTGTATGCTATTTTACAATTTGTCTTTCTGATGCTAGTATTAAAACTTTAACTGTTAATACTACCATACAATGTAAAGAGCTATGAGAAAAAATTTTCAATATTTAGATTGCGAAACATTTTAACTTATGCTAGATGAAGTCTTAACAATTTAGGTTTTGTCTTCAGTACAAAGATTAAGGAATATTGAAGACTAATATTTATATTTCTCGAAAATGTAGAGAACAATGTTTGTTGGCTTTTTGTTTGTTATTCTAATGACTATTTTGGCTGATTGAAACATGTTTACAAAGAACTATTGGTATCACAAATTAAATAATTTTATAACTATTAAGTGACATTCTTTTTTGAAAAAGCTCATTACTAATCAAACTAATTAAGGGAATATCTGATACCAAATTTAAATTTGATTACCTATTTCTTTTTTTTTTTTCTTAAAAAAAAAATTTGAAAAAAATAATTAAGTTTAGAAATTCAATTGTTTAGCCTAGTTTTCTTTTAACAATCTTTTAAATATTCTCAATCCCCAATGGCATTTCAAAATTTAATGACAAAATTAGGAATCCGATTCATGGATAGAATGTCATTCACCATTTTTTTTTTTAGTAAACTTCTCTTTTCAATCACATTTTGTAGGCATATGTAAGGCTTTAAGTTTAACTGAGGCTCAGTTCTAGGCCACTATTCAGCCACATATCTGGTTGGTATTTGAGAAAATATATTTAACAAAAGAAGTAAAATGTCAACACATTGAATGTAGATGAGTGAAATGTTGAGACAAAGACAATTTATAAAGACAATTTATATTTATTAAACAAGAAATCTACATGCAATTTCAGGTAGGGTGAGAGCAATTATAGATTATAGACTGCAAGCAAACTGTTCTTATTATGATAATACGTTTATTACTATTACAATAAAAAAAGCATAAAAAACACTAATTTTTCATGATCCAATGCTAAACTTGATGCATATTTAAATCATCAGAAATCATTCAGCCTTTATAATTTAAAAAACAATCACAACAAACTGTGTGAATCACTCACAGGTGTAGGAATCTCCCAATGCAATCTAATTGGATGTGGAGGCTCACACTCTGGGGTGCCTATACAGTGACCTTTCTCATCATATCTATTGATGAATACAGATAATATTTAACAAAAACTTAAAAATAAATTTGCATATTATAAAAATTTGACCTTCACTCATAGTTTGAGCCAAAGTCATCATGACCTAGATATATCAGCTTAGTTCTCAATTTAAGGAAGATCTATACCTTAACAAGTTAAAACATAATGATTAACACTGACTTAAAATATATATATTGTCTTTATGATTACTGAAATAATGGAGATGTAAACAAAATCTTTTAATTTAATTTGTTTGATTTTTAAGTATTTCTTGAAATTATACATAATTATGAAAAATCTGAAGAAAACAAACCTACAAATGTTTAAAAAAATTTAAAATAAAATTTCAATTCATAACTAAAATATTTAAATACAAAGAATTAATTTAGTTTTAAGCATAATAGTTTTGTTACTGCAGCATTGCATCACAAAATAAAAAATAATTAATTGTATATATATATATATATTTTATAAGATAGAAATCAAATAAAATTTTTTAACTCTATAAGCTTTAAATATTACTGACATTAAATTGTCATTTTAAAAAATCCAAAATAAGTAAGAAAATATAAAATGCTTTTAAAAGTAAGCAATCTTAAAGTAATCTAAAAATACTTTTTTAAAAAAATCTCTCTTGTTATCAATTACGGTAATAAACAAAAAAGATATTACATATATATGAAATACTATGAATAATAATGAATATCTGGTGAATATATAAAAGAAGTTCAAACCAGCAGTACTATTTGCATTTAAATACATCTAGAAAACTAAAATGAGTAGTAATAGAATCAGCATATAACTCCTATAATGATTTTATTCAAATGCCACACATTTATCAACATTTAAATTTACACTACTAGTAAAAATTGAACGTAATTATATTTTAAGATTAGGCCTTTTAGAAGTGTAGATACTGCAACCTTGTAAAATTACTTTAGTGATCATCAATTATAGATAAAGGTAACTATATTCAAAATATTGAAGGAAAAATGATACAATTTTACATCTCTTTTTAAAGGTATTTATCTTGAGAAATAATCAACTCTAGATGCTACAAAGTTCAAATAATATGGGATGACAGCTACTTTAAGAAACAAAACAGGAGAAGAATGTAAGGATGACAGCTAATCTCAGAGAGTGAACATTCTGATACTGAAATGATGGGCATTCAGAACAGACATGTCAAATAGACAGCCACACTAATGATAATAAAGAAAATACAAAGCAACCTATTCTGCTTAAATATGTGTGAAAGCATTAAGAAAAAAAAAGGTTGGTGAAACAGGGTACAGGGAGTTTACCCTAATTTGTATTGCTCATCTTGAGCTATCTCCCATAGCTGGGCCATCACAGGTGCATCGGCCCTAAGTACCAAGCACACAAATAAGAAGGTGATTAGTTAAAGATTTACAACCAGATGGAAATTGGGATACAAGTAAATGACATCTGGCAGGCATGTTAGGTTTGCACAGTAGCACATGTCCAATTTTAGGACATTTCTGAATTTAATAGAACTTTTCCTAAATACTAAAATGGAAAAAAAAAATTAATTCTCAGATATAATTTACTAATATACTGAAGCAGATGATAAAATGCATGTAAACAAATTCAAGCAGATCTAAAAGAATGAAGATTTTACAACAGAGGTGAACAGTCAAGTTTTTTCCATTTGTACTGGCTGTAATCTTATCCTATGTTTATTGATCTTCGTTTATTTTCTTTTATTTCTGTGATTATAACTACAAACAGAGATAGAAATTCTAATTTTAGAGTTAAAAATGAAGTTTACATTTAAAACTATTTTTAGTAAATAGGAAAAAAAAGACATCCTCATGTTTGATTGTTTATTTTTTCACTCTTGATAAATAACAAGACTTGACTGATCCCCCATGATGCATAATGAATGAAAGTCATTTAGCTGAGCTCCAGGTGAGCTAGTTCAATAGTTCAAATGGATAAAAGCTTTCAATACTTTTATGTTGTTGTTGTTTTTTTTTCAAGTTAGTTGTGATACAGCCCAAGTAGTCAATAGTAATTTCTGAAAGTTGCATCCTTAAATATGTAGCCAACATTAGCAGCACCTCATACACCTTATGAACCTATGCTAAAAATGATGGCTAAGCATATTTTAAATTTAAATCAAATTATTTTTAAAATGCTCAGAAGAAAAAAAATGTAAATTACATTTAAATGTATGTGTTCCCTGTTAGATTTCTCCCAATTCATCATTTTAAAATATATTTACAAGCTAATGACTTCTTTTTTTTTATCTGAGGTAAGGTAATTCCAGTTTATGACTTTGTGGAGTTAAAAAAACTGGCAATAGTAGACATTCCTCAAAATGCTTGTGAGGAACTAAATGTTACCCAATGCTTTTTTTTTTTTTTTGGAAGTCCTTCATTCCCAGATGATAAAAAAAATTACACAAAGCATACGTTTAAAAAAAGTCTTCAAATAAAAACAAATTCTAATAAAATAAATGCAACAAATATTAGTTGAAAAGCAAGTCCCCCCAAAATACCAGGTGGTTAATGAAAACATAAATAAATGTAACATCCATACATACAATACACAAAGAAAATAAGAGAAAACAAGAGAATGCTGTGAGATCAAACAACTAGTACATGTGTTCTGTGTGTGTGTACATTAGATTTAGAATTACCCATGTCTTAATTCATGTTGCTGACAAGCTTCCCATGTTTGGGCCATAAGTGGTGCATCTGCCCTGAATTACACAATTAGTAAAGAAAGTTCATCAATATTATTTTAAAATAAGAATTTAATGGACCCATTGAAATGCACAGACAATTTTTTTTCTTCAGACCTGCAAGAAAATGTGTAAACAATTATTGTTTTCTCTCCAAATGTAAGAGAGTATGTAATGATGGCCCTTAACAAGATATGAAAGACGAGTTCAGATGATAAACAAAATAACGTGTGAAAATGGGATTCAGAATGTTAATTTGATAGAATTAAAGTGAACATTTCTTTATTAAATCAGACTAGTTTAAAATGTTTAAAAATAACTTAGGTAGATACATAATATCTATTAAGGAATTTTTAAAAAATAATTTCTTGTTTGTAGAAAACTACAGCCAGTATTCAGCTGGAGGTTTTATATAACTACTCAATAATGTAATTCTAAAGTAAAGATAAATTATTAATAAGACATTTCTCCTGTTTAAAAGAACATAACCTGGGGGCCATCATTGCATATTAAAAATAATCCTTCTTCTGTATCAGTCCTGAAATGTCATTTGACATATTAAAGTAACAAATGGTGGAGAGGTGAAGAAATGTTGCTTCCTGTCAATTAACATCTCTCTGAAAGTGGGCTATACTGAAAATCTTGTAAGATGTTTATTATATTAATAGTTTAAAAAAGTATTTTATTTTATGATTCATTGATACTACTAATTAACCAACCTCTACCAAACGACAGCCCAAAAATTCCCAGAAGGTATAAGCCTTTATAGATAAAATAAAAATAAAACCATGCTGAAAACATGTATCCCCAAAGCCTATATGTCAATATATGCATAGAAAGCTTTATATATATATATTTATATATATATATATATATATATATATATATATATATATATATATATATATATATATATATATATATAAATCATTAATAAATATGCTGAAAGCCATCTAGCTTTAAGAAAAAAAGTATCTTAATTATGAATAAACAATAACTCAAATGTTTTTTTATATTGTTAATAGTAGATATCTATATTTTATTAACAGGTTAAAAAACAAACACCTATATATATCTATATATCAGGCTAACCTGGCTGACATTAGAGAGATTGAAATAATGAGCTACAGCTCTCGACATGAATATCCAATAATTAAAGCATTGTTTGGGTTTTGTGCATTGCCAACAACTGGGTTTTTTGTGCTAGAGAAAATGAGGTGAGTGAAGAGGATCATGCAACAGTGCAAGTCAGAAACAGTTTACCCAAGGTCAAAGTCATGTCTGAAGGTTACCTCACACATCTGAGACAAAATGGGAGCATCTGCCCTATGTACACATAGTGTGGATGACATTATTGATAGAAAGACTAATATTAGCTACAAAGCATTTAAAAGACACAGATGCATTGGACAATGGGCAGCAACTTCATTCTGAAACCATTAAAAGAACAATGCAAATATGAAACACATTCTTTTCAAACATTGATATGCTAAGATAACCATGCCTATTATTTAACAGATGCATTTGATACACAGTAACTAAACTGAAACCCTTTAACATAAAGAAATGTTAAAAGTTTTGTGCAGTCTTTGCATTACAAGTATCAATTATAAAAGTATTCTCAGAACACAACAGTCATTCAGTGATGAATTAGGTGATGAACTTATGTTAGGCATATAACTTCTATTAGTTTGTTTTGTGCATATATAATTAGTTTCATTAGTTTCTGATGTATATTATTGCTCCATGTAAAATATGGTTAATAGAGTGCTTATAACTTTTTTGTTTAGTGTGCTACTAATGCATGCTTTGATTAAAATCTTGTTTACAAATACTTTATTTCTATTTCATGCAAGAAAAAAAAAATTAAACTGCTAAACAAAGAAAGTGAACCAAAAAAAAATGAAGCTTTAAAAAGAGTCAAAAGCAATGTTCGTTGTCAGCTCCCATCATGCACTAATGAGATACTAAATTATGTACCCCAACAGTATGTGTTCTCTGGTCACTACAACCTCCCACATGTGAGCCATAATGGGTGCATCTGCCCTAAAAGAGATAACAACCCTGATGAAGCTTGCTGTATAGCAAACAACAATCACACTTCTAATTTATGCTCAACTAGTTTGGGTATTACAATTAATTAAAACATTTACAGCTACATTAAACCAGAGATTCTCAATCAGAGCCATGCCAGTTTTGCTATGTTAGATCATGGAGACTTAAAAATGAGCAAAGCAAGTAGTTTTATGTTGGACCAGACATTATCCAATGAGAGGTGATAAGAGTCATTCTCTAGTCATTAATGGGCTCTTGGTATGACATACCAGTATTTCTGTTAAATCAGCCTGGGAGTGTGGAGGACTCAGATAACTGATTTTCATGTATATATTCATTTGGTATTACATTTCATTATTACAGTAGACAAGTTTGAAACAAAAAAAAAAATTTTAAAGGGGAAAACTTTCTTTCATATATGTTTCGATAATTGGCAAAAAAAAAATTATCATAAAAAAAATAAATATTGTGTAATGCAGAATTAAAAAATCCTCTCCAAAACAAATCAAGTAAAAAACAATGTTTAATAAAATATCTTAAACCTATCAATTTTAGATTCAAAAGTGTGAAACAAACATATTATTTAAAAAAAAAAACATACTGTATATAAAGAGATAAATAAGTTTAATTCTCTAATACAAAAATAAAAGGAATATTAAAAATTTGAAAAAAAAAAAATCATTCTGAAAAGTCAATCAAGCAAGAAAAATATTTTAAAAAATATTTTTTTTTAAAGACAATACCTCCTTTATACAACTTATACAGTGAATATTTTGCTCTAAATAACTAATGAAATGTTAAATTTGCCCCCCCCCCCCCCACTCCCAACCGAGAAAAAATTTTGGTTAAGGTTACAAGACATAATAGGCCTTTAAATCTATACTTAGAAGATGGTGTGCAAAATGTTCCTGAACATAATGCCTAAATGGGTAAACATAGAGGACCTATAGTCTGTTCAAGATAAAGATCTTCTAGTTCTCTAGCCAAATTTAACTTATTTTCTTTTTATACTTTAAAAAATTATAATGGTCAAACTAGAGTTATCCCAGTGTGGCCAACAAGGTAGTAATTCTTTTTTCAACAATATACATCAACTGTCAAATTTCTAAGAAAATCGTTAGAACCGTTTTGGAGAATCAAGTCCACCCACCTTTTGACCACCCTGAAGGTTCCACTCAGAAAAAGTGACTTGAGTAGAGGTATTATAAAAAGATTTTTAAGAATGGCATCTAAATATTTAAACACATGATAAATGGAAAGTCAAAAATTAAACTACATAACAACCTTATTTCTAGTGTACACTATGGATTAACTCCTTGTGGACATGGCACCTATGTTTCACAAATATCTATATCTATCAGGACCAGTTACTGAATAACAACTAAAAAAACACACGAACATGTCCAAAACTGAAGTTCATTTATATTAGATTTATTAGATATTACATATATTCTTAAAAATTTCAATTACCCCTTTAGTTAATCTAAAAATAATTAGGGAAAAAAAGTCATTTCTAATTTTACATTATATCTAGGCAGTTTTTAAGAAATTGATGATTTTAAAAACTATGGTTTTATGGTCACCTTCTGTCAATATGCATAAAAACCTTTTTTCCGTACATTTAATACTGAAAGTTTTTTTAGGGAACTCAAACTTTTTTTTACATTAATTTTCTTAGCGCTTCATAAAGTAAATTTCCATATCAATACAACAGACTATCATCATATTAAGGTTTCACTAGCTTAAATAAAAGAAAAATGTTGAAAACTTGTCTTACCATGAGTGTTCAGCATTAAAACCAATCTGAAATTATAAAAATTGTATGTTCTATGTGTTCTTAAAACTATGGTTGCTCAAATAGTGGAACACATCAGAGATTAAAACTTCTTACCTGCCCATTAGAACAAACTACAAATGTAAAAGACTTGTCAAACCATCGGTCGTAACCCTTTCCATGGATCATAGCTTTACCATATCTGTCCAACTTGCTGGGATCTTTCTGCAAGTAAAATTTTAGTCCTAGGAAATATTGTTATGCTTTTTGGACATTGCTAGTAAAAAAAAACTGATTATTAATGAAAGCCTATTACATACAGGGACAAAATTGTATGGCAGGGTTAGTAGTACTTTTCCATGACAAAATTTTAGGAGGTTTTTTAAAGGATGAAATATATATATACATATGGAAGCGTGGTCGAGAGGCCAAGTGCGCTTGAACTTGACTTGGCTTGGCTACCTAGAAGGGGGCTCGAGGTTCAACACCCGACTCTGGCAGAGTTGTGTTTACTGAGCACCTAAAGGCAGCATGGAAAACCAACTCCTAGATACCTTCCCCCCCCCCCCACTGGTCCACAAATGAGATTGGACCAAAAGCGCTCTGAGCATAATATAAGCATGAAAGTAGTGCTATATAAAAAATATAATAATATATATATATATATATTATATAAGTGTGTGTGTGTCCGTCGGTTTGTGTTATACATTGTATAACATACAAAAAAAAACAATGATTTTGGAAATAATAAATTTCTTTCCAATATCCCACCCAGAACACAGAAACAACGTCATCAGCTGTGGTATGTGACGGTATACCCACAAAAAATGTTATGAAAGTTAACTTTTAATCAAGTAACAACTTGACGTCATCCCAAAACCTCATACAACCATTTTTTTTTTTTCAAAGATTTATTAAAGAACATTACAAATGGTTGTTATTCCATTTTTTTTTAAAAACGAAACATTCTTAGAGATGCCTTCATAATGTGTATTCTCTGAGGTGGAAATGTATATTTTTAGTTCCTATGTGTATATTATAGATACTAGAGTCATGGTGTGCATTTGAGGTGATGTTTTATTCTAATATTAACTGTGTTTAAATCCTCATAAACAGCCTGTAATATACAGGCCTATTTGTATGTTTAGTTGACATTTGCTTACTAAATATTGGCTTTTGGATTGGATTTAGGTTAGACCTATTAGCGTTTTATTTTTTCAAACTCAATTTCATTTTCAACTATGTAGTTTCTCTGGGTTTTACGACCGAAATAACTTTTATGGACTTTTCACATCTATGTGCGAAATATTTTTGTTAAATCTACAGTAGATCTAGACTCTTGAACTAAGTCACTAATATTGTTGAACTTTTCATGTCTCTGTGAGAATTATCTTCACTGAGACTGAATCTAAGGTAAATATGGTAAATCTAGACTCTAGCTATAAGTCACTAAAACATGCGGACTTTTCACAGCTGTGAGAGAATTATTTTAACTGTATCTACCGTATATCTAGACTCTAGATCTAAGTCACTATAATTCGCAACTTTTCACGGCTGTTTGCGAATTATTTTAACTAGATCTAACTTAGATCTAAATCTAGATCTTTTTTTAGCTAGAATATTTACAGAATTTCCATGCGAAGTCACTCTTACTGTTACAACAAGGAAATTTAGATCAGAGAGGGCCGGAGGTATGTAGCCTACACATTAGGCTGGTAATTGCTCTAATTGTAGGCAATTATCACTACAGACTAGATCTAGCGCGTCTTCAGGTGTAACAATGAAAGAAAAACAACCATTTCTACGCTGCCTTCAGAAAAATAATGCCAGGTGAAATGCTTGCTTGAGCCAAGGCCAACTTCAATCACGGTTGCGCTTCACAAGTGGGTGAAAGGCGGTGTAGACGCGTCACTGGTCAGCTCATTAACACAGCCAGCCAGTAACGTTATGTGATCAGAAAGCCTAGTTACGCTGCTCACCCCCACATTTTTAGAAAGAAATAAGCAAAATTATACTTGAAAAAAAAATATTGGGTAAAAATTTTAGGATAGTGAACAAAATTCTAGGAGAATTTTGACAATTTTTAGGAGAATTTTAATTTTTTAGGAGAATTTTAATTTTTTAGGAGATTTTAGGAGCGCTACGAACCCTGAGAGATAAATTATAGATAAATTATAGATAAATTATAGATCAATGGTATTTTTTATTTTATGAACATCTAATGCGAAACAAAAGAATCTAATTTCAACAGTAAATGATATTTAACCAAAAACTAATGAGATCATACAAGTAAATCCACCAGAAAAAGTTGGCACTAATCTTTCAGAAACTTGCTGCTTATGACTATTTAATTGATGAAGGAAAAAATGGTGTTAAGACAGAAATATAACCTAAAAAATCCACCATATCTGAGAGCACAAGAGGTGGTCTACCAGAAATTCCCTGATCTAAGCTATTATTGCCCTATGCTATCGCCACATCTAATCTGATCTAATTTTGCAAGATTTAGTCAACCTTTAATTTGCCATGGGAGGAAAATAAACAGTCTCACTTCCTGAACCCTATTTCAACAAGTCATGATAACCTCATAATTTTGATCTGTTTTGTAACATACACACTACTCACAGGATTTTTATCTGAGGCTTTTATAAATTCAGCTTCTCAAATCTACTTTAAAAAAAATTGATTTTAATGATAAAAAAAGATTATAATGTTTTGGTAGCTCATGTTTTAAACAAGTTTAAAAAGGATTAGTTCTACTCACATCAATCTCAAACTCCAACCTAAATCGAATTAGCAACATTGACCTTAAATTAACCATCATGAAAACATCATTAACTTTGTAGCAGAAAAATGAAGATCTTTGTCAACTTCTTTTGTCATTTTTGTCAGTCAAGGTCCCATACAGCTACTAAATAACCAACACTTGAAGTGTTTTAAAGCTATCATGTAAATATTGTTCATACTGGATCCAATTCAAGCATGATGAAGATGAAAGAGATATTGATTTTTGCAAAGACATTTAGTTTTTGAACTCTAAATGTGATAGGACAATACTAAAACAATATCAGCTTTCTTTAAAGAGACCTCTAGCAAAAGAAATCTCTAGTTGAAGTATGTTTCACTTACTGGATCATATTCTTGAGGTTCAGTGTCAAAGGTTACACAGAAGGCAGCCTGTTGAAATTATAATTTTGTGCTATATTATATAATTTCACATAAGAAACATATTGTCACTGAAACTTATACACATTGTTATCAAACTATGAACAATTTACTTCAACAACAAATAGTAAATAAAAAAAATGTGTTGCAAATTCACCTTCTCTATTGCATCAAGTGAGGTCTTGTTCTTGCCGTGATTAAAGTATTCTTGCCTAGCTTTGGCCCAAGGGATCCTCTCACCAGCTGTCAGAGCAGCCAAGTGCTCTTCACCTTCCATAGGGGCTGAATTATCATCTAGAATCTTCTGGAAAACGCTGTATCAATGAAACAAAACCTAGCCTGAGAAGTGCTTCACTGCTTATATTTGTTCCAATAAAATAGTCTTTTGTTTTAGATTTATCTTAAAGTGAAATGAAGATGTTCAAGTTGATTGGTTTGGTTTTAAAGCCCCTTCAAAATTATAAAAGTGTTATTGCTTTTTGAAAGTATTAGAATAATTCTTGTTGTAATCTCCATTTGCTAAAGACAAACATAGTAGAATGTCTTATGATTCAACCTTTTGATATTAAATACCTGAAATTGTGCACAAATACAAAGCAAATCAAAACAATAACTTATCTGTCAATAGCTTCAGTCCAGCAATTTAAGTGACTTACATTTCAAGTTCCGCTGGTTTCAAAAATCTTTGTTTGTGTTTGATAAGAACTTTGAAATAACGTCCCTTGTGGTAGACAGTGATGTGGTTACTTTCTTTAAAGTGAACTAGTTTATCTGAAACATTTTGTTGAGTAAGGTTAACTTTCTAAAACATGGTATAAGCTAAAGAAGAGTACACAAGTTTTGTGATGGCTACACTAAGAAAGGGGTTAAAAGCAGGGCTGTCATTGCTGGAAGTGGTAATGGATATAAGCACTCCACTACCTATAACATGTGTCTCAAATAGCCTCTGACTACCAGTCCAACTTCTGTTTTTCATGGGTGGCTCAGGTATTGAGTCTGCCGGTACTGTTTTCTTGAACAGAAGAAGGGGCAAAGGCAAGTAACTAGTGCCTAAACCAGTAAGCTTCAAGCTCGTTAGCCATTGCTGGCTATCCACTGAATAACTATGAATCTCTGAATTCAAACCTCTGCTGCCTTGCAGCTATACAAAATCATGGGAAAGGCTTCTGGAGTCAAACCTTAGGCAGTTTGCAGCACTCAGTGATACACCCTGGCAGAGACTGTGACCCCAAAGTGTATAGGCACTAGCAGTTCCTTTGAATACATCAGCAGCATGGAGAGGGAGCAACTAATGAGTGGGTGACATCATTCCAACCTCCACCCAGGCATTCATCTCATTTCCACAAGATGATCCATAGACAACTGAAGGAGGCAACAACACCAAGAAAGGAATGCTACATCAGAATAAAAGCACTTTCTGAAAAATCTTTTTACTGAAGACATTTTTGAATTACTAGTGACACTGAGTGAAAATTTATAAAGAAGAATTTACAATGTAAACAACATATATATTTCCACACATTGTAACAAAGTTAAGTGTCACAATAAAGTTGCCATTACTTCCAAAGCATGTGAGCTGGCTTTAAAGCTAACACATTGTAAAAGTGGAATTGGAGCAACCAGTGAAATCTTTGAACTACAACACTTTAGAAGAGCTCATGCTTTGCAACAAGTATTGTGCGGAGAGATGCTCATGCCCAATAAAGTGGTCAATTTTAATTTAGAACAATTAGTATCATTTCAACACACAAATTTACATTTCAAAAGATTATTCCACTCACACCTATCATTTAATTACCAAAAAAAAGGACCATATAAATTTTATTTAAGTAAATAAATCTACTCATTTGCAAAAACAATCAGGATGGCTTTTGACTTGATGCTAATCTAAATACTGAAAAGTTGTTTCAACAAGTTAGTCAAAACAATTCAAGGTTACAAAGCTGTTGCTCTATTGTACTTTTTCATTAAGTACAATAAAAATCTAATCGTTTCTAAACATCAAACAAAAAAAACAAAAAAGCAATTGAAATGAAAGAGGTTGAACTAAAACCCTATGCTAATGACTATTTGTATTTCTCAAGCTAAGAAGAGAAATTAGACCAACCTGTTTCAATGCCAGGTATGCGAGTTGTGTTGAACTGTCGCTCATACTGAGCTGAGCACAGTGGAACAACATTGTTGATTAATATCTGGATATCAAAACAATACTATTAGAACACATCTTCATGAGTTTTCACACCAAATTCATTTGCAATTAGTACAAATAGTTCAATGCCAAAAATACATTAGCATTTTTTTTTTCTTTTTAGCTACATCTAAAAAGAAAAATGTATAAATACTTTTTATTTAAAACAAAGATTATATTAAGGGTAGTTATATCAATTAGTTTGGATTAGTCATGTAATTAAAATTATAATAGATAGACTAACATTAATAAATCTGTGCAATTGTAAATATTTTTCCCAATTGTTTTTGATTAGCACAATTTCATGATTTTAGGTTTCTCAATACACTATCAATTGTCTGGACCAGTTAAGAAAGGGGTGGGGGGTATTAAAAGATCAAAAGAGAAACTTGATATTGAAGATTACTTAATCAATGGCTGCAGTCTACATTTCATATGGGTCTAACAACAAAAATAATGAAAGGAGACAAGTTTAAAAATAAAATAAGTAGTTTGATCATTTTCAATTTTATTCTTTTAAAAATTAAATTTAAAAAAAAATTTGCCCAGAGACCCAATTAACTAAATGCAGAAGTCCCCAAGACTAGGCTACCATTAGCAGTATTAATCCTAGCAGCTTGCCTCAACCTCACACACTGTTATTCTTTTAACTGTCTATTAAGAATGTTCATTGAATGAAAGTCTGAAAAGCAATCCTGCTTACTAGGTCATTTGTTGTTTATTTACAGTACTTACATCTTTAAGTCATACATTCAGGTTTTTAACAGCTTAAAAGTAGATGAGGTTGTTACTGAACAATCTCTCTTGTTAATAGTAAGTGTGTACGAGCTTTGACCTTTTTAAATCTTCTCCATGCCTCAGGAAGTACATAAAGTACAACCTAGGATTAATGCTTCTGTCTTTTTTTTATTTATTTCTGTGATTTAAGACTCAGAGTGGACAAATTTAATAGTCAAATAACTTTTTATTTAGTCAGTAAAGTAAAAGTATGGATTGTTACACTAAGCTAGATGAATATCTAACTTTGATCTGCGGGATGTGTGGCCATGAGGCAAAGTACGCTTGAGCTTAGCTTGGCTACCTTTCTAGGGAACTCAAGGTTCGACACCCAACTCGAGCAGAGTTGTGTTTACTGACCACCTAAAGGCAGCCGGAAAACCTTCTTCCAGATATCTCTCCCCCACAAATGAGATTGGACCATGGCGCTCTAAGCATGCTATAAGCATAAAAGTTGGGCTATATAAAGCTATAAAAAAAAAAAGGAAACAACTCACAGGTCTTAACTCCTCTCTGTCTACTTCTCTCCTGTACATTAACATAGCGTAGATCAAGTTGGCTGCTCGAGCAGCCTGTACACTTGTATTGTGAACCAGCAATGCATCCTGAGTAATATACAAATTACTAACAAATATAATTGTGCAAGCAAATAAAAAAAAAAATTTTTTTAAATAAAAGGTAGCCTTAACAGCATAATTAGAATGAATTTAACGCAGACCACAAGATCTTTTCTGACAATTTAACAAAAAAATTAAAATAGCTTCTTCTTAACTCAGTAGAATTTTTAAAAAAAATTCTACAAATTGACTTAAATGTTTTTTTTTAGTTTAAAGAATACTTTTTACATCAAAAGAAATAGATTTGATCATTTTGCAAAGAACAATTGAACCACATACCAAACCATAATAGTTACTGTTGATCATTATCGGTGAGCGTCCCCTCAGGTAGATGTACTCCTCCCACCAGTCAGATACCTGAATAAAGTTATTGACACCATGCCTTGAAATAATAACATAGATTATTTTTGCAAGATAAAGAAGTGAAGTTGTCCACAATGTGTATATGTGTGTGTAATTTGTAACTAGAATTGACAAGAGAGTTAATATTGTAATGTTGTATGAAATGTGTGTAAACTGTGTTAAGTGAGTGTGTTAATAAAAGGATTCATAAATCTGGCATTAGACAATTGGCATTATTTAATTAGTATCATAAGCTTACAGAAGTTACTAATCAATTACACATTAATTCCTTAATAAAGCTAATCGAAACTGGAATATATTAGAAAGTTTGTTTAAGTTAAGTATTAAATATCCATAGAAAGTTAATTTTTAAATGAAAGACTTCAAAGAACAACAACAGAGAATAAATGTAAGCTCAACATTATTGTCTAGTAATTACATTATTTTTTTCTACATAATTTTAAACTTTTTGTATCTGGTACTTACATAATTTTTTACATAATTTACATTTTTGTCTAGTACTAACATAATTTCTTACATTTTTGTCCAGTACTTATATAATTTGTTTACATTTTTTCCAGTACTTACATAATTTTACATTTTTGTCTAGTACTTACATAATTTGTTACATTTTTGTCCAGTACTTACATAATTTGTTAACATTTTTGTCTAGTATTTACATAATTTGTTACATTTTTGTCCAGTACTTACATAATTTGTTGCCCACCAAGATTTCAGAATAAGGTATCTCTGAAATTTTTTCCCAACACCTTTACAGAAATCATCAGCTAGTGTTTCAACTTCTTTGTACTTCTCTGCTGGCATCAAATGTTGCACAGAATTCAAGTACTGAAAGAAAAAAAAAAAAGTGTATTTGCAGAAGGGATTGCTGAGAAAGTTGTTGGTCAATTACAAACCTTGAATGTTATTTAAAATAGCACATTTCAAAGTTAAAGTTTAAGAAAATGATATAATTTAACTGTGTAGTTGCAGAAAGATAAAGCATAAAATGTAAGCCTAATGTTACTGGTATGAGAAACCACCAGGATGTGTAGAATGTACTTTTAACTACTGATTTGATAGTAAAGGGCTTAAAACCTGCCTGATATCAGCCTAATTTGAAAAATTTGTGACTTATTTGATGTAATAAATCTTTTTATATTGTAAGGAAATACAAGTAAAATGAAACCTTATAAGAGGTCATGGAAGCATCTAAGCTGGTTTTATCTTACCAAATAAAGATTCAATCAAATAGTAGTGAGGAGGTACTTAAACAAAAGTTGTTTTTTAATTTATATATAATAGTTATCATTATAATCATAACAGAATGTACATAACTCACATTATTTACAGATGACCTCAGGTCAGGCACTGGTAACTTTGGAATAGATGCTTGGTAACTCATTAACAAAGGTTTTCTGCCTCCATATAGTTTGATCAATGTCTGCATGAGTAGGGAATAAGGTAAAAAAAACTGGAAATCTAAATATACAACTAACAAGTTAACAACTTCTATAATATTGAATACAAAAAGCTAGTATAATATCATAATTTGAGTATGGTGATGACTGAACTTGATAATGTACTAATTTGTCTTTAAAAAGAAAACATTATTTTTAGTATGTGAGTTGGTCTCCCTTTCAGCACGAAAACTGTTTACTATTCTTTTTTTTTTTTGAATGTATTCTAACACAAGACAAGTGGCCTAGCCTTAAAAGATGTAAAAAAAAAATTCAACTAGAATAATATTTACTCAAGTATTTTCAAAATTGCTATATGTATCATAAAAAAATTTTGTGATGTCACAACAGAAATCTAAAAATATCATTGGAAAATGATTACGTCCTACATTTTCCTAGGTCAATCTAGCCATGCACATTAATCAATGACTAAATTCTGCCAAGACATTGGTTTTCCTAGCTGACTCAGGCAACCCATTCCACTAGGGCACTAGGAAGAAGGAGCATTTGTACAAATTTGTTCTAGCATATGGAACAAGGAATGTGCCTTTATCTTTGTGTCTTTACAAGTATTTTATAAGGTTTGGTTTTGTATTCGAAGATTATTGTTCAGTGTTTTATGTATAATTGCTACTTTACTTTTAAGTCTTCTATCCTGAAGGCTTACTAAATTTAGTGATTTTACTAAAGGTGTTACTCTAGTCAAATGTTTTGTTTGTTATGAATCTCACTGCTTTATTTTGTGTCTATTCCAGTTTCTTAATGTTTCTTCAGAGGATGCATAATCTTTTTTTTATTATTGGCCTAACCAAGGTTTAATAACATTTATGTTCATATTTGATTTATAGAAATTTCTTTTAAGAAATGCTTTGATTTTTTGTTTCATCAATATGGGGATTCCATGACAGTTTTTCATGTATTATAACACCTAGGTATTTTGTGTTTTTAGTCTGTGTTATTGGTTTACCATGAATAAGATAAGTGGTATTTATTTGTTTTAGTTTTTTTAGTTACTCTTAATAACTGACATATTTCTGGGTGGAAAGACATGCTCCAATTTGATTCCCATTTGTGTAATTCATCTAATTCTCTTTGTAAAGTTTCTGTATATTGTGTTGTCTTTATTGTTCTACATATTATGTAATCATCAGCAAAAAATCTGACATTTATTCCTGAACTAATGCAATTTAGTAAATCATTTATGTAAATTGAAAATAGTAGTAGACTGTTCCTTGAGGTACACCTGAGTTTACTATTGTTGGTATTGATTTAGAGTAATTTATTATTAGTTTGTTCTTTCCCTATCAGAAAATACCAAATCCATTGATGTAATGAACCATCAATGCTAAAATAATTAAATTTCTAATCAAGCTATGGTGGTGAACTTTGTCAAAAGCCTTAGAAAAATCTAATAAGATCTATTTGCTCATTATTATCTAAACCTTTTGAAAAATCATCAATTAGTCCTATTAGTTGTGTTTCACATGATCTATATTTCCTAAAGCCATGTTGGTATAGAGTAAGGACATTATGTTTCTCTAAGTGGTTTATAATATTACTTGAACTTGAATTGGAACTGTCTGCTATTTGGAAGTGCAAAATTAAGGGTTCCAGAGAGACAGGAGGATAGAAAAGGGGGGGGGGGGGGAGAGAGAGATAAGGAGGAGAGAGAGAGATGGAGATAAAGACAAAAAGAGAAATAGCGGACCATTCTGATTCAAGTTAATAGTCTAAGTGGGACAGCACTATACAGGGTTGAAGGAGTTAAAGAGAGAGAAATCAGGCCATTCAATTTTCAACAAAAGATACTAGAAATCACAAGTTAAAAAGGATTGCTGAAATGTGGGTCATTTAAATGGAAGCGCAAAATAGAATAAAAAATAAATACAGAAGGGGAGGTTTGAGACAAAATTAAAAAAATACATAGCATTGGATGAAATCAATGACATAGCATGTGTGTAATGCTAGTAGTATATAAAAAGATACTGGCATATTGTTGAGGTTTTGAATTTTCATTTAATTAATACTACTAGTTTGGCTTACCAAATCTATTTCTTGTCAATTCAATGTCATGAGTGAAACATAATAACTCCTGTTCAATTAATTTTTCTAAAATGTTTATATTTCAGCTTATGTTTTATGTTTATGTGCTTTACTCATTATAAAGTGTGTTGTGTTTGTGACGATAAAGAATCTACAAAATCTATTATTATTACTGAAGATATTAACAAAACAGAATAATAGAACACAACAAAATCCATTAAATAGAATCTTTTAGGTCTGGTGTTAAGGAGTTCAAAACTTAATATTTAAAAAAAATTGTTTAAGCTATTGTTTTTTGCGGAATACATGTCAATAAAAATGCTAGCACACTCAGGTGTAGTATAAACAGTAAACAGATCCACTTGATTATTTCTTATTTTTCTTGTAATAAATGATTTTTTTTTTAATGTTCCTCTGAAGACAGAAAAAAAAAAGTACTTACAAACCAAAGCTTTGTGGTGAATGAAGTTCTCCCATGGACTTCGTAAATCCACTTGTGATAGGACAACAGCAGCTTGAGTAAATACTTGAGCACTAAGAACTTGGCAATCCAAATAAGTGTGCCAAAAACAATGGTACTAATATAAAGACCTAACAGTGAAGAGGATGCACTATTCACACTGAAACAAAAATTGTACTCACAAAATTTGATGCAACAAATAACAAAATCAACTTCCATTCCAGTTCTATTCTATAAACACTATTTTACTGCTAATACACTTAACACATTCAATGACTTGTAAACATTGTTACATTTTTTTCCAGCATTATATTTTGGACAGCCACTGTAATTTTTTTTTTCATCAAATAATAATATATTCATTGAACTAAAATATTTTATGAGGAAGAGAACATCGGCTGAGGTAAAATGGTCAGCTTTGTAACCAAGAAATTTAAGTTCAGAATCCCAGGTTGTTGGGTTTTTTTTTGTTGTTGTTTTTTAATTTAGGATTATTTCCCTGAGTCCAGCTAGCTGAAATGGTTACTTGGCAAGGACTGGGGCAAATTAAAGCAGTTGGTCATTGTAATGGTTACATAATCTAAAGAGCACACAAAAAAAAAGGTAATCAAGATATCATCTACTCCATGGACCTCAAGTGTTGAAGGAAAACTCTACTTTATGTCTGTCTTTTTTTAAATGCAAAAACAAATACTTAGTGAATTTATTGAAAGTAGTCAGTTGTCCTTTTAAAATTTTAATATACTGTACAAACATCTTTCACTAAATGGCATCCTAAATACTTTGACACACAGGTCACTTACTATGGTATATGAAGATGTATCAATTGAATGAACCCAAATGAAGGATCATAGCTAACCAATTGGACAGCAAGAACTATTGTCACTACAATCAGCCATGAATAAAGTGATGCTGGAAAAACTCCATTGTGAATATTATTCTGTAAAAAGCAAAAACAGACTGATTCAATAGTAAAATACACAAGTTTATAAAAGGAAGCATGGTATAAAAATCATAAAAGGATTTACCTACTAAACTAGTGGTCACAATATTGAATCCCAGTGAAAAAAATGATTTTAATTAAATATTTGGTAATACTCTAGCCAGCTCTAATACATGGAACATTTGTAATATTTGTGGGAAAAATCAATGAAGTTGAAATGAGCAGATTTTAAACATTTTTTAAAACTCCAATCGCAAAAAATAAAAAATAAATTTTATGAACTGCAATTTTTTTTACACAAATGAAGTAATATATTTAAAAAATGGATGTTTCCCTCATTGGTCAATACATTTTTAGCGGCCCGCGAAAGGGGAAAATACGTTATTAGTTTTGTGTGGAATGTCTGTCCGTCCGTCCCGTTTAGATCTCATAAACTAGAAGGGATAGTGAAAATCAGATATCACAATACTTTAGACCATTCAAAGTTCTGATGCAACGGCTACTTTTTTCTTTTCTGAAAGTGAAAAATCTAATTTTTTAAATCACCTATGCAAGCAGTTTTTTGACAAAAATACACCACTTTTACAACTATTCACTATTAATAGTAACAAACACAGGAAGCTCTTAAGTAGGGGAGATGAATATTTACCATATTTTTAACACATTTATGCAAATTGTTTTAGACTTTTGTCAAAACATTTTTTTGTTTATTGCTAAGTTTAGTAAGGTCTGTCATAATAACTACTACTGTTTTTTAAAGAGAAAAATCTATTTAGTATGCATATAAGTTGGACATAATTTAAACAACAATTAATAAGTAGTTTTTCATATCGCATGAACTGCAGTTCTGCACTATGATTATATACTAAACTAAAGGATTTTTTTTTTTTACCAAATGTTTTTTTCTTGAGGATTTGAATAAGAGATTGACCCTTTACAAAACAATTAGATCAATTAGATATTCATTATAAGACATCACACAATATCTGTCAACCTTCTTTCTCCATTCTTCCCTGTCATTTGTCTTTGAAAGAATTTCATTCTGATGTTCTTTCTGAAATATTGAAACCTGCCTTTTTACCTGCTTGGGTGGACCACTTCGGGGGCCAATTTTGAGTTTGTGTTTCCACACAAACTGTCTTTGTAACCATGTTAGTTTACAATTTTTGATGTGATTCTCTTTTATTAGGTGCATTCTACCAATAAACACATGACCTAATCCTTACTTTAAGTTTTCCAATCCTTTTCTTCCAGGACACAACACCACTTTCCCAAACAGCTTTAAGAGCCTCATGATTAATGCGAACATCATAGCCATCTGGTGTGACTGTGAATGAGAAGGCGACAGCTGAATGTGCTTCGGCCATCTTTTATCCACCTACAACCTGATAATGTAGAGATAAAGAAAAAATATGAAAGTAGCTCATTGGCATAACCATTAGCGAGTATTTTAAAATCTGTATAAGACATCAAGTTATCTTATTACGGACTTCCTTCATTACAGAAGTTCCACAAGTCATGCACATGGCAAAGAAAAACAAAAGCTCAAAAAGAGAGTCCAATCAATGGATTAACTAAAAGTGCATCTGCTTCCGGGGCATCCAGGTGGGTTATATTTTTTTAATACGTTATACTATATTACAGATATACTGGGAACTATTCTGTGGCCATGATGAAGCTTTTAACAATAAATCTAGTAACAAATGTCACATTATCATTGAAAGATTCTGATGCATTTCAAAAATTTGGTATATACAACAGCCACACCAAAACTCAAGTACTGGACCAAAACATTATCTTCGTACCTTGCTAATTCATTGATAACCAGCCCATCTCAAGAAGAAATAGATGGCTTCAACTAAATTTTGAACTATATACTACTTGACTAACTAGTTAAGGCTAAGGACACCATGGAATGGCTGGAGAGGCCTGAAAGAAAATGTCCTTCTTAATATCTCTACCAAGTCAGTGTATTAAACACTACTCTAAGCTAGACCTGGACCACCTTTCATAGGTTAGTCAAAAAAAATAAAAATTGAAATATTTTTAACCCATTCAAAAGTATCCTAAAAAATAATATGGCAGAAATGTATTACAAATACTGATATTTTCTAGGAAGAAAAAAGAAATCAAAACAATCTCCTATTGGTCTCTAATTGTGATTTAGTGTCTCAAGATACACAAGTCCTCATAAGGCAAAAAGATCTACCAAAATAATTTAAAAAAGTACAGTAATATCGTCAAATACTATAACTTTGTAAACATTTGAAAAATACTTTTTTAATGCTAAAACAAGTCCTTTTTTTTCCTGAAAAGAATTATCCTGTTTAATTTTTATATTGTTATCAGCTTTATTTATTTAGACTTTTCCTCTCTCCCAGAGAGGGAAAATGTTTTTCTCTCTAAACAAGTGTGTATGTGTGTGGTTTCTCTCAAAATTGTTCAGATGTTTTGTTATAATAAGAAACTTCAAATTGAATACATCGACTACCTGTTGAACTTAAGGAGGGTGGGGGAGAGATCAAATTTCTTTTTAGAAAGAAAAATTCATTCATGCAAGGCAAGAAAAAAAAATTTACTTAGTATTCATTTTTAATTATTAACTTAAAACTGGACGAAAATCGAACTGCATTTTTTCATCAAAAAGATGAAATTATATCTCTTGTTTCAAAAAAATTTTAATACATATTCCTTGTATAAATAGGCTTTAAATTTGTAGAAATGTTTTGTTAATACCCAAGGTATGTTTCTAAAAAAAGATTGCAACACATGGTGCATCTTTCATCTTTTCAACCATCACTCAAACAAACTATCTCGCCAAAGAACAATACACTTTTCCTAAGCTAGATTTATCTCTTGATTTGTAATGCAATCATTAATAAAGCTGAATATATCTTATAGTATGACCATGTAAATATGCGCACAGTAATAAATCTTCATCATTTCTTTTATGTATGACAAAGTTTTACAACTAATCCTACAACATGTTTGGATTCAACTATTTGCAATGCATTTTACTAAGTCAAAAATGGGGAATAAACTTTTGCTCTAAGCTATTAAGATTTTACTTCTGATACACTTTTGTTTTGTTGTTGCTTACAAAACCTCAGCATAAGTTTTGTGTTTAATAATATTTTGAGTGCTTCTAGGTCATGCACTTCTAAGTTTACATGCATGTTGGAATCCATATTTTCTTCTGTTGCCATAAAAATGCATGTACGATTAATAAAATCAAATATCATTTCTATCTTTACTTAGGAATTACACCATATGCACCTAATTTCACCTATTCAGGCTCGCAAAATACTGAACAGAGTTTGAGAAATCTGGATCAAGGCAAATTTTTTGTTAAATAACCTTCAAACCAAGGTTTACAACTGTTCCAAATTTTATGTAATACATTAATTTTAAACAATCAAAAATAAAAAGGTACATAAAATGTATTGATATTAAATCCAATAATCAAGCAAACATACACAGAATACACTGTCATGATGGTTAAAAACTTAAATATCTACTATACAATTTAACTTCCTAAGTTAAGCATGACTTTTATTAGCAAAATGCCTGTAATGTAGACAAATTATGTTATCAAGTTAAAAGTTTATATTTACACTTATTGTGAAACTGGATTAAATCCTTAGTTGTTAGGTATTAGAAGAAAAAACAAATCCTGCATTTGTAAATATTTTTTAAAAATTTAAATCACAGTTAAAGAGATGAGGTGAAAGGAGGCTAATGGATTTAAATGACAACTTCAACCTGTCAGTGTAAAGAAATATGTATTCATGGAACAAAGGTGAAAGCTTGACAACTTTTAATGACAAAGTAAAGGTGTTAAAAACTATTATTTTAGTGCCATCATAGCATGTGTTGTATGAATTAGTTTTTCTCAATTATGTTTACAATTTGGAAAGTTGTTAATAAAACGTAAACTTTGTAACTACTCTGCTTTGAAGCAGTAAACAATGAAACAAACAAAAACACATTTGAAATGGTACAGCAATTATAAACATAATCTCCAAAGTGATATTTGACATCTGCTGAGATATCCAAAGCCAACTTCAATAGTGCTATAATAGGCCACCTTTGAAAACTGGTATATCTAAAAAAAATGAAGAAAAAAGAAATAGTGTCCACCTAGTCATAGTAGATCAACTACATCTTTCAGCATTGATATTGCTGTTTGAGATTTTTTTTTTAATTTTATTTTACAAAAGTTTTAGTGCATGGCCCAAAATCTAAAAAAATGTTTTAGTCTTCTTTTTTTTTTTTAATCTTTTTTAAAGGACAAACTAAAAAAAAAAAAGGGGGGGGGGGTTTACAGTAATGTTTTTGTCCTTCTAAATTTTTTAAGATCAGGTACACAAAATCATTTTGTTTGATTTTTTCCTTAACAAATAGTTGGAAAGGATTTCAAATGCAAGGAAGATATGTATTTTTACTCTTTTACTTGCTTTTTATATAAATGTTTATGTACTTGCAAAACTGAAAATAAAATACACATTCAAAACTTCAAAGATAAAAAATGATTTCAACATTAATAAGTCTATTCTCTTCAACTAAGAATAGTGCTAGGCCTTCAAAACCAGATAATGAACTAACACCAGTCCATGTGTACTGACTAAAGCAAGGAAATAAAATTTGTTTTGTATGTTTAATTAAAACATTTGAATAGCATCATTAATGAGCTTTACATAAACACTTTTAGATTAAGTGATGTGACTACAGCATAACATAGTAGGCCACAGACCTTTGGAAATAGGCCTACTTTAAAAAAGCACACAATTGTATACCAGTACTTTAAACAACCAAGCCTGGTTAGGATATATCAAAAGTCATTACTTACTTCAACAACAGCAATCATTACAAGAGAAACAAAAGCAGCTTTTACTTATGAGAGCTGATAACAATAAGATCACAGCCTTTTGTCTTCTTTGTTAGAGATTTAATTTTTTTTGCACATTTGTCATCTGTGACAAAAAAAAAGGGGGGGGGGGGGTTAAGCTAGAACATTTTAGTACAGAGGAATGAACCTTTCAGCTACCTGTTCAAAATAATTGTGACATGCTCATCTCAGTGTCCTGTAGCTTACTTTTAATTGAAAGCAGAGCACTCAGTTGAACAATACAGTATATTCTATGTGGTTCAATTCAATAAACATGTTTATTACTTATGAATGAACATGATTAAAAGCAATTGTGTGCTGGTATTTTTATGAACTTAACATCTTTGTGACAGTTTTTTTTTATGCTCAAAAGTCTTTTATGTTAAGACAAGTCAATGTTGATCAAACAAGTATGGTTAACAAACACTACCCTATACTACTCACTGGATATTACTGTACAACTGTTACTACTCAATAAATGCCAGCTTTGCTATCCAGAAAAGCTCTAGCTAGGTCAATGTGATAATAAAGCTTTATATATGTTCCCTAAACCTTGAAACTTATATATATAAATATATATATATATATATATATATAAATACAAATATACTGAAGAGTCTGGGAGTCTGCTGGCAAAATTATTCCATGAATGTTTCCTAGCTCTCAATGGAACATCACATACACAATTCATCACAGAATGAACCAATGCAGTAGTCTCCTCCTGACTCCATTCACACTTGAAATAGTTTGACCCAGTTTTGTTTATTTTCTTTCATCTTATCTGAAGCTGAACTTTGGACTGATCAGCACTGTGAAACTTTTCTTTTTGTATCGTATTTAAGTAATCAATTATATTTTTTGTCATTACTTTTGTTTTGTTTTGGTATTAAAAAAGAAAAATTACACACTTGCTGTTGGTTTTCATTTAATATTTAATTATAAAGAACAAAAAACTCCTTTAACCTCCTTCCTCTTTAGTTAAACAGGTAATGGATGGATTCTATTTGAAGGTGCTTGTTATAATCAGAGAGAGAGAGAGAGAGACTATACATACTAAGTGAGAGACAAACTGTAGGAGGGGAGGGAGTTTAAATAAGTACACAACAACAGATAATATGACAAAGTAAAAAAAATGGGCTAGTCCTTAGCACAAAGTTCAATGGTGTGACTTTGATACAGGTGAAATTATTGTATATTCAGATTGATATAGACTTTGCCCTTTGAATACAACACAAGTCATAGTTCATGCTAGTCTATATCTCGTTCATATCTTAAAATTTCCTATCAGAAGTGATCACACTTTTAACTATTTCTGTTATATATATCTATTTAGAATAAAATTCTCACAAGAAACAATTTTTTTAAATTAATTAATTAGTTAAAGAGCACATTAAGATCTTAAATAAGAAACCTACTTAAGGATATTTTTTACTTTTTTTTCTTACCAATTAAAAAATAATTGATCTAATGCAAAACAAAAAAAAAGGGTCAGTTGTGGTCTAGCATTGGATTATATATTGTGTGATTAGAAATATATACTTTTTATTCAATTATAAACATTATTAAATAAGTTTAATTAATTATTAGTTTTAAATGCAGATATATTTAATTAAAAACAAGTAGTTTTAAATTTCATGTATATTTGTTTATGTTCTACATGATTTGGATGTTCCTTCAGATTTGAGTTTAATTATATCCCAGGGACTAGCCTGCCACAAGACGATTACTTCAAACACACAACTGCATTAACTTTTTAACCAATGTATATCGATGTTTGTTTGTTGTTTTTTTTTTTAGCATTTTTCAGACTGAAGTAGAAGTGGGCTAATAATAATAATAAAATAATAACTAAACTAATTAAAACATAACAAAACTTATAAATTATGAATGTTTCTTCAAAACAGAAGATGATTACATCCTATGCATATCCATTTGTCAATCTTGTGCATGTTAATTAGAGACTTAAACTCTGCTAAGTCATTAATGTGTCTGTCACTGAAATCAACTTTTAGAAATAGAATTTTTTAAATAATCAAGCAATTAAAAACAGTGGAAAAGTCTTATTATAGATCTAGTCAATTAGTGTAGGTAGGCCTACTCATATATTATATGTACATTTATATGTGCAGTCTACATCTGAAATAAGACTACTAGATCTATCTAGGTTTATATTTAGATATATTTAATCCAGCAACTTTTGGAAAAAAACAACAAGAAATGTATAGTATACTACTAGAATTACTAGATACTCTACTTTAAGTGTCTTAAGTTAAAAGTGCTATTGCTTACTGGTACTGATATGAATGGTCTTCCCCTCCTTTGATTTGTTTTTTTATCTCAAATTTTTTAAAACAGGCAATATTAATTTTACAATGTATATTTTGTGTTTTTTTCATTCATGAGTAAGCCTGAAAAAAAAATTGGAAAAATCTTAGAAGACAGCAGCCACCTGCTCTATCATAACTACAAGTCATCGCGAAGTGGGCGACTTCTGTCTATCAAGACTAGAACCGAGCAGTACAGAAACTAATACGTTCCTTACTTGATAAGACTATATCAATGCCACTCGTTGATCAAGAAACATGAAAATGACCAAGGTATCTCTGTGTAGTCGCTAAATGAACTCTGTTTTATTTATGTGAATGTTTCTGTTGTGTTGTTTTTATATGAGAAAAGAGTCCTTGTTATCATAACAAAGTTACATAAGGATCAATAAAGCAGTATTAGATCTATTCTATATCTATTATGCTAAATCTAGATCTGTTCTAGATGTTATCTAATTATCTTGAATCCAGTTAGAGTAAGTTATGCTATCCAAACACCTATAGGCCAAAGTTTCAAAGTTTGACTTTAACCATGCATTATTTGATAAAGGTTTGACATAGAAAAGAAAATGAAATACCAAAATGTTCTTTAGTTTAAGGAGTAAAGGATAACTGCTTATATTTGTACCCCTTTCCTATATTTATTATTTATATTTAAGGTAAAAGAGGCCATGTGTCATTATTTCATCTGAACATATTTTTCACACTTTATTTGATTCCAAACACCAAAATTTATTCCAAACAGTCTCTATATTTTAATATCAATAAACTCATATCTTAACTCTATATTAATATTAACTAAATTTTAAGATCCCAAAAGGAATTTAAAAAAAGACAGTCTTTATTTATTTTTCAATTTAAAAGTAGTTTTGCCATACTAAAATCATTTTATATTTTATGACTCAATATAGTTATGATGAAAATTGTAGCCTAGATATTAATTTGTACTGTTTATTTTATGTTTGCATGATTTACTGAGTGTTGCAATTTAATTTGGACTGTTTATTTTATGTTTAAATGATTCATTGAGTGTTGTACTTAATGAATGTTGTATGTATTATTTTTCCCTATTTTTATTAATATATAATTTCAAATCAGGTTGTTTTTTTGTTGTTGTTTCTGACCATAAGCATTTTATTAATGTCATTTAGATTATTTACTTTCACCAATATTTAACAAAAAATAAATGTTAAAAAAAGACTTATAAAGTATTCACAAATGGCGTGATTTACAATTGTAACAGAAAATAAAACTCAAGTGACCATTTTTAACTCTTAATAATAATACAACAATAATAATAATGTGAATGCTATAACAATAACAATAATATGAAAGCATTTAGTATAGAAATGCAAAGAGTTATATATAAATATGTATGATAACATAGTCTGTTTTTTTTTAAGTTTAATGTGAACTAGCGATATTGATCGGGGCAACAGTCAGAACACAGAAAGTTGAATTCTTCTAATCCTTCTTCTTTTTCATTCTGAGGGACTGTTGTGCAACAAGTGTGCCACCACTGATCACATTGTTCACATAGAACTTAAAGAACTTAAAGTAAGGCAACCAGCAGGACAATCTTCATTCCCTCCTCAACAAGACTGTCAGAAACTTTATCACCACTTTCATTGTCACATGTTTTCTGTTCTGCCTCCATTGGTTTCTCTACCTCAGGGTCATCATTGCTGTCTTCATTTGTCTTTCTTCTTAGCAAAACTTTTAAAACTCTTTCCTTCTTTTTCTTCCTTGCTTCATCATCTTTCTTCTGTTGTCTCTTTACCTTCTTCTTTTCTCTCAAGACTTTTCTCTGCAGTGCATTTTCATCTTTTTTTTTTTCTTTTTGTCTCATCTTTTTCTACCTTCTTACTTATTTTAATCTTTTCTTGTTCATCTTTTTCTGTGATCTTGCGCTTAAGAGCTTGCCAAAATTCCTCCCCGCTTACAAGACTTGGGAGAGTTGGAGTTAATTTTTTGGCTTTAGCAGTTCTCTTGTCCTTGCTCTTAAAGGATGGTATCTGTAAAATGTCCTGAGCAGTTAGAGTAGCTTTTAGTTGTGAATTATCATCTGCTGGTACTTGACAGAATTTTAGGAGTGAGAGGGAAAGTTCACTAAATTTTTCAAATATAATTTTGTCAAGAGCATTGGAAATTTCCTGGGTTAGGGGATTAGCCAATATTGAAAAAAACTTGAGGTTCATAGGAGAGTTCTTCAAATAAAAAAAGCAAATACTGATTTAGGGCACCTAATTGGTGGGCAGTCATTGTTTTACATCCAGTTAGGGTCTGGGGTGTGAAATCATATGAGGTAAAGGTGAATCAGGTGATGTAGCTGATAAAGTTGAGGAACAAGAGGCAGATGGAAGAGGTGGGTTATAATGGGAGGTTAAAGGAAGATGTAGAATATCATTGGAGGAGGAAGCAAAAGGTGAGACATCATGGGAGTGCGAAGTAAAAGGTGAGACATCATGAGTGATGGGAGGACTATGGGAGGCAGAATAAAGAGTTGAGACATCGTGGGAGAAATAAACGTAATTATCAATTTTGAAAGTGCACAACATTAAACAGGAACAAAAAAAAGATCTTAACCTGGAAGCTAGTTTATCCGAATGATATAGAAATAAAAAAATGGCTTACCATGCAACTTTGAAAATGTTGTATCCTGTCTGGAAAATGTCAAAAACGAATGAAAGTGATCTAAAGACAATTGAAAATGGACATGCGTATTGCACAAAACTCACTTTTGCAAATAAATCACATCAAAACGAGGTAAAATCAACAATACGGCAAGATGTCCGAATTCATGTTCGTTCCGAAATAATAAACTACTCTATATCTAGAGTAGAGACTAGAGTATATCTAGATCGTGAATTAATTATACTTTTATTAACTTAATTTTATTGATTTCTTGTCAGTCTAGTCTCTAGAAGTTAATCTAGTTGTTTGCTTTTTATTTTTTGGCCTTTTTAAAATTAAATCATATAAAAAATAGATCAAATCTAGATCAAGATCTAAATTATTCTTGAGTCTAGACTAGTCTAGAATCTTAATTGACAGTCTTCATAAAAGTCTACTTATACTTATATGTCTTTTACTTATTAATGATTTATTTATTAATGCCATACCAATGTTTATTATTATTGTTAATGAAGGCTCAATTGATCTAAAAATAGTCTCAATTAACAACAATACCTCACTTTACCCTGGCCTAGATTTTAAAAATCCAATCTAGAGATAGATCTAGATTGCTAGATTCTCTATTTCATCTTCACAACAGCTCAATCGTTGGACTTTGAACTTTTGGGTATAAACAAAAGGCTAAAAATAGAATGGAGTCAAGTGACCGCATTTCCCATTGCTAACTAGGTCTAGGCTGGCAACACTCAGTAGTATATTTTGCCAATTAAAAGTTAATCTGATCTAGATTAGAATTAATTAAATTAGATCTAGATACCTATACTATATTAGACTATATAGTATATATCTAGAATACATAGCATAGATCATTATAAAAAAAAAACTATACTTAATTTTAATTTAATTAAATTACTGAGACTTTAATTTATTTAGATCTAAATCTAACTAGCACCCCCCCCCCCCCCTTGTTACCTAGGTCTAAATTATCTAGACTACTTACAACTAGATCTTAGATCTAGATCTTTATACTCTAGATCTAGAAGAGTTAGGTACTAAATGTATATAATATACTTCTATTAGGCTACTATCTCTAGAATCTAGAACAGTGTTTGTGTTTCTGTTGGCTCATTGATTCATTATGTTCAGTGTTCGGTTACTAGTTGCACAAAGATTTAAAAAACAAACTATAATCGAAGTATAAAAACATCAAAAAATACCCAGATCCTTATTAATTTTATGGTTCTAAATCTGTTAAATTCAGTCCCATTTACTGACGATCATGTTGATTTATACTAAACTAGCAGTACACATCATCTACTCCCGTTAATTTGTTCCCTAGCTCTATATTGTTACGTATTTCAGAATCTTCTGGCTAAATGTACTAGTAGGCACACAAATAAAAAAAACACTGTAAAGAACTTGACGACTAAACTTTCAGCTTCATATAACTTTATTGACTATTAACTCTAACAATTTGTTACCGTAACATGTAGCCTAGAAGACTGTATAATATCTGTCAGTTTACAGTTAGCTATACTTCGTTGCAATACATCTCTTCACTTCGTTGCAATTCATCTCTTCTCAACTTGCATCGAGCCGTATTCCACAGAACAGACCAATGACACACTTTCCAGTGTCGCTCCAGGTCTCCCAAAGCTGAACCAAGTCGTACTCAAGTCTACCGAATCAGAGCCGCATAAAGTATTCACAAATGGCGTGATTTACAATTGTAACAGAAAATAAAACCTAAGTGACCATTTTTAACTCTTAATAATAATACAACAATAATAATAATGTGAATGCTATAACAATAATATGAAAGCATTTAGTATAGAAATGCAAAGAGTTATATAAATATGTATGATAACATAGTCTGTTTTTTTTTCAAGTTTAATGTGAACTAGCGATATTGATCGGGGCAAGTCAGAACACAGAAAGTTGAATTCTTCTAATCCTTCTTCTGTTTCATTCTGAGGGACTTGTGCAACAAGTGTGCCACCACTGATCACATTGTTCACATAGAACTTAAAGTAAGGCAACCAGCAGGACAATCTTCATTTCCTCCTCAACAAGACTGTCAGAAACTTTATCACCACTTTCATTGTCACATGTTTTCTGTTCTGCCTCCATCGGTTTCTCTACCTCAGGGTCATCATTGCTGTCTTCATTTGTCTTTCTTCTTAGCAAAACTTTTAAAACTCTTTCCTTCTTTTTCTTCCTTGCTTCATCATCTTTCTTCTGTTGTCTCTTTACCTTCTTCTTTTCTCTCAAGACTTTTCTCTGCAGTGCATTTTCATCTTTTTTTTTCTTTTTGTCTCATCTTTTTCTACCTTCTTACTTATTTTAATGTTTTCTTGTTCATCTTTTTCTGTGATCTTGCGCTTAAGAGCTTGCCGAAATTCCTCCCCGCTTACAAGACTGTAACGGCTCAAGTCCACTGTAGTTCGCTGTATAGACTTTAACGACAGTAGTCCACTCTAGTTAACTCTACCCTAGTTAACTTGCATCGAGTCGTACACATCTCTCCTCTACTGTCTCGCACAGTAGACAACAGTACCGACGACTCACTCACGACTGACTTTCACATTAACTCTCTCTGGCTTATATAGAGTCCCTAATGGCTTGTCCAATATTGCACAAACAATGCTAGTATCCTCTGGAACAACACGGGAGGAAACATCACATCCTGTCGTTGTTTATAGATGTCGATTCCAGAGAACACCTGCTGTAGTGTCATCTCGCCGAGGTCACACGTAGTGACCTCTAACTGTCACTGTTCATTAGTAACTGCCCCCTTCGTAGATCTGTTCGTCCCCTGGAACAACACGCGAGGACACGTCACATCGTGTCTGTTTACACGCATAGATTCCAGAGAACACTCGGTGCTGTGTCATCTTGTGGGGGTCATAGGTTGACCTCTACCTATCACTGTTCATTTGTAACAAAATATTATTATGGCCCGAAGACCCCTTTCTTTTTTTATTGTAATAAACGGGCCACATTTTAACAACCAAACTAACATACTTTTTTTAGCCCGTGAATTAGTGTAACTGACTGTTATAATTAAATTGTACAGCCCGATCTCTATCCCCCCCCCCACTCTATCTCTCTCTGCCCCCCCCCCCCCTTTTTTTTGTGTTTGTTTGACCTGCGCATCGTAATTTCTCCAGCATAGACTTTGACTTGATTTGGAAAGGCCTGCTTCATATATACATCATGGGCGTAGCCAGGATTGGTTGGTTTTTTTTTTGGGGGGGGGGGGGAATTTTTTCTCTTCCATTCCCCGCAATATAAAATCTTTATGTGTGTGTGTGTGTGTTGTTAGACGCTTAGTATTGTTAGCTTGTATAGAGACGCAACAAAATTGACGGACTTAGAACGCGACTATAGTGACGTTATGACTTAGTGGGTTAGAGGCTACCTATAGAGACTTAAAAGTAGTTGGTGATAGGATTTCATAGGGATAAGACGTATTTATCGACAGACTCGACTGTGGCCTTTTGCTGTATTAAAACCATCATTTGAATTGTCTAACGGTTTGGACTTTTCACTTGTTAACTTTGTGTGAGTTCTTAGTCTTAGTGGTTAGTCGCATTGAATACACCCGCACAAGAAACCCAGATATCTCCAGAGTAATCTGTCGAAGTCAGATAGGCATCACTAACTACAAAACATAGGCCTCAATCCTCATCACAGTGTGTGTGTGTGCGCGCATAATTAATCTTTATTATATTCCGACCCTTCATTGTTTCGTTTATTGTAGCCTTACCTAGAATTGGGTTTTCCTGGAAGAGTGGAAAAGCTGTAAACACCCCGTCTTTTGCCAGCAAGGGGGTCTGGGGGAGTGCTGCGAGCTCTCCCAGCGGGTTACGGGACGGAGCTCCGAGGCCAGGCACTATTTCCGGTATTTGAAACCAAAAATATATGTTCTGAAGTATCTACAGTGCATTATCCTGCTATTAAAAAATTTTAGTTCAAAAACCTAATCTGCTATTCCTACTTACATAGAACTTAGATCCTCCCGCGCCGTTGGACGCATTGGGCAGCAAGCTGTCTCCACAAAAATCTGTCACTGGCAATGTCTGAAGCCTCTTCCCACCTGGTGTCCACTGCTCTGAGTCTTCCATGAAAGTGTGGTGCCAAGTTATACTAGGATTTCTCTGTTTCCGCTTTCCTCGTAATGGCCTACATGTCATTGCAACTCTTGGTATTCGTCATGGGCGTAGCCAGATGGGGTCGGGGTTCAACCCCCCCTCCGGAAATGAAATACCCCCACAAGGGGGGGGGTCGGAGTTTAGTGACTGATTTTTTAATATTTTAGGTGAGATTTTAATACTAAAACATCACTTGCCCCAAAAACTCTATTTGCTCTATTTTGCGTTCGCTCTAGTTTCTTAATGTCTTAATGTTTTCTTGAGTTGAGGGATCCTAAAAAGAGGATGTATGTTCTAATAAATGGCCTAAACAAGATTAAATAGCATTTTAGTTGAACGTTCCTGTTTGCAGGACGGATTTATGTGGAGGCCCCTGGGCAGTAGTTTTGTGAAGGCCCCTACACTTTTTCTTCTTTAAAAAATATATTTAATATATATATTTATGTTTAAAAATTGTATATATTTGCGTTTGTGGAGGGTAAGGCCCTGGAATGACGTACTGTTATGGATCATGAACTGCATTTATTTATTACGAGCACGCTATCATTGAATAACTTACTTCTTAATCACGACATTGTTGATAACCGTAAGATTTAAAGTATTGTCACTAAAAAAAAATTTTAAAAATGTACATGTAAAAGTTTCTGACCCGTCGAAATTTGGATACTTCTAAACCTATTTTGTTGAGGCCCCTCTCTTGTGGAGTCCCTGCAGCCCCGCCTGCCATCCCCTAAATCCGGCCCTGCCTGTTTGATTTGATCACAATATAGGCATATATGCAAACCATTTCAGAATCAGATTTTCATACATGGAGGCAGATCCATAAATAGCTTTTTTTTTGTTTGGTATATCCGGTGTACAGATTACGGAAGTATTGATAAGTATTGGATGGCTGCCTGGTCGTGCGCTATGCGCGCTGGATTGTCTCGATGGCTGCCAACCCCCGTCATCTTGCGGGAGGTTTGGAGTAGGAAGTAGATTATCTTCAACTCTGAAGAAACATCCGAAATATTTAATACTTTTTTTTAGTACACTTTTCAGCAATGTAGAATCAAATCTCTGCGCCCTTCTGGCACAATGTAATTATTATTATTTATACCACAACAGTGCTCTTTCGATATGGCGTCTTAGACATATTTTTCTTTTTTATTCCTTTTCTATTCTATTCTATTCTTTCGGTTAATTTTGGTTGGCCCCAACCACACACACACAATTTTCCATATCGCTCTCTCTCTCTCTCTCTTTGATTTTATTGCTTAAAACGTATCTTAAAAATCGAAATGCAAAGAAGAAATTATTGTGTTTAAATTTTATCATACAATTCTTCAATAGTGCTTTTAGTTCGCGATCTCCAAGTGACAGACAAGACAATATAGCATTAGAGGATTTTCCCTGCGTAAGCTACTTCGGTAGAAAATTGCATTAAAAAGAATCAATTAGGCTAAAATACCCAAATATAGCAGCAAATATCCAGCTTTGAAAACACTGTTTTTAGTTGCAAAGCTGATTGTTTTTATATCCAGACTTTTTTTTTCAAATATAAATTCAAGGTATTAAAATCTTATTTGTTCCGTAGAACTCGGAACGAAATACAGTTTCAAGCTCAGGCGAACTCTTTGCTCCAGTATAATAACTACATTTTGACCTAGATCTATTTAGGTTCTGTCAAAAAATCATAATGGTGCGCAGGTATTTTAAACAATATGATTTTTTTAAAACAATTTCTAGATCTAAACGAAAAATATTTTAAAATCAAACAAATAGATCTTTAAAAAAAAAAAAATTTTTTTCGCGTCTCCCGCTCCCCTGTTATGCTACAACGTAAAAGCTTAACACCCCAAGAAATATTATGTATTATTACCCCCACAAACACCTTTTTCAAACAATAGTCGACGTCCCGATTGACTGTGAATAGTGATCAAAATAAGCTTTCGGTAAAACAAATGCAAAAATGTCTCTTTTTTGTATGCGACATCCAGTGCCTAGGAATAAATATTCAAAGGCCAAAATCCTACGAATAAATGCCGAAACTACAGGGAAAAAAGTTTTTTTTTTTGCGTAGTGCAATTTAGAGCATTGTAATTTAATTTAATTTGTGGGCGATTAAAGTTAAGATAGCATCTCTGCTCTTCACAAGACGTCCTCATTGGTGATTGTATCTTACCACCTTATTTTCTGAATGCGCCTTTTACAACTCCGGAGGTGGAAGGTAAAGTAATAGTTCACAAAGAATTACACAGACTCTTATCTGTAGCCGTGACATGGAGCCCGTGCCTTAGACATCAAATTATTATGTCCTTATCAATGAAGATAAAGAAGCCTAGGTAGCGGAAATTGTCAACTATTTCCAGGGGTTGATCATAGGCCTATGTTTGCGTAAGGCGCGATGCTTGCGCTTTTGGACTAGTGCTTTGGTTTGGACAATGCTTGAACCTAATTTCTGGTTTGCAGCAGACACTTTGCCATCTAGAGTCTGAAGCTGAGTAGCAAAGTCAACAACAACAATAGCCATAATACAAATAATAGTAATAAAAATAATTATTATAATTAAAATGGGCTGTCGTTGGTAGAACACGTGGAGGTAAAAAGATTCCAATGGACGAGAGAAATACATATTAATATAGTCAAAGCAGAATTTAAAAATTGTGGTGAAGAGTTTTTTTGAAAATCTCCTTGAACATAGGCATACCTAAGAAGCAAGCATCAATGGTGCAGCAACCATTGCCTGGAGAAGCTCATTGCGCCCGGGCCCATGATTAATTAGGGCCCACGGGAGCCATTGCCTGTAGAAAATCATTGCGCCCGGGACCATGATTAATTAGGGCAGGCATGTCAAACTCATTAAGGTGTATGGGCCACTTAAAAAACTTTCTATGACCTGAGGGGCCGCAGCAAAAAATCAGTTGCAAAACAGCCTACTAGTTTTATGTAATCAGAAACAATACAATAGAATACAATAATTGTACCTGCATACCTGTCCCTTAGCTAAATTTGTAGTACTGTTTGGTAATTAAAAATTACTATGATTACGCATTATTTTCTTTGTCCTGATGATTGATACCTTTTCTGGGATACAAGTTTATTAATGTCAGGTTGAAGTTTGTTTGCCACTAACACTTTCATCAGTGATGACAAATTTTGATCAGATAATCTCGAACGGTCTGGTATTTTTGTAGCTTTCATTATAGAAAAGAACTGCTCACAGAGATCAGTGCTTGAAGCTAAGCAAGAATTCTAGCTGCTAATTTCCGCAATTCAATGTACCGTTCTGGTAAATAACTGTAAAATTCTGGCTCAGCCAACTTTATATACTTCAATTTCAACAAAGAATCTGACCTCTATTCTATCAGCTCTAGTTGCACATTACCAGCAGCATTTTTAGAATTAAATGAGAATGGAGATACAAACAACGAAAATTCTTGCTCGTATGAAACGAAGTCACGAAAACGGTCATAGAAAGCATATATTAACGATTCCAGGTGTAGGACATATTAACCAAATGTTGTAACCGTATTTAATCTTTTTAGTACCTGACACATACGTTGAGAAGTGAACAAGATTTTCTCTTCATATTTGATTTATCCACAGTCGTAATTTTGTTTGCAAGCACTTCACATCATCACAAGCAGTTGTGACAATTTTATCTTTACCTTGAAGTTTCAAATTCAAGTCTTGCAGGTGACCAGTGAGATCAACTCCAAATACAAATCCCGAACCCATTCATCAGTTTGAAAATGTTAAAACAGGTTCACCTTTCATTTTCAGAAACAATACTATTTACTCACGCAGTGCAAAAAATCTTTTCAATACTTTATGACAGGAGAGCCAGCGAAACAAACAAAGTCGTGCCCAATGTCATCCAGAAACATTGAAAATTGGCGATGATTTATACCACAGGCACGAATAAAATAGAGAGTGATTGAAAACGGTCTTATGACATGTTGGAACTGCAATTGCTCTACGCAGAATGATTCTTGGTGAATGATGCACTGAAAATGAGCAAATTTAAAATTAAAATCAGTCTCTCTTATTTTTGCAAGTAGCTTTGCATCAAAACCATTTCATTACATTGTTGGTGCGCCATTCGTTGTTAGACTAGCTAGCTTTACCAAAGATAAATTGTACTGCAATATCACCTCCTGTAATTTCTCTTGTGGTGTTATGTATAGAACAAAGCTCAAATAGCTCCTCGTGTATCTCAAAATTCATGTCACAGGCCCTTATGAATATAGCCAACTGTGCTACACCCGTTACATTAGTTGACTCATCGAGAGCCAATGAAAATAATTCAAAATAAACTATTTTGTTCTTTAATTGTTCACGCAAGCTGACTGACATGTCATTTATTCTATCTGCCAGTATCTTCCTAGTTGACGCTATTTCTTTGAATGCTTTCACCTTTTTTAGGACAAATTACTTCGGCAGCTTTAACGACACACTCGTTAATAAAATCCCCTTCACAAATTGATAGGCTATGGCTTACAATTAAGTTTGACAAAATGTATCTTGCTTTTACTGCAGACTCACTCTCGTTGATGAATTTAACAAATACTATTTTTCAATTCTAGCTTGTCATCTCTTATTTTCCAGCGTAATAGTTTAAAATTATTTTGATAATTTTAAAGGTGGTCAAGCGGGCCGCATCCAAAGTGGTGGCGGGCCGAATGCGGCCCCAGAACTCCGTGTTTGACACGCTTGAATTAGGGCCCAGAGGAGCCATTGCCTGATGAAGTTCATTGCGCCCGGAACCATGATTAGGGCCCACGGGAGCCATTGATGATCGTTATCTATTTTGTTGACAAATGTTGAAAGTGTGGAAATACCCGTGAGTTGATGGAGCACCACATAGACTACTTCAAGGATGTACAGCTGACATACTTAGAGATAAATACGCTTTATTACTACAGACACTCACCATCAAGATATTATCACACCCACTACCTACTCTACAGACAAAACATTTGGTTATCGATCAGATCTACTTTTTATTGACGAAGAAATCCACAATAATCATTGATATTGCAGCAACTCTATTCGACTAAAGAACACAATTAAAAAAAACATTTTCGAGGCCCTGAACATGCATAAGAATATTATTGTTACCTACCAGATCTCGGAACTGCTGCAGCCTACTGTGTCATCTGAAAAGTCCTAAGTGCAAACTGTTATAAATGAATGTTATTTCTTTTAAAGAATCTACTTAACAGTGCCAGAGAATGACTTTTACCCTCAACAGCAGAAATAGACATAAAACTACCACACTACACGAGGACAATAATAGCTGGTACTTCAATGCGCACTATTGCGCACACATCCTCCCTAAGCTACCCATACTACAACAAGCGTGGAAATAGAGGATGTAGCAAATGCCTCTAACCTTCAACTTCTGCAACTTCTGCAAAACAAAACCTCACCTCCAACATTCCTCCATAGAGCACACAACACAACTAGCCGACCTGACCTAACTTTCATCTCAAGAGACATTATCAACTTTTCTAAAATTACAGTACTTGAAGACATAGATAGTGACCACAGGCTTATACTCCTCAATATAGGAACACCAGGTAGGTACCAACACAGCAAAACAACTAGATGGAACTATAAAAAAGCTAACTGGGCAGCTTTTTCACAAGAAACAGACACAAGACTATCAAGAATAATGAAGACAGATGTCAACACAATCTATCAACTGTAGTCTCTAACATCTCAAAAGCAGAGAAAAAACACATCCCTCGAGGTCAAGTTAGGAGATACAAATCCTTTTGGACACCTGAATTAGATAAATTAGTAAAAGAAAGAAACATGGCCAGGAAGACTACAAAAAAAAACCTACTAAAGAGAAAAAGACAACGTACAACAAATTGACAGGGCTTATTAGATACAAAACTTGCTAATTTAAATAGAAACAAAAGCTAGAATTCTATTTATTTATAGGTTAATTATATATAATATACAAGTGCAATACCACTCGGGTGCCACTCCTGTGCCTGTACCCCTTAGAGACAGAAACACAGAAACTATGAAAGATCAGATTCCTCATGAGACAATGATATTAACATACTCCCTTCTTCCAATACATCATAGGCGAGGTGTGCGTAGCGCACAGGATGGCGTTCATTGTTGTTGTTTTTTAATTGGAGGTAGGGCTACTATAACTCAAATAAATCATTTTTACATCAATTTTTTCAATAATTTTTTCATTTTGTTTTTGGACAATATTAAATACACCCACACACACACACACACTATAATGTTAGTGACATAACAATGATTACACAACAAGAATCCCAAATCAAATGGACAAGAAGCAAAATATAAAAATTCTTTTTTTGGAAAACAAAGCTTATACGAAGTGAAGGGAGAGGACCGTTCAATCGTGAACGTATCTCCTCTTTTTCTTTATAAAAATGATTAATTACCGCTAATTGATTAAGTAGTTTTTTTTTAATTTTATTTATTCCTGTGTTGTAATTGTATATAATCGTGTATTGTCATTATCATCTCAAAAAATATTTTTTCCAGAACTTTGATTTTTTTTTTAAGTAAAAATTTCCAGAAAATCATTTTGTCTTCAAAAATTTTTTGGCGCCTCTATGCGTGTGGCGCTCCTCTGTTCGGGGGCATGTACTCACTATGTTTACGGAGTAGATTAGGGGTGGGCAACCTTTTTCTTTCGAGGGCCGCATAAAATTTTTGGGAGCGATGGGGGCCGCATATATATATATATATATATATATGCGGGTTTACATGTGTATATATATATATATATATATATAATATATATATATATGCGGGTTAACATATATATATATATACATACATGGTAACCCGTCAAAATGGCGCGGACAAAATAGCACCGACAAAATATCGCGAAATTTCCCGACAAAATAGCGCGGACTTATATATGATGTGTATAAAAGTGACGGATTATTACTAATTTAATGTCCAGGGCATCATTTTGTTAATGTCTCTATCTTTTTCAATATTAATAGATCTGAAATTATGCCATATTTGCAGAGAACGAGAGAATTTTATATCATTTGTATTTGAATTTGTATGACTATTGGGACAACTATAAGCCTAATAGTCGCCAGAGACGAAACCGCAGAGTGACTCCAAGATTTCCGATTGCATTATGGAATGTTAGAGATCGTGTGCAGGATGACCTATTACGAACAAACAATTTCAGTGGAGCGATGGCACCATGCATTTTAACTGACTATTGACGGTCATCACCCTATTGTGTACAAGTTAATCTCTCACTTCCTCAGAGAACAGGAGAACACTGAGAACAAGATTCTGAGGTACATTGCTGGAGAAAGAAGTAAAGATGCAAGTAAGACAAAGTACCTCCAACTTAACAGACGACTTGAAGATATATTACCATTGTACAGAAACAACCAAGTAACGGAATTTCTAATTGACATTTCCTACAATTTAACTTTGTGAAAGTTTGTGTATGTGTGTAAAATTGACAAGTATCTTTGCGTGTTTTCGAAGTACACTTTTATAATGTAAATAAATGCTATATTTTGAAATTATTCATTTTACCTTATTATGATTTTTGCTTATTTATGTTTTAAGATATCTAAAGTGTTTCCCGCAAAATGATTGAAAAATTATGCTTACGTTAAAAACAAAAAATTTTCTCTATTCATATTTTACGATAGCTAAAGTATTTCTTTCAAAATGACTAAAATATTTTTTTCTGCGCAATTTTGTCGGCGCTATTTTATTCGCGCTATTTTGTCGGCGCTTTTCTGTCCGCGCTTTTCTGTCCGCGCTGTTTTGACGGGGTACCATATATATATATATATATATATATATATATATATATATATATATATATATATATATATATATATATATATATATATATATATATATATATATATATATAAACTTAAATATTAGAAAAATACATTAGCTAATTGTGTATAATGTCTTTTAATTCACATTTATAATGCATTATACATTTACCTTTCAATTTTTTCTATGCATACTACCAATAGAGTATTTGCAACAAGAGTTAGCAATATCTGAAATTCATTTTACGAATATTTTTTATCTTTTTTTTATAATTGCCCTTTTACATTACAAAATTTCACTATAAATATACAGTAATACTTAATGTGAAGTATTTAAATGTTTAATGTTCCGGAAATGTGGAAATAGCTCACTAGTCGTTATCTTTGTGGTTGCTATCAATTTACTCTCGACTTGTTCTTAAACATGTTTATTTTCAAACAAGAAAAAAAATGTAAGTTCTCAGAAGTATGTGTATCCCAAAAATGTGAAATTGTGGAAATACAACTTCTGGCACCCATAAGACTCACACAGAAGAACTGACTGACCCTAACTTATCTTACAGGTCACGATTTGCTTGGAGGTATGTCTTCTGGAGTTCGATCAACTGGTTCCAAGTTCCTGACGTCTTAAAATTTGTTTACTATTTCCATAATCAAGGAATCCAAATACGTTTTGTACATTTCAACCATTCACTACAAATATTTTCACGTTTCAGCAAAGGAAAATGACAATACCTGTTTTCCCTTGCTTGCCTCGAGAAATGGGAAATCTTTGAACAAAATTAACATGCGCTTACATTTTATGTGCAAACAGCTCATTGCGATACCCCCGATGTCAAACAAGAAGTATATCTTCCACTCTTCATTAGAAATATTGGTAACAAGGAATATACAAATTTCTTCCTTGAGATCCCAGATTCTTCTCAACACCTTGCCCGTTCTAAAATACTACTGTACTACTGAATACTACTGTGGTACCAAACATCGGAATGTTTTGTTTTCAAATCTTTATGTACTCCCCTCAACTGCCAGTGGTTAAGACCTTTAGTTCTGATAAGTTTAATCACTGAGATAATTGTGTTAATAATATGTTTGATATTCAATGCAGATGAGTCTATGATTTGAATATTGTTCTTTAGTTTAATTAATTTTTCTCAGTCAAAGCAGGGAATCCATCAATTGTTCAACTTACCATTTTGTCCAATGCTAACTCACCACTTTCATCACATAATATTCAATAAATACTTGCCTGAATTGTGTCTTCGACTTAATGTTTTCAAAATAAGAATAATCTTCATTTACTTTAAACTTTTTAGAATGGCATGTAGAAACAATGTTTCTTTAGTCTTTTCATCACAAGTGATAAGAATCAGAAGTTTCATTAATTTATATAGATATTTGTAATTATTTTTTCTAATATATTTGCACACCTGATTTCTGTAGGTGTTCGCGGGCCGCATAAAAAACTCCGGCGGGCCGCATGTGGCCCGCGGGTCGTAATTTGCCCATCCCTGGTGTAGATAAATTTAATAGATCAAATTCCTTCTAAAACATTTTCATATTGTTTAATAAGAGATCCCCCCCTCTCCCGTTTTAAGAGATCGATTAGATAGATTCTATCACCCTTGGCCGTGGACTAGGAACCCCTGCTGGCATAAAGCACTGACCTATAGAATCTAGATCTAGAATATTTACAAGAGCTATTTATAGATCTATATGTCTATTATGACTAGAGCTCAAAAGAAACAAAAATAGATTTTAGAGGAAACGAGAAGGTAAACACTGTTACTGTAACTGTTCATTTTCCAGATGAATCGTAGAAAAAAGTGTAAGCGTATCTAATAATGATAATTTGTGTTCACACAGCTGCCTATTTAAAAATAAATTAAATAGATCTAGACATTTGAATCTAGACTACTGAAGACGACAAAGTAGACTAGATCTAGTATGATCTACTTGGTTAAAACTTAAGTAAGTTAAGTCAAGTTAAGTTGGTAGTAAAGACGAAGTCACACTTTAGTAACTAAGTAGTTAAAGTTTAAAAGATCTAGATTTAGAATGTAGATCTATTGTAAATATTTAATTAGAATTTTTAGATTACTAGTTTACTTAAAAGTACTTAAAATAGATTTCATTTAGAATTTAGACTAGTCTTAGTTAGGTACTTCAACATCGCTATTTTTGTACGCCGGAAGTGTGTTTAAAAGCTGGTCTTCATGGTTCCGGTCGCGTCCCCGGTTACCGTCGGAAAAGTGCGTAAAACGTCATTATTTTTTAATCGATCTTCTAGATTAGAGTATCATTTTGTCGGGGAGAAAATGGCGATTCTTTTGATACCAAATTTGACGGGATTGATTTAATAGATCGTTTTTTTTTACGTTTCCAAAATTAGGGTGTGTTCCAGATATGATTACTTTTTTATTTTTGTTTTGTAATTATTTATATTGTTTAGTATTTTGTTGTATCCATATCTACATAAGAATCACGTGTGATTATTAAGCTGTTTTGGATGGCGCTCTTGGTATATGAATGCCACAACGACCACGAAATCGAAAGAAGCCATTTTGCTATCAATTCTACCGGAAGTAGTAATAAAATAATTATAAAATATTATTTAAACGAAGTTTCCTTGTTTATTAATATAGATAATGAAGCAAAAAAACTCGTATTTATGTAGATATAGAGTAAAGTGCGAAGTTGGAGCGCATTAAGCCCGCTGGCAGCAATTTTCAAGTTTGGATTTTTATAGCACCGTAACCGTCTGACCTATGAAAAAAACTGATAGTATCTCTGAATTCCTCGTCCTTTTTTCTATAACAATAGATTGGATTTAATGTATCACTAGGCTTAGTTAAAATTAAATACGAAGTCAAAGAGGTGTAGGGTAAGTATTGCCAAGCGTACTTTTCCTCGAGCGGATTTTTCCCCAGTTAGTAAGCTCAATCGGGTTGATGGAAGGTTCGAGCAGGTCAAAGAAAATATATCTAAAAACATGTTTTAATATTTAATTTTTACTATAAAGTCATTTTCTTTTTACTCCAGCGCAAGAACACCATCCATTGCACCATTTCCCACCCTCCACAACTTCAAATAGTCTCTTTAAGCTGATGAGCAATCAGACTTAAAAATAGCCTTAAGCCCATTACCCATTTCCTTCACTACCGGGTAGTAAAAAAGAATAACTCCACACCTCCTGAGTTTGACCTCACCATGAACTTAGCCTTTACAAGGAAAAGAAAATAGTATGTGTAGGAAGGGAAGAAAAAAGGTGCATGCGCAGTAGCAATATAGTAGTAATTTGGTAAACATTCAAATAAAAAAGTTTTAGCAATAAAAAGTGAACTGTTCGAACCTCTTGACAAATCGGGGCTGCTCGAACTTCGCACTTTCCTATATATTTAGTTAGCAATAGATGATTTAGTCTATCATTGACTGTAAGTTACAATATAATATATCCAATATATGTATAAGTATAGTATTTTAAGTATAAGTATCAGTGTGAGTGACTATGACTATCTGGACTATCATTTATCAGTTTGACAATTAGATCTAGATCTATCAACTATTCTAGGATCTAGATCAGCGGTTCTCAACCTTTTTGTTGCCGCGACCCCTAAAACGATTCCCCACTAGACAGCGACCCCAACCGTATTTTTCTTTTTCGTTCATAGGACTAAATAAATGAAAATTTGCTATGTTATAAAATCTTTATCGTTATGTCTATATCTAATTTGTGATGTATTTTCATTGGTAGAAATTTAAAACGTAAAAAGCTTTATGTAATTTAATTAGTGTAAAATAAATGTCTTATTTATATAATTAAATTGCTAACAAAAAGTTTATTTTATGAATTGCAATTATCAACTTTTCAATTGGATATTCACCATCTTCATGTGCACAGACTTGTGTGACAATTTCAAAGTATGGCGATACATGGGGGATGATATTAAATAAGGTAAAATACATTGTCACACATTTGTAAATACGCCAACGTTGGTTGGATTCTTGTGGGAGTCTTTATAAGAGCTCAATGAATGTCATCTTCAGCATCAAGTCGTTTTCTTTATTTAAACTTGATACCTTACAGGCTGGAAAATCCTTCTTCTCAAAAATATATGCCTACTGTTAGAAATGGATAAAGACGGCGCAACACAATCTCAAAATGGCATATGACTGCAAAAATGTGATCCAGAATTGTGTTAATGACATTGAAAAACAATCATTTTAGCTTCATTGCTTTTCATGAAAAATTTCATTCGCGCGCTAGTGGTAATGTTCTATGACCATTATAGTCTGTCTGTCAGATTCAATGCCCCTTTTTCATCACAGAAAGCAGATAAAGTTGGCAAGATACAAGTTTTATTTTCATCCAGTTTTGTTTGCCAAAGTTGAAATTTCATTTGGACGAACGGATCTTTTCAGACAAATCAAGGCATAATGTATTTGATCCTTCCATTGAAAAAATTAATTATTCAAGGTGACAAAGATGTCTACCAGGCAGTATCAGGTCGGCTATTTTCTGTGTTTTTCTTTCTAAAAAAAAACTTCTTCAAGAAGATAAAAAAAAAACAACTTTTTAGAATCTTGCTTCTTAACAACCACATCACATCATCAAGTATCAGAACACGTTGAAGCCATCAAGCTCAGTATAAAATAGTAACTATCAATGAAAAAAGACATGTCTACCCTCAAACAGTAATGTTACACTCACTAATTTTAATTGCCATCTTTATCCTCTAGAAAAATATCTTTCTTGAATATGTCCCCCTCATTTTTTATTTAATTTTTGTTTGACGATGGTTTCATTTGCATAGTTTGAAACAATCCGGGTAATGTCCCTTTGTTTTGTTATATCAAATAAAAATGTATACCACCTATGGTACCAACTATGCTTGTTACAAAAAAAAAAATAATAAAAAAGTTCAGATGATAAATAAAAAAAAATGTTTTTAAAACCCAAATTTCCAATAGTCTTATGCGACCCCTGACAAATGGTCATTCGACTCCCAAAGGGGTCGCGACCCACAGGTTGAGAACCCCTGATCTAGATTCTAGATTATTATGATTAGTAATTTTTAGACTAGCAGCTAGTAGCTAGATCTATATTGTAATATTTATTCATTAATTATAATGATATAAGGCTTGTCTTCAAGTCCAAAGATGAATAAGATACGCAGTATCCGCCTGTCCCGGGTACGCTGTACTGCCTCATCGTGGCACCCGGACGGAAACAGTTACTTGTGGGGGTAACTAGGCTAAATGAATGGCGAAACATATTCCCGTGGGGATGCCCACGGGTAGACGAGAGTCCACCTTTTGCACGGGCGGAGTTGCAAAAGAGTCCCCATAAACCTGTCACACATCCATGCGCTGTTCCTCAAGGGACCGTTACATAAATGGCGAGTCCCCCACGGTTAGCTTGGTATAACGAAGGAAAATGGCGGAGGCTCCCAGTGTCCTTGGCCTTCGGCCATGTTCAGCCAAGCATGCGTCCGGGGCCAAAGGCATTGGAAACAGCATAGGTATTGACTCGGGTCTCTCTCAAACAGAACTGTGTTCACACAGGTTGTTTTTTTTTTTACTGTTTGGCGTCTAAACAGGTTTTTTTTCAAACTTAGAGCTCAAAGAACCTTCGGCTCAGCTCTTAAGACGATCAAACGTATCCACCTGCAACCAGGTGCTCTCTTCCATGTCCATTAAAGCAAGTTGGCACCTAAACATTTCAGTGGGGCACCTCTGGTACATTGAAGACCTTTTATCTTGGATCAAGATGAAATTTTTCACAATTATTTTTTTTTACCTGACAACACAAAAAATCAATAAAAAAAAAAAGCAATTAATTAATTGTAGAGCCACAAGTGAACTGGCCCGATGTGTCCAGTTGGACCATTGGTAATAAATTATTTTGTTTGGTATCTCAAACAAGGGAAAGAAATTGCAACTAACTGAAGTGGGTGGTAGAAACTGAATTAGTCCCCTTTATAGGTTGTCATTTGATCTAGTATTAATGTTATAATACACATGCGCTAGACTTTTCATAGCTATCATTTATAATTTGTCTTTACTTGCACAGTACTTGAAAGATGAATTTTGCATCCAAATATATTTTGACAAACGATGAAGAGGAGTATGAAAGTGTTTCAGAGGAGGAGTTTGAGCAAGGAATGCATGTCAGGTAGGGAGTTCACTGACCTGTTGTTATATCAAATTTGCAAAACTTCTAGGTTCTATGCTGCTGGTATAGCTACTCATCATAACATGATGTGAAAGGATTTTCATTGTTAATAGAAAAAATTCTAAAGAATGGTATTTTTCTGTAATGTAAAATGTTTTGTTTTCAAGTCTGAAGATTAAGGAATAGCACACAATTTCACAGTGTTTCACATGACTTAGTTGTAGTCTATATATTTTCCTCATCCAACCCAGACAAAACATTGTCTTTTTGGGGTCAAAATAAGTTTTTTTTGCAGTCTTGCTTATTTTGGTCTCAAATGTGTGTCCGAAATTTCTCCAGCTTTTTTTTTTGGTTGGAAGCTATTTGCTGCCAGTTGTACTTGTTTCCAATGGGCACCTCCATATAACTGAGCCTTTCTTTGGTAAACTGTTAGGAAGTGGAAATTAGCCTAACAAAGTATTTCCACTCAAGGCAGACGCTTGCAGCTTGTCAAAGGTAACATAAAATGCTTTAGACATTTTGTTTGACTTGTCATGCTCAGCAATCAATAACATCAATAAAAATCAATAACAATGTCATACCAGTGTTGTTTAAAGCTTTATATTAATAGGAAAAATTATGTATGCTACTTATAATCATTTTTAAGCTAGACGATATGGACTAGATTGAGAATGGCTTTTGTCTTTTTTAAAGTTTTTCTAGCTGGAATTAAGTTCAAAGAGGTCTTATGGCCAGCAGTATTTTATTTTATTTTGAGAAGCGGGGTTCTACACCCGACTCGAACAGAGTTGTGTTTACTGAGCGCTTAAAGGCAGCAAGGAAAACCTTCTCCCAGATACCCCTAACCCCCGACTGAGATTGGACCATGGCACTCTGAGTATACTATAAGCATGAAAGTAGTGCTATATAAAAGCTGGCTTGGACATGTTCACAGGATGGAGGACAAGCGTATCCCGAAAGTCATCCTCTATGGACAACTCGCGACTGGCACAAGAAAAACTAGTCGCCCCCCACCTCCGTTACATAGATGTAATAAAACGTGACCTCAAATCAGTGAACATCAATACTGACTATTGGGAAGACACAGCTCTAGACCCCACCAGATGGAGAGAGACAGTGTCCAAGAAACCTATGGACAGTAAAAGTACATGGGTCTCAGCTCAGGAAGAAAAACGTACAATCTGAAAAAAGGCCAACTCCTCTACCACCGAAGCAAAAGCCACCTTAACCTGCGCTATCTGTGGATGAGAGTGTCTCTCCTAAATAGGGTTCCACAGCCACATGAGGAAGTGTGCTCTGAGATGAACCATAGTCGTTCTACGACTGAAGGAGGCCAATGATAAAAGATAAAATTTAAAATTTATTATTAAAAAAAAATGAATGTTAATGCTTGTAGATTAATAGGCTATGGAAAGTAATAGAAAGAAATATATACTCTTAAATATAGAACTCTGCTAAAATGATAATAAAAGAACTGTCAGTCTTCTTCAGAGCCCTTAATTTACTTTTGAAGATTGTTGGTGCCTTTAATAAAAGCGGCAATGTTGGGTGCGGCCAAGAGGTTTGTCCCGCTGACTTATCTCGGCAGCAGGCAGAAACGCGTGTGGTCTCAGGATTTAAACAAGCTGGTCCTGATACGCAAGCGGGCCTGGAGGCTTGCTGAAAGGAAGCGTACTTCCAAAATCTGGCGGGAATACAACAGGCTCTGTAGAGCCACGAGTGAACTGGCCCGACACGTCCGGTCGGACCATTAGAACGCTGCCTGTGCCGGAATGGATCTTCGGGACTCCTTGAAATCCAGGCGTCTTCTTCAAAACCTTGAGGCCAAAGGCACAGCATGAACGGCTGCCCCTGTATCCGCACCCGGAGGGTCGGTCTCAACAGTTACCAAAATGGCCAACTTGCTAAATGGACACTTCGCTAAAATTAGCAAGTCTGAAAAGATGACAGCCATGTCCAAAGCCCTCAATAAAGAACGTAAAAGGCTCGAGAGGGAGCCAGATGAGCCTGAAAGCCAAGCAACGTGCAACGCGCCCTTCTGTCGTGCTGAGCTGGACAGAGCGATTGCAAAGTGTAAGAACCCAAAGACTCCGGGGCCAAACAAAGTTACCCCTGAGATGGTAAAACACCTCAGGGGCATTGCAAGAGGTAAACTCCCAGAGTTTATGAATCAAACCTGGACAGAGACCAGACTACCCGGGGCCTGGAAACGTGCTATCATTGTACCAGTCCTCAAGAAGGGCAAAGACGGGACTAAAGTGGAGTCCTGCAGACCCATTTCACTAACCTCAGTTAGATCGCAAATAGTGTACAGCTATACAGTTCAAGCTAGTAAAACAGCCCTCGAATCACTCAATCGAGTACAGGCACCTTTCAGACAAGCCCAACAAACGCTGCTGAAATGTTTCTCTTTCTGGTTATTTGCATAAAAATGGTCAACATGACACAACTAACTAAAGAACTTGACAAGTTGATCTCAAGTCATTATTTCTGAACTAAACTGTACCTGACCATCTTGACTCTGTCACTTTCTCTCTTTATATAGGGTCCCAAATGACCTCATAAATGACAGAATGGCCAAGGACCCTGTTGCTAGTCCTTTCTAGATGATCACATAACCTAATCATTGTTATCCAAACCCATGTCACCAGTTCAGTTATAAACAGTATTTTGTAGAATAATGTTTAATAATTTATTGGTGTAATTTAATTTTAAACATTTGTTACATTATCTACATGTATGTTTTGATTACATTTTCTTCATTATTTGAACTAGTGATTCTGGATCTAGTTCTGAGGGAGATGAAATCCAGACTTTGTCTACTTCTAATGCCAGACAATGTAAGTTTCTTTTTGTTTTAAATATTAAGCCATACCTAATTTCAATAAGCTAAAAACCCTGCACTAAACAAAATCATATAATTAGATCATATATATTGAATTAAGAGTTTTGTCAAATGTATTATTACTTTCATTGTTTTCACATTTTAATAATTATTTTCCTAGATAATATAGCTTTCTTAATAACAACTGGATTGTTTGCTACACAGTTATGATGACTTCTGTTACATAACTTATCATATTTTGTCATACACATTGTTACCAGATTAATTAAATCTTTTTATTTAGTTATTGTAGTTCAAAACAAAGAATGTAATAAAAAGTTTCATTTCAACCCATAGAGGCTCAGTTTAAAGTTAATATTATTACATTTTGTGGGTAAATATGCTATTCATTCTGGTACATTACATTATAAGTTTTACTGTAATTTTTCACAATCATTTAAAACTGTCGTAATGTAAAGAAAGATACTTTTGTTATTCCACTCATTTTTTGTTGCAGTGGATTCTGACTCCAAGAAAAAAAAACATAGGAGTCATCACTGGAAAAAAGAACTCTCTGCAGAAGGGAAGATAAAATGCTCTCCTTTAAAAGGTTTTTTTTTTTCTCTTAGATATTTGGAAAATTTAAAGCTGGAATAGTTCCTTTTAATGATTTTAACATTTTTGAGGGGGGGGGGGGGGGGGAAGAATAACCTTGAAAGTCTGATGTCATGCTGATTCATTGTAGTAATTCTAGATTTATATCTTGTGACAAAAACCTTCTAGCCTAATGCAAGGGATCTGTTGGAAGAAAAAAAATTTAATACAGATTAAATTTTAATAGGTACCGTACAATGAATTGTAGAATAAATAGGCAGGCCTGTCACCTGGGTTAACCTTGAAAGTCTGATGTCATGCTGATTCATTGTAGTAATTCTAGATTTATATCTTGTGACAAAAACCTTCTAGCCTAATGCAAGGGATCTGTTGGAAGAAAAAAAATTTAATACAGATTAAATTTTAATAGGTACCGTACAATGAATTGTAGAATAAATAGGCAGGCCTGTCACCTGGGGGAGGGGGGGGGGGCAAACAGTCTGGGGCTCCAACAGAAAGGGGGCTCTTTAGCACTTTCTGTAATGCATAGTGCCAACTTTGCTTTAATTGACATAAAAGAGAGTACCTGGCTGCAAATGGCTTCAGAGATTACTTACAAAGGCAACAGGATACACACTTGTGACCAAAAGAAAATGTAAAATGTTTTACATGTTTCGGATGTTCCTTCAAAGTTGAAGATAATTACTTCCTAGTCCAAACCTCCCGCAGGACGACGGGGGATGGGAGCAGGTAGGGTTTGAACCCTGGGCCATCGATAAATCTGAACGACAGTCCAGCGCGCAAACCGTACGACCAGGCAGCCATCCACTGCCGAGGACAGATGTAGAGGGTGAAAAAAACACTTACAAAAGCAAAGGGATACATACTTGAGACCAAAAGAAAACCCATTGTCGAGGACAGAGGTAGATGTCGGAATGAGAATCTAAATCGACTACGAGTGAACAATGGTTATGTTGGCGCTGAATGTGGTAAAATATATAGGTCACAGCTGGAGCTGCATAGCCATGTGAAATACTGCACTCCTTACTGAGGCCCAAATATTTCTAGACTGAAATATGCATAAATAAATCTTCCATCATAAGAACACAATGATAATAATAGAATTAATAAATGAACAGAACACTGAAATAAAACATGAATGAACAACTGACTGTTTTGCTCTTTTTTTTTACTTTTTTAATCTAAATTTATCACTTGAAGAAGTTTGAATCATCTAGAAACATAAGTATTATTCAACTTTAAAAAAAAGAAAATCTTCCCTGAGCTATGTTAGCTTTCTTTATTAAAGAAAGAAAAATCAAGAATTAGCTATATTACCTATATGAATGTTAAATATTATTCTTTAAATAAATGTTTATGTAAATTATGAATAGAAATATTATTCTTGTTCATACAATTAATATTAAAAAAAACTAAGTTGACAACAAAAATAAGATGTACATAGTTACATCTTGTTTTTGCAATACAATTTGTATAATCCTCTAATGAATCCTAGACAAAAGTCCAATGAGGCCAGTGTCTTCCAAGCGCAGATTTCAAAGAGCGCACACCAATGTTGTGTCTGTCAACTTTAGCAGTCTTCAGGCCCCAGGAAATATGCACGCTGGAGAACCTGTCATTTGTAGCAAGTGTTCAGCCATATTGTCTCACATTAGTTGCATAGATAATGAGAAAAAGGTGAAAATTAAACAACTAAATTGTAAATTTTATATTTTTTTTACTGATCATGAGATATTGCTTAAATTCTTTGTTTTGTTATAGTCTTAAGTCTTATCAGAATGCTTCTGATTACATTTCTACTGAACCATACAGGAGTCGGCTGAACTGATTATGTGTTGTAAAGAAAAATGTGAAAATAAGATCTGATTTAGTCATTGCTTGAATTGTAGCATAAAATATATTAACTAAAATATATTTTTAACACTTTCTCTCCTAATTTACGATGCCAATGTTGATTTGACCTTATTAAACCAAATTGATTTTGTATTTATAAACTTTAATTTGTGTTGCTTAAAACAAGCATGCAATCCCCTATAATTTGATACCAAATATAACATTTTCTGATAAATATACAAACAAGTTATTGAAGTTTAATCATAACAGGGTATTGAAATACAAATTAGCAAAATGAATAATTCTTTTGAAACAAGGAAAATAGTTACTTACAGAAAGAGTTAAAGCTAAAGTTTAAAAAAAAACAAAAACTTTTTAACAAAATTTTAGAATGGATTTATTTGATCAAAAGCCCTGTATACTTATCATCAGGAACTACTGCCAAGACAAAATTTTAGAATGGATTTATTTGATCAAAAGCCCTGTATACTTATCATCAGGAACTACTGCCAAGACAAAATTTTAGAATGGATTTATTTGATCAAAAGCCCTGTATACTTATCATCAGGAACTACTGCCAAGACAAAATTTTAGAATGGATTTATTTGATCAAAAGCCCTGTATACTTATCATCAGGAACTACTGCCAAGACAAAATTTTAGAATGGATTTATTTGATCAAAAGCCCTGTATACTTATCATCAGGAACTACTGCCAAGACAAAATTTTAGAATGGATTTATTTGATCAAAAGCCCTGTATACTTATCATCAGGAACTACTGCCAAGACAAAATTTTAGAATGGATTTATTTGATCAAAAGCCCTGTATACTTATCATCAGGAACTACTGCCAAGACAAAATTTTAGAATGGATTTATTTGATCAAAAGTCCTGTATACTTATCATCAGGAACTACTGCCAAGACATTGGAAAATTGTACAACTGACTAATAACATGTTTTAAAAATTATTTTTCCAGATATTTTTGGCTTAGTATCATTCATTAGGTTACCATTGCTTTTGTTAAAATGTGTTCACTGGGTTACAGAGCATCATATAATTGTAGTGATGTATTCTTTTCACAGCGCTGTTTGTCTTAGGTTATTAATAAACATCACAGAAAAACATAAAGCTATTGAGGGAAAAAAACAAAACTCTTTTACATTTCTCAATTATTTCTGACTAGGTTTGGAAATGTGAGTTTTGTGAAGAGCTAATACCTTTGGATATTGAGCCTGAAGAAGTTCCTACCACAGAGGATGTAACTTATTTACTAGAGCCAGCCATGACAACAGCTGCAAGCACAATGTCAGGGCTTGACCAATCACTGGTCATTTTCTGTGTTGATACTTCTGGCAGCATGTGTGTTACTACTGAGGTACCAGTAGATGGAGCATTCATTTTATAAAACTTATTACTACTGCTAAGTCATGACATCAAAATATTAAATGTTTTGAAAAACATAGCTCTTTATTATGTTTACTTTACTCTAGTTGAGGACGTGGTGGCTGAGTGGTAAAGTGCTTGGCTTCCAAACTGAGGGGTCCTGAGTTCAAATCTGGTGATGACAGGAATTTTAAATTTTTTTTTTTTAGGGCACCCCTGAGTCCATCCAACTCTAATGGGTACCTGACATTATTTGGGTAAAAATAATGGTGGTTTGTTATGCTGGGGTGTCTTGACACCCTTGTTAACCGTGGCCACATCATCTGCCCTATAAATCACAAGGTTTGAAAGGGGAACTACAACTACTACTCTAGTATAATTTATAATTTTATCCTGAAAGTAATTTATTTGTGAAATAGTAGGCAATATAAACATTTTTAAACCGAAGATGCATGAATGATAAAACTGTTTAGATTTCAGGCTCAATAAAGCTGCGAACCACCAGCCAGCTCAAAAGATTGCATAGTTTCATAGAAGCTGATGAGATAGACCAGCGCCTTCCCTCGCAGCTTGGTCATTCTGTGACCTACATCTCGAGATTGCAAGCCATGCAGGCTGCTGTTGACCACCAGCTAGGTGAAATGGCAAAGAATCATCCCAATAGAAGGGTGGCTTTAATTACATTTAACAATGAAGTGAGTTTTTTAAAAAGAAGGATTTCAATAACACATTTTTGTTTCACAGTAAAACAGATTAAAATCCTGGTTACATTTTTATATAATTTGGAACCTTTCACTTCATAGGTCACTATAGTTGGAGATGGCACTCAAAGGGAGGTAATCATCTCTGGAGACAAACTGACTAATGAAGACATGTTGGAAAAAATTGGTACTGAGTTATCTCTTCCACAAGCTATCAAAAGCAGCAGGCATGTTCTTGGAGAAAAAGTGTACAAGTAATAAAATAGACTATCCATTTCTTTAACACTGACTAGCGTCTGCTTATTTTACATCCCAAGTAATTTATTGAAATTGCATTTAAACCCCTTCTAATAGACCTTAATTGATTTTATTTACAATCATCCACTTTTAAAATAATAATTACAATTAATTATAGGGAAAGTTTGTGTTAACCTAAAACATTCTCCTACTGGATTACATACAGCGTTTCTAAAGATTAAAAAAAAATATTCTTGTGTTTGTGTAATAAAGAAGAGATTAATTAGAGGGAATAATAAGAAATAAAATGCTTTCAAAATGCATCTTTAAGATAAAGGAGAATATTTATCTTGATTCCCTTTACCAGTATTTTGTCTGCATTTAGAGATGAGGCACTTTTAATGTATTTGGAACATGTTGATGCTACATGTGTCCTTTGTATGCAGAATATGCACAATTTTAAAATAGATCTTTATAATTCATAGTTAAAAAGTAAACTTAATGTGATTTTAACGCTTCTTGAAACAGTCTGACTGAATATATTATTTTGAGGAAGCACTTCTTTGTAGCATGTTTTTAACATTGGAGTGATGAAAAAAAAAAAAGATCTGAAAATACACCAAAAATACATTTGATGACACTAGTCAATCTTTTTATATATTTAAATATTTGCAATGTATTAAAAATTCAGCTTTGAGATCAATGCTAGAAATGATTTTCAATGTTACAGTCTTGAAGAAGGTGGTGCTACTGCCTTGGGCCCTGCACTGATTATTGCAACCAATTTAGCTGCTCATCATCCTGGTTCAAAGGTTATTCTTTGCACTGATGGCAAAGCTAATGTTGGGCTGGGGAAACTAGAGGAGGAGAATACAGATGAACAAACAGCTTTTGATTTCTACACTAAAGCTGCCGAACATGCCTCAGCAAAAGGGTAAGTCCTAATATCTTATTTTAATAAAAATTATTATTTAGTATTATTTAGTGAATTATGTACCAATACTTTATTATGTAACATGTTTTTTGTTTTTTTGGTTTGGTCTTAATAAAAATTACAATTATATATATATATATTTTTTAATGATCAGTGTTACAATCTCAGTGATTACTATTCAAGGAACAGACTGCAAGCTGGTGCAACTTGGTACATTGGCTGACAAAACTGGTGGCCAGGTAAGCTTTGAACGATTTCTTATTTACATTAACAGAGATCTTGATTACATACAATTTCTTATGATCTTTTTGTATTTAATTGATGATATGCTAACTGAAACTGATCTCTTTTGATGGTGTAAAAAAAAAGTCTAAATTATGCTGGTGGAGGAAGAGAACCATGTATTTTGTTGGGAACATACTGGCAGAAATTTAACCTTTTTATACTGACATCAGCCAAAAAGCTTTGTTTCTTTTTAATTTTCTTTTTTAACTTAAGAGGTAACTTGAAATATAATAATTAACAAGGAAAAAACAAGATAAGAGAACAGAAAAATGGGAATAAAAAATTAACAAACAGTGAACAACCAACTTATGAAAACAATAAACAATTGCTCTACAAAATAGGATGGACATTAAAAAAAAACAGAATTGTTTTAACACAACAATGATTAGGCAGAATAGTGATAATACAAAATAGTGGATAAGAAAAAAAGATGTACTCTTGAACTAATTAGTTATTAATTTATTTGACCATGACTAGGTAAATATTGTGGATCCTCTGAAGCTTACTGAAGAATTTGGTAACATTCTTGCTGACCCAATCATTGCCACCCGAGTCAAAGCCAAATTCATTCTACACAATGATCTGTGAGTGAGACGTTTATGTTTTCTAAACCTGGCATTAGCATTCAAATTGCATTTAACCAATTCAGTGTTTTCATTATTCATTTCATTGATATTGATTCTGCCCCGTAAGGTACATGGTAGATGAGAATGACCCCAACAGCCAGCTTAGCAGAAGTGAATACAATGCTGGTAATGTCAGGTGTAGTTCAACAATAACTTTTGAATTTGTCAAAAGAAGTAAGAAAAAAAGTAAGTTTGTAATGAAGCTAAATCATTTTTTAAGGGCATATTTTTGTGGATTTAATTTTTAACATTTTTACATTATTAAAATTATTAGTTTCTAACAATAGCACATATTTAGATTTATTTCTATGAATGTTGTCACAAGGAAAAAAAAATATTTTTAAGATGCAAAAGTTAGATAAAAAAATTTTGTAACAACTTTCAATCTCTAAATAAACATTTTTGTTCTTCAAATTATTACACAAAAAAAACACACTTTTTAACTTTTCTTATGTGCATTTTTCATTTTTTAATTTATTATATTTAGAATAATTTATCTTGTACTATTAAAAAATTTAATCCATTTTTTAGAAGTGACAAAGGTCTCAGAAGAAAACTTAACAGAAAAAAATGAGACTGCTGAAAATGAAACGGTTAGTTGGTCTTCTCTGATAGTTGTTTTTTACCATTCTTTATTGAGAAGTATTTCTATTTTGGTAAATGAAGAAGAAAATCTTTAATGTTTTTGAAGATGCAATTGAGAGTTTTATGGTTTAAAGAATTAAATATGTGATAGTTTTTTTTTTACTTTTTTCTGTTTTTATTTAATGTGTTAAAAAAAAAAAGATTAAAATTGTTTTTACAAAACAGCTCTTGACTTCAGGAAATAGGAAATTTTTATTTTTTTTCACTCATTGACAGGCCTCTGAGCAAGTAAGCAATGAAACCACAACTTCTAAAAGTAATGAGAGCAGTTTAACCAATCATGATTTACCATTTCAACTTCAAATAGAATATGTTGATATTGAGGGGAATAAAGCATTAAGAGTACTGACCCGCAAAATGCCATCAACAACAGACAGGAAAATCACTGAAGACAGTAAATTTCATTTGAAAAAATTAATTACATTGAGAAATACATAGTAAATTTCATTTTAAAAAATTAATGACATTGAGAAATACATAAAGAATATAGATATTTTATTGGTTATTTTTTCTGGTTCTTTAGATGCTAATTTGGAAGTGTTAGGAACCCATGTGGCCAAGAAATCTGCAGATTTAGCCCTCAAAGGACACTTTTCTAAATCTAGAGGTCTGGCATTGATGAATCAGAGACTTGCCTGGAGAAGCAGGTAAATCATCTACTTAAGAAGTAAAAAAAGATTTTAGTTAATGAAAAAATAAGTGAAATTACTGATATAATTTGTGAATTATACTTGATGTTAATGTTGATTCACAATTTCTATGTTATGTTGTGTCTGCACCAGTCACAGCGAGAGTTCCTCCACATTGGATCGTGCCAAGTATAAAACTATCTACAGCAGAATACAGAGCATGGAGAATTTTGTGCAAAGAAAACAAATGGTAATATTTGTACTTATAACTTTTCAATGTAGTTTGTACATTCTTAGTGAGTTGAGAAAACAGCTATTGTCAACTCAGGGTTTATAGTTATTATGGACATTTTGAAAACCTTGGAATAAGTACAAAAAATTCAGACTCTAGAAAACACTAATGGAATCAATCTATAGAAAACCTAATTGAGCAATAATTTAACATCAATGCATGGCAGTTGATTGTTGTATTAAAGTCAATTGCCCATTTGTTTTAAAATAAGTTTTACATGTGAAAGTTGAATGCTTCATATTAAAATTATTTTGTACTACCAACAGAAGAGTTTGGAAGTGTCAGGAGCCTATTTCGCCAAGAAAAACATGTTATCTACACTTTCTTTAATGTGTACACTGCATACGCCAAAATGCCAATTGTCTAGAGTTTTCTCTGCCATGTATGAAAAATCTCTAAGAATTTAGTTAAATTTAGTCTTAGTTATTTATTTAAAAACTAATAGGCCTGTATGCTGGGAAAATTTATCTATAAATCTAGGCTTGAGCTTACATAATCTGAGTATAAAAATAAGTTCTCTGATATTTGAAAGCTGTAACTAACATAGATGAATTTATTTTGTTTTGGTTGAATTTGAGACCAAGACAGGGACAGACCACAGCTACTAAGCTATATCTATATATATATTCTTTATTTAGAGTTAGTCAAGTCTAGACTTCTATTTTTTTTTTTCATTTATACAATTTTAACTATTTTTATAATTAATGTACAAATTTTTTGCAAAATAGACATTGCATATTTTTAAGTTGTAAATTTTGTACTAACAGAATCCTCAATGTGAAAGATTCTTAAAGTTGTACTTTTTAATTAAATAATTTTTTCTTCTTTAATTTAGTTTCTTTTTGTTTTAATGAGCTAGAAATTAAAAATGTACAAGAAATCAATACCTATGATTATGTTTCCTTGTATCAACATCAGTGTTTCCTTATATCAACATCAGTGTTTCCTTATATCAACATCAGTGTTTGTGATCATTTGTTTCCTTATCTCTCTCCAGCAAGAAATCAGTGCTTTTGGTCGTACAAGAAGTGATAGTGAACCCAGCGATGAGGAAACATCTCCAACACACCTTGCCTTACCATCATCATCATCTTCATCAACCTCACCATCACAAAAGAAACAGAAAAGAAGTGTGAAGAAAAAGGTACAAGCTTTTTTTTTATTAAACTATTGTTGTCTCTTTGCTTTAGAGTTTAGACTTTTCTAAAACGTCATTTATTTATTTTTTTACTTCAAAAAATTATAACATAATTGTTGGAGCCAGGAAGCTTTTTATTATGTAACTTACTTTGACTTCATATGAAACATCTGAAATAAGTATGTGACCAGCCAGCCAGTCATTTCTTATTTAACTTTTAAAGTTTTGTTTGACCAATCTCTTTAGGCCTATCAATAATATTATATTTTATCTATCTTACATTGCATATATAGGGATGGTTTCTATTGTAGGCTGTGCTTCTTCATCAAGCGGTATAGATTTAAATAAATGTGTAGCCTGCAAATTAAAAGTATTTAGTGACTAACTCGACTGAGTGACTGCTTTTGATTTCCCATTCCAGCTTTAAATATTTGTTGTAAAAATGTTTTACATGTTTTGGATGTTCCTTCAGAGTTGAAGATAATAATTTACTTCTTAGTCCGAAGGTTCCGCAGGACGGCCGGGGTTGACAGCCAGGCAGGGTCTGAACCCAGGAGTGTAGACAAGTCTGAAAGACAGTCCAGCGCGCATACTACTTAACCAGACAGCAGTGTATCCAATTGAAGCACTGCATTTTGAACATTAGAAATCAGATGAACATTGTTCTCAATATTTCATTTGTTTTCAGCTACTTGAACGCTGCTTACAAATGGATGATGGGATGGCAAATATGATGTACCAATTACGCAGTGTGGATGCTAGCGAGTTGAGTGCTCCTATTCCTGACAGATCGACTTCCAAGTCTTCAAAAAGTCTAGATGAAAACAGCAAAAGAAAATAAAAGTTTAAAATATTTGCTTTTCTATTCAAATCTCGATCTTCCTGTCAGGATATCTAAATATAGAAAAATGTATCATATTGGCAAAATTATAAGATTTACTTACTAGTATTTTTTTTAATTTTAAAAATATATTTCTTAAAAAAAAAAAGCATGTAAATAAAATGTTTATATTTTGACCTATTTTTACTGACAATTGTTTTCTAGTTAAATTTTGTTTGAAAACTAATTATATCATGTACTTTTTTCTCTCTGAATTCCCATTGTTGATTTCAAAATGGCAGTTAGCAAACATTAACAAAACAATGTTGATGTATTTAAGCATTTATTTTCTTTTTTTTCTTAGAGCTATAATTAGTTTCCAGGTTTAAAACATTCTGTTCTTACAGTTGTCAAGCATGTATAACAAATTTGACTTTAAATTTTTTTTCTATTGTAGTAAAAATATAATGGTAACTGGTATTTAAAAGTTTTACTTTCAACTAAATTATCATTTTAAAAAATGTATTTGCTCATGGACGTTTATAGTACCCTATCAAAATTAACCCTTAACTTGATACTAAATGAAAAGACATAAATCTGTGGCTTGTGATTCTTTTGGTAGTGCAGAGTAAAAACTTCAAAATATTGTCGTTAACCATTGGCCAAAAAAATAGAAGACCTTAACATCATCTGCACTACAGAACACAAGGTCTGAAAGGGAAACTTTTATAAATGTCTGTTTTGCAAATGCATAATGTAGTAATTTCACCAAGCAATCTGACTGGGCCTAACTACAGATGTGTTTGTTTGCATGTCCACTTGTTTTTTTAATGAACTTAGTGTGCTTACCTTCTAGGCAAAACAAGTCAGTGCTTTAACTTCTTACATGCATTTTATGTAAATTTTACATTTGGTGTGTTGCTCAGTTAGCTGAAAAATTTATATTTCCTTTGTGTGCAGAATTGGTGATGCCACTCTAATTTCATTTGATAATATTTTATGATTCACAACTTTGCTGCTTTAAGACATTTTTAATGATCAATTTTCTATAGTCTTTATTTCTCAGCTGTGAACCACATCTGCATTGAGCCTTGAAAACAATTTTCATAAGAAACTTTCATTTTTTTCCCATGTGATTCTGATTACATTCTATATACTCAAAACAAATGTTCAAATTGTGATTGTAATTGTGATACTTGGCACATAATTTTTTTTTTATTTCTTTTATTTATACATACAACCCTACAAATCTGCTGCAAGCATTTGATAAATTGTATACTCTTATTTATAAAAGCATTTTTTTTTGTCATAAACTAAACATTTTTATTAATAAATTATTTATGAAATTGAATTTTCATCTTTTAGTTTTATTTTCTGTTGTTCCCATTTAAATTTTTTGTCAACATTGAGCCTCAAAGGTACAGATGGAAATTTTTTTTATGTTTTAGATTACTGTAGGTACAATCAATAAGTCTGATGTTATTGATTATCAAAGATAGACAATGCATTTTAAACTTTTAACTAGACAATTCCCATGCTCCACTTCATTGAAATAGTTGGTTAATGTTTAGTAAATTTGATGAAATCCTCCTTTGATGGCATGGCCTGCTTTGTAACACCACCCCACCCCCTTACCTTTAGCCAGTGTATGGCTTGAGATAAATGTTCCACCTGTGGAACAGTCCAGTTCCACAATTTAGTTTATTACTTACATTTGCATTATCTGTTAAACCATAAGTTGTAGCTGAGATCAATGCTTCTCTGCATAGAAAACATTGGTTTTACTTGATTTTGACCTAAACTTATTTTTTTTTTTAAACAATCGAATGATCCACATCATAATAAACCCCATCCCAACTTTTTGCCAGAACCTTTTCTTTTGTATCCTTCAATGGAAGGCACCCATAATTAAGCCCATCCAACCATACTTTGGCTTGTGAATTCATGAATATTTTTTGGAAAAATAATGCTTGGCTCCTCCCAAGGATGTCCCTCTCCATATTTTAGCCCCTCCCCTTTTGCAGATACATTTGTCTTTGACCAGTCAGTTTTAATCAATAAGCATAACATATATCTATTTTGTTTCTTTTAACATAACAAAAGTGACACCCCCCCCCCCCCCTTTCACAATTTAGCTTTTCCCACTTACAGAAACACACTGACATTTCATTGGATGTCAACTCTAGATCAAGTCCCTGTCTTTAGCAACTCCTTAAGGTAGCAACCCCTTCAGGGACCCTAATTATCTTAATTTTACATTAGATATTTGTTTTCTACATATTTGTATTAAAGAGACCTTGAAAGTAGGTTGAGTAAAAAAAAATAAATTATTAAAATTAGGTTGAATGTGGCCACCACAATACTGAAAATATACTATACTAGTCCACCGGCAGCATAGCATATTTGCAGGGCCGCCTTAGGTGACCGCTGTGGGCTCTGCACTTATGGGACCGCAGTGGGCCCCCCACTTTCATAGGACCGCGCTAATTCTATGTGTATCAATTATTAAATTAAACCATTGTATAACTTATAACACATTTCCCGCAGCCTCCTGTCGATTAAGCTGGAGCTCCTGGAGATCTCCTGAAATTGCAAAATATACGAAAAAGTCCTGGAAATATTCAGAAATTATTAAAATCTTTTGAAAATTCATACAAATCTCCTGAAATATATAGACAAAAATTATCATTTTGGGGTGTTATTCAGTATGGAAAATGCCAATCCTACGCGCTAAAAAAAAACCCAGCATTATCCTGTAATTTTGGAATCTGATGAAAGAAGCTTCACGCGCCTCAAACTAATGAAGAATTATTTTAGTTCAACAATTCTTGTAGATAGATTGAAACATTTGGTAATTCTTGCTATTGAGCGTGATCTATGTAGGAAATAGAATTTTTATGATATACTGTATGACTTCGCTACATGCAAAGCTCCTAAAGTAATTCTGTACGTAGTAAAGGATGAATAAAATGCAAAGACGAATGTATTTTCTAATATAAACTCTTAAATTTCACTTGTTATCCGTATCCCTACCAGAACTTGGCCCCGCGAAATCAGTTTCGCATAGGGCCCCACAACGGTTGAGTCCGCCCTGCTTTTTAGTGACGGGTGAATACTATTTGTTCTCCCCCACCCTCCCTCTTTTTTTTTTTCTGGCGTAACTCTAGTTCGTCCAACTTGCAGAAATAAAAAGAGTGATCTTTCCTTTACTTCTTGCTTGCGTGTCCAAACTCTTGAGCCATGAAGAGAATTATATATCTAGACTTTTCAACACTGATTAATCAGCTTCTAGTTGAATGTTAGCTTTCATATTTTGCATTATAACTTAAAATAGGATGTCCAAGGGCCCCTAGCAGAATTTTCATGATAACTTTGTTTAAAATGAATTTTCAAAAATATAGCAGTCATAAAAGATGGAAATTTGCTTCATTATTGAAAACTAAAAAGGTAATAACAAATTTTGAATTTAAAATATTGCTTTAAACCTTCTAGAGGCCCTGCACATATACATAAAGAATGGATATGGAAAAATTGAAAGCAAAATGTCAAGCTATTAAATATATATGTATCTAAAAATGTCATATTATAACATTTTTCATAACTATTTAGCCCCATTCTCTTTCTCTCCCACCCCCAAAAAAATACAAACTTTGACTCTTCAGTTCTAGATCTATTATCTATATGTCAGTCTATCCCTTACTGACATTCACTTTCACACTTCATACACAAAGGTTCATAACTAATTTTTTTTTATCACATCTATGTAAGAGAGTTATTGATGAGTGAACTATAGCTTTGGCTTAGAGAAGATGGCCAATACATTTTAGATTCTAATGAAGCTATCTTGTTGCAACAACAACAAAACAAGTGCACAGAGAATTGGTAAAACTGATACTTAAATAAAACAACAATAGTATGCTTTTCTACCAGTGGTGTATTTAATAATTATACATTTTTTTCATCAACAAAAACTATGGAGGCAAGACAATGAGACTATTCTGAAACATTAAGAATATTTGATTTTCATTTCACAAGTCAATATTTAAAAAACAGAGAAAAGCTTTTATAAATGCAAGACCAGCAAAACAAAATAATACAAAAAAAAATACATTTCAATAAAACTGAACACAAATATAGACATTATAACGTAAAAACTAAACCGTGGTGCTATTTTTTTTATACGAATCAAAATTAAATATTTTTAAAAGCCAAAAGCTAAAAAAGATAGTAAAAGATCATAACCTTCTGAGAAATTAAAAGATAGGACAATGCAAGATGTTTTTAGAAACCAAAACATAGGATGTCCAAAAATAAAATCTTTTAATACTAAACCAATAAAAACATATAATTCATGTATTCTTACAAGAAGTTGAGGTAGAACTAACAACTGTGAATTCTTCATAGTTTGAACTTTTAAAGTCAAGCATGTTGATTTATATTTATTGAAAACAATTTATAATGTTGTTTTTTAACTCCAAACAGACAAGCAACCAATTAAAAGCAACATTTGAAACAAAATAATGGAAATATCAGATCTAGTTTTGAATGATAAAAGCAACATTTTCAAATGAACTGGACAATGCAGTACTAACAACAATTTCAGGTTTGAGCTGAACTTTTTTTTTTTGCTGCCAACATTGAGTCAACAGGACAGAGAAATAATAATGGAAGCTATTCAAATAAACAAAAAGATTGTTTATATTTCATGAGTTACATTTCTGATTCATAATTTATTCTTCATACCATATAAGGACAGGTGTATATCAGAACAAGTTATCTACTTGTTTAAAGCACTTGCTTATAAAAAAAAAAAGCGGCTATTTTCCTTTCAGGGGCCGCTACATAAAGAAGAGTTGTATAAAGTACCAGTATTATTATATTTTTGATGTAACAGCAAACAAGTTAGTGTTTTGGCATTGCTGAAATGTTTTTATTTTAAAAGTTATTCGAAAAATAGTTGTGATGTTATAAGAATGATAGCAAGAATAAGATGGTATAAATCAATGCAGCATTTCTCAAACTGACAAGCGCATCCCTGACAGTTTGACTTAAGGGAAAGGAGGGGGAAGGGGGAGAGAATGCAGAACCAATCAATTTATTTTCTAAGAATAAAAATTTTGTATTACTATTGAAAAAAAAAAATTTTGTTTGAATATTAATCAAGTTAAATAACAATGTATGAAAAAAATTGTAAGCAAGAGACGTTGCATTTTCTAAAGTAAGGCATATCAACTCAAAACCTTTTGAAAAAGACATTTAAATGATATTCTTTTCAGCTTTCTGTCAGAAAGCCAAATTACTTTTGATTGTCGTACATCATTATGTCAACAACTTTCACATGAAAAAAAAAAGCTTTTAACACTTCAAAAATCATTCATTCCACTTGAAATATTGTTTGAAATGGCGAACAAATTTCAATTTTTTTTCGTTTGTGGTGGCACAGGTAAAAGTTTGAGAACACGGAAGTAATGTAAGGTGCTGAACGCAATAAATGGCTGAAGGTCATGCATTTGAACTGATGGTTATGAGGTACAGTAAGCTTAACACTTCCAAATAAATAAATGTCCACTTTACATTTTGTATTAAACAGCTCATGACTAGGTCATAGCAGAACTAGTTATTTCTATAGTATTGGATCAGTTGCATTCATTTACTGAACAGAACTATCATTTTAAAAAAATAGCCCTTTTATGACTATTAAAACTAAAGCTTAACACATGAGTTTAAATGGGAGCTCTGGAAATCAGGCTGCTACTGATAAATGTATGTAGAATTATTTTTTTAAGACAATGATACCAATATAAAGTCTATGACTTCACATGAACTGGTGACCATGAAAAAGAACAAATTTTAAACTGACAGGTTTCAAAATGTTATAAAAATGGTATAAAATTATAATTTAAAAAATTGAATGTTAAATACATTTTTAAAAGAAAAATATTTCAGGACAAGCTATTAACAATACTTATAATTTGGTTGTGAAAAAAAAAAATTACTCTTTGTATGATCTTTGAATGCATATATTTATGATGATAAATCATTCATATATTGATTTTGTTTCAACAATGGAAGAAAGGTTTGAGGCAGATATGAAGTTCAGTAAAGTAGAACATATGTTAATAATTGCACCTCTAAGATAGAACTTTATGCTTTGTAATAGTTATCTTCAAGAGAACATTGCTTTTTTCAAATGCAGAAGTAAATACTGAGAATTTGAAATATAAATAATACAACAGCTACAAAAATAGCCTTTCTTCTCTTAATGTATTTTAAAGAGGTTAAAAAATTATATTATATTTTAAAAGTAGATCAAACCAGCTACAGTTTCCAAGGCCTGAACATTAAAACATGGACATTTTGGAAAGTTCTGGATTGTTGTTTTTTTTTGTCTGCTATTAGTTATTCTATTTGCATAATACTAATCAAATACTTCTATATGTTTATTAAACTTTAATAATCAATTAATGATTTACTGAAATTTACAAAAGCAAAACTTTTTTAAATATGAAATTTGTTACAAAATGAGTTTCCATGTTTGTCAGAAACAAAAAACTTACTGGTTTATGGCACATTACCAGTGAATAGACCTTATATTGGAAATATAAACACAAAAGAAATAGGTATGTTATAATAGCTTATGAAATATTAAAGAAGTTATGCAAACAAACTTCTAGCTAGAAATAAACTAATGCACAAAGCATGTCCAAGTTTTTTTTTCCACAATGGAACGATTGATATATATAGCTGAGAATCAGGTAGTATTAATATTCATATAATAGTTCTTAAGTGATTAGTGATCAGCATTACTTTAATTTTTTTTAGGTTGAATATTTCATTTGTATCAAAAGTATTTATTTTATATTTCACAACAAGAGGCCACATCTTAAGCACAAGATAATTCATATAAAAAAAATAGTTTTCAATATTTGTATAATCAATCACTAAATAAAGCAACTGTAAGCAGCAGAATCAGGAGAAAAATAAATTTTGTGATCTTCATGCCTCATAATGTGTAATCTCCCCTTCAATTAATTTTTTTTCTATTGATTTTTAAGATTTTATTTATTTTTATTTTTTTTTGGTTTAGGGATCACTAGACTAATTTGTACACATTGAAATTGTTTTAACGGATAGTTGAAGGTGATTTTTTATTACACTGATACACTGACAATGTCCGTCTCTCTTTTTAAATGAGATTACCAAGCAAATACAAGAGCTGTATGACATGACATTATTAAATCAACAGAAAGCAAATGTTTAACACAATGACATAAAAAAAAATAACTTTAAAAATGTAATCTAGTATTTAACAGATTTAAAATCAATATCTTCCCCCTAAAAAACGATACATAATAATAGGCAAACATATACCTGAATACTTTATAATATTGGTACATAGTCCATCCAGTTATGTCAGCAACTCTTGTCTAATGGTCCTATCCTTTTTTCTTCACACACCATTTTCAAATGGTTCATGAATCAATGAAATCTATACTTGACTCAATGAAATCTATATTTCCTAGCAGGTTTCAAATTAACATATGTAGATTTGACCTCATCAGATTCCTTTTTAGAGATTTCAGAAAATTTTTCTCCTTTCATACTTACTACCTGACCATCTCTGTAACGAACCAACTTTTTGGCTTCCTATTAAAAAAAAAAAAAAAGTCCTTATAAATAATGTGTACAAACTTTTTACCATACAGACAGACAAAGTACACAATTTCTCCCACACCCAATCTCGGATTAAGCTGAAATTTTGCACAATTATTTCTGACAAAACAAGAATCAATAAATAAAAAAATGAACCAATTAGTTAATTAACTATTGATATTTAAGTATTTTGTTTGGTATCTCAAACAAGGGATTGCACTGATGTGCTAGTAAAAATGGAATTAGTCCTGTTTATACTTTGTATAGAGAAAGGTTTGAAACTAGCAATAGATAACTATAAAACATTCTGTTTTCATAAGCATTTCCTTGGAACAATGGTTAGTATATTGGCTTGAGAAGGCTTTAACATATGAGTTAAATTTCAGGTCGTTCACCCTTTTTAAAAAAATAAATGCATTTAAAAAGAGGGTCAACCAGATGCCCCTTTCTTTCTCCCCCCCTCTTTTTCCAACTAGTCCAGACAAGTGATAGGATCATTGAATGCTTAGAAATCTAAAAGCATAACATTGCGCTAAAAAAACAATTGGTAAAAATATTTGTAATCTAACAGATTTATTACTATTACAAATTTAATTACATGACTAATCCAAACTAATTGATACAACTATGCTTAATATAAGCTTTGTTTTTTAAATTAAAGTACTTTTATGTTTTCCTTGCTTTTGTGTGTGTAAGCTCCTAAGAAACTCTTTGTTTCTCTAAATAGTTGAATTCCCATGAATTTAAACAAAATTGCATATTTCAATTTTATAGTTGCTTTCCACTCTTTTACAATTTTTTTTTAGTTAACGGGTGTACAAACTATAATTCAACAAACCATATAAAAAAAAAAAAAGGTTTACCCCTTTTGGAGGTTGTGGTCTGAATGTCTTTTTATCTTCTTCTGTATCAACAAAAGAGTATCTGAAAAGAAAATGTATAGGTATTATATTTCCCATAAACCCCATTGTCATTTACCACATACAAACAATATCTTAAGACACTTTTAAAGAAAGCAAACCAGACAAATACATATTTTGATAAAACTGTTAAGAATAAATAACTCATAACAGCAGTTGGCTTAGCCCTAAAAAAAAAATTCTTCAAGAAAGACAATAAGTGCCACAAAGAAATATAAGAGGATGATGGGACTAAACTGTAACTGGCAGACTCAAAAACAGGGGTAAAATGGTAAAAGGCTTTCTTTAAAACTTGAGAGAAAATTTCCTCTACCACATGATCAAATTAAATGAAAGTTGAAGGAGTTGCACATAAGAATTTCAAATATATTTACTTCTTTAAAACACCAGATTTAATGCTGTCATCATCCAGTTTATAGTCAATCACTTTCTTGAATTTATGGCTTCTCTGTAAAAAAAAATAGATTTGCAAATAGATTTTTCAATGACAAAAAATAAACAAAAAAAGATTAAAATAATTTCAGTTTTAGAACAAAGATCAAGTAGGAAGGGCTGTTGGTGCTAGTTCTTTTAACAACAAACTTAATTGTTTTACTATTCCTTTTTCATAGAAAACTTATTGAATTAGGTCAAGTTTGGATTGGCCATTACATTCTAAAAGATAGAGGGAGTATCTCACCAAGTCTAAAGCAGCAAGTTTTGTACACACTTCATAAGCAGCATAGGTAGCACTAATTTTCAGAATAAGACAGATTAGATCGATGGATTGGTGGGAGGAAGGTGGTGAACAAAAGTTTCATTGGTAAAAGGTAAATCAAGATGCTGGTCAAGAGAGCACCATGTACCACATTATGAAAGACTGCACTTAACACTGAAGTTTTAAATGAGCAACAGCTTTGTACACTAATTAGTTTGTTATCACATAAAAGAAAACTTCAACACAATGAGGTTGTTCTGGAATTCTCCCGAGTCACATGGTTGTTGTGTTTGCATCGCTCGCCATGCTTAGTTTCAGTTAGTTTATAGTTTTAAGTCAATATTTAGTGGTTTTAATTTATTCATAAGCGCCAAACTATAATTTGTTAATAACAGGAGTATCTAGAGATTCATTTGCTTAAATAGTTACACATTTTTTAAACTCTACTGTAACACTTTTGTATAAAGTAACTCATTGAATTTATTAAAAATGCAAGAACTTTAAGAACGTAATAATACATCATGTATCCAATCCAACACACATTTTAATCCATCTTAATATCATCAATGGGCATAATGTACATAATATGAAATACATAACATAAAAATAGCTAAAATTTATTAAAATAACAGTTAAAGAATGTTTCAACAAATATGCATATTATCCTGCATATATATGTGTAAATGTGTGTGTGCGTCTGTTTACACCAAGCCTTTTTTTTTAATCTTGCAAAAATGTTTGTAAAAACATCTTCTGTACATGAGTGTATCATAGGCAATGTGTTGATGCTTGTCATGGACAATATAAGAGATAAAACTGATAAATCCATCCTTAAACCGTTCTTGGCCCTTTATTAAAACATTCATATAGTTATTAGAACATTCATGAACTTCTTTAATGTGCTCTGTATATTTTTTAATGTTTGTGAAAGCAAAATCTTTTAAAAATAGAAGAGCAACATCAATGAAAATATATAGAAGACATGATCATTCTCCTCTTTGTTGTTCAACAACCACGTGACTTCACTTCAAGTAGGTCAGAAATCCGGAACAAACTCATTGTTTCAAACAATTTAACTGTTTTACATTAGTCTTTAGGACAAGACTTATTGTTTGTGCCAAAACAGTGTTGTAAACCTGAAAATATGTTTGGACATGGCTATGTGTACGTTTGATTTTTGTATTACCCATGATCTTAAATGTTTAATGTTTTTGTATATTTTGTTTAAAGTTCAACTCAAGATACTTGTTGAACTAAAAGAAATTTATCAAAATATTAAAAATATATTCAATATAATAAATTTGACTCCAAAAAAATAAAAAAATATATATCTTGACCAATCTGGTACTGGATGTATTAAGTGAATAGACTTTGTTGTCATTTTGATGTTTGGTGATGTGCACCCTAACCCCTGCAACTACAACTGCTGTTTTTTTCTTCTCCATACCAAGAAGCATTATGTAGATTGAAAATAATGTGCTTAGGTCTATGTAAAATGCACATTTAACATAAATAATATAAAAACTACATTTGTTTGCTGTTTATTAATAGTGTTCTCCTGGCTGGGCACATATTTGATATTTTTGTTAATACCTACAATATATTTCTTACAAAAGTAAAGAATTATAACCAATAATTTAAAAATAAAACATCTAAATTAGCCAGCATTAGCTCGATGCATTACTAGTTATCAATTTCAAAGAAATCTTAACTCGTGATCAGTTGTCTACTTTAAAACAACATGGGTAGAAAAAATTTGCCAAGATATTTTTTAATTTGATTATTTTAGTTATGCGAAGAAAAAAAAAAAGCACATGTAAATAGATTTAGGCCTAGTCATTTGATATTCATAAGTGCCAAATAATTTTGACAAAATGTGTGTTGAATATGAGCTATAGATCTAGAGCAGTATTTCTCAAACTCAGATATAATTGAGGTTTAGTAAGGGGTATAGTATTAGAGTTTGTAATAACAAATAAACTTCAACAAAACAGTTTTCTGTGTTGTAGTAAAAAGATTGAAAGTCCTATATAGATTAAGTAAAGCCTTTCTTACTGAAGTTGGAGCCTTTCTGTCAGTGATAGCCTGTCCAGTTTCTTGCCTGTCCATAATAAGTTGAGCTGCTCTGTCCATATCTCCAGCAGAAAGTTTTAAACAGTGTCTGGCTTCCATTGTACAGGCTCCAGGAAACATCTCTAGAAGAGTTTGTACACAAGACTCTTCTTCAGTACTCAACTGTTCAGGCTGGTCAATCAGAATCCCAAAATGGTTCATTGAAAACAGATACAGATCATTTACATTTGTAAATAATTAACTAAAGAAAATAGTCCAGCTCTGAGTATTGTTAATAATTTCAAGTAAAAACTGCCTGACAATAATTATTTAAATGTGAATTAATTACAACAGATGTGCATTAATTATTAAAGTGCAACATTCACACAAAAATATTCACTCTAAATATGTCTCCTTAACAAGGATGTTAAGTTTACCCAGGGGTGCCACCCATGAGACCAAGTAAACCCTGAAACCTGAATTTCCAAATTTTACAAACCCTGAAATCATAAACCCAAAACTTTACCAACCCTGAAACGTACTGCATATACAATTTAAGCACCAAAATTTTACGAAAGAAGAACAGTAGTAAATTACTACAGAGATCTACATGTTTTAAATATGTAATTAGTAAATCTATCATTATAATAAATAGAGTTTGTGTGTATTTATTGATAAAGCTTGTAATACAAGTTAAGAGGATTTAATTTAGTACAGTACAATTTTATATTAACAATGTTTGTACACACCCCCCCCCCCCCCCCAAATACACAGTTATTTTAAATGATGTTTCTCTTTAACATTTTTTCCCTCATTATTCCTTTGAAGCAGCCTACTTTAATCAACATTGATAAAACTGATTCCATCAATGTACATGCATGGACCAGTAAATCTATTGCAACAAGATAAAATTGATTTGAGATTTAGCACAGATCTACTCCAAAATGAACATTTAGATTTAGTTTCTAATATTTAAATGTAGACCTACATCTAGATGGCTAGAATGTGTGGACTGCTTGTACATAATTATAATTTGTATAGATCTATTGACCAATCGATCTATTTTTTATAGCCTCTAGGCCTAGGTCTTCAGGCGAACACAAACTTATTGATTTAATTCTTCAATCATTGATTCTAGTTCTGAGTATATATATATATATATATATATATATAGTTCGTCCATCGTGGTTTAATGATGACCACTTTGTCATCCAGGGGGCTGAGGGCTTTGCACTGGGGTTTTATGCCTCCTCATGTGGCTGGTGAGACCTGTGTGAGCCCGGAATGTTCAGCCGCACACTGGGCAGGTTATTCCAGCTGGAGCTAGTGTCGTTTGCCTTGCTTTTCTTTTCTGGCGTTTTTCTTCTGCCAGCGTTGTTCTTTTTTCCTCAGCAACATGTGCGCCAGTTTTCACAGCGCGACGACATGATGCTCTGTCATGTGCCTCTGTCTCCCAGGTGCCTGGGTCTATGCTGAACGCCTTCAGAGAAGCTTGGAGGGTGTCCCTGAAGCACTTTTTTTGACCACCTTGCGAGTGCTTTCCTTCGCTTAGTTGGCCATACAAGAGTCGTTTAGGGATGCGGTGGTCTTCCATTCTGTAGACGTGACCTGCCCATTGCAGCTGGGACTGCATCAGGATTGTGTGGATGCTTTGCAGACACGCTCTTCGAAGAACTTCTGCATCTGGTATTTTGTCTTGCCATTTGACATTCAGTATTTTTCTCAGACATGTCATGTGGAAGTGGTTCAATTTCTTTGCATATTTACTGTACACTGTCCATGTTTCTGAGGCACAGAGCAATGTAGGGAGGATGATGGCTCTATAGACCCCTAGCTTTGTGTTTGTGGTGATGCCACGTCTGTTCCAGACAGTTTTAGACAGTCTGCCATAGGATGCACTGTCCTTGGCGATACGCAGGTCGATTTCACTATCGATTTTTCCATTTCTGGAGAGTGTGCTGCCAAGATATGTGAATTTGTCCACTGCGTTTACAGACCTGCCTACCAAAAAAGTCCAAATGCGTAACGCTGATGGTCAAAATGCGTATTTTGGCACCAGAATGCGTAACACTTACGCGATCCACTAATTTGTCATATATATATATATATAATATTAGATCTAGATGTCATGATTAGATCTACAATCTAAATCTAGATCAATACGACAATAGAGATGATATCTAGACTAGATCTATGTCTATATAATGAATATAATCTACTCTAGATCTGGGCTCAAGAGTATTACCGATGCCGTGGATCAGCTACAAACGTAGGTCTACTCCAAATTTTCGTAGGCCTACCTTCATCCTTGATCTATTCTATACTAAGACTAAGAATCTAGTCTAGATCTTGACTAGATGGTAGTAGATGTTATCGATCTAGATCTAGTCAATCTAAATCATACTACAACTAAATTGTATCTAGATCTAGATTGTAGAGTAATGTAGATAATCATGACATAACGTAATGACTTGCTAGACTCTAGCTAGAAAGCTGCTAGATCTATTCCTGTATAACAAGTTATCTAGATCTAGAATCCAGATCTAGATCTAGGCTAGATATCTACAATGTCACTCAATGTGTTTTGAATCGATAGCATTTCAATATTTTTTTCTATACAAATGAATACGGGAATCATGGATTCAACATAATTAATTTCTACTAATGAACTTACAAAAAAAAAAAAGTCACGTTAGTGTATCAGCTAACTGACGGTACCAACCCGCCACTCCCTCACTCTCGCGTTCTTCTTTTCTAGACTAAATCTAATTGCTTTTAAGAACCAATCAACGTATAGATCTGGACACAATGTCACAATGTGTTCCCCCACCCCCCAACAGGACGGCTTAGCGTGACCTCCGTGACCGCTCATAATCTAGTCAAGAGAGGGAGAAAAAAAAAGGATACGAAATGCGTAACGCGACGGGTTAAAAGCGTATTTGCTTACTGACGGTCATTTTTCTGAGATTTTGAGTAACGAATACGCATTTTGCGTAACGGTAGGCAGGTCTGCGTTTATATCCTGTCCATTTATAGTGATGCTTGGATCCGAGTAGGCTTTCCCAGGAGCAGGTAGATATAAGACTTCAGTCTTGTTCGTATTGATGGTAAGGCCAAAGTCTGAGCATGCTCTTGAGAAGTCAATGACGATGCTCTGCAGATCGTTTTCAGAGCAGGCATTTAGGGCACAGTCGTCAGCAAATAGCAAGTCTCTGATTACTGCTGCATTTGTTTTTGATTTTGCTTTAAGCCGCCTCGGGTTGAATAGGCCACCATCAAATCTGTATGATATATTTATCCCATTGTTTTCTCTATTTGTGAATGCATCTGTCAGCATAGCGGAGAACATGATACTGAACAGTGTAGGTGCTAGGACACAGCCTTGTTTTACCCCGTTTGATACTTCGATGGGCTCTGATCTAAAAACGATGTAAATATAGTCCATCCTAAATCTAGATCCTACTTTTATAATACTCTAGACCAATATAGCTCTAGACAGGCTAAAGCTCTATTTCTATATGGAACCTATACAAATATTAAAATAACACATAAAGAAAAAAAAAAATCTAATTTCGCACTCTTGAATTTTTTCTTTCTATTTATAGATCTAGGACTAGATACGCGAGTAGATCTAGACTAGACCTTGCCTTAATCTAGACTATATCCATACTAAATACAAGACTTTACATTCTAGATCAGATCTAGATTGATCATAGAAATAGATCTAGACTCTAAATCGAGCCGATTCGAGGCGCATTCCGTAGATCTAGAAAATCTAGATCTATAGAATGTTTACACTTTAAACAAAAATACTGTACCAGTAAATAAAGCTTATTGCCCATGCAAAGTGAAAGTCTCGTGAATCGCAAGATATGAGACTGGTCAATTTTGTTTTAAATGGCGGCTCGCGCGATCGGAACTAGCAAACTAAAATTAACGGGTAAAATGATAAGAAATTTCGAAAAATCTAAATTAACTAAAAACCCAGATTTTAATAAAATTGTAGAAGGCAAACACAGAGGGGGGAAAAATTGGACCCCTCAATACCCAGATTTCCGGGTTATTCCGGAAAAGTGGCACCCCTGAGTTTACCATTAAATCAATGGCTAACAGGAAAACTAACCTTATTTACTTTCTCCTTAGATAGGGCACCCTATGGACTTAGATTTAAAATGTTTACTTTCAATTAGATTGAATGAAAATCCCTCTTAACCCAGAAGAAATGATGAAAATAATAGAGTGTAGAATACATGAGAATAGGACCAGATCACATCCCAATTACAAGAATAAGGACGCTTATTAAAAGCTCTATCGACATGACCAACACATAATTTTTCAGCTCAGAACCGGACACAACAGAATGAGTCAACATATGTTCCGGAAGCTTGAATTCGGGACGAGCGAAACCTGCCCTTGTGGAGCATCACTAGAGAATGCAGACCATGTCCTTGTATACTATATCAAGAGGCCCGAACAATACTCTGGCCCCAAAACCCTCCAATAGAAAAAAACTCTAAGGAGAACTGCCTGACCTGGAAAACCACTGCACGGCTCATCTCAGATATAAGATTACTGATCTGAACCCTCCGACATGTAAAATGAGAATGAAGAAGAAAGAATTAGATTCAAACATCCTCCCTTGGTCAACAAACAAAGCACATTACAAAATAACAAGCATCAATAAATGCCATAAAGCTTTAAACAATAAAAAAACAACACCTTTTCATCTGTGCTTTCTTGTGAAGAGCAGCTCAGTTGTCTACCTTTCCTCTTAGAGTGAGACAACTTTTCAGTGGGTGAGGATGACAGAGGCGGAAACAAAGACATAGAAAGTGGTGATGACACTAAAGTCCCTGACTGAGTGTTGGGCTCACAGCAGTTGACACCGTCTGGAGAATAAACAATGTCAAACTATATTGATATCATTATTTCAATGCTTTGCCTTCTTATTTGGGAACTCGACATAGTGCAATGTAGATTTAAATAATTCAGTTAATAATAAAAAGGACAAAATTTTGAACAACCTTCTAAGTTCTTACTGTGTATACTTGTATTTATATTATGTGGAGGTGATGAGCAACCAAAACTAGATTTAAAAACACCCATATTTAGATCTATGCACTTTGAGTCTTTGGAGTACTCATAACTTGGAAACTTCTTATCTCCATCTGTATCTGTTTCTTTGCCAACAGAAGCAATGCAGTTGGTCCTGGTATCCTCTACAGGGAGCATAGTTTTTTCAGCATAAGCATCTTCTTTAAATTCAGATTCTATGGGAAAGATAATGCATACACTGAACTACAAAATTTGGTCATATATTATTTATACTTTTCTTCTGTTCAATTGTGAGCTTGTAGCACCAAATAATCTTTAAAGCCAATAACTATTTTGTATACAGATGATTAAGATATAGAAGTAATGTAAAAAAAAAAAAAAATTAATAATAATAATCAAACAACTATTTAAAGGTTTAAACAAAAGAAAATTAATTTATTTGCATGAAATAGTTAACTACCATTTAACTTACTCTCTTTTTCTGATGTTAAAAGTCGACCAGCAAGTCCAAACATCCAATCAATTACTTTTTCTCTGCAGACAAATTATTGATGTGTACATTACATGTATCAATGAAATTGCATCTAATAGCTATAATTAAAATTAACTAAAGCAAGGCAAAGGCAGAAAATTGTAACAAATTAAATTTGACCACAAGAATAAGGTCAATATTGGTTTTCAAATTATTTAAATAAATTTGAATTAATGATAGAATCTAATTACCTCCCAATTAAATCAAAACCAGGCAAATAAGCATTCATCATGTCCATAACATCATCAAGATCAAGGCCTTCATCTCCTTGAATAACTAGCTCGACTACCCCAACAAAGTAGGTTAGAACTATTTCATCTATATTTCTAGAGAAACAAAAACAAGTATGACCAAATTTAAAATTTTTTTGAGAAGTAATCATTAATGAATTAATGTTAATAGTAATAATTTGAGAATGTAAAAAAAAAAAAAAATTAAGCAAGAATTATTAGAGAGATACACCATATTATATCCTTCTTAGTAAAGCAACTACTAAAAATCAACTTAAGAAGGTCAACAACTAATGCAGATCTAATAACAAATCTTAAATTCTTAATACTAAGTTTTTTACTTTGACACATGAAAATACAAACAAAAAAATAGTTTATTGATTTCATTATTTAATAAAATTAACCTTCAAATTTGTGTTTCAAAAGCATTTTTACATAAATTCGTTACTTATATCTGGGAATTTTGACTTCCTGACGTACTTTATCATCCCATTTATTTGATAAATCAGATAAATCCATTTTAATTGTACTTTATATTTCCTTCATCTTGCACTTCTTTCGTTTTTAAGAGATGTATCGGCTTTACAGGTAAACCCATTTTCGCAAAACTACTTTTATTTTCATGGCGAAACAGAAAAAATTGAAAGGAACATTATAATCTTAGTTTGACATTTTTATCATATATATATATTAATCCAATCCACTAGATGCAGATGAGTAATACACAAACTGTGACAAACTAAGGCCCGCAGGCCATGTCCAGCTAGTATATATATATATGTATAAATATACAATTAGTTTTACTGTTAGTATGCAAGGAACATATATGCAAAGTTTTATCAGGATTGGTCAAACAGTTTTAAAATAATAATAATTTTAAAAATAATCCCATTCTTAACACACGCAGCACAGGCGCTTCATTTGGGACACCTCGACCTATTTTAAGCTCGTTATGCATGTTTAGAAAGCTTTTAAGAAAAAAAAATACTTTAAAAGAAATCTTTAATGCTTGTTGTAACAGAAATGCAATGTTGAGCATATTATTTATTTCTTGTTTACTATTTATAGAGGATTGTAATTCCGTATAAAGTGGGACACATCGTGATGCGCCTCAAACGCATTTTTGTGGCCGTGTTTAATCAATATTTTGATAACCTTGAGAAAAACTAAATAATGACATTGAAATATGAGGATCTTGTTAACATATTCCAACAAGGATGGAAGTTTTATGCCCCTTGGTTTTAGTACGATATTAATTCAATCATACCATGGTGTTCCGTGTTACATCAAGCGCCATTTTTGGTAGTAATTTCACACATTTTTTACAATTTTAATATTTCCCTAGCACCTTATGAGCTCAAAATATCAAAATTTATAGATTAACCATTTCTTAATGCAATGTAATGTAAATTGTCACATTTGAATAACAATCTTATGAAATACGGACTTTTTAGTGAACCAACACCTAGTTGTAACCAGTACTGGAGAAACACTCATATCAGAGTTAAAAAAAAAAAAAGCTAAATAGATCTACTAATCGACTAGTATCTAGATTCTAATATTTAATACTTATAGTAAATGTTTTACATAATTCGGATGTTCCTTCAGAGTTGAAGATAGTTTACTTCCTAGTCTAAACCTCCCGCAGGACGACGGGGGATGGGAGCGGGCAGGGTTTGAACCCTCAACCGTCGATAAATCCGAACAACAGTCCAGCGCGCAAACCGCACGACCAGGCAGCCATCCAAATATCTTCCACCTCTCTGACTTGTACTATTGCCTAAGAGTAAGACTAATTCAAAGCTAAGTCACACTAACTGACAAACTAAGTCTAAGTGACAGTCAGCCTGCCTAAGAAATAAGATGAGGAATCTTAAACTTAAAAATAAGGATGGGAAGATAAAATTTAATAACCAATGAGGAAGAGCAGTGTATAAGACATCCACGCTGATATCAGCAGCAGATGCCTTTTTGAGTAAAGGCAGTTGAGTTACAATAATTAAATAATACATGATTAACTTATAAAAATATTTTTTTTACAAGTGATTTTATTAGGTACTTCAACGTCGCTATTTTAGTGCGCCGGAAGTCTGCTTAAAAACTGGTCCTCATTGTTTTGGTAGCGTCCACGGTTACCGCCGGAAAAGTGCGTAAAACGTCATTATTTTTTAACCGATCTTCTAGATTAGAGTATCATTTTGTCGGGGAGAAAATGGCGATTCTTTTGATACCAAATTTGACGGGATTGGCTTACTAGATCGTTTTTTTTTTTAGTTTCCAAAATTAGGGTGTGTTCCAGATAGGATTACTTTTTTATTTGTGTTTTGTAATTATTTATATTGGTTAGTAATTTGTAGTATCCATATCTACATAAGAATCACGTGTGATTATTAAGCTATTTTGGATGGCGCTCTTGGTATATGAATGCCAAAATGACCACCAAATCGAAAGTAGCCATTTTGCTATCAATTCTACCGGAAGTAGTAATAAAATACTTATAAAAGATTATTAAAACGAAGTTTTCTTGTTTATTAATATAGATAATGAAGCAAAAAAACTCGTATTAATGTAGATCTAGATTTCTTTACTAATAGATCTAGAGAAGCAACAGATAATGTAGACAAATCAAATTATTGTTTTAATCATACGCTAGAGTGTAGATCTAGGTCTAATACTTAGATTTAGGCTTAGATTAGTTAGATCTATTTTCTAGAATAGGAACAGAGATGCATAGATTGATAGAATGAAATCTAGAATTAGATGAAGATTTGATATATAATATACTAGTCTAGTCTATACTTAATTGTCTTAATAAACTAATACTAGTTTCTAGATCTAGAATGTTGAGGACTAAATTTTTTTTTTATGTGAAATTTAATGGGAGAAAATCTGAGAAATAGCCTAAAAACTAAAACAGCTTTTCAATATATATAAATTAGATCTAGTATTCTAGATGTTATAAGTTTGTTTAGATTATGTCTGTATATATAATATATGTATTAACTTTATAAAAGACATTCTGATATCTAATCTTGGCAATTTGACTAATAGTATTGATTTCTCTTGCCTTGCTCCCCCCCCCCCCCCCATATCAAATATTTTGTAATTTTACATCTGCGTTTTTTGTTTTGTTTGGTAAAAAAAAAAGGTCAATATTTTAAAATTGTTTTTTAAAGATTAATTTTTCATACTCCAGCTGTTTAAAGTCTCCTTTTAATTTTATGATTAAATATTAAGAAATAAAAAAAAAGTTTTCGTCAACATTTGAAAAAAATCTAGCTGTTCCCGTTGTACAATTTTTGAAAAATAAATGTCACAATTTTGAATTGCTATTTTTCTTTAAAATTAATATTTATTTTTGTAGCAAATAACATGTTTAAAGTTTCTTGAAAATTTGAAATGGTAATATTAATAAATAAAAAAGTTGTGCATGAATAAGTCAAATTCCGACCAAATTTTTTTTTTCTTTTTTTTAGCTGCGTCTGGCTGTAAAAGTATAAAAAATAGATTTAGATGAAATATTTGGGGGTTATAAAATGATATAAAGAACATGTAAAGTCTCCTGAAAATTTAAAATGGAAATATTGAGAAATAAAAAAGTTGTGCATGAATTAAGTCAAATTTTGACCAAATTTGTCGTCTTTATTTTCAGCTTTGCCCGGCTGTAAAAGTATAAAAAATAGATTTAGATGAAAGATTTGGGGGTTATAAAATGATATAAAGAACATGTAAAGTCTCCTGAAAATATGAAATGGAAATATTGACAAATAAAAAAGTTGTGCATTAATTAAGTCAAATTTCGACCAAATTTGTCGTCTCTATTTTCAGCTTCGCCCGGCTGTAAAAGTATGAAAAATCGGCTTAGATGAAAGATTGGGGTCATATCACACTTTAAACAACATGCATAAAGTCTTCTGAAAATTTGAACCAAAAATATTGAATAATAAGAAAGATATGCATGCTTTAATAACAAAAAGTCAAAATTCGGGTACCAAAATTTTTTATTGAATACAAAGCCAAAGAAGGAAAAAAAAATAAATACAAAAAAAATCATAACTTTGCTTCTACTTATCATAGAAACATAAATTTGATATTTTTGTAAATGGGACACCAAGCTCTATTTAATGATATCAATTACAAAACAATATGATCAAAAAAAATTTTTTTGTTGAAGTGCCTAATTTTATCATCACGATTCATGAATCATTTGAATCAATGATTATTTAATCAAATCAATGATCATGAATTATCATTTATCTTTCATTACCTTATAGAATCTTCTAAAGAATGGCAAGCTAAAAATGCAGAGAGTTCGTTATGAACTTTTGTTTCCATTTAAAATAATAGACTTTAGATTTATGCATTCAACAAAGCTCTAAGAAACCTCTGATACTAGATCTCTAGAGATCCATCAAACAAAAGATGTAGATCTACAAGTAGATTTAGAAAAATCTAGTCTAAGTGATGTTGGTTATGTATCTTTTGTTTTTAACTCTCCTATTTATTAAGTTTATATTTGAACAAATGGAAGCCACTTAGTCTTCCTTTTTTTTTTTTTAATTTGATTATTGAAATAATATTTCATAAGAGACTTAACAAAAAGAAAGATTAAAAATTAGTTGACAAAATATAAATTTATGCTTTCTGAAATTTAAAAAATTGAAATACATTTAAAATTTGATGAAATATGTTTCATTTTACTAGAGTCTATTAATTGGTAATTTTTCAGAAAATATTTTTTAATTACATAGAAAGCTTTGATAAAACAAACTGGCATATCATTAAAAGAAAAAATGTTAATATAGTTCCACGGTTTGATGGTTAATAGATAGTTAAATGGTCGCTTCAGAGTATCCAGTGTTCAAGTTGCGGAATTATTGGCGCAAGCAGGATTTTTTTTTTCGAAAAAAATTTGGACACACATATACTCTCATGGAATTTGATAACTTTAATTTTGGTTTAGTTTTTTATTGGATGTTTAACCCCCCCCCCCCCCCCAATCCTCTCGGGATTAGGTAACTAGTTTGCTTTACATTTTCTCCCACTTGAATTCTCGTAGATTTACCATCGACTGGTAAGAAAACATCAATTTTTCGAACTCCGAAACCACCCCCTCCCCCCTGGCTGTGCCAATGATGTGATCTAGCCTGCTTTCCTAGTCTCTGTGTTACATTTATATTCTGCGGAATAAGATGTTGCAATTTTTAGTTTTGCTCATCTACGAGCGTAGAAGTAAGAACAGAGGTTATCATAGCAAAAGTTAAGTATTCAGAATGCTTATATATAAGCTGGTCTATCATTCGCGCTGCAAACGGATTATGAAATTAGCTTTCAAAAAACAACAACGAAAATCCATTTTGCAGTAGTCCCTACAAAATAGCCTAACATAATTTATCAGCTTACAATTCGACTTTTAGACTTCACTAAACTTTCTGGTAGCATCTGCAACACTCTATGTGAGTTAGGCCTAATTAGTATATCTTCTTAGCAACATGACTATTTACTAGCTCAAGTTAAGTTAAAAAGCATTTTACAAATTTTATGTCTTTTGGAGTTAATTAGGCCTATATGTGCCCAGTAACATTTATAATTCGATGATATACTTATATGTCATGTCACATAAGAAATTATGAACGCCAAGTTAAACAGCAAAAGGAGATAGGAAAATTTAACTTTTTTATTGTATGAAAATCTATAGGCTATCTCTTTTCGGGGTCACTGGTGTATCCAGGGGGACGGTAGGGACGATCGCCCCCACTCGGCCGACACCCTCCCCCGACGAATTTTAGTTAAGCAATCTCGCAATTTGTACACGAATTTACTAGTTATGTTAATAATTTATAATAATTATTTATATTTCAACCTATTTATGGATTATTTCGCCTCCCCTCCCAGTATGTTGGCCGATTTGGTGGGACGGAGAGGTGGTGATGGCATCAATCTCGCCCCCCCCCCTAAACTTTCGAGTGTGGGGGGCGGTCCAATTTATTTGTAGAAATCACAGCTTGTTAACAGAATCAATTAAATATCTATTTAATTAAAACTTTTTATTGATATTTTAACCGAATGTATAAACCCTTTGAAAGTGGGTGGGGGGTGGTCATACTATTATTTAGAAATCATAGTTTGTGAACAAAATTAGTTGAATTACTATATAGTTTTTATATTATGTCGCTACACTTCTGGTATCTTGGCCGATTCGGTGAGGTGGGGTGGGGGCGATTGCGCCTACTGCTCTCCCTACTCTAGCCCTCTGGGTGGGGGGGGGGGGGGGTGGTGGTCCTATTTTTATTGAGAAATCATAGTTTGTGAACAAAATTTTTTGAATATCTAAATTATATAAGCATTTAAGATACATATTGATATTTTAACCCAATTATATATTATGTCTCACACACACTTTGATCTCAAATTTTATCATTAGTAAATATAAAATGAAACAGGGTTGTACCAGGTTGGAGGGGCAATACATGCAATCGCCTTCCGCCTATAGGACAGACCAATACTTTTTTTCTTTTCGTATTTTAGTTTAAAAAGTACACTATTTTAAAAAAAATGTCACTAATATAATTTATATGCTATAAATTAAATTCTTATATCAAAGAATTCAATTCGTTAATGCCAAATGCAATGATTAGCAGAAATTATAAAAAGGAGCGAGGATTAACATTTTCATTTTACCGCCCTCTCCCCTTTTCAGACGAAAACATGACGTTTTAAAACAGAATAGTCAAATATGGCTACAGAGTTTATGTAATTGTACACGAATTCCTCTTAGTTATTTTAAGAAAGACTGTTTTGGAAAATTTAGAATTCATACGAAATTTTTCATTATAAGAGTAACAATTTGAGATGAGTTCTGACCCCAAATATTCTTTTCCTAGTCACCTTTTTCCAACCTTTACTCATACTGATATTTTTCTATTGTATAAAAAATTGGGACTATAACTCACAATATACCTACTTGAATAGAATCTAATTGGTCCACTTTATTTCTCCTCCAACTTTCGAAATACACTGATCCACAAAAGAGATAGGACCATAGCGCGCCGAGCATGCGCTATATACAAGCAATTTGAAAAAAAAAGTTTCCTGAACTAAGCTTGCTTCGCTGTAGCTAGGAATGTAAATCTCAATTCAATCCGTACTAGGATGCGTTAGCGTAGATGTCGAATTAACGCGTGCTTTACTTACAGGTCACTGTGGGGCCCTATGCGAAACGGATATCGCGGGCCAAGTTTGGGTAGTGAAGCGGACAATAAGTGAAATTTCAGAGTTTGTATTAGAAAATAAATTCGTCTATGCATTTTATTCATTCTTTACTACGTACAGAATTACTTTACGAGCCTTGCGTGTAGCAAAGTCATACAGTATATCATAATAATTCTGTTTACTACATGGATCACGATCAATAGCATGGATTACCAAATGTTTCAATCTATGTTTGACAATTGTTGATCTCAAGTAATTCTTCATTAGTTTGAGGCGCGAGAATCTTCTTTCACCAGATTACACACAATTACGGCGTATGCATAATGCCGTTTTTATTTATCGTGCGTAGGATTGGCGTTTTCCATATTGAATGACACCCCAAAATGACAATTTTTGTTTATATATTTCGTATATTTTAAGGACTTTTCCGTTTATATTGAAATTTCGGGATATTTCCAGGATCTCCTGGTAAATCGACAGGAGGGCGCGGGAAATCTTTTTAAGGATATAAAATGGTTTAATTTAAGAATTTATACACCTTGAATTAGCGCGGGTCCTATGAAAGTGCGGGTCCTATACATATGAAAGTGCGGGGCCTACTGCGGTCGCAAAGGCCGGCCCTGCAAAATAGCGGCGTATGCTACGCCGCCGGTCGACTAGTAGGGATAGTATACTTTTTCAAAATACACATAGATTGTCATTGTTCTTAACATTATGCATTACTTGGAGTATTTAGACCAGGGCCGGTCCTATAGATTGCGCGGGGCCTAATTTGGGTTGTGATAAGGATAATAAGTGAATTTGTATTAGAAAATAAATTCGTTTTTGCATTTTATTTATATTTTACTAAGTACAAAATCACTGTCAAATTAACTTTACGAGCCATCTACAGTAGATAGTAGTTTTCCAACGAAAAGAAGATAAACATTCAGATCTGCCCTTTAGATTTACTTTCGACTAGCAAAATATTGCTTTTTTTTTTCCTAAAGAGGTCGAGATAGATTTAGATACATGTTAGTATGCCAGTGACTACTAAAGTAAATAAACTATTTGAACTTCTTGTTTTGGTTAAAATTCGGCTTTTTATTACATTTCTATTAAATGAAAGCTGACAATGCCGTTTTTTTAAACCACAGGCAGGATTGTCGTTTTCCATATTGAATGATACCCCGAAATGTCAATTTTGTGTTTTAAGATTTTTATTTTTTTTTCTTATATTTTATAATTTCAGGAGAATTCCAGTTAAAATGGTTTAATTTAATAATTTACACCTATAATTCGCATCGCGCGGGGCCTATGAAAGTGCGGGGCCCACTGCGGCCGCATAGGTTGCAGTGGCCTAAGACCGGCCCTGACATTTAGAAGCAGTTCGTTTGTTTTAAGTAAAGAATATAAGATGTACATCTGGGAACTTTAGATGTTTTCTAATAATTTATTCTGCGGAAGATTTGTTCTTATTAATTGTAGAATGCAAAAAGGGAGGTAATAAAGCTGTGCTCACTAAGAGAAATCTCTTTTTCGAAAGATAAAAACGCTTTCTATTGTCAATATTTTCATTTGTGCTTTACTAAATCTAGATCTATATCTAGATTTTATAGAGTCTATCTACTATAATCTAGTCGCTAGATTTAGATCATTGTCACACGTATTACTATTAGTGTAGATATATCTATGGTATCTGGTGACTTATTTATTTATTAATTACAATACAATTTCTGAAAAGCTTTTACTATCGTCCTCGTGAGTATATATATAATTTAATAATTATAATTATAACTTTAAGTATACTATTAATGATAATAAGATCTACATCATTGAGTACATCTAGTCATCTACTATCATCTAGTATTTTCATGTCAACGACAAAGGAAGTAATTTTAAATGTAGACTATATCAATCATATTATTCGTATACATAGATCTATCCCATTTACTTAGGCCTACTATTTTTGTGTGTGTGCTACTTAGTTTATTTTAATATAGATAGATATTTATTATTGTATGAGTGTTACATTGTTATTTGATATATATAATAATAGTAATATCAAGAGAGGGAGGATGTGAGTAGCCTGTATGGCGAGATTGAATGCATTGTATTGTATTATTGTTTCTTTGTTGTTATTTAGGTATGACAGAGGTGTTTGTTTCTTCATTTCTTCTGAATAGAGTGCAATATTTAATTGTGAGTTTGTCCTCCCACTCTTAGCGAGTGTGTCAGCCTTCTCATTTCCTTCTAGTTCTATATGTGCTTGCTTGTATCCATTGGGGGAGCTACCACCTTCTACCAAGCGCGTCCCCAGGTGGTGGATAGGGGAAGGACTAGGGTTAGCTGTGAATACCAAATAAACAGCCGCGGACCAACTGGTTTGCAGTCATGGAGGATGAGGTGGAATATTTACCTAAAAACATCTCAGAAATCCATGGAAATGATTGCAAAAAGCTAGTATAGGGCGCTCTAACTCTAAACCTGGGTAGATGAAAGCTGGATAGCTAGGGATAGCAGTTCATCTAGGAGAGAAAACTCCGAAAATAAACACCTGCTGCCTTGCAGATGATCTTGGATGATCAAAGGCTATGGGAGCACACCCAAAAAGTAAAGCAGGCTGAAGTCGGAGTAAATGGGCCTCCTGGCGCATACACATTGACATGCAACCTTATTTATGTTAGAGTTTTGAGACTTAAATATTTTGCTTGTTTATTTTATTGATTATTTATAGAAATAGCCTAACCATCTATGGACATGCCATTATTTTAATTTCAGTCAGTTAACAACATGTATTGACTAGGAATAATGTTATGTCAATTATAGTGGGCTCATTTAGTATATGTGAATACAGTCTAGAAATATATTACTAAGCCGTGAATTTTGGTAGTTTAAAAATAAAAATTTGGCCTGAAAATACTTTTTAAATTTTGTCTTTCAATGCAAATGAAAGCAATATGAGAGCAAGTATTTATGCAAATACTATCTTGTATGTGCTAGAGAAACACTGGTAGTGCTTTAGTTACAAGTTTTGATATTCTTTCCATTTAACACTTGGATTCATGTCTATTTGTATACTCAGACTGTAAACTTAGTGATTACATTTAAAGTAATAACACTAAGCAATATATTATAATGTATTAATGAAATTCATTTGATGCACATAAAACTAGGATTTAAAAAATGTATGTTTTTATGAAGTAAAAAATAAATTGAACTTTCAACATTAAGCTTTAACTTAACTTCTATAATAATTTGTTTTAGTTGAACTCATTTTTTTAAAAAGTGCAATTCATTCAATCATATTTAAATATTCAATTTTACAATTGGGACATCAAACACAGAGACAGAGGGTTAAAAAGTCAATCAACAATAATTTTGTTTGGCCTTAACTTAATAAAAATAGATCTTTCTTACTTACTTAGATCAAACATTTAAAAAAATCAGAAATACATTATACATGAAGATAAAAACAAAATTTCTTATTCTATATGCTACAAAAACATCATTACATTCAAATACTATTTATCATTTTGTTATAATAGTTTACATTGTGCAATCTAAAAAAATTTTTTTATCTCTAATTACTCTTTTATTCAATTCCTTTACACTTTTTTAGGTTCTTCAATTAACCAATCCAATGAAAGAGAATGTGCTTGTCAATTTTTTAATTTATCAATGATGGAAATTAGAATAAAGAGGAAAAAAAAGAAAGATTAATCCTTTTTAATATAGGAATGCTTTAAATTTGTCATTTAAAAAAAAACAATACAATGTTAGGACAGAATGAAAAATCTTTGAAGGATCAGGCTCAAGGAGAATTGCAAAAAGCCATGCTTTTTGTACCATATAGATACAACAGGCCACAGATGCTGCCACCTCTCATTTGCTCAAAGCGCCTATATGTTCACCTAATATTGCTTTTAGTCATCATTTTCATGTTGGTCATCATCCGGCTGATGTTCACTGTCAAGGTGAACTTTGTCCACTTTCATCTTGAGAGTGATTCAGATGCTGAGCTTGTAACGCTGCCATCGCAATTTGCTCACTCAAGAGGTGCTCTCTGCCTTGATGGATCACCTCCTGCATATTATTTTAGACCAAGTAAGCTAAATCCTAATATAAATCATTTTGGTATTACTAGAGGTTTTACATAGTGATTTTTAAAATGTATTTTGTGTATTTTACTACTTTTAAATTTTTCAACTCCTACTATTAGCTTACTCTCTCTTCATGGGTGAGTGGGAGGAAAAGGTTTGGTAAATTCTGGCACTTCCTGATAGTGAAGTTGATAGTGTCATAATGATAATGGGGATATTGTTGGTTGAATTCAAATACTGATTTTTTTTTAATGACAATGCCATCCAATCAGATCTGATCTGTTTGTGATTTGATCTGATCCATTCTATTTGATTTGATTCTATCAAGTCAAATCCTATAAAATCTGTTTAGGATCTTGATTTGATCCAGTCATATATGATCCAAATCTGATCAATGTTCAGTTCAATTTGATTTGACCAGATACTATCAGATATTTGTACTTTCACTCTACCTTAACATGGAGCATCATATTGATCCTCTAGAAAGAAAAAAAATGTCATAAAGTCACAATTTCCCTATCCCTTTTATGTTGTACCTCTGAGGCACCACTCAAAATCTGTTGACCGTCTTTCTTCATTTCTCTGTCTTTTGCCTTTGATAGAATCTCTTTCAATGACATCTGCCTCTTTTAATTTATTCCTGAAAGAGTTGTTCTGTGAGCCCTAAGGACTTTGTGAAATGGCCATAAAGTTTATGTTTGTTTTTTGTTTTTTACTGCAGTTAGCATATCAAATAGCTGAACTAATACTGTCTCTAATCTCTTTGTGATGCAGTCTTTTATGTGATACCTAAGATCTTTCTGTTGCGTCTCAATTCCATTGCTAGGATCCTCCTCTGTAGTTCTGCAGTCAGTGTCACAGCTTTTTAAGCATTATTATTATTATTATTATAGCTTTTATATAGCGCTACTTTCATGCTTATAGCATGCTCAGAGCGCTTTGGTCCAATCTCATTTGTGGACCGGTGGGGGGGAGGGGGTATCTAGGAGTTGGTTTTCCGTGCTGCCTTTAAACGCTCAGTAAATACAACTCTGCCTGAGTTGGGTGTCGAACCTCGAGCCCCCTTCTAGGTAGCCAAGCCAAGTTCAAGCGCACTTAGCCTCTCGACCACGCTTCCCACCTAACATCTAGGAATGTGGCCATGACCACAGAGCACATCAGTCTGATTTTAGTGTCGAGGGCTATGCTAAACCCCTATACTGCCCCATAATCATTTACTAGCTATGCTTCTGAAGGAAATGGTGTGGAAAGCCTTATTACTTACTTGAGTGTTTTACCTTATTTATATGGTTGAAAGAGTTGATATACATTTCAATTACCACTTTTTTTTATTGACATATAGATCACACAGTTATAGAAGCAATGTAAAAATGTAATCTATTCAAGTTGAAAAAATGTAATTATTATCTTAAAAAAAAAAAGGCTTTCGAATAATTTATATATTGGTGAATGAAAATAGCACTTCAGCTATTTAAGAGTCTGTTTGTTGGGGTAAAAACGTGACATTGGTCACAGCTTGAACTGTTTGCAGTATTGTTGCATTGATTTGCATTTAAAGTTAATGACAGATGGAGGTGAAAAATGCAGTTATGAGTTTAAATGGCTTGACATGAGGCTAAGATTTATTTGCTTTATTTCCTCTCAAGTGAGTTAAGAATATTGACCAAAATTATTTTTAAAGCGAATGAAGACAGGACATAATGCTATTTTTATGTGGAACAAACTGAATAAGAGCCTTTAGGGAAAAGAAAATTTCAGCTAATAGAAGAAGAATGTATCAAAATTCCATTGGGATGGGGTTGGAATGCTGAATTACCACTACAGCTAATATTTCCTATGTCTTGTGTTATATCGACTACAAGGTGGCCACACTTTGTCATCAGTGTATCTATAATACAGAAATGTCCTTGTACCTTAGTGAACTGATCACTCCGTATGTCCCTCAAGAGAACACTCCTCAATGGACTCAACGTTTCTAGTGGTGCCACTTTTCTCCCTCCAAAGCTACAGTCTGTGGCCTTTTTCAGTGCATGGACCAAAAGTTTGGAACTCACTCCCCATTGATTTCAGACAGATAACATGCTACACTACTTTCAAAATGACCTACCTTTTTAAAACCTTTTTAGATTAGTTTGTCATTTTAGTTCTCATGTTTATGTTTGTAATGTTATCACAGCGTCTTGAGCCTACATTTTGTTTGTTAACAGTGTTTTATAAATAAAATTATTATTGTATGCAAACAAACAAAAAAAAAAGCCAACAATATTCATCCATTTTTCTGTTTTGTTAAATAACTTTCTTCATTTGCTTGGTATTTTTTCTTGTTAAATATTTTTTTTTTGTGCAATCTATAGAATCTTGTGATGTTACTGTTTGATCTTTAACATTGTCGCTGTATTAAATATTTCCTCTATAATTTCTGTCAACATTAATTTTGAACAGGCCTGTTATCTGTCAAGTTCTGGATCATTTATCTACCTGGAGGCACCTGGTGTAACTCAGAATATGATTGTTTCCAATGGTAATTATTCAGTTTCTTATCATAAAACATTTTACACTTCCATAGATATATAAATTTAAAATAGTATATAGATAGATAGATTGGGTGATTGATTGATTTTGATTTTTCTATTAATCAAACCACCATTTCCCATTGTCTTAACAATTCGACCTGCTTAAGTCTAGAATTGAGTGCGGGAAAACATATAAAGTCAAGCAAAGCATTGCTAACTAGTGTAGAAATTATCTAATAGCTCAAAGCTTTTATCTGAATTAAAAGATGATCCACAGATCACATGTATTACCCCAAAGGTTCAACAGACTAAAGGACAGGTGAAGGTGAAAAGATCCAGATCTCACATACTTGCTAGCATTGCCCAAACTACAGCATCTTTTTCAAAGTTCAAGATACAAATATAGCTGCACACATTTTTTATCTGTACACCTTTTTTTGGCATGATAGCCATATAAATCTTCATCTCACTGGTTACTGTCAATACTAATGGAACCAAGCATCTGTAGTCTTATTATGCACTGTTTGCAAATTTTTGATGACCTGGATAGCACCACAGTTTTGGCTGTATATACCCAAAATTTAGATATTTATGTTTGAGAGTCAGATTCTGACAATAGTGTTAGTTTACTTTAGTTTAGTTATGGAGATGAGATGCTTTGAAAAGCTATTAAGCATCTTTCACAGAGACTGCTTAACAAATTGAGAAATTCTGCCTATATTTTTGTTGATTGTAAATGCAATCAGCTCCTTTTACTTGATATTTGGGGATTATAGGTTTTAGAAATCCGCTGCTGAGGACAGACATAGGCGCAAAAAGAAAATCTAAATCAACCACCTGCAGACAATGGTTATGCCTGCGCTGGATGTGACAAAAATTTGTAGGTCGCAACTAGGGCTACATAGCCACAGGAAATACTGCATTCTTCAGTAATGTTCGGACTCGAAGACAATCCTTATTATTATAGGTTTTAGAAATACATTTGGTTGCAAAACAGTCTTATCATATTTTTTGCCTAAAAAATTTCTGAGTTTTATTTAGAATATTTGTAGATTAAATGTTTTAAAAATTTTCATTAATAAATTGAACACATATTGACCAGTGCATCACATTAAATGTTTTTTTTTCTGTTTGTTAACTTAGGAGTCTAACAGAACTAGGATCATCACATGTTGCAAAGATATCAATACCTATGGTTGGCATTCTCTCTAATGATTGTGAAATAAACCCAGATTTCTGCCTTTGGAATGTTCTGGTCTTGCATTATTGTGATGGCTCTTCTTTCCTAGGTAAGTATTTAATTGGATACACAAAATGGTTTTCTGATTACTGTGCAACAGAAATATAAAAAAATTCCAACCAATTCATGCATTTTGTTTTCTTTCATTCCTTAACTAACTAGTTTACTTTAGTTAAATTATATCTCTGGTCCCAATATTTTGATATTTTTAGAAGGATTTGACTCAATGTTATAAAAAAAATTACTCCTTAGAACACATTTGTTTGAAAAACACCATATGCGTAGAACTTTCATGATAATTTGTTATTAATATAAATGTATAGATTGTTGTAAAAAGAGATGGATGCTCTTAAGTCATTGTTTGCAGTCTAGATAATATGATCAACTGTTTATCTACATACCAGGCAATGACTCCACTGTCCGCAGTTATGAATCACAGTCTTTGTACTTGAGAGGAGCAGTGGTGTTTGAAGCTCTGATTGATTATCTGAAAGAATCAACAGATTTGGCTGAAGCAGAGCAAGTTGTCCTAGCTGGCTCATCTGGTAAGTAATGATTTATATACAGACTGAATATTGCAAAGGAGCAAAGTTATTTAAGCTCTATCTCAGTAATTCCTAGATTTACTATTTAACTTTGTATTCTAATGTGCTGTCTTTGCAGTTACTTTGCTTTCCAGTTGAGTTTTTTATGTTTTATTTTCTTTGTAGTTTATTCTGTTTTGTTTGATTAATGTTATGTATTTGTTCATGAATAATTTTATGTATTTGTTCCTTATTGATGTCATGTATGTTTTCTTAAACAAGCTGGTGGTATAGCTGCTCTCATCAATGCTGACCGTCTCCGCACCATGCTGCCCCATTCAGTCAAAACAGTACATGCTTTAGTAGATGCTGCTATGTTCCTGGACTTGCCAGATGTTCGGGGAAACTTTGAGTTAGCCAATCTGTTTAAGTCTGTTTACAGCTTTCATTCCATTGAAAGTAAGTACAAGTAGAACTTTATAATCTCTCTAAATATAACAGTACAAGTAGAACTTTATAATCTCTCTAAATAGAACAGTACAAGTAGAACTTTATAATCACTCTAAATAGAACAGTACAAGTAGAACTTTATAATCACTCTAAATAGAACAGTACAAGTAGAACTTTATAATCACTCTAAATAGAACATTACAAGTAGAACTTTATAATCTCTCTAAATAGAACGAACAGTACAAGTAGATTTTTATAATTACTCTAAATAGAACAGTACAAGTAGAACTTTATAATCACTCTAAATAGAACAGTACAAGTAGAACTTTATAATCTCTCTAAATAGAACAGTACAAGTAGAACTTTATAATCCGTCTAAATAGAACAGTACAAGTAGATTTTTATAATCACTCTAAATAGAACAGTACAAGTAGAACTTTATAATCACTCTAAATAGAACAGTACAAGTAGAACTTTATAATCTCTCTAAATAGAACATTACAAGTAGAACTTTATAATCTCTCTAAATAGAACAGTACAAGTAGATTTTTATAATTACTCTAAATAGAACAGTACAAGTAGAACTTTATAATCACTCTAAATAGAACAGTACAAGTAGAACTTTATAATCTCTCTAAATAGAACAGTACAAGTAGAACTTTATAATCCGTCTAAATAGAACAGTACAAGTAGATTTTTATAATCACTCTAAATAGAACAGTACAAGTAGAACTTTATAATCACTCTAAATAGAACAGTACAAGTAGAACTTTATAATCTCTCTAAATAGAACAGTACAAGTAGAACTTTATAATCTCTCTAAATAGAACAGTACAAGTAGAACTTTATAATCACTCTAAATAGAACAGTACGAGTAGAACTTTATAATCACTCTAAATAGAACAGTACAAGTAGAACTTTATAATCTCTCTAAATAGAACAGTACAAGTAGAACTTTAAAATCACTCTAAATAGAACAGTGTGAACAGAGATCAATGTTGGACTCTAAACAATAGAACTGGAAAGACAAAAAAAAGAAAAGTGAAAGCAATGCAGCAGGATCAAAAGGTTTATTGGGCCTCATGATAACTTCTAAATTATTGTTTTAAAAAAAACTTTCTGGTATGGCCATGGCTCATGTTCCTTACTTAGAACTTGAAAAGACTTTCCTGCAGAGTAAAGTACTAGGAAAAAAGAATTCTCATGCCTTAGTATGCAAGCCAAAAAAGAGAGCTTGTCAGGCCTCAGTGTGCAATCTGGAGGGGGGGGGGGGGAGAACTGACCAGGTAGCTAGGTCACATTGTGTATGTGTAAGAAAGAAACTTGTTTGTTATTAGACCTTGGAGAGTTATTGATGTCATCCATCAGTATTTAGAAATACTTAGAAAAAAGATATGTTGAGGAAAAAACTAACATTGATGTAAACAATCCAGAAAAGACTTTGTATGAGACTATATAAGGGATGTAAAACTATAGGGATCATTGCTCAGTGGTCATTATTCTGTGATAGATAGTTAATGATCTTCAATATCTTCTGATGTTTGGATATAATGGCATCTGTAACCTGTTGCACATATTAGATTCTGCATTGAAGAAGTATTTCTTATTACAAACAGAATTTGTGTTTGTTATCATAAGGTTTGATTTTATTTACAGTTTTCATTTTTTGCTCTTATATTTGATAAGATTCTTATGATTTTTCTTGAAAAAGACATAATGTTTAATTGAAATGCATTATATATATTTTTTTTAGATTCCAAAAGTATTCAAGAATGTACAGAAACACAACCAAATATTACTGAAAGATGGAGGTGCCTGCTGCCTGAAGTGTACTACAAGTTTGTATTCACACCAATCTACTTTGTAAACTCAGTCTATGACACTTGGCAACGAACTTATCTTCTAAAAATCTCCTGTTTTGCCTCTGCCTGTCCCAGTGTCCACAGAGACGTAGTCTACAATGCTAGAGACTCCATCTTGATTTTTGCTCGTAACATTATCAGGTATAAGAAAAATGGAGTCTATTTAACATGGTGCCCAGTTCACACCATCTTAAACCAGCTTAGGTTCTCATCTGCAGAGCTCGGTGATTCAACAGTACAACAGTCACTGTCTTCCTGGCTGCAGCATGACCTCTCTCAGATCACAGGAGATAAGAACTTTCTAAGTCTTGAAGCTGCACTAGAAGTTTGTAAATCAAGTATTAAATTCTAATGTTAATTTATTATTGACAAGGTTATAATTTTTTTCTTTTGTGAGATGGGTGGTGGTGACTTTGTGGTGAAAAGGAACAATAATAGAAATAATTTTTATTGAAATTGTGAAGCCATATTGTGAGATTGTGAACAAAAAAAACTTTTAAAATATTATTTGAAATCATGCTCCACTATTTTGTAGGTTTCAACTTTGTGAACAGTGTTTGCTTAAATTGCTTCTAGATATGGCAAATTTTAATTCCACCATCTTATGACTCTCAGCCCAGTTCAACAATTTGCTTTTTTTCATGCTCAATTAGTTACTTTAAATACTTTTTCTAAATCTAGCAAATTTTTTATTTTGCCTTTTTTTTCAGTATCAGCCTTTTTCAACAATGTGCAGATCATGGGATTATGTCATAGAATCTATTAATAGAAAATCTCTTTTTTTTTTATCTTCACTTTTCATTAAACTATTTCATTTATTAATCACTTAATTTTGATCAATTGTTTTTCTTAAAATGTATTATTTTCCAGGTGGTAGTTTTTGTTTTTGTTTCACAACCTCTCAGGTTGGCTACTACAATTTTCACTGCTGAGTAACCATACTTGCTACCTATGTATTGACATCTTGACTTTTTATTGAGTCAAATGAAAATGACTTCTAAGCATATTGAGAGTTTTGTGTTATTAACTGTTTCTACATTTAATTTCTTTATTGTTCTTTAAGAAAAAAAAAATTTGGAATCTCTCTAAGAAGAAGAGCTTTTTTTTCATCCTGTTATACCAAACATTTTTTCTTTCATAAAAAAATTCTGAGTTGTAGATTTTATGTCTTTGAAGGGTGATAACCGACTTAAATATATTGAAATCTGTAAAAAAAAATAAAAAAATACTTTAAGTCATTGTATGTAGAGTGCAAGATAAACTATAGTTATCACTTTGTAAAAAACAAAAAGTAGACTCCCCTGCCTATAAAGTCTTGTGTTTATTCATTGGTTTTATATTAATATAGCAGCCAGTTTTCTCATGGAGATATTAAAATAGGAGATATATTTTATATGTTTTAAAATTTCTAATTTCTGATGAATTGATATCTGTAAGTATTTGTTTGCCTTTATTAATTAACATGGTAATAAAAAAAATAATTCATTAACAAATCTAAAAAAAAAAAAAACTCAATGCTAATAATTTGCATTTTTACATATCAAGTTTTATTTTCTTTTTTTTTAATACAATTTTTGTATGTATCATTGATAATAACAATATTACCTTTATCTATGCAGGATAATCAGCCACCCAGGCTTCCACTAGCTCAATATAATTTTTCATATTTCTTTTCAAACATTTTGCAAACTAGAAGAATTTCATAAACATGAATTCTTCTTTTTTTTCATGTCCTCATTATACAAGTTAAAGTACAAAAATGGCATTTAATAGAAACTATTACAATGAATTTCTAGATTCTTGTGTAGTTTGTGTGCACTGGTAGAGGAGAGGTAAATCTAAATATCAATTAAGTCTTCCATTCATTCTTGCATTTCTGACAAGTGTTTAATGCCAAACTCATTACCTTTTTGATAGTAGGCTCAAGGGACACAAATATGGCAGAGGAAAGTGTGTAGAGCTGTAGAGCTTTTTATCCACACATAATGTAATCACTACCTTTTGGTTCTCCACATTTCTCCACATGTGCATACAATGTTTTATGCAAAATCTATTTCGAAATGAATGATTAGTGTGTCTGTTTCTCTACTAGTCAATTATTCATATAATTCAATTTCTCCTGTTACATTGTCAAACCTTTTAAAACAACCTATTTTTCCATTTGTCAGAATTGAAAATTGTTTTCTGTTAATTTTTATAAGTGCATTCACCATTTTAGCTCAATGTGGCTAAGGAGACCAGAATGGATTGGAAGTAAAAGGCAAACATAACATTTTTTTTAATGACTCTATCTGTCATGACTAAAGAAACTATGCCTTCCTATGTCAAGCCTAAAAGAGCTCTATAAATTTTGAATTGAAATAATATTGATCCTTAGTTTTTTATTTTATCTCAAAAGGTCTTCAATCTACTTCCCAAATTGTAAATTTTTCGTTAATTAAAAATCTTTTTTTTTTTTTGTTTAACATGAGTATAGTAAAAAAATGTGTATTCTTTTCTGTGCATTATGTTGTTGTTGTTTGTTTTATGTTTCTGTCAAATTTTTTTCTTTTTTTAGAAAACATACTCTACTCTGAGACTCAGATTTTCACACCAGGTGTCATTTTTGTTTTTTCATCAGAAGACCATGACAAATTACATACAGTGAATGAGAACAAAGTGTTTGTTACATTCCATGTTTTCTGTTCTCAGATCTGGTCATTTTAAATTATACATTTGTTAACTTTTTAAAAAATTTATGAACATTCATATGGTTTCTTTTTGGTATATATTGATATTATGTTCAATTAAGTTTTTTAATCGGTTCCTCATAATCATGTTCTTGTTATATATATATATATATATATATATATATATATATATTATAAAGTAGAATGTGAGGTGCAATAATGTATGTATGTTACTTATAGATATCGAAACCGCTTGACCAATCTTGATAAAACTAGGCAGGAATGTTCCTTGGGTACTAACTTAGACCATAGTGAATGTATTGTAGCCCTAAAACAAACTTAAGACCCTCAAAAAAAATAAAGTTGTCCGACTCTATTACAGCTATAGTATTTAATGGATCTAGGCCATGGTTAACAATGTTGACATGAGAAAAGATTGAAAGGATTTAGACCAAGATCTAATTTTAAGAAATACACTTTGCGCACATAGTTTTTTACTTTGACACATGAAAATACAAAAGAAGATCCATTGATTTCATTATGTAATAAAATTAACCTTCAATTTTGTGTATTTGATAGCTTCATTCACTCTATTTTTACATTGACACATTCGCTTTACTTATTACATTATTATTTCGTTTAATTGTGACTATATCGACAGTAATGCGCAAATAAAGACCCGCGGGTAACATATGTCTAGTATACTATAAAGTAGAATGTGAGGTGTATGTATGTGACTTATAGACATCAAAACCGCTTGACCAATCTTGATAAAACTTGGCAGGAATGTTTCTTGGGTACCAACTTAGACCGTAGTGTATGTATTGTAGCCCTAAAACAAACTTTAGACCCTATAAAAAAAAAAGTTGTCCGACTCTATTAAAGCTATAGTATTTATGGATCTAGGCCATGTTTACAATGTGTTGACATGAGAAAGGATCGAAAGGATTTAGATCTAGATCTAATTTTAAGAAATACACTTTGCACAGATAGTTTTTTACTTTGACACATGAAAATACAAAAGAAGGTCCATTGATTTCATTATATAATAAAATTAACCTTCAAATTTGTGTTTCAAAACCATTTTTTATAACATAAATTCGTTCCTTATATCTGTGACTACAAATTTCCTGATCGAACATTCTTTCATTAGACAATACCGTAATGTTTCTTTCCATCCCTAGATCTAAAACTCTAATTCATCTCTAGGATGATAAAACTTCTCTTCGCACAGATAGTTTTATACTTTAACACATGAACATACTAATTATAGTCCATTCATTTCATATTTTGATCAAATTAACATTCAAATTTGGTTTTCTAAAGCATTTTAATAGACTACATTCGTTTATGAAAGCTGCGAAGTCGAGTTGAGATAGGCCTAGATTCATTCATGAATTGCGTAAAATTATTTCGTTTAATTGCTTACGTTATAATCCCATTCATTTAACAAAGCTATCGCTCTTTTTGTTTTTAATAGATATGAATGTATCAGCTTCAGGTAAACCCATTTTTTTCGTAGCTTAAGAGAAAAAACTTGAAAGGATCATTAGCTAAGTTTAACATACATCTAAACTCAATCCACTACATTACTAAACACAAACTTAGACCCGCAGGCCGCGGATAATGCCAGGCTAGTATATATATATATATATAAAATATATAAATAGTTATATTTATACATGAATCCCAGTGACTTCATCACTTGGTCATTTAATCCCCAATTAAATAAGATTGACCTTTAAAAACTGATCTTATAGTGTTCCTCCTCACCTTCCATTCTAAAATTTAGCACATAGTGATCTATTGGAAATAGAGAGAACTATCAAACATAAGGCCCAAAAAATAGATAGTGGAGTAGTTAGTTTGAAAGTTTCTAGCTTAGTAATGACAGATGTAGATTTGTGCAGAAATGTAACAATATAGGTAAATAAGTAGTAATATTTGCTATATATTGTGAGGCTGGGTGTGTTTTAGTTTATTTGGTTCTGTTTGACTTAGGAGATGTTAACAATATCCTGCACATACTGCAAAATAGTTGAGGTGTGCAAGTTAGAATGTAGAATTTAATCTAGGTTATCATTAAAGTCCAAGGTACGTTGGAAGTAGTGGAAATTTTACAAGAGATAAGCTTAATATTATTAGAAGAATCATGATCATGCCGCTCATAGCTTCTTTCCTGACAGTCATCTTACCAATCACTCTATCTTTTCCACATCAGTCTCGATTTTTGTCACAATAATGGCTTCAGTTTTAACAGATTTCTTCCAATCAACACTGAGTTCACCTATTCTCTGGATCAAATTCATATCACACATAAAAGTTTAGTCAAACCCTGCTGAAACATTTATGTGGTAAATTGGGCATATATCAGTGCAAATATGTATTTTGTTTATTGCTGTTAATGGGTTTATTTTCAACTGCTAATGTACACACAAAGATTTGTCCATAATTTTTATAATTCAAATTTCTTGGATAAAGAGATCAAAGGACTAGTGGATTAAGTGACCACGGGTATATGTGACAACACACTATATATTCCAATCAATGCTGACTTCCCCCATTCTCTGGATTAAATTATTTATTATGATATATTGGTTTACTGTTCAAAAAAACAAACTATTTGCTTGCATAAAAATGAACTAAGGCTATACTAGATGGTCTTATGCCAAAAAAAAAGCACTTTCTATATATGACCATTATAAAATAATGTAATCAGATGGTTAAACAATTGAAAGTCTTAACTATATAGCCTAGTGTAAAAGTGATTCGTTTGTTTCGATGAGGTGACCAAGTCTCCAGAAGAACATTTTCTACAAGATTGTTTTTTGCTTTCCTATATTTCAATTGTATAATTAAAGTCAGTATTAAAAACTCACAAATATATGTTCATCAGTCTGCATGTTAACAGCACTGTATAAATTTAATTATTATTATTAACATTATTACCCTAAAGAGTTCTACAAACATGCAGATAACCAACCTTCTACATGTAAAAAAAAAACACAACATATTGGGTTTTTTTTACATGTAGAAGGTTGGTTATCTGCATGTTGCACAACATTGCGCATCATCAGCTCTACAGATTGCTATTTCAGCTCACCATGTAGAGAGTAGCATTTCATACATTCAAATAGTATTGTTCTTTTGTGGATTTTTTTTTGTATCATCAAACAAACCTTCACTTTTATTCCAACCAATTTTGTGTTGCTTTCTTTGTTTTTCTTGTTTGGTGGAGGAGCATAGACTGCTGTGTCTCAGGTGCTAATGCAATAGGTTATTTTTTACTTAATTTATGGGTCCACTAGTTAATGTGTTGTGAGCCAGCTTTAACAACCACTCTATTTATCTCAATAAAGGTCATGTTTGAGCTGGGTGGGCTCATGGACACCAAAAATCCAAAATTTAAAATCCCAGCCTCCATCAGGATTCAAACCTAATTTGAAAGTTTTTTGTTTTTTTACTGCAGTTTAATACAGAGCTATTCCAAAAACACTTGTAACTTCTAAAAATGTCTTTCATTATTAATGAAGTAAAAGTAGATCATTGTCATAATTAGTCTTTACACTGCATTGATGGAATTGATGCCTGATGCCATAATTCTCAGGAGTGATGACTTATCAAAAGATTTACTTAAGAACATGTGTGTTCAATACTGTTCAAACAAGAGATACAAATACTGTATTGTCAACATTGTATTAAGTTAAAACAAGACCTTTGTCTATCTGTGCTTATGATTTTATTTACAGTTAAATACGCATTAAATTAGAATTGTGTATAGTGTGACAAAGAGCACATAATATTAGAGACAGATTTCAGAACTTAGATTCTGTAGCCATTTTAATGTAGACAAATTGTGAACATGGCTCATTAGATTTCATTTATATTAGAGAAATGTTGCATTAACTTCTAAGTGTCTTCTATTATATTTCAAATTGGTTGATACAAATATAGAGTTTAAAAATTAGACATAATGTTATACAAATGTACATTTAGACACTGGCAGAGGCATCTGAGGAAATAAGAATCTAAAAAGTACCAAGATAGGCTTCTTTATAAAATATTTGCACAAAAATTATTTTTTTGGTAATTAGCAACAAACATTTAAAAGTTAAACAGATATTCTACTTAGTAATAAACTAAAAACACACACACATAGATGCCTTCTGAAAGTATTCATGAGAGAAAATGTTATTATGCATAAAGAGATACAGAGAAAGATCAACTATTTTGTGTTTAAATAAGCATTACAGCCTCTAACCAATATGTCTCATTTCAACATTCTTATCAATCTAAGTTCATTACTTTGTACATTAGTGTGAACAGTTCTCACTTAACTAAAATAAAATACTTTAATGCTTATAGATATAAATGTTTTTTTTTTCTTTTTCAATGATAATTTAAAATTTAATTTTTTAACATAAAAATATTACCCAAAAATTTTTGCAAATAGTCAATAGTGTGAGTTTTAAAAAATGTGTACTTATACAAGAAATACTAAAATAACAATTTGACTTTATGTTGTAAGGTCTATTATAAATATTTGTAAGTTTTCATATTTAAATAATAGACAGATTGACTGTACATTATATATCAGACTACAAATTATATAATAAAATAAAACAATTGAAATAAATATCTTAAATTTTCCTATAAATCCATAATGTTCATTTGCTAATAATTATACGTAAGTCAAAACATACATACAAGTAAATATGTAATCAGATTCTTTTTTTTTTTTTTTACAGAATTCAAGAGAAAACACACAAAAAATAATAATAAAAAAAAAGCATACACATTTTTGTAAAAAAGCTAAACATAAAGAGAATAATACTGATTTTATCACAGAGAAGCCCACTTAATATTACAAGATAAAAATTCTAATAACAAAAACATTTTTAAAACCTATTTCTCCAATTTAACATAAATAACAAACTCAGTGAAAACAATTTCTGACAATGTCAAACAAAAATCGGTCAGTTAGTTGAAAATTAGTTTTCATCAACTGAAAATAGTATTGACATTGATAATATTTGTAAAATTTTAGAACCATATATAAAGACTCAACTTTAATGAGAATTATTCAGTCTATTTGAAACAACCAGAATGACAGAATTTAATAGGCTTTCAGAAAACAACAAAAAAGCTCAATTTCAAGCTTTTTCAACCTGTGACTACTAATTTCATCCAACTTAGTCACATATACATTATAAAATTTAGATGAAATGTTTTATAAAAACATTATAAAAAAGATTTATTACATTTTCATTGTAAACAAGTTACCTATATAACTTCCTTTCGAATAACTAGAAAAAAAATACATTGGATATGTCTAATGAAACTTTGGCAATATTTCTTTTTGACAAGAGGAGCTGACTTAAACAAAAATATTTTAAACCATTATTCTAGTGCCTGGTATATAGCGTGATTCACTCCAAATATTGGTCTCACCACAGTTATTCAATCGCCGCTTACACTGGCGGCAGCGATTGTATTTATCACACTGCTCATGCAGCAACAGACCAGGACTAAGAGAATGTAAGCGTTCATCAAGTTCTCTAGCTTTCTTGGCCTCTCCCAGTTTCTGCCACTCTTTCTCAAGGTGCTTTCTGGACTCTGTGTGAATCACATGCTTGAAGGCTCTTTCATCTCGCAAACTGAATATTAAAATACAAATACAATATAAATATTTATGAGGAAAATGCTGGAGATAGAAATCAATATTTATAGCAGCTCAGAAATTACAACATTCCCTATTAAACTATAAAAAAAAAAAGTGACACTTACTCATCCCTAGCTCTTGCTAAAACTTCTTCTTCAGTTTTTTGTTCAGTCAACTTTGCAAGAATAGCCTCCCTTTTCTTCTGTTCCACAGCTGCTTTTTGTTCTTGTGATATAACGTATGCTCGCTGACGGCGCTCTGCCAGTTTTTCATTGTTCATGTCATTCTTGCCAAATATTTCATTATCAGGTTCCTTGTCTGGCATAGGCAATGGTTTGTATTTCAGCTTTGAAAGAGTACATTGACAAGTACTTTTATCACAGCAAAAAATCATTGACAATACCAATAAAACATTTTATAATGTAATATTTTTATATATTCCTGATTTAAAATGTACCTGTGCCTCAAGAGCTTTCTTGTACGTCTCAGTAGAATCAACTTTATTTTTTAAATATTGCTCCCTCTGGGCTGCCAAACTAAAACAAAGAATAGAATAGCTTTTTAAAAAAGCATCTGAAATAGTTATTCTTAGCTCATTGTATTAGCAGCTTACAAAATTTATAACTTTGTAAATGTCAGTATCATCATTTTTTATAACAATATATTTATTATGAGAAACGAAAAAGGGAAGTTAGTTCAAATCTTCACAACTTACTCCTCAGCTAACTGAACTTGTTCAAGACGTTCCAAAAATTCTTCATCTGTTTTCTTCTTTTGTTCAGCTTTAACTTTGCTATCCACCTACAAGCATCATGGACACAAATACAAATATTAATTTAAAAACTTTACTCCTTTACTTTCTTGTTAATAATTTTTAAAAAAGTAATTTTGATTTGTTCTGATTTAATATTAGATACAATATATATTAACACCTGCTTATCCAGTTCTTTGAAGTATTCATCCTGTTTAGGAACTCGACAAGGCGTCAGTGGACGTCGACTAAATAAGTATGCACGCTGAAAAGAAGACATTGTTGATACATTTCTACGCAGTTAACAGTCATAACCAATGAAACATAGTAATAAATAATTAAAACAAAAAAATTAATTATTTTTTACTTGTGGTTCTGGATCTTTTGCTTTCAGTTTGGCTTGAACAGCTTCAGCAACTCCTAAATTAAATGCTGATATCTTCTGCAGATCAAACCTTCTAGCCCATTGACGTTCCTGTAAAGTGAATAATATTATCTCTTTATAAATTAATTAATACATAGGCCTATATAATATTTGAAGTTGCTATGTCAAATAAATATTACCGTTGCTATAAACGTAAACCATTTCTGACTTTGGGAAACGTGGTCGAGAGGCCAAGTGCGCTTGAACTTGGCTTGGCTACCTAGAAAAGGGTTCGAGGTTTGACACCCGACTCGGGCAGAGTTGTGTTTACTGAGCGCCTAAAGGCAGCACGGAAAACCAACTCCTAGATACCCCCTCCCCCCACTGGTCCACAAATGAGATTGGACCAAAAGCGCTCTGAGCAAGCTATAAGCATGAAAGTAGCGCTATATAAAAGCTATAATAATAATAATCTCTTAAATAACTATCTGTACTTTCAGATAAGGATAAGATCTGAAATTTTCTTTATTAAGACTAAGTAAGAGAAAGGTTAGCCAGTTGGATGCATCATGAGCAGCATCTGCTCTAATAGTTCAGAGATCAAACCTGCATCAGAATTTTCCAAATCAATTTTGCCAGTTAACTTTCACACTTCTATTTCAACTATCTTTATATGCACTCCAGAATGATTATAAGGAGCTAAGGTACTTTATGAATAAGAGCAATCTTTTTTTTATGAGTTTTGTAAGGAGTCGTTCTATTTCTGACTAAACTAAGCTATGGTGCACAGTAATTATAGTGTACAGATGACTATTCATAGTCCGATGGTTACAGAACCAGAATGGTGTCAGATTACTGAAAATAGATTACCAATGGTTAGCTTACTTCAAAGAATATAACTGTAGACTGTATGTCAAGAAAAGTCTATTAATGTGATCTACTTATATTCTCTTAGACTTTCAAGGGTATCAAATAAGCAGTAGATGGAAAAGAAACATTTATTGATCTAAAAATACAAAACATATATAAGATTTCAGCTTTCACATACTGTACTAAATTACATTCTAAAAATATAAGTCCTACAGGATACATTATTTATATGAATTTACATCAGCACCACATGAGATTACTGAGTGTGTTGAATTATGAAGTGTTGGATTATTAAGAGTTAACTGTACTAATCAATCAACAGCAATAGGGAGACTTTGCCCATTCTTCTCATGCTCTTCACCTGATTCCATACATTTTAGAATTGTTTTATTATTTAATTTATTTCCAGTTTTACCTGGTCTTTCAATGTCTCTTCTGCATCTTTCATGGTCTGGTACTGCTGAAGTAACCGTTCTTCCTCTGCTTCTCTTTTTTTTCTCTCTTCTGCAAATGATACAGGCACATTCAATCGAGCTCGTTGATGACAAAGGTAGCAAAGCTCTTGTCCAGCAGATCGATGACCACAAGCAGATCCTGGTGGTGTGGGAATTTTAGCCAATGTTCTTGGCTCATGGAAGTTATCTAAGCTATGTGACCTGTACATTGGAGACAACCTTGGTGGTGTTGGAGGTTTCAATCTGAAAAAAGTATTTTTAAAAAGTGCAAATACAAGTCTTACTATTGCTGTTGAATGTGAGATTCAATTAGTTATAAATTATATTCATATTTAATAATTGTCCAAATTTACATCCATTACTTGAATGAATACTTCCACAAAATTTAATCCCTCCATGACACATGATGTTGTGCACAGATACTTTTATTACATAACAAAATATACTTTTTTTTCTCAGAATATTCTTTTCCACAATGATAAGCTTCTCAATTCAATGAAAACTGCATGCCTCTAGATTTTAAATTAACTATCAATGTCTACATTAAAAAATGGCATTCTGTGGTTCAAAACTACAGTTGGAGTAAGACAAGGCTGTCTACTTTCATCAACAAACTTCAATATCTTCCTTGAAAGGATAATGAAAGATGCTCTCAAGGGCTATGAAGGTACTGTTAACATTGGAGGAAGAAGAATCGATCACTAACTTGCGCTTCGCAGATGACATTGATGGCCTAGCATAGACAGAAGAAAAACTAGCTGACCTGGTAATGCCGAAAAAAACAAAACAAATTATGACCAATAGCCAACATGGCTTCAAAAGAGGCATCAGTATTGGAGGTGAAAAGCTGACTAGTGTTAACAGCTTCAAATACCTCGGAGCTATTGTCTCAGATGAGGGAACAAAACCTGAACTACTGGCCCAAATAGCACAGTCCACAGCAGCCCTTTCAAAACTGAAAATAATTTGGAAAGACAAAGGCTTGGCCCTCGGCATCAAAATCAGACTGATGCACTCCCTGGTCATGGCCACATTTTATATGCTTCAGAGTCTTGGACGCTGACTGCAGAGCTAGAGAGGAGGATCCTAGCAATGAAATTGAGATGCTACAGAAGGATCCTAGGCATCACTTTCAAAGACCGCATCACAAACCAAGAGATTAGAGACAGGGTTACCGATGCGATTGGACCCCATGATGACCTAGTAAATATTGTAAAGAAATGCAAGCTTAAAATATATAGCTGTATTTCAAGATTCACAGGGCTCGCAAAGACCTTCCTTCAGGGAACAGTACCAGGAAAAAGAAGAAGAGGCAGACAGAGAAAGCGATGGGAGGACAACATAAAAGAATGGACGGGCCTACCATTGATAGAGGTTTTAAACAAGGCAAAGACAGGGAGGAATGGAGAAAGATGGTCGACAAATCTTGCTTGGTGCCCCAATGGTCCAACAGACTAAGTGAAAGGTAAAGGTAAATTCTGATCTAAACAAACCAGAAGTCTCCCTAGATATCTCAATTAAAATTAGATACCTGGGGTTACTTCTGGCAACATTAGTGGTGCCTTAGATGTATCTACACCATATATATAAAAATCTATATGAAATATACAAGCTTTTTATGCCTGTTAAAAAATATATGATGGCAGGAGTAATAATAAAGACAGATAAATAAACATTTGTTAGCTACTTAGATCATTATCATTGATTTTCAAAAGTTCATATGAAATGAGTGGTTTAATATTTATATTAATTATATCTCACAATCATCATTGGCCTCCTTCAGTTATAGAACAACTATGGTTCATCTCAAACACTTTTGCATATGGCTGTGGAACAGTGGAGCCCTATTTTGGAGAGACACTCCCGTCCAGAAGTATTGCAGGCCAAGGTGGCTTTTGATTTGGTGGTAGAGGAGCTGGCCATTTTCCGTGTGGCACGCTTTTCTTCAAGAGCTGAGGCCCATATTTTCTCGCTGTCCATAGCTTTTTTGGTCATCGCCTCTCTTCAACTAGTGCGGTCTAAGGCTATGTCTTAATGGTCAGTATCAATGTTCACTGATTTTAAATCCCGCTTTATCACATCCACATAACGGAGGTGGGGGCAACCAGTTTTTCTTGAGCCAGACGCAAGTTGCCCGTACAGGATGATTTTTGGGATACGATTATCCTCTATCCGGTAAACATGTCTGAGCCAGCGCAGGCAGCCTTGCCTGAGGTCTGAAAAGACACTGGGAAGGCCTGTTCTTGCGAGGATCTCAGTATTACACACTCTTTCTTTCCAGTATTACACACTCTTTCTTTCCATGTTATTTTAAAGATTCTTCTTCGATTTGTAATCTCCTCTTCTAGAGACAGGTTGTCTTGAGTTGTAGATCCAAAGTAGCAGAATTCATTAACGGCATCTAGCTTGTTATCGTCAATGAGGATGGATGGTGGTGCTGTTGCAGGTGGTCCCATAACATTAGTTTTCTTTGCATATACTCTTACTCATACTCTTTGCAAGCCATAGACAAGCGGGACATTAGTGAATGAAGCTCCTCTTGTGAGTGTGCAATATTTAAAAGTTTGCCATAAATGGGGAATGCAGATATATGCCTTCGGAGGATTAGCATTGAAAAGAGTATTCCAAAGACGGTTTGGGCCAGGACACATCCTTGTATTATATGTGTGTTTAAATTAATACTAACATGAAATAAAATTATTAAACTTTGGTTTGTATGTTCAACTTCCACTCAACTTCACATTGAATATCTGAAGTTGTTATTTTTTTCAAATGAAGTTAGCTGTTTATTAACTATGTTTTAAAATTTAAATGTTAGCCTAAAATAGATAAATAGTACTGTTTTTGAGCTAATACAAAAATGACATAAATTAAACACTTAAACCGGATTTAATATTGTATTTTTCTAAGTATAATGTTTTTCTTTTTCACATATTTAAAGGCACAATAATTAATTAGTAGGCCTACACTTTGCAACGTAAGTAAAATGTTCACAAAAGATTTGTGAAATATTATGTGACATAATATCCTACAAACTAATATTTTGAGATGATGAAAACTATTCATTTCCTTTCATAGCCTTTGAATGTAAAAAAAAACAATTTAAGAGGTGTAATGTAATTAATATTTAAAATTGATAACAAGAGTCTATTTAAGCTAAGTCATTTACATAATGATGCACGAAAAGCTAAAAAAACAGCAAACTTGGCAAGTATATAATAACAATCACAGAAACTTTAGAATTTGTTTTTATTCAAAGAAAGACTTTTTCTTTAACTTACCCATTGTCATCACCATTAAATGACATTCTCACAGTCCTCGGAGGCATCAAAGGCTTAGGACTAGGGTGTGGTGCTGTTAAATCATCAGTAAAGCTAATGCCACTAGCTTTTGCAAGAGGAAGTGCTAGCCTGGAAGAACTTTTACCACCACTGAAATGTCTCATTTCACCTGCAAATATAAGATCAGTGCCAACAAAAAATGTTACTTCTAAATTTTGTTTTTTCCAATTTTTGCTTCAAAGTATAAATTTTCTTTTTGGTGAATTATAAACAATATATCTAAAATAGTTTAATTGTTTGCAATAAATAAAAGCAAATATTAAGTTTAATAATGGCTTCAAATTAAAATCTGTATATTACAAAAAGTTAATGATTTCTGATTCTAAAACAGCTATGTACTAGACATAAAATTGGTATTGGAATGTCTTCTATTAAGTGAAACTGGCATGAAGCCCTGAGATAACTAATACTTCTGGATGTTTGAAAAGCATATAAAACTAAGGGACAAATGAATAATTTTAAAAACATTAACTAACTGTCAATGTTTAATTATTGATTTTTTTTTTTTTTACAATAAAAGATGTTAGGTTGTTGTTGTTGTCATGACTACCACTTGAATTATTCATGCCATGTTTTCTTAACTTCACTATGTTAATACAACTGCAAGAGAAACAAAATGTACCAACACAAAAGGGAATTACCTCCTCTTTGTCTCAATTCATGTTTATCTTTAAAAATAATAACAAAAGAGAATATTGATCCAACAACACAATACATTGTACAACAGCTAAATCAATAAATGTTAAAATCAATATTGAAATTCCTTCTTTTATTTGTTCTCATTACAAATATTTTCTTACAAAACCATTCAGTATGTTTTGTCTAAATATTTTCCTACAAAACCACTCAGTATGTTCTTGATTAAATATTTTCTTACAGTAAATATGTATTTATTGTAAGGAAGTTATATTTAACATTACAGTTACATATTACAGTTATTGAGGTGCACATTGGTGAACTGGTATCAAGGTAACAATTTACAACAACCTTAATGTTATTGTTATATTACAGTTATACACAGTTTTTGAAACATCATTTTTTGAAGCAGTAGTACGTATGTTTTGGCGATGTCATTTTGGCATAGTGGTCATTTTGGCGATGAACGTTTTGGAGCTAAATATTGTAGACATATATTATATTCAGTCTTTCAAAAAATTAATACATATTTTTGGTTTGTATGTGTATTTCTGTTTTAATTATATTTTTATAAGCTAATCTTTTCCATCATTTACAAGTAATTTATAAGTAATAAGAGGTAAGTTTCCATAATCAACTTTCTCCTCTGTTAGTTTCAGCATTTCTTATTCAGTTCGGAGGCAACTGGTCTCCTCGTATAAACTGTTCATATTAAAAATGAGGGGAGATAGGTCTGGTCAGACTTGCACCTGATCTAAATTGTAATGTGATACCAACATGCTGGTCTGGAAGCAGGGTTGGAGTACTATTGTTCTCCACCTGAAAAAGTCCACGGGATGTGAAACTTATACAATGAGGGATTGTGTTCTCAGGTACGAATCTGACATGTTCATATTCACTTTATTTATTTGTTAATATTTTTTAATCAAGAGATTTTTTTAAAAATATTCAGGCCTTTTTTTTTCATATAAAAAATTGCTCTTTATTTTCCATGAATAAATTATTTTTTTTCCATCATAAGCCCTTTAACACTTAAAGCTAGGTCTCAAATAGAAAAAAAAAAAGAATGATCCACTTACTTTCTTGAGTTGTTCCTTCCTCCAAGAATGCTGGTGAATGCAACACTTGTTCAGAGCTGTTAACATTGTCATACTCCATTCTCATAATATCAGCTTCTGTTTCAGTAGGAAAGTCAACAGGAATCTCATGGTCTGAGTCCTTGAAAGTAACTTCATGTCCTTTTTGATGATACTCCTCTGAATTGCCTTGATACTCATTGTATGCATCCAATGAAGTTTGATAAACTTGTTCCTCTTCAGCCACAGGAGACAGATTTCCGGTGTAATTTCCAATACCATCATGAGCAGTATTTATTCTGAAAAAACAATGAAAATTAACATGTATTTTTATTGTATACATCTCTCTAATTCATCATATTAATAGTTTTTTAACATTACTACAAATATCTTAAAACTTTTTAAAAATTCAATTTAGCAAATATGACCAGATTCTTTTAAGCAACTGTAAAACAATAATTACTTGGGTAAGATTATAGTGTTGCTTGTAGCAGGTCGACTTGATACTCTGTCAGACATTACAGAATCCACAGTTCCTGGTCTCTGCAGAAAATAATAAGATTATGGATATTAATAATAAATAACTTTTTTTTAAATATGTAGCTGAGTAGCTGTTGCAATGAAATAATTTTATTTTTACAATAAGAAATACAAAATTTTTTAATAATTACATTCATTAAGGAGTCTACAAGTTTTCCAGTTGAATCTAGTCCATTGATGAACTCCTTATAAAATTTCATTTTCACTCTGCCTTCCCTTATCATTAGTCTGCCTATACCAGCAAATCGAAGCTCAACATTGTGCTTGGAAGCCACTGAACGAGAGACAGACCTGACAATATCTTTGACACATCTTTCAACTGTGTCCCTGTCAAATGGACTCTCAAAAGATATTGATGAGAAATTCAATGGAAGCACAGGCAAGGACCCTAAAAGGAACAAACAAAAATAAATTAGTTTAAACTAAATAAATCATATTACAATTTTTTTGAACAAAGACTTGATCCAAATATTACCTTGAACATAATATTTTTGAAATTGAAGTGAGTGTGTTTGGGCTAATTTCTCTGAGATATTAAAAACAGGTCTTTTGGTTATGACAAATTTGTTATTGCCAACTTCCAATTGTTTCTGAGAAATAGCAAAAATACCAAGTCCAGGTAACTGTACTCCCTGTAAAAAAAAAATAGTTTAATTAATTTTCAGATATTTTTTTTTCAAGAGGAATTTATTTTCCAAATTATATCTTTGTAGTCTTAATAAAGTATTTGTATAATTTATATGATGTGCATTCAGTGTATACAATAAAATTGGGTGTGTGGTGACTGAATGGTAAAACAGTACTTAAATTGGCTTCTAAAATATTGAGGGGTCTCTGGTTCAAATCCCCTACAAAAAATTAATTATGAATTTCGGGATTTTAAGGGTCCCTGTGAGTCCACTCTACATTATATATAATAGGTACTTGACATTAGTTGGGGAAAAGTAAAGGCAGTTGGTTGTTGTGCTGGCAACATGACACCATTATTGACCATGGATCACATCAACTGCCTCATAGATAGCAAGGTCTGAAATCATTGAATCTTAATCCTAAAATAAATATACATGAACGTAAAACTTTTCTAAAAGAATTTATTGATTAGGCCTACCTTTTGTTGAGACATTTGCTTTTCAATATAGCCAGAAACATTCTCCCATATGCTGGAGACATCTATAAGTAATATATTTGACAGTTATTAGATAAAATAGTATAAAAAATAGTTCTGTATAATCTGTATTGATATAGTCTAGTTTATTATAGGCCTATAATATAATATATAATAAGTGTGATAACAGATAATTAGAATGTAAAAGAATTATGATATAGTTAATGTCTGAAAAATTTCATCTATATGTACCAAGATCTACCTGTAAATGTAGATCTATATTGCTTAAATATTAGATGATCGTAGATGTTGAATGGAATTGATGTTGTCTTTCTTAAAGTTTAATTTGACTAATTTTTATAATTTCATTGGGTCATTGGTGAAAAAGAGATACGATCTAGATTAGATCTAGTCTATGTAGAAAAAGAACTCTAGTCAGTATACTGTATAAATAGTTAAGATAGGTTAGTCATTATGGCTAGATTAGCCATTATTCATCATTATGGCTACTAGATTAGATTATTAGATTTAACCTTGGTTAGGCCAATAATAGAATATGCATCCTCTGTTTGGGACCCCTCAACTCAAGAAAACATTAAGAAACTGGAACAGACACAAAATAGAGCAGTGAGATTCATAACAAATGAATATTCACATTTGACTAGAGTAACACCTATAGTAAAATCACTAAATTTAGAAAGCCTTCAGGACAGAAGACTCAAAAGTAAAGTAGCAATTATACATAAAACACTGAACCATAATCTTCAAATACAAAAACAAAATTTAATAAAATACTCTGAAAGACACAAAGATAAAGGCACATTCCTCGTCCCATATGCTAGGACAAATTTGTACAAATACACCTTCTTCCCTAGTGCTATTAGAGCATGGAATGGGTTGCCCGAGCTAGCCAGGAAAACCAGTGACTTGGCAGAATTTAAGTCATTGATTAATATGCATGACTAAATGCATGATGCGTAGGACGTAATCATCTTCTTTTTTGAAGTAACGTCTGTATTATATTATATATAAGATAAGATATATATAGTCATCTAGTCTATGTAGAAAAAGAACTCTAGTTAGTATACTGTATAAATAGTTCAGATAGGCTAGTCATTATTATAGAATTTCTAGCATCTAACGACTAAGACTAAGACAGTATCAGTGGCCGTGGTGATCTAGAATTAGAATTCTAGAATAGAGATCTAGACTGACTAGACCTTCTTCATTCAACAAATACATTTACAATATTCACATTGATCAGATCTATCACATACCCTCTTCGGATAATAAGCCTTTTATAGAAGAATATCTTCCGTTTAGGACACTCGCTAGTATTTCTTGTGTAGCTTCTGTCATTTTATATTCACCACCTTTCAGAGTGAATGATGATATTAATATTATTACCAAAATGCGCCATTACAGATTACAGTCAACGTTGCTAGGAAGCAAGTAACAGGACTCTTTAAAATGTTTTCGCACTATTAAAAAACTATTCATAAAATGTTAGATCTAGAGTCTAGAGTTGGCAGAAGGGAAGGGGATTTCTCAGTAAGGTTTAAGCAAAGACATATTTTGTTTTTTAGAATCAATACCTAAATAGATCTAGCAGTGTTTTTTTTTTTTTGTGACGGTACGCACCTTTTTCAATGTCTGAATCAGACAACCCATTCCATTCTGTAATGGTACTAGGGAAGAAGACCAACGACTTGGCAGAGTTTGTCATTGATTAACATGCATGACTAGATTAACACTTGAAAAAACGCTATAAATATATAATTTCGAACATGTTATTTTTCTGTCAAAGTGACTGCCTCTTAAGTCTTCCTCAGAATGATGGCTTATTTGTTTCTTTGGTCACCTAGCTGTAGTTTCCTAGCCTAGATAGAACTGTGTGAGATTATTTATTTATTTATCACAAGAATCAACTATTTCTTGTTTTGAACTAACATAAAATAAACTAGCCACTCGAACTTGCTATTTATTTATTGTCGGCCTCCTTGAACGACTATTGTTCACGTCGTAGAGCAATTTTTCATGTAGGCCCTATGGTGAGCCCTATTCTGGAGAAATTTCCGTCCACACGTAACGCAAGTAAGGTGGCATTCGCTTTGATGGTAGAGTCAGGTAGAGGAACTAGCAATTTTTCGTTTCGCACCCATTACGTTCAGAGGTAAGGCCAATGCTTTTTCGCAGTTCGTAGCTTTCTTTGCCACCATCTCTCTCCACGTTGTGAGAGTTCTAGGGCTATGTCTTCCCAAAAGTCAACATCGATGTCCACTTCTTTAACGTTCCGTTTGACTACATCCACATATCGGAGGTGGTAAAAGCCAGATTCCTTGTGCCCATTGCAAGTTGTCCATAAAAGATAATTTTCGGGAAATGTTCATCTTCCATTTGGCGGTCATGGCCAAGTCAACGTAGGCGGCGTTGTAAAGATGCTTGGAAGAACCTTTCGTGCGAGTATGTCACTCTTATATATTCTTTCTTGACACGTGATTTTCAGGATCCTTTAAGAAGCAGCGCAAGTGAATTGAATTTTATTTTTGCTCATGCTTCGCGAAATTGAGCTTCTGGTTTTCTATAACTCTTGGTCTAACTCTAGTAAAGGCCGATGCAGCCTTTCCCTATGCGTTTTTTTTTTTAAATCTCTTCTTCTAGGAACCTAACAATCTTGAATTGTGTAACCCAAGTAACAGAACTCGTGTTCATCAGCTAGCTTATTTTCATCAATGAGATTATGTGGTAGTGATGCAGTAGGTGGCCCCAATCACGTCTCTTTTCTTCGTATTAATAGTTAGCCCATACTCTTTGCAGGCTAGAAAGAAACGGAAGATTAGTGACTGTAGTTCCTTCTGCGTGTATGTCACCATTGTTGCGTCATCGGTGAAGACCATATCCTGATTTTTGTTATGGCCTTCAGCAGTGGCGTCACAAGGGTCAGTGTCACCCGGTGCGGTAAGCTCGGGTGTCAGCCCCGCCCCCCCCCCCAAAATATTGTTTATTTTTGTTTCTTTATAAAACTGTAAGCTAATTAATAAACCCGAAAAAATTGTTTTCGATTCCATTTTAAAATGTTGTTGTTTTTGACAGTTTATTAAACGTTTTAATATAAACTAAAAATGTACAATTATAGAATGGACCTTATTCACCAATAGTAAACAAAAACACTTTGCCACGTGGTTTTCTATATCTTCTATACAAATTACGCAATCCATAAAGGCTGTCACGTGATACGTAATTTTCATTGTTTTATCAATATTATCACGTGGCTAAATGTTGTTTGTTTACGATTGTTGAATGAGGTTCATTGAGAAACCTTGAGTTGAGCATATTTTTTAACTAGAGATTATTTAAGACTTCGTCAGAAAAAGCCTAGAATACCAATAAAAGACAAAAATTCAGATTTGTAGATTTAAAAAAATAATTTTCATAGCGTCCATCGTAATCACTCTGGAAAATGGCAAAAGAATAAGGCATCTTGCAACAATTTTTCCAGATTCAGCGACATGTCTAAAGCAAATCAAGCTGTTGTGTCACAACAGACGGTTGAATTCTTCAACATCGAGAAAAAATATGAGATTAGGGTGTATTTTATCCCCATTTTCATTTTTCTTTTTCTGTAGCCATCGACGATGTCATAAAAATACATTAAACAGGCTGCATTCAGGATCTCATAGCTGAAGCCAAACCTAGTTGAAATACAATTACTTTGAAATACAATTAAATGTGTACACAAGATTACGGATAAAGACGCCCTCAAAGTTATGCATGTAGGGAGCAGGTTACCAAGTTCCCCATCAACATTGGTCATACTGATCTTGAACAAATAGTAAAGTTAACCTATTTAGGCAGTGTTGTCTCAAGCGATGGAGATGTATATATGGGGTTGCATGTAGGATTGTAAGGCAGGAGCCGTGTTTCAAAAAGTATGGCCTATCTGAACAACAAAATAATTAGCCTGAAGATTAAAATCCAACTACTCAATAAAATCATTGTCCCAACGATCACCTACGCTTCGAGACGTGGAAGGTTGAAAAGAGGCTGAGCAGTGATGGCTGAGAAGGATCCTACGAATAACATACCGAGATAATGTTACCAATAGAGAAATCTTTTACCGCACAGACATTTGCCGTCTAAGGGTAGTGGAGCCTGAACGTAACTTGACATTTGTGAGACATATCATACCAAAGTCAGCCTTAACATGAAAGCCGAAAAGTGGATATAAAAAACACGTCTGTCCACGTCTAACCTGGTGACACACCTTTGTAGAAGTCCTGAATTTCGTGAGCACCTGTTGAGAAGTGGCTGTGAAAGTCGCCTTAGGGGCTTACGTCTAAGTGTTTCTTAACATATTACAGTAAGTCAGATAAGATTTTGGGGAGTGTCTTAAATTCACTTAGAGTTGTCCGGGGTGAAACTACGGGCGCCAAGCGTTTTTCTACATTTCTGAGCTTCAGAAACACTTTCTCCTGGCGACTAAAACGCATAATAAAGTCAAATAGAATGAAATTAAGAAGGGTTGGGACATATTAATACTGAACTGTGAAAGAAATTCTAGGCAGTAATTTTTTTTTTAAAGTAGCTTTTTCGAAAAGTGCAATTTTCCCACTTCGGTGTCACCCCCTGGTGGATGTCACCCGGTGGGGCCCGCACACCCGCACCTTCCTAATGAAGCCACTGGCCCTCAGTCCTGTAATATTTAATCTGGATTGGAGATAAATGCCTTCAGTAGATTTGTCAAACGCGTGGTGGATGAGCAGTGAGAATAATGATCCAATGAGAGCTAAAACCAGAACACATCCTTGTTTTACTCCGCTGTTAATTATTAAGACCTTCGGAGCAGACACCATTAAGCGGCTGATGGAAAGAAGCAATTACTTTTAGCAGCTTTGTGGATGGTCTATTTTATACACAATGTTTGACTAGTTCAAAGTTTTTAGTCAGATAAATGAACACAATGTTCTCTGCGCTTTTCGGAGAGAAAATATCTTGTTAGTTGTGGATATCCAAGAGAGAAAGCACATTGGGATTCCGTGTTTATCTATTTAACCAATGCCAATATTCGGAAGTTTCACGCTCTTTCTCTTTATTACACTATCTCTCCATAGATTCATTAGAAAGTTTATCTCTAATTGATTTAAATAGTACATGTAACACATAAATGTTTATTATGGCACTCTCGCTTGGAGCGGTAGTCTGTTCTACAGCCCTGTGTGTTTTCTCTTTGGGCGTGTGGGGTAAGCTAGTTATGTAGGCCTATTTATTTTAAAATTACTCCAATCTATAGACAAACACAAACGCCATAACAATAGGGAATTTTTTTTTTATTTTCCTTTCCAAATCCAGATCTTTGTATCGATAAAACCCAAATTTTGTTTTTTTGATTTCTATATTTTTTTGTTAATAATATAAACGTACCAATTAGCTTTACACTCTCTTCCGTGGCTTCCGTCCCCCAGACACATGCCTAGCATTTAATCCGCCCAGCCTACAGCAAAAAAAAAACAAAAAAAAAAAAACGATAGAATAGACCGAATAAGATTTTATACATGTCAGATCTTTAATCGAATTTTCTTCCCCAATCCCCCTGCATTGTATGCATACACACATCAGCTATGAATTCAACGTACAAAATATCGATGAACAGAAAACAAAGAAATAGCCGGATGTTTGCATTTCTCTTAAAACAGAAAGTTGGCAAGTACATGAGCTGTGTAAATATTTTGTCTCTCCAATCGTTAAATGCTCTGCTATCAGATAATGAACTGAATTAGTGATTTTAAATATTATCATCATTGTAGATCTACACCAAAACACCACTTTACATGCTGTGAAAATACCAACCTGTAGTTATCTGGCACGTGCTTTTTTCGTACCATTATTATTATTCTTATGTAAAACGCGTTTCAAATTCTCTGGCGTTTCTAGGTTCGAGATTCATTTAAATGGAAGCAACATCCAGTGTATGCCTCTTAACTGAACACTTTAATGACATTGCAGGCCTGCAGCAGTACTGCCCACTGAAAGGTAATGCTAAATGTCCATGGTCACGAAGATTTTTGCGAGGTCAGCTGTCACCACACCTTTGGCTATTATCATGAACTCGTCGTGCGTTTTATAGAAAGAAAAATGTGACCAGTCAGAAATTTTAAATAATGTGTCAGGTCCACAAAAGTAGAGCCAATTGAATAGTAACAGACTTAGAACGAACACAATGTGATCTACAGATATTACAATTCGATATATATATTATCTCTCTCTTTTATAAAACTTCCACAGTTGCTTTATCTCCAGTCGTTATTCTGCAGCCTACATCAGCGGACCAGCCTACGTATATTTATCGGATTCTCATTTACTAAAAATGTTTTTATCTCCGAGATTGAAGAAGGTGGTTAAAAAAAACAACAACACCTAGCCAGTACAAATTAATAGCTAAAATTGGCGTATTGCAATTTTATTCATGGTATATCCAAAAAGGCGCAAAACTGCGACATTTTTCCACTCCTATTGCTTGCGTCCAAAGACCCATATTAGCCTATATATATTACGCCATTTCTACATGTAGTCTGTGGTTGCGCCATCAATAACACGTACACAACAGGCCTTGGCTAACCCGATACACTTAAAGCTGGTATTGTTATTGTTTTCTAGGCCCAAACTGACGATGGCAACTTTTGAGTTCCTGATTGGATTAAATGTGGCTTCCATTCATGCCTTATAAGCTATTGATTGCTGTCATTTAATGATACATTACTTGTATTGATCTTAGTGCAGTGGGACATTTTATAGCACAAGTTTTCAAACCGGACAAAGAATGTTGAGGCAAGTCTCGTCATTAACTTGACTGAATTCCCATGTCCTATTTTCTGAAAAAATATACTTGAAATTGAAAGTGATTTTATACATACAATTCGCATTTAATGTAGATGTATGTGCACATCATTCTGAGTTCAGCTTTAAATTTTCCGGACTCGACAATAAAAATGTAACAAATCAATTGGTTTAAGAGTCTCGATAGACAACAGTTTACCCAGAACTCAACAGAACACTGGATACTTATGTTACAAAAATACCGGATATTATAACAACATACTATGTTAATACACTAATATTATATATTCTGTGGCATTTTACTTCTTGAAAGACGATCTTTTCCCTTTGCAACTTCTTGTGTGACTAAGAGGCCAATCCTTGATGCACAGCAGCGGTCACAGGTTGGGCACATGTAATCACCAGGCGTCGTTGCATTTTCACCCTTCTTTCTACTACTATTGTGTATGGCATCTGCAATCCGGGAGCCTTCCATTATGCTCGTTCTCTACGTGGATCTATCTAGTGCCACTTTTCCCAGCTGCTATTGTCGATTTTGAAGAGCTTCATGTCGCGTTTGCATACATCTGTATACAGTAAAAGTGGGCGACCAGCAGCTCTCTTGCCTTCTATTAGACCGCCATACAGAATGTCTTGTGGAAGCTGACCTTCTGGCATTCTATGAACGTGGCCAAGTCAGCTAAGGCGTCTGCTACTGATGACACAGCGGATGTCCTGGCACCCTGTTCTTCGTAGTACTTCCTCATTGGTTATTTTATCTTATCACCTTATTTGAAATAATGTTATACTGATATTATAAATTTTCCCTTAGGACCAAGTGGTCAGTGGAGCAGGTCATTAAAATAACTGGTTAGGCATGACAGTGCAATCTTAACATTTTACAAACATTAAATTTTTGCCTTTGGTCAAAATTTATATTTTTTTCAATAGGACGAAAGCTTGACCCTTGATGGATGCTTACAAAATTTCCTAATAAATCAAACGTCACACACATGCACACAAATTTTTAAAAAGTCTAATAAATCTTAGTCATATTTTTCTATATTATTTTTTATGACTTTGTTTTATCGTTAAATCTTTCAATTAAAAGAATGACTTTAACGCCCAAAAAGATTGACGAAAAATTGGCCAATGCTGCGAACTAAATTCCTTGTGCTTGGTTCAGAGATCTCAGCCTCAACATCAAAGCATACAATCTCTGTCAGTGTTGATGTGTCAGTCACACGTATGCTGGCCTGGTACTCACCCTGTGGACGAGGGGAGACAGAAGGGAATAACTATATCAACATCATGGGATAAACAATACAATTATACACGTTTCCTATTAGAGGTGTGGTGACTGAGTGATAAAACGCTTAAATTAATAACCGAGCGGCCTCGGGTTTAAATCCTGATGAATTTTCGAAACTATAAGGCGCATCTGAGTCAACCCTGGGGAACATTAAAAGCGGTTGGTCGTTGTGCTGGCCTCATGAAATACTCATTAACTGTGAGCCACAGAAACATATGACCTTTAGGCTACATCATCTTCCTCAAAGATGCAAGGTCTGAAAGTGGAACTTTACTTTTTTATTTTATTTCCTATAGGTGTCTTTGTCTACAATGCCGAGGAAAGTGAGGTTCAATTTAGGTCTAAATTAAAAAAAAAACAAAAAAAACCCTACAGCTTTCATTAATCATAATCCATCCCGCTTTCATTCTCTGCAGGAGATTTTGCCTTGGACGTAATAATTTTCATTTCTGAAGTTCACCTTTCAGACCAGGTGAACTATATGGCAGATGATGTTGAGGTCATCTGTTTCTTTGGCCAACGGTTAACGAGTAGGGTGTCATTTTTTGTAGCCAGCTCAACGACCAACCGCCCTTACTTTCCCCAACTAAAGTCACGTACCCACTTCAGCCCCCTCCCCCCCCTAAAAAAATATTCAAAAAGCACAATCTTCACCGAGATTCAAACCAGGGGCCCAGGTTAGGAAGCCAAGCGCTTAACCACGCAGCCACCGCGCCTCTCATTTCTGAAGGAACGTCCAAAAGTTATAAAACAAAACAAGTTAAAAAAAAACAAAGAAGATAATTACGTCCTACGTGTGTCTCTAAGTCATTCTAGTCATGCATGTTAATCAATGACTTAAATTCTGCTAAGCGTAGTTATATCAATTAGTTTGTATCAGTCATGATCTAGACTCTAGACTAACAACAATAAAGCTGTGCGATTACAAATATTTTTACCAATTGTTATTGTTTAGAGCAATTTGATGCTTTTAGCTTTCTCAATACGTTATGATCCTATCACTTTATGTCAAATTAGAATGGGGCAGAGAAAGAATTTAGAAAGGGGCAGAGAAAGAAGGGGGTATCTATGTGATCGCTTTTTAAATGCATTTATATTTTTAAAAAGGTGAACGACCTGAATTCGAACTTAGTGGCATAAGCCTCCTCAAGCCAATACACTAACCACTGTGCTTATAAAAATAGGTTTTATAATTATCTATTGTTAGTTTTAAACTTTTCTCTCTACAAAGTATAAAGGGGACTAATTCAACTTATATGCCTACCACATCAGTCAAGTACTATTTATTTCCCTTGTTCAAAATAGCAAACACAATAATTAATTACCAATAATAATAATTTTTTAAAATTAATTTTTTTTTCAGGTAAAAGAAATAATTGTGCAAAATTTCTGGTTGATCCGAGATTGTGTGTGGAAGAAATAACGTGTAGGCCGCCTACAAACTTTTTATCAGACAGACAGTGTGAGTTGATATAAGCTTTATAATAATCTGCTTATTACAGTTAACAATTTCGATCAATGTTATTGAGAGGAATTGAAAGCATTATCTGACAGAACATGATTACATGAAGAATAATGAAAAAGACAGACCGAAATCGATTTGTCTCTAACACCGATTTGTCCCTAACACCGACACACTAAGTTGCTTTTTTTTTCAAAGCTAGACTATAACCACTGTAACTAGACCACTGACCACTTGCTGTTTAGAAGAGTGTAACTGTATATGTATTGTGTATTTTCATTTTATTTCCATCAATAACAAATGAACTAGTTCTAATGGACAACTCCTAAATGATGGAAAACAGTAAATATACGCAGAGATAAGGAGACAAAAACTCATCTGGATCGAAACACTGAAGGTAAACAGTAGCCAGAACTAGAAACATTTTATTATTATAATTATTTTCCTATTAACACCAACAATAATTAAAAACAAAAGAAAACGTCAAACGGTACAAATCTAGAGGAATATAAGTTGTGTTGTTCTAGGAATGGGATGAAGCTCTGTAAGCATGAAACGTGTCTCATTGAGCAGCTCTACTTACACCAATAACAGTACGTAATCCAACAGTTTTTATGTCTAAAGGAATCGTAACTTGTGGTATTGTATATGTAGCTGGAGCTATTGGACAACTGCATGGTATGCCATTATCTACTAAGATCTTTGGGCAGGTTCCATTAATATTTTTCAGTAGGTGGCAGAAATCTCTGTAAGTACTGAAACGAGATCAAAGACTATGAGAAAAAGAAGAAAAAAAATCTTATTAAAACATGCTGTAATAGCTATGTGGACAAATAATGATATGTCTGAAAATCATAATGATCACTATGGATAATGAATAATAGACCTATATCAACTTAAAATGAGTTTTGTAGTTGAGTAATCCAGAATGTCTTGTTCGATTTAAGTTGGGGGGGGGGGGGGGAGGGAGGAAGGATATTCTGATTATTTTATTTCTATTGACTATCCTGAGGACCGTATTCAACGGGTTTATAGTGTTACATCAAGACTATATTCAGATCATATCCTCTATGTAGTATAAATTATAATATGTCAGATGAAAAGTTGGAAATCCTATGACGTTAAAACAGTGGCGCGATTATGATTTTACATCATACTTATATTATAAGATAATATAAAAGAGCCTGTTTCAATATCTATTGTTTGTCTCTCTCGCCTAATGCCTTTTACTCTGTGCTGAACGTGTACCAGATATTCACATTAAAATATCTAATTAACAAAAAAAAAGAAAAGTTCAAATAAAGTTAATTATTGTATTGTTACATTCATTTTCAGTACAATAAACCTCTAAATCTGAAACACTAACCACAGATAACAGTCACTAACTCTGGACTAAACACATTCATTGTCTCCCCTTCCATTATTCATTTACCTCCACTTTGTTTTGTGCATTTACACAATTTAAAAAAAATTGTCGATACCAATGATAAAACACCAATTTCTATAATGAAAGCACAGTAATATCTTTTGTTTCTCACACTAAGCAGGTGCGCTGCACTGGTAGATTTTTCTACTTTAACGTTTAACCAGAAGTAATGTAATTATTATGTTTGTGGCTTCCTGCAGATACCATCAACATCTGTACACAAGCGCTTCCGCTCTGTGTCATATGCAGATAAGTCTCTAGGAGTTATCATTCAAATAGCTAAATCCAATAACATAATTGACGCTGATAGTGAATGTTGAACAAGATTTCGTTGCTTGAGTGTACGACAGTTTAAGAGATTTCTTGATGAATCAGTGGTAACTTACAAATAAATAGCAGATTCTTAAAAATGTTCTAAACTACAAGCACACTGCAACTTTTGTCTATTCCATATTGACATTGTATGTTGATCAACTTAAGAAATTGAAGTATGCTTAATTAGCATTCAATAACCAAATGTATAAAGCATAGTTTGTTATTAAGTGTAATTTAAGACTTTTTTAAGTGATTGAATAGATGATAGAAATAGAAACCAATCACATTTATGTAAAATGAATTTTCTCTCTCTCTCTCTTTATCTAGAAATGCAGATCCTCCACATTTTTTACCACATACTCTCTTCCAATTTCCCCAAAACACCAAAGAAAATGACATTCTTATACTTGTAAGATAAAACCCTATCCCCTTAACCTACCAAGATCTATAACCTGTAAGAAATTGAACAGAAGCTTTTTTTTTAAAAGCGCTAATCTTTTTTTATTTTCTTACCACGATCCCAAATCACCATGAGGTGTTGACATACAAGGCACGTCTATCCACATGCCACCCACATTTCTGCTAAGTGTGACGTCAACTCGTAGTTCACCGGTGATTGGCTGGTTGACTTCAGCTGAGATTGACAAGGACAGTTCTCCCGGTATTTTGATGGGTGTCGGCACAGCGTTCAATGATTTGATTATGATGACATCAGTGGATGGGTCCTTACCTGTGAATAACGTGGCGGCATATTAACAGTATTTAGTACCAAACGTATCTAAAAGTACAACCAATTTTTCAGTCAGAAATTAAGTTTCGGTGTAAGTTTAAGAAAAATCAAACAATCTTTCAAAAACAATCTTATATAGCGCAATGCTTGGTGAAAGTATGAGAAGAAGACGAGAAGCTAATGACATCAAGAAGTGGAATGAAGATTGTAGTGTGGCGAAAGAATCAATATAGAGTGGTTAATAGACACCTTTGCCTCTCGATCAAATTATATTGAAAATCATCTATTTGCCAAATACTACTACATTTATACTCGACACTCACATTGCTGGGTTTGCTGAGTGTTAATGAAGAATCTTTGTGAGTAGGCTATGTGTGTTTTTTTATTACATCGACAGAAAATGAGAAATCAGAAATGTATCGTCTATTATCTAACATCAGACACTGAATAGAATAAATTTTGAAATCTTTCTGAAAGCTACTTCTATATGTCAAACTGATGTACTCCTAGTAGCTTAGTTTTCAAAAGCGATGCACTAACCACGCAGCACTGCGTAAGGTGGGTAGCCAACACATGACGCGTAGGACGTAATCATCTTCTTTTTTGAAGTAACGTCTGTATTATATAAGATATGTAAGATTAAAAAACAACAACATTGTATCAATAGAATGAAAGCATTCCTACTTTGAAAATGTCCTGAACTGTAGAAGAACACAGTAACAAGAACTGTAGATTGAATCTAATCCTATTCAAGCAGAAATTTTTTATCAGTAGCCCAACAAAATGAAGCTACACCTTTTCTGGAAGATGAAAATTATAACTTCTGAAGCATGTTTTTGTGGAGTGTCATAAGAGCATGCTGACAATCTGACAACGTCCTTGAATAGTGCACACTTCCTCTAAAGCAGTGATTCCCAAAGTGGTCTATATAGACCCCCAGGGGTCTACGAAAGGGAAAAAATAAATTGAGGGTCTATGACATGTCCACGACGGGGGTCTACGATAATGGACTTCACTTAAGCAGATCCTGACTTTAATTTTCACATCCCATTAATGTAAACTAATAATTGATTTCTAGTTATAAATAAAAATTATCCTGCTATTAAAACGAAAAATTATTGTATTTAATTTCAATACTTACTTGAAGAGCTCAATTTTGTCTACATGTAACTAATGTTTAACAAAAAGAAATGTAGATTGTACAGCGTTGATTATTTAAAGTTGGGCTTCATTCCTCCCGTGTCAAAAGAGCGGAGCTTTTTTATGACAATATGAAACCAATTACGCTGATCTACCGAAAACCACAAAACATGGCAAGGGGTCTACGAGACAAAAAAAAAGTTTGGGAACCTCTGCTCTATAGGCCCTAACAAAATTCTAGTCTCAGAACATCTCTTTAAAAGACAAAGTGGAGATCTGCCTGGTTTGAAAACTACTGCGCAGTTCCATTTTGATATAAGACTGGCTCTCTGGTCCCTCCAACTTCATCATGAAAGCGATGAAGAGAAACACAAAAACACTTACTATTATAATAAGTTAAATGAACAGCAAAAAGCAATACAATGAGTTTCTGTGGTTATATAATGTCAGGGGGAAATTAAAATACGTATTGATCTCAAAAAGTTATTTTTTTAAAATGCAGAATAGTTCCACTGTGTAAAACAGAGTTAAATTACAAAGTAAACCATTTACCTTTATCCTTTTCGGGACGGCTTCAATGCTAGACGATGATCAGTTTAAATATGGAACTACTTCTACCGTGTACAAATCACAACATACTAAATACCAAACACTTAAACACACACACAAGCAAAAAAAAAAGAACAACAACGGATAAGTAAAATAAGTGCATGTAATAGATCCTAAAAATGTAATGTAAGCACATCCATCGTGGTCGAAGATGAGATCTCATTTCCGATGAACTCAAAGAAAGCTATTAGTCCAATCTTTTCTTACTAAAAAAACAGACTTGAGAATCTTGATCGTAGAGACAATTGAAAAAGACATTTTAGGCTAAAGCGTTATTTAGGTTAAAATCACAAAAACTGAATTGATTACAGAATATCTTGCAAACTAACGTGACTTTTTTTTACAATGTGATACAAATCTGCAAGTGAAAAAAGAAATCCACTGTGCCCTTAGTCTGACTCATTACCTTCATAAATCATCAATACATTTATATCACAGTATTATAGCTTGGTTACAACAAAGTATATAGGCCTACTTACTACAGCTTGTTACATGTAGGCATTGACAGTAGGCTAACAATGTTAAGACTACAGCAGTAATCAGCAGTAGAGTTACGTTTTTGGCCATCTTTTGAGTTCGTCTGAGTTGACGACCAGCCTGTCTACTTGTCTAAGTCACCATATCTAAACACTCGCTTACATTTACAGCCTCATTCACACACACACAAGAGCACACACATATGTGGGCACTTCCACACTTATTTCCGGCCTATCTTACATGAAAAACCTTGTCCTTTGCTTGTGTGAGTGTGTGTGTCGTAAAAAGGTTTATGAGGAAGAGAGAAGTTTTGTTGTAAATTAATATTCTAGTCTATGTTTGGCTGTACAAAGGCAAAACAAACATACAAACTCTCCGTTGTGACTGTGTCACAGTCACAAAAACTTTTTTTTTGCTTTAATGGGTTAAGTTTAAAGAAGTTCATGTGTTGGCGATTTTTGTCTAGCCAGGTAAAAGCGAAAACAAAAAACAAAAAAAGAGAGAGACCTGTCATCAAGAAGACATTAAAATGACATGACCAAACGTGCTTCAGTTGTCCTTAATCCTTTCGCCATTCATCCACTGGTCCATAGTGAAACGACTAGCTTAGCCTTCTATTTATTGTTTGGTTATTTAAAAACGTATTTATGTCACAGCTGCAGAAAAGACAATACCTTGCTGACTACTAATACAAAAGCTCTATTCTACCGAACCCATGGGACGAGCACTCTGCTGTACGGTAGTGAAACAACTCTTAGCAGGAAAAAAAAGCTGAATATCTTACACCTTAGATGCTTAAGGCGGATTTTTAAAATGAACTGACAAGATAAAAATAACCAATGAGAAAGTGCTGCGAAGCGCAGGCTGCCAGGACATCCGCACTGTTATCAGCAGTAGACCCCAAGGCTGGCTTGGTTATGCTCACAGAATGCCACAAGGTTGAGTACCACAATATATACTCTGTATGGTGATCTTACAGAAGGCAGGAGAGCCGCTCGTCGCTCATTTTTAGAGTATATTGATGTATGTAAGCTCGACATGATTCTCTTCTAAATTGACAATAACAAATGGGAAAAAAAGTGGCTGTGGACAGATCCACATGGAGAGCAAGCATAAAGGAAGGTTCCTGGATTGCATATGTCATACACACCAGAAGTAGAAAGGAGATTACAAGTGCAACAGCACCTGGTGGTTACAGTTGTTTATATAACTTCTCAACAGAATAAAACGACTTGAATAGTTCAAATAAACAAACGAATGTTTGATTAGTTCTTTTTCACATTAAACACATGTGAATTACGAAAACACTTATATGTAAAACTATTAATGATTGATTGGTTATTTCTCCCACACCCATTCTTGGATCAATTTGAAACTTTGCACGATTATTCAATGTCATAGATAAAACGTGAATCAATAAATAAAAAAATAACCAATTTGTCAATTAATTACTGGTAATTATTTATTTAGTTTGATATCAACGAAGAGAAACGAATTCTTCATTATTCACAAATATGGCTAAATTTGTTGGGTCTAGTCCACTTAAATAATTGTTAAGCTATTTCACTCTCACGCATTCTCCGATCACGTTGATACTTCAAACAATTATGTATTATACCTAACCAAATATGAATCAAATTTTTTTTTAAATACCCAATTAGTCAATTAATCTTTGGTAATTATTTTGTTAGATATTGAGTAAGGGAAATAGCTTGTACATTATTGATAGGTGTAGTCTTAGGGGCGGAGTTCTTCCCCTTTGTATACGCTTCGTTTATTATTTTTTTTAAGGATTTTTATTTTGTGGGGTGAGGTAAGTGGTTATGTGTTTTGTTTTCTTAAGAAGTTCTTCCAACATAACAATGAAAGGTTGTGTGCTAAAGTTAAAGTAACATTCATTATACGATGAATTATTCTCCACCAGTCATTTAATTTAAACTTCTACAAGATGCTCCTTGCTTACTTCATCCTCAGTTCTAAATTGTTCATGTTGTCTGTATGTTTGACAAGGTGGACGACCTCACCGTTCCCCTTCCAATCCCGTTATTATGTGGCTCCAAGCGCCATGCCCTGGTAAACCGATTCAGTTGGCGGACTAAACCATGTGAAAGTGTGTGTGTGTGGGGGGGGGGATGATAACATAGCACCACTGGGCGAAAGGCCTTCTAGACTAAGGTCACCGGCCAAGGCGGAAGAGTCCCGGATGGACTACAACGGCCACATGTTCAGGACCAAGGCGAACCATCTTATTATAGGTACTCCGCTGTGGTCAAGCATGGAGAGGGAAGGGCGCCGCCATGCAAGTTTCTAGTCCTCGTTACACCAAATGAGATCATGACCTTAAATAAATCCATACCGCCTCGGCCGTCGCCCGGGTTACCAAGGGCCGCGCCTACCGTCACAGACCAGGGCGGGGGTGAGAAGTATACTACTGGTCCATGCAAAACTAAAATAAATGCTAGAAATAGAATCACCATAAGGAACACGGAATGTGAGATCACTAAGAGACGAAGGAAAAAAATGAAGACCTCACACATGAACTTAACCGACTCCGCTTCAACATCATAGGACTCTCTGAAATGCGCTGGAAAAAAATAGGCGAAACAACAACAAACGAGGGCCATAAACTGTATCACGGTGGACTACAAGATGTTCACGAATAAGGAGTGGGGTTTCTTATACACAGGAACTACAGCATCTGTGTTGTGAACTGTTATCCTATATCCAGTCGACTCATCTCCATATTTTTAGAGGCATCACCTTTCAATATCACCATCATTCAAGCGTACGCTCCTACATCAAGATATGACAATAAGGCAATAGAAGAGATTTGTGAGCAATAACAGGAAGTGGTCAACAAGGTCCCGAAAAAGAACATCCTTGTGGTACAAGGAGACTGGAAGGCCAAAGTAGGAAGCGACTCCTACCAAACCTGGAAAGGCACATGTGAAGATACAGTAACCTCAACTAATGAACGAGATCAACGACTAATAGAATTTGCGAAATACAACAATCTCTTACTGGCTAATACACTAAAAATCACAAAAAATCGCGTATAATCACATGGCGTCTAACCACATGGCGTCTAACCACAGTCCAAACGGAGAACGCAACAACCAGATCGGCTATATCTGGGTGCAGCAGCGTTTTACGGCAAGAAATTTTCCTGGAGCTGACATTGGAAGCGACCATGGCCTTGTTATGATGACCTTCAAATTACACCTTAGAAAGGAAACAAAACAAGGACCTATCAGGATAAAATTTGACCTGGATAACCTGAAAGACACCCAAGTAGCTGGCATATTCAAGGTACAAATAGGAGGACGTTTTGCAGCCCTCAATATCTTGGACTCCAATGACCAGGATATTGATACACTAGTCAATATGCTAAACACAGCAGTCACAGACCTGGAAATACTAGAGAAGCGCGGTCCGCCCTAAAAACTCGGGGTTTCATAGGATATACTCCAACTCAGTGAAAATGCAACCTTAAGTAAATTACAATGTTTTTTTTTCTTTTCTGGATTTCAAATTTGAAAACGTATCAATTGTTAAAAATTTATGTCTTGAAAGATTTCATTTTTAATCAATTTACCCGTCATGAAAGTGTCGTCTGTTCCATCTTCGAACGTGTTCTGCTTTTGGTAAAGAAAAAGTTGAATTAGCCACCACTTTGTCAATAGTTTAAAGGTAGACCTACTCTTATGTATCTTTGACCTTCTAGTAGGCTACAGCTTCCTCGCAAAAAACAACAACAACAACACTAAAGTAAAGACATGTAACATAAAAGACATCTGGCAATAGATCTTAAGCTGAATCCTCTAAAGGCAATAATTTTATAACGAAAAAAAATAAATTTCCATTGCACCAAAATTTTAGGCAAGAGACATTTTCTGAAAAAGAATGACCGCATAGATTAAGTGAATGTTATATACATCTATTGTAGAAGACAGAGATTAAGTAAATATTATACACATCTATTGGAGGAGCGGTGGTTGAGAGGTAAAGCGCTTGACTTCCGAGCCTTGGGTGGCAGGTTCAAATCCTGGTGAAGACTGGGATTTTTAATGTCGGGATCTTTGTGCGCCTCTGAGTTGGCGAAAAGTAAAGGCGGTTGGTCGTTGTGCTGGCCTCATAACACCCTTGTTAACCGTAGGCCACAGAAACAAATGGCTTTTACATCATCTGCACTACAGACCGCAAGGAATGGGGAGCTTTTATACACATGTACTAGATAGCTTTTCTGTTGGTTCTTAAAATTTTCTGTACTTCTTTATGGCTTCATACATTGAAGCTGTATTGTTTATATTCCTGAGCTCGACATATCAGAAATTCAAGCTCACTCCTTTCTAGACATTTAAAGATATTAAGTAGATCTCACCAGCTTTGTTCTCTATTAAATTCGTTTTAATGTGGTCACAAAATGTCAAATATTCCGATTTCATAGAAACAGTCTGTGCAATATATCCTTCACTTGTTTTTCTTCTTTACATCAATCATAGCAACGACTTCCTTGTCCATTGTATTAATACCCAGTTGCCATTGTTTTCCAATTGTCCAATCCTGATTACTTTTCTTCATAGTCTTTTGATATTCCAATTTCGGACTTGTATGTCCACTACTTATTAAGTAACTAATCTGTATTTCATTTCTATAGAATTAGTTAAAATTAGTTGACAAAAAAAAAAAAACAAAAAAAAAACCATACAATTTCTTACTTTTAAGTGACTAAATCATTCTCAACAGGAAGCACCAATTTTAATAATTGGTGTACTTTTCTTTTTCCTTGAGATAATTTTCTCACAATTTATGGAAAATTGGCACACACAAAAAGAAACTATCTCCTAAAAGAAATCAGAAATCTCACTTATTGCTTAATTAATGTCCTATTCTACAAAATTTGCATATGCCTGGAGAATGTTGTCATTTGTTAAATAGTGACTATTTGGTTGGCATCCTGATATTACGATGCTAGCTAGTATTAATTATTGTACATTGAGCTGCATTTATTGGCTGGCATTGCAACGAGGGGATGTTAGACACGTGACAACGCGATACCCGGGGAAAGATTCTAGATTGACGCCAGTGTCGTACGGAACGTGTTAGGATTCAGACGTATATTTTACATTATTGTGCATCATTTATTTAGCAGAATTATATTTATTCTGTTCTCTTCAAGTACATTTAACCATTGTAATTATTTGTGATGCCACCAGTGCGGTATACCCTATACTTCAACAATAACATGGAAACTGGTTCAAAACCACAGTTGGAGTGAGACAAGGCTGCCTACTTTCATCAACACTTTCCAGTATCTTCCTTGAAAGGATAATGGAAGATGCTCTCGGGGGCTATGAAGGTACTGAAAGCATTGGAGGAAAAAGAATTACTAGCTTGCGCTTCGCAGATGACATTGATGGCCTAGCAGGGACAGAAGAAGAACTAGCTGACCTGGTGATACGCATTGACAAGACAGCCGCAGCATATGGCATGCAAATAAATGCCGAAAAAACAAACAAATTATGACCAATAGCCAACAGGGCTTTAAAGCAGGCATGTCAAACTCGTTAAGGTGTATGGACCGCATAAAACACTTACTATGGCCTGAGGGGCCGCAGCCAAAATTCCGTTGCAAAACAGCATACTAGGTTTATTTAAATTAGAAACAATACAATAGAATACAATAATTAATAGCATATATGTCCCTTTGTTAGCTAAATTTGTAGTACAATTTGGTAATTAAAAATACTATGATTGCGCATTTTTTTTTCCTTGTCCTGATGCTTGACATCTTTCTGGGATACACGTTTATTAATATCGGATGGAAGTTTGTTTGCCACTGACACTAACATCACTGACGACAAATTTTGATCCCATAATTTCGAACGGTGAGGTGATTTGTGGCTTTCATTATATTAAAGAACTGCTCACAGAGATCACTGCTTGCAAAAATAGCTAGAATTCTGGCTGAAAATTTCTGCAATTCAACGTACCGTTTAGGTAAATAACTAAATTTTGGCGCACCCACTTCTTTATACTTCGCTTTCAACAAAGAATTTGACTACAATTCTATCAGCTCTAGTTGCCAGCAGCATTTTCAGAAGCAAATGAAAGTGGTTATAAAAACAACGAAAATTCTTGCTCGTATGAAACGAAGTCATGAAAACGGCCAGTGGAAGCATCTACTAACGACTCCAGGTGTAAGACATATTACTAAATGTTGTAGCCGTATTTAATCTGTTTAGTTCCTGACACGTTGAGAAGTGAACAAGATTTTCTCTTTATATTTGGTTTATCCATAGTCGTAATTTTGCTTGAAAGCACTTCATATGATCACACGCAGTGGTGACAATTTAGTCTTTACTTTGAAGTTTCAAATTCAAGTCTTGCAGGTGCCAAATCCTGAACCCATTCGTCAGTATGAAAAAGTTCAACAGGTTCACCTTTCATGTTCAGAAACAATAGATTTTCTTCACGCAGTACAACAAATCTCTTCAATTCTTTATGACAGGAGAGCCAGCTAATTTGTGTCCAATGTCATTCAGAAATATTGAAAATTGGCGATGACTTAAGCCACGGGCATGAATAAAATTGATAGTGACTGAAACCAGTCTTATGACATGTTGGAATTGTAATTGCTTTGTGCGTTATGTTTCTTGGTGAATGATGCACTGAAAATGAGCAAATTTAAAATTAGCATTAAACTCTCTTATTTTTGCAAGTAGCTTTGCATCAAAACCATTTCATAATGGTTAGTGCGCCATCCGTTGTTAGACTAGCTAGCTTTACCAAAGATAAATGGAATGCAATATCACCTGTTATTTCTCAAAAACATCCTCGCTTGTTGTGATGTTATGCATAGAACAAGTAGCTCCTCGTGTATCTCAAAATTCCCGTAACAGGCCCTTATGAATATAGCCAACTGTGCTACACCCGTTACATCAGTTGACTCATCGAGAGCCAATGAAAATAATTCAAAATCTATTTTGTTCTTTAATTGTTCATGCGAGCTGATTGACATGTCATTTATTCTATCTGCCACAGTGTTCCTAGTTAACGCTAATTCTTTGAATACTTTCACCTTTTATGGACAAATTAATTCGGCAGCTTTAACGATACACTCCTTCATAAAATCCCTTTTCACTGAAGGATTTGCTATGGCTTGCAATTAAGTTTGAAAAATGTAGCTGGCTTTCATTGCAGATTGCTGTTTAGAATACATGCAGGAACTATGTAATCAGATTACTACACTTAAAGAGACATATAAAAATGCAGTTTTTTGGATTATGGGTGATTTCGACCTACCTGATATAAATTGGAAAACACTAACCATAGATAAACACCAAACCCTTAGGGACATAAATGAGCTTTTCATAGAAACTTTACACAACCTAAGTTTAGATCAAATCATTAAAAAGCCAACTAGATTAAACAACACATTAGATCTCTTCTTAACCAACAGACCTGGATTAGTAGTTGATTATGATATTATCCCTGGTCTATCAGACCATGAGATCATAAAAATACACAGTCAGATAAAAGCAGTAGCCAATTCAAAACCCAAAAGAAAAATCTTACTCTGGAATAAATGTAACCTAACACAACTACACCAAGCTGCATTAAACTTTCAACAAACATTCCTATTAGAAAAAGACATTAACCGACCAGTCGATGACCTCATTAAAAACCATCTTAAAAGCATTATAGAAAATCATATACCAACTAAATACACATCAAACAAAATAAATAAATGCTGGTTTAATAATAGACTAAAGAAGCTTTGTAAACAGAAGGAAAACCTATATAGAAAATTTAAAGAAACTAAGGCAGAAAGAGTTTACAAAAAGTATATAAAAATTAAACACTTAACCAAAAAGGAAGCAGACAGCTGCAGAGTGAATACATAAACAATGTAATATCTAAAGATAACAACAAAAACCTATGGTCATACATTGAGTCTAAGAAAATGGAAACAAGAGGCATAGCGCCATTAAAAGATGAACATAACATAATACATAATGATAATGAAACTAAAGCAAACATCCTAAACAAATACTTTGCATCAGCATTCTCAGCCCCAGGAGACAAAGACATATTACTGAATTTGAACCAAGCAGACAACATAGAAGATATAGTAGTACAAGAAAATGGAATTCAAAAACTATTAGCCAACACCAAACCAAATAAAGCGTCTGGACCTGATGGTATTCCAGCTAGATTACTCAAAGAACTAAGCAATGAGCTAGCCCCAGTGTTCAAAATACTCTTTCAGGCTTCACTTAACCAGGGCAGAGTACCAAAGGACTGGAAAGAAGCTAATGTCACCCCCCTATTTGAAAAAGGAGAAAAATCTGACCCAGGGAACTACAGACCAGTATCACTTACCAGCATCACATGTAAAATCCTAGAACACATAATATGTAGCAACATCATAAACCACTTAGACAAACAAAATGTCCTCACACCATACCAGCATGGCTTTAGGAAATATAGATCATGTGAAACACAACTAATAGGACTAATTGATGATTTTTCTAAAGGTTTAGATAATAGTGAACAAATAGATGCTATCTTACTAGATTTTTTCTAAGGTTTTTGACAAAGTTCACCACCATAGTTTGCTTAAAAAATTAAAATATTTTGGCATTAATGGTCCATTGCATCAGTGGATTAAAGATTTTCTGATAGGGAGAGAACAAACTGTAAGAATAAATGGCTCTAAATCAACACCAATAACAGTAAACTCAGGTGTACCTCAAGGAACAGTCTTGGGTCCACTACTATTTTTAATTTACATAAATGATTTACCAAATTGCATTAGTTCAGGAACAAAAGTCAGATTATTTGCAGACGATTGCATAATATATAGAACAATAAAAACAACACAAGACGCAGATATTTTACAAAGAGAATTAGATGAATTACAGAAATGGGAATCAAATTGGAGCATGTCTTTCCACCCAGAAAAATGTCAGTTGTTAAGAGTAACAAAAAAACTAAAACAAATTAATTCCACTTATCTTATTCATGGCAAACCAGTAACACAGACTAAAGACGCAAAATACCTAGGTGTTATAATAAATGAAAAACTGTCATGGAATCCACATATTGATGAAACTATAAAAAAAATCAAACAAAGCATTAGGATTTATTAAAAGAAATTTCAATAAATCAAATAAGAACATAAAACTAAAATGTTATTTAACCTTGGTTAGACCAATAATAGAATATGCATCATCCTTTGGGACCCCTCAACTCAAGAAACCATTAAGAAACTGGAACAGACACAAAATAGAGCAGTGAGATTCATAACAAATGAATATTCACATTTGACTAGAGTAACACCTATAGTAAAATCACTAAATTTAGAAAGCCTTCAGGACAGAAGACTCAAAAGTAAAGTAGCAATTATACATAAAACACTGAACCATAATCTTCAAATACAAAAACAAAATTTAATAAAGTACTCTGAAAGGCACAAAGATAAAGGCACATTCCTCGTCCCATATGCTAGGACAAATTTGTACAAATACTCCTTCTTCCCTAGTGCTATTAGAGCATGGAATGGGTTGTCTGAGCTAGCCAGGAAAACCAGTGACTTGGCAGAATTTAAGTCATTGATTAATATGCATGACTAAATGCATGACGCGTAGGACGTAATCATCTTCTTTTTAAAGTAACGTCTGTATTATATAAGATAAGATAAGATTCAATATCGTTGCTCAGTTTAACAAATGCTATTTTTCAATTTAAGTAGCTTGTCATCTTTTATTTTCCAGCGTAATAGTTTAATATTATTTTGATAATTTTTGAGGTGGCCAAGAGGGCCGCATTCAAGGTGGTCGCGGACCCATGCGGCCCCCGAACGACGTGTTTGACATGCCTGCTTTAAAGGGACATCAGTATTGGAGGTGAAAAGCTGACTAGTGTTAGCAGCTTGTTGTGTATTTATGTTCTTGTTATGTGTTGTGAACTGATCTGTTCTTGTGTGTCAAAATGGCTTGGTGTCCAGGTCAGCTTGTGTGTGAGTGTACTGTGTTATCGTGAACTGTTTTGTCATTCTTGTTCAATAAAACCTAGGATCAAGACATTTCTTCTTGTAGTGTTTCATTAGGTTACTTTTTATACTACACAGCTTTAAATACCTTGGAGGAGTTAGAGCTATTGTATCAGATGAGGGAATGAAACTTGAACTACAGGCCCTAATAGCACGGTCCACAGCAGCCCTTTAAAAATAAACTAATATGGAAAGACAAAATCAGACTGATGCGCTCCCTGGTCATGGCCACATTTTTATATGGTTGTGAGTCTTGGACGCTGACTGCAGAGCTAGAGAGGAGGATCCTAGCAATGGAATTGAGATTCTACAGAAGGATCATAGGTGTCACATTCAAAGACCGCATCACAAACCAAGAGATTAGAGACAGGTTACTGCAGCGATTGGACCCCATGATGACCAACTAACTATAGTAAAAAAAAACAAAAAACGCAAGCTTAAAATCTATGGCCATATTACAAGATCTTCGGGGCTTGCAAAGACCTTCCTTCAGGGAACAGTACCAGGAAAAAGACGAGGAGGCAAACAAAGAAAGCGATGGGAGGACAACATAAAAGAATGGACAGGCCTGACATTGAAATAGGTTCTAACTAAGGCAAAATAAAGACAGAGAGGAATGGAGATAGACGGTAGGCGAGTCTTGCATGGTGCCCAAATGGTCCATATAGAGATTGTATTTGATCCTTCCATTGAAAAATTTAATTATTCAAGGTGACAAAGATGTCTACCAGGCAGTACCAGGTCGGCTATTTTCTGTGTTTTTCTTTCTTAAAAAAAAAGATTCAAGAAGATTTTTTAAAAACTCTTTTTAGAACCTTGCCTCTTAACAACCACGTCACATCAGTGGGAAATAACAGAACACGTTAAAGCCATCAAGCTCAGTACAAAATAATAGGCCTAACTATCAATGAAAAAAGACATGTCTACCCTCAAACAATGTTACACTCACTAACTTTAATTACCATCTTTATCCTCTAAAAAATATCTTTATTAAATATGTCCCCCTCATTTTTTTAATTAATTTTTTGTTTGACGATGGTTTCATTTGCATTAGAAGCAATCCGGGTAGTGTCCCTTTGTATTGTTAAATCAAATAAAAATGTATACCACCTATGGTACCAACTAGAACTATGCTTGTTACAAAAAAAAATGAAGATGATAAATAAATAAAAAAAAATTTAAAACCCAAATTTCCGATGGTCATAGGCGACCTCCTGACAAATGGTCATTCGACCCCTAAAGGGGTTGCGACCCACAGGTTGAGAACCCATGGGTTAAAATATCAATAACAATTTAAGTTTTAATCATATAGATATTTTCTCATATTTAATTGATTCTGTTAGCAGGCTGTGATTTCTACAAATAAATTGGACCACCCCCAACCCTCAAAAGTTTATGGTGGGGGGGGGGGGGGGCGGATTGGTGCCATCGCCCCCTCCCGATCCCACCAAATCGGCCAAAATACTACAGGGGGGGGGGGGGAATCTAAAATAGTTTTAAATATATACCATTAGAAGATAATTTACATGATCATACCAATAATTAGTGTATATTATTAACATAAGTAACAAATTTCTATACAAATTGTGTGAATACTATATTAAAATTCGTCCGCCCCCCCCCCCCCCCAACGCCGATTTCGGGGAGGGGTTGGCCGTGTTGGGGGGGGGGGGCTATCGCCCCCCCCCCCCCCCACGGATCCGCCAGTGTTCCATGCGCAACGCATAATATATTATATTCTAGTCATATATTAGTCCGATTATATCTACATAAATAGGTCTAGATCTAGATTCTAATTAAGTATTATTTTATAGTTGGCAAAGGCGAAATGATGGCAGAACAAATAAATTGTGGGTGTGACTTCAGTAAGTTAAGTTTTGCAGCTGTTTAGAGTTTAGACATAGACGGTTATAGATCTAGATCTATATAGATATAATATTAGATATCTAGATTTATATTAACTATATCTATTCTAGAGTCCATATTTTAGCATGGTTCTAAACTATTGCCTTTAGCATAATCAGTATAATTTAATCACCTGATTTTTGAGACTTTGACCCTGTCACTGTCACTCAATCATCAATGACAATGATACTCAAAAACTCAATCAGCCTCACTTGAGCCTGGGCCTGTGTCCAGGCCAAAAGTTAGATCTAAATCTAGATGATTGAGTTCACAATGAATAGACAGTAATTTCAGTAGTCTCCACTAGATAATTGATTTCACTAGATATATGACTAGATTAGATTGAGTGATTTAGATCTAGATATATAATATATATTTATCTAATCGTTTTTCAAAGTTTTTGTTTGTTTTTTCAAATTAACACCACCTTAACATCCCTATAATTTATAATAGTAGGCTGTATCTATATTATATATAGTCAATATAATATAGATCTATCTTTCTATCTATCTATCTATATATTTATATATAGAGAGAGAGAGCTTAGAGATATGTAAATGCAGGAATTATGCAATCAACTAACTTTCAATGCTTAAACTTAAAGAAAATATAAAAAAGCAGTTTTTTTGGATTATGTGTGTTCAACCTCCCCTGCCAATATTAATTGGAAATCATTAACCATATAGACCACCGTATGAACAATTTATAGAAACATTGTAACACAATTTAAATTTAGATCAAATTATTAAAAAACCAACTAGACTATATATAAACAACACATTACATCTATTCCTAACTGACCTGGATTAGTGCCAGATTATGAAATAATCCCTGGATTATCTTACTCTGGAACAAAAGCAACCTAACAAGCTGCATTAATTTGATTAAACTTTCAACAAACACTCTTATCAGAAAAAGACATTATAAACAACCTATGGAAGTTCATTAAAAGCCATGTTAAAAAGATTATAGAAAATCATATACCAACTAAATACTCATCAAACAAAATAAATACATGCTGGTTTATATAGTATAGTGATGCGCTACCTCTGAGGGTCATTGAGGCACTCAAGCTGAGGGTCATTGAGGCACTCAAGCTGTCACACCACGGCAAGGTATGTGCATCAGGTGACAGGTGATGATGATATAGTATAGTGTATATGTTATAAAAATTAAACACCTAACCCAAAAAGTATGCAGACAACTGCAGAGTGAATACATAAAGAGTGTAACATCTAGGATAACAGCAAAAACTTATGGTCATACATTAAGTCTAAGAAAATGAAAACAACAGAAGTAGCACCATTAAAAGGAGAAGATAACTTTTATAATGAAATGAAAGCTAACATCCTGAATATATCATTTGCATCAGCATTCTCAGTCCCAGGAGACAAAGACATTTAATTTGAACCAAGTTGACAACATAGGATATATAGGAGTACAAGTAAGAGCATCCAAGGGACTGGAAGCTAACGTAGCTGCCCTATTTAAAAAAGGAGAAAAATCGTGTAAAATCCTAGAACACATTATACCTAGCAACATCATAAACCACTTAGACAAACATTATGTCCTTACTCCATACCAACATGGCTTTAAGAAATATAGATCATGTGAAACACAACTAATAGATGATTGATGATTTGTCAAAAGATTATATTGAGCAATTTGATGCTATCTTATTAGATTTTTTTTCCAAGGCCTTTAACAAAGCTCACCACCATAGTTTGCTTAAAAAATTAAAATATTCTGGCATTACTGGTTCATTACATCAATGCATTCAGGATTTTTTGGTAGGGGGAGAACAAACTGTAATAAAATGGCTCTAAATCAACACCAATAACTGTAAACTCAGGTGTACCTCAAGGAACAGTCTTAGGTCCAATACTATTTCTAATTTACACAAAAGATTTACCAAATGCATTAGTTCAGGAACAAGGGTAAGATTATTTGCAGATGATTGCATACTTTATAGAACTAGATCAATTACAGAAATAGGAGTCAAATAGGAGCATGAAAAATGTCAATTATTAAGAGTAACAAAAAAACAAACGAATATTACAACTTATATTATTTATGAAAAAAACAGATACAGGGGAGTAAAAACTCCTAATTCCTGGGTGTTATAATAAATGAAAGATTATCATGGAATCCCCATTATTAAAAAATTAAACAAAGCATTAGGGTTTATTATAAAAAGTTTTTTACAAATCAAAAGAACATAAAATTTAATTGTTATTTAACCTTTATTTGGCCAATATTAGAATATAATATTATATGCATTCTCTACTGTTTGTGACCCCTCAACTCAAGAAAACATATAGAAACTAGAACAGACACAAAATAGAGCAGTGAGAATCATGGCTTGATTGACCTAGAAACATGTGTAGGACGTTAACATGTTTTTTTAAGGAAGAAGATAATGGAATTTATATTAAAATAACAAATAGAATACTGTAGATCTATTAAACCTCCAAAGTTAGGAAGCCTAAATAAATCTTTTGATTTCTTTTTTCTGCATATTTCACTGATTGGCTTTAGATCTTAGGGGTTTGCTGAGTCTGGTTTTAGAAACTTGTGTACATTTCAGACATTCCTTCTGTACTGAAGATCATTACATACTAGCTTTATACAAGCCTTTTTATGGACTCCACAGGATAGAGACTAAAAAAAAAAGAAGAAAAAAAAAAAGATGTCGAGCTAGCTTGGAAAAAGGTCACTTATAAAACGATAATGTAGAGGGGTGTGATTAATTTAGAGATTATTGTTTTACATAATAATTAAATTATCTTATCTTTCAAATACAAAGGTTACTTTTAAAAAAGTCTTACATGTGTCCCTAGGTCAATCTAGTCATGCATGTTACTTCATGACTTAAACTCTACTTTACTTTAAATTAAGTCATCTTTCCTGAAGCGTCTCTAAATTTAATGATTTTACAAAAGGTGTTACTCTAATTAAATGTGAATATCCATTTGTTTTGAATCTCACTGCTCTATTTTGTGTCTGTTTTAGTTTCTTTATGTTTTCTTGACTTGATATTCTATTATTGGCCTAACCAGGTTAAATAACATTTTAATTGTATGCTTTTATTTGATTTGTTGAAATTCCTTTTAATATTAGCCATTAATTTAAACATTTTTCTTTTAAGATGAGGCACTAATAAAAAATGTGAAAATTAATCTATCTGCTGTAACTAGACGGGCTGCTGAAATAGCAAGCAGGAGGGCGGTTAAAAAGCAATGGCAGGTAAATTATTTCTCTCTGTAAATTTTAGATTTTCAAAATATGTAATCATAGCAATTAGTTTGGCTAATTGCATCTACTCGCTAAAGGTAAAAAAAAATCTTTTCAAAGAATAAAAGTAATAAAAAGTAAGTAAAATTCCACTTTCAGACCTTGTGATATGAGGCATATGATGTAAAGGTCATCTGTTTCTGTGGCTCAAGGTTAATGAAGGTGTCATGTGACCAGCATATCGACCAACTGCCTTTACTTTTCCCAAACTAATGTCAGGTATCCATTAGAGATGTGTTGACTCAGAGGAGCCCAAAGATACTGAAATAAAAAATCCCAGGATTCAAACCCCTCAGGAAACGACATGCTTTATCACTCAGCCACCTCACCTTTTCAAAGAATGGCCCATCGCAATTAAGATTGGTAGATGCAGAGATTGACCAAAAGGTTTTATCATTATTGTTTTTCTTGTTGTTTTTTTTAAATTATATATTACTCTTGATTTCTTTTTCATAGGCAGCATGGGAATTAAGAGCTATTTCTTGCATTGATCTGACAACATTAGCAGGGGATGATACACCATCCAATGTATCAAGATTGTGTGCTAAAGCAGCATGTCCTTTGAGCAAAGAATTGTTGAACTTACTAAAATGGCAAAAGGAAAAAGGTATATTTCTACCATTTTAAGTTAATTTTAATCAGGTATTTTGTTTGTCTTACATTTGATTGTAAATGGCAATTTTTTGTTTTAAATACTAGATCTTAATTATTTGAACTTATGAACTTATTCCCTTTGAAAAAATGATGATGATCGCTAGGGTTTGTTCTCAGGGTGGGCTCAAAATGGCCAGACTACAGACAATCTAGTGCACACATTAGTAGTTATTTATGACTACTAAATGAGTGAGTTAACAATTTTAACTGAATATTTAATGTATGGAATTAGGACATGATCAGCAATGATGAATATTGTGGGCATTAGTCCCTCAGTTACATGTTTACTTGTGTACCTTACATGGTGTAAATGTAAAGTAAAGTAAAGTTCTCCTTTCAGCCCTTGTAGTCTATTGGGCAGATGATGTAAAGGTCATCTGTTTCTGTGGCCTTCGGCTTATTAGGGTGTCATGTGGCTAGCACAATGACCATCTGCCTTTATGTTACACCAGCTAATGTCAGGTACCCATTATAGCTTGGTGGACTCGAGGTGCGCAAAGATCCTGAAATTGAAAATCCCAGTCTTCACCTGGACCCCTGGTTCGGAAGTCAATCACTTTACAGTTTAGCCATCACCCCTCCTTGTTGCAAATGTATATAAGACTATATGCATCACCCCACCCACTGACTCAAAAAAATCTACACTGGCTCCAGAATTGTCTTATCCAGAAACCAGCTTCATCTCTAACTCTAGTTCAAGCTTTAGCTCCCTGTAGATCATGCTAAATAAAATCCTACTGAATGCTTCTCTAATGAAATAGGTACATATACAGTAAAGTCCAAAGAGATTAAACATTAAACTTAATAACTCAATCAGAATGTGAAAATAAAAGAGCCACACAGCCCAACAAACCAATTAGCTTTACATTGGAGGAAAGCAATAATTATAATAAACATGAAATAAAGACATTAGCCAAGGTTTTATGCATAACAACTACCTGGAACACACCACTTGCAATGATGTAAACAGTTTAATTGTAAGTAAGTAAATTTCCCCCTTTCAGACCTTACAATCAGATATTGTTAAGGTCATCTTTTTTTATGGCCAACAGTTAACGAGCAGGGTGTCATGTGGACAGCACAATGACCAACAGCTTTTACTTTTCTCCAACTAAAGTCAGGTACATTAGAGCTGGGTGGACTCAGGGGTGCCCTAAAAATCCTGAAATTCAAAATCCCAGTCTTCACCCAGGACCCCAGTTTCAGAAGCCAAGTGCTTAACCACTCAGCCACTGCGCCCCCTAACAGTTTAATACAGCAGTTTATATATAAAGTAGCGAATCTAAAATCAAAAGCAAAAGAGTATGACAAAACTTAGCATAAGATATTTGTCATAAACTTTTAAAAAGTTTCAAAATGGAATTAAGAATCTTGAAAATTAATTTGATTTATTTTAGTACTTTCAATTGTCAAACAATAACAAAAATTAGATGGCATTGTCATATGAGGCCTAATAACCTTGCTAAAACCTTTTCTGTTAAGTACCAAAAAAGGAAGAATGCATGGAAGACAAGAAGAGATAACAACAACTATTTCATAGGGTAATCTTTGCAGGATCAAAACAAATGGTGTGGAGTTGTGAAAGAGTCTAAAGTGGTGTCCAAAAAAAACATGCTTTCTCTTTTCCACCCTCTCTCCAAATGGAGTCTGCCTGAGGAACAGTTTTTTTAAATAATGTAAAGCATATGTTGCTACAATGTTGCTGGAAGCACTTTAAAGGTCAATTCAGGCATCATTTTTGCCTTCACTGCCTAGAGGAAAATAACTGGCAGCTGTCGACCTCTGAAAGAGACATCTGAGAAAGTGGGACACAAATTTGAGGCCCAAAGAAAAGACCTTGTCAAAGACAAGATGGCTGCCTGGTCGTGTGGTCTGCGCACTGGACTACCGTTTGGATTTATCGATGGTCCAAAGTTCAAACCCTTCCCGCTCCCATCCCCTGTCGTCCTGCGGGAGGTTTGGACTAGGCAGTAAACTATCTTCAAGTCTGAAGGAACATCCGAAACAGGTAAAACATTTTACAAAAACAAACAAGACAGATGTAGAGGATGAAAAGAAAACTTAAATAGACCCACAGGAGACGTCTTTGTCTGCATTAGATATGAAGAAATATGCATAGTCATGATTTGAAAAATTGCACTCATCCTTAATCTTCGGAATCAAAGACATTGGCATTATTATTATACTTGGAAATGAATATATTTTAATATTCATCATTACTTGTCTGTAGACTTGTATGACATTTAAATAGATAAAAAGTAAAACATTCTTTGAAACTGTTTAAATGAAACAGAAAATTATTTTGTTATAGTTCTAACAACCGCAGCAGTCTGTGTGTATCCCAATCAAGTTAAAGCTGCCAGAGAAGCACTAGCTAAAGCTGGACATCTTGAGATTCCAATAGCTTCAGGTGTAGTAATATATTTTTTACAATATTTTTTTTTTATGTTTCCTAGCTACTCACTTTCTTTGAAGGCCTTCAAATCTAACTTTTCTTTTTGTTTACCTTTCATGACAAAGATAAAGTTTGTTTTATAAGTTTCCTGTGTTCATTCTTAAAAGTAAATACACTAGTCATGGTCTGGACAACCGGAAAGACTGTAGGGGTAGTCAGCAAGTGACTTTCATATTTAAAATCATCATATCATAGTTCAGCACTTACCTACACTCCCAAACAGCTTTCGAGAGTAATAAATTTGTGGGTCCAATTTATGCCTGTGGTAGAATTATAGTGGAGCAATAAATTACTATCTATATTATAAAGTAGAATGTGAGGTGTAGGTATGTATGTTACTTATAGACATCAAAACCGCTTGACCAATCTTGATAAAACTAGGCAGGAATGTTCCATGGGTACTAACTTAGACCGTAGTGAATGTATTGTAGCCCTAAAATAAACTTAAGACCCTAAAAAAAAAATAAAGTTGTCCGACTCTATTACAGCTATAGTATTTTATGGATCTAGGCCATGGTTAACAATGTTGACATGAGAAAAGATCGAAAGGATTTAGACCTAGATCTAATTTTAAGAAATACACTTTGCGCACATAGTTTTTTTACTTTGACACATGAAAATACAAAATAATACAAAAAATAATACAAAATATGTAATAAAATTAACCTTCAATTTTGTGTTTCAAAAGCCTTTTTTACATAAATTAGTTCCTGATACCTGTGACTACAGATTTCCTGGCGAACATTCTTTCATTAGACATTACCAATTGGTTACACATTAACACATCTCTCTACTGAGTCTATTCCTAGGTCTAGGTCTAAAACTCTTATTGAACTCTAAGATGATAAAACTTCTTTTCGCAAAGATAGTTTTGTGCTTTAACACATAAACATACTAATTATTGTCCATTCATTTGATATTTTAATCAATTTAACATTAAAATTTGTTTTTCTGAAGCATTGTTAATACATTCGTTCGCTGTTCGCTTATGTTGCGTAACCGTGTTGAGATAGGCCTCTATTCATTAATGAAAAAAGGTCACACATGCGCAACGCCAATTTTTAACTCTAGATTAGTGTAGATTTAGATTTATGTGTACCTCAAGATCTACTTTATACTTGAACACATGAACATACAAAATTAAGTCTATTCATCTCAAATTTTAATCAAATATATGTAGGCCTACAAGCAAATGTTTTAATTTGAAAAAATGGATTTAAGCCTATTAGCTATTTTTATTTGACAGCTTCATTCACACTATTTTTACATTGACACATTCGCTTATTACATTATTAATTCGTTTAATTGTGACTATATCGACAGTAATGCGCAAATAAAGACCCACGGGTCGCGGGTAACATATGTCTAGTACAATATATAGTAATATTTTTTGTTAACATTATGTCTTACATTCATTTAGTGATACTCATTTTTTTTTTTTATTTTTAATAGCAGTAAGATTAACTAAAACTGAAACCTATATTCAAATATTTTATTTCAAAATATTAAGTCGCTACCGGATTTCCTTGTGGTCAAACACCTTTATCATCACGACTTGCTGAAATTAGAACTGCAGTGGAAGATGGGGCTTCAGAAATTGACATTGTTATTAACAGAACTTATGCACTTACTGGTAACTGGAAAGGTGAGAATCTAAAGCAACAAGCATTGACTTAATTATACATTTTTCCCCCTTTTAGAGTGGAACGTGATGGTTACTTATAATCCTTTGCATAAAAAGCTTGCAAGTTTTTAAAATAAAAAAATAAATAAAAAAGACTATTAATTGAAAGTATAAACTAAAATAACTTGATGGATCATGTTCATTTCTTAGATTATGTTGCAGTCCCCTTCACTAGTAAATTTGCAATACATAGATCTGCAACACAAAAACCCAGTCATTTAATTCTCTAACCACTAACTCTTTTGGAAAGCTGATATCAAATCTTTGACATTGAATACTTCTTTCCCTCCCATTTAATCTCATAATCTAATACAAAAAATATGATTCTTGTTGAAATGTTTCTACCATTTCTGACATTGTGACGTGGATCCCCTATCTCCAGTTTAAAATTCAACACGTGGAAAAGGTCTGCAACAGAACAACAGATAATGAAATCAAGAAAATTGGAAACATTAGGCTTTGTCAATATAAAATGGATAAAAGATTCGTCTTTTAGCATTTCCACTCAACTCTTCTGTATCCACCATAAACAAGTTGTTTACAAAATTGAATTTGGTATGACAAATGAATAATGTCACTGATACCTAAACCCCTTAATGTCCTATTTTGTTTATTTTACTTTCTCTTTTCCATATCAGTCTCAAATGAAACGCTATATGATAAACAAATATTTGAAATGAAATTAAATTCTTGTCATTTTTTGTAGTTGAAATTTTGTGGATTAAAAGACCAGGGGAATAAGTGTTTTAGTATTAAGTTATCAGATACCCAGAAATACCACTAATATATCCTGAAGATTTATCACAGAATCACCACAAATCATTTTTATAATCATCATTGTGATTATTAATGAGCTAGTAAAAACCCAAACCATAGAAATTTGTGTGGATTTCCAGCTGCATCATTGTATTACTCATTTTCACAGAAAAATAAACGAACAGAATATAGAAATTACAGAAAAATAACTACACACTGAATACTCCTCTAAAAATTATTTTTAAGTGACCTAATTTATTTTAGTTTGTGGGATAAAAATAGTGAATTTAAAAAAAAAACTTCAAATTGCATTGCAATGAAACAAGCATAAATGGCCAATTTCAGTGGCTGCAAAGGTCACCCAATAATATTGAGTCCTAATTGCAAGTGGCAAAGGCTTACAACATATCCCAATTAGAAAATGACTACATTGTTAAGCATTGCTTAATTTATTGTTTAATTTCACAGGTGTATATGATGAAGTCAAACTTATGAAAGAAGCTTGTGGAAAAGCTCATATGAAAACCATACTAGCCACCGGTGAACTGGGGTCACTGAGTAATATTTACAAAGCTAGTTTGGTATGTATGATGGCAGGTAGGAATTAATTTTAAAATAATAATGGCAAAGTAATTACTCTAAATGACTGCAGTTGTATGGTGCCAACAAATCTTTTATGTTTGCAAACCATTTTAACCTGTTTCCTGCAGGAGCTGACTTTATCAAAACTTCTACTGGCAAAGAAGGTGTTAATGCAACATTTGTAGTGGCTCTAGTCATGATCAGGGCCATACGCGACTTTTATAATATTACTAAACAAAAGGTGAGACTTTAAATTTTACCTTCAGGTGGAGGGCTAGTGGTCTGACAATTCAATAAACAATATCTACCCTAGGTATCTATGATAATAAAGCTCATAAAAATATGAATATTTTTTTTTATATTGAATTTATATTTACCTCAAAATATTTTTATAAAGGTCAAAAAAGGTAAAAGTAATATACCTTTTTCTATGCAAGCAATTTTTTCATAAAAATATTGGATATCTACAGCTATTCACTATTAATGGTAAGGGAGATGACAATCAATCATATTTTCAGCACATTTATTTGAATTGTTTAAGATTCTTTGTCAAAAAAATATTTGTTAAAATTTTTAATACTTAATAATTAAGAAATTTCTGTCATACTAACTGCTATATTTACAAAAAAAAGGTTTCTTTTTTTTAAAGAGAAAAAATCTATTTAGTATGCATTTAAGTGTAATATAATTTAAAACAACAATTAATAAGTAGCATTTCATATTATACCCTGCACTATAGCAGAGTATTCACAGGGAATAAAAATAAGAGATTGGCCCTTTACAAAACAATTAGGTGGATTAGATAATCATTCAATAACATCAGTTAGGCCAGGTTCACATTTAACTTCACCTCACCCTCAACTATCCCTTAGTCTGTTGGGGCACCACACAAGATCTGTCAACCATCTTTCTCCATTTCTCTTTGCCTTTGATAGAATTTCATTCACTGACAGGCTTGTCCATTCTTTGATGTTGTCTTCTAACATCTTTCTTTTTGTATCGACGAAGATAAGGTTGTAGTAGTTGATAGTTTGTAGTTCATAATTTCTGATATACTTTCTGAAAATATTGAAACCTACCTTTTTACCTGCCTCAGTGGACAATTGGGGGGCCAATTTTGAGTTTGTGTTTCCACACAACCTATCTTTGTAACCTTGTTTATTGTTAGTCTAGAGCTATTACAAATTTAATTACAGGACTGATCCAAACTAATTGATATAAGTACACTTAATATAAGCTTTGTTTTAAAAAGAAGTATTTTTTATATTTTTATTGTTCTTTTTTTTTATTGCATGTTTTTTGTTAATTCCAACATAAAGATTGGGTTTAAACCAGCTGGAGGAATCCGAACTGCTAAAGATGCATGTGTATGGTTATCCATGATGAAAGAAGAGTTAGGGGAGGAATACACTTCCAACAAATTCTTTCGCTTTGGTGCCAGTGCATTACTTGCTGATATAGAGAGACAGCTGTATCATTTTGCCACAGGGTGCTATCCTGCTTTGATTGATATGCCAATGGGCTAAAACATGTTAGTCATGCATTATTTTATTCTTGCTATGTTGTTGAATAAAACCAATAAAAATGCTTGCTTCAATATAGATATTTTATTTTAAATTCCTAACCTACCATTGCTTCTTTAATAACATTCATTACAAACTCCATTTTGATTATTATTCTAGAATTCTCCTTTCTTTCAGTTCTTTTTAAAATATGCTTATTATATTCATATATGCTTTTATATTGTCTAGATTTATTCCCTTATATGCACATGTTCAATTACACTTGCAGATGTTATTGCATTTTAAATATGAATGTTGGCATACAAAAATGCAATTTTCCTTATTGTTACATCTTAAGCTATTGCTAGTCAATGTATCGATTTAGCATTGAACCTTGAAGATCTATATATTAAAACAAAAAAATAAAACATGCAAATCTGCTATAAAATGAATTACTGGATATCTGTTTTATGCAGTTTTTTTTATTTCTTAAGTTTCTGTAGATTTTGAAAAAGTTCAGCTTTTATGATGTGTTGCTTTTCACACAGCTCTTAAGGTACAGGTAGTACCAGTAAAGTGATACAAAGATTCAGAATATTAAACCAAAATTAGTAAAAGGCTTTGTGTATTGGCTTATGATTGAAAGAAAAAAGAAAACTTTGTTTTCAAGTGTCAAATAAATGTTAGCACTGAATTTTCAATTTTTAGCGACCCCCGAAAGGGGAAAAGAGACTATTAGTTTTGTGTGAAATGTCTGTCCGTCCCGTTTAGATCTCGTAAACTAAAAAAGATAGTGAAAATCAATCTGACATAATATTTTAGTCCATTCAAAGTTCTGATGCAACGGCAACTTTTTTCTTTTCTATTCTACATGAGACAATATGGTGGTTCAGAAACCTTTTTTTTTTTTTTCTTTACAGAAGTATCAAAACAATAAGAACTAAAAAAATTTGTTATGTCCCTTGTAGAGAGAAACTGGTAATGTGGTATGCACTTTGGGCTGCAATAACAATGGTTTTTAAGTTCTAATCTAACTCTGTCCCCTACCATCCTCTGCAGGAGGTCTGGGCTAGGACACACTAATCTCTAGTTCTGAAAGAACATCTGAAACTGAGATAACAAAACACACACACAACAGTGGGGAATAATGGTATTGTGGAAAAATTGTGTTAAAACTTGAAATTGGATTTATACCAAACCCTGACAATATAAAATGCTGCTTATATATGATTGAACAAAAGAAAACCCATGTATGTATTTCTTTTGTTTAATTGGTCTATTTTGTATTATCGTGCATGAAAGCTAAAATTCACTATTAAGTTCGCCGACTATAGAATTGTGACTTTAGTAGGCTTACATAGTCCACAATATTTTACAAACCAGTAAAAAGAGATGAGTCTGGTACCATAAATATGAGTATTTCAATGATACCCTGTACTGAAATGCAGTTGTTCATCTTTAAGTACTGTTAAGCAAAAAATGAGTTCAAATTTACATGCGAATATATTTTCAATTAAGATAACCATGACTCAAGAAGATTATATGCTGCAAAAATAAGACAGAAAAACAAATATATTACTGAATAATTCTAATGTGCTGAAACTTTAGACTTTGGCTACAAATACAAGGACAATAAAATATTCTAGTCATTTATTGTCAATTTACACTTAACATATATTTTGATCAAAAGTGAAAACCAATTGAATCATCAATGAGCTTCATCACAAAGAAATATAAATTTAAATTGTCACACTTTATAGATAATTTATTTTAAAAATTGAAACATTCAATTTATTGAAACCAATGAAAGACACATAACAATGCAAATAAAATGTATTCATAGAATTTATTCAGATGAGCATTCATTTGTAAAGGAGAGTGACTCCAACTTGACCTGACATTTCAACTAGTTAAAAGAAAAAAAAAAAAGCTTAACATTAACAATACATACTGTCATACCAATGATTTTACACTAGTTATTGTACAACCTTTAGTGAACTCATAAACATAATTGTCATAAATGGTATTTTTTTAAATTGCGAATGTAATCAAAATATTAAAACATAGGCACGTTTTTCTCTCAAATGCAAATGAAATATAAAAAATTTATATCTTTTTAAAAAAACAAAACAAAAAGAAAATATGTGTCAAATGTTTTGATCCAATGTTTTTTTTTTTTAGAAAACATTAACTATTTCTGCAATAAAATCAGGGGTAGAATAAATGTAAAACAAAAACAAAAAATTCAAAACACTAACCAACCCAGTTCCTATTGAATTGTTTAAAATATCATTAAGAATTGAGTCTTTGCAACAGTGATCAAGTTTTAACCACACATAGATACACAACCAGTGTCTTTGCTGTTATCAGAGCTTAGAAAACTATAATCTAGCAAATGAATTTTGTGTGTGCATTGCTTTATTTTAGATTGCAATATTTATTTTTAAACTTACATAATTAACCCTTTTCACAATATTTATACTTATTTCAGTCTTATTTCTTTGGAGCTTTTTATTTTTTTTCAAAATGTGTTTGTTTCTTCAAGAAATGATTTGTACAAATTCTAACTGGATAGCAACATGCCAATAAAGAAATGAAATTTACTATGTTTTGTCAGCAAACCAAAGTGTGGCGCTAATTTAAGAAGTGGTGAGGAAGTCATTATACAAGGATGGCTCATTTTGAAGACATTGCACAATAATTTGCTTTTACACTAAACATAAATAATAACAGAAACAGGCAGGCAACATGAATTAGACAAATTATAAATTACACAAAATGACAGCATAGGGTCGTGTTAAAATAAGTATATATTTATATATTGTACATGGCATTGTTTCAAATCGCAAAATTTGACATTAGACAAAATATTAAATGGAACATCATGCATGTGTTTTAACAGGAAGATCTCAGTCATCTTCTCAATTTTAATAAATAAAAACAATAAATAGAATTTCAAATTGAATTGGTTTCTATATCTCTAGATATACGAAATGTCAAAGGTTTTCTTTCTAAAATATCTACTGGATATTGACTTAATTTGTGCTTATTGGTTTTAGAAAAAAAAACAATGTCCCAAATATATTTTAAAAAATTTACTATCAGAGTTGTACAAATAGAAGTTTCCTAAATGTGACTGAGGGAAATACAAGAAAAGAAACAAATTAGTTTGTGACTGTTTTCATGTGGTTCTAATTTTACCAGGAACATAGTTCTTGTCAATAACTGGTTCTTGTAAGAACATGTGTAAACATTTCTCATTTTGTGCAAGTGGATGGCCAGCAACTCTGCCAATGACAAAAATAAGGAAAACAATTATGTGAGAAAATGTAATCTCTATACTGATCAATTAAAAATAAAATGCACTAAGATAACATGACCAATTGTAGCCTCGACAAGCTTCAAAACAAGGAAACAATTTTGACTTAGCCTACTCAAATTTTTTACAGTAACTTGGATCAGGGATGCCTAAAATACGGTTTGCGGACCACAACCGGCTAATGATGTGATTTAATCTGGCCTGCTGAATTGTAGAAACATGTAGAAAATCCCCTCAAAACAAAAAAAAAAAAGTTTGGAAAAAAAAATACATTTCCCTATATTAGGGTAATGGATTGGTATAGATAATTATCCAACATATTTGTTTTTTGTTTTTTTTTAAAAGAGTGGCTCTATTTAAAATCATAACATTAGCTTTAAGAAACTCATGAATTAATGTAAGAATAGGTTTCTATTAATATGGTTCGTTGTCTATTTCCTTTCATTTTAAACCTTTTTGATGTGGCCTGCGACACCAGTGTTGGAAATTAAAATGGCCCACAGGCCAAATAAGGTTGAGTATCAATAACTTTGGTAAATTTAAAAAAAAAAAAATCTTTAACAAATTACAGGTTCATACCAATGTTGATGTTAAATTCATTTATTTTTTAGCCCATAGTTTAACAAGGGGTGTTTTTGTAGTCTTCACAACAATAAACCACAGCCTTATCTTTTAAGGGAAGTCTTCAAAAGAATTTGTGATAAGGGCTTCAATTCGACAGCTAGCTTTTATTACATAACTCAGCCACTAAGCCCCAAAACAAGAAATGAGCTGTTTAATCTACATATTTTAAAACTCACTTATTAATAAATTGTTCAAGTCCTTTCCTTCTATCTTCTATAAATTCATCTTCAAAAATCCCATCATCTCCCCTGAATGGTAGTTGTCTTTTAAGAGCTTTGCCTGGCAGTGGTGGTACAACAATCTGTTGAGAAAGTATAGAGTTTATAAGACTACTTTCTTTTAAGTGTTTAAGAATACTAACTTAGATTTCTCTGATGACCTAGGTGGTCTGACAGGGACAAAAGAAGAGCTGGCTGACTTGCTGATGCACATTGATAAGACTTGCACAGAATGCAAAACAATGCCAAAAAACAAAACAAATTACTACCAATACCTAACAAGGCTTGAAAAGGGACATCGGTATTGGAGGTGAAAAGCTGGCAAGTGACATTAGTTTTAAATACCTCAGAGTTATTATTTCAGATGAAGGAACCAAACTTAAGCTACTGGCCAGAATTGCACAGTCCTCTGCAGCACTTGCTAAGCTCAAAGCTATCTAGAAAGACAAAGGCATAGCCTTGATACTAAAATCTGACATGCGCTCTTTTGTCATGCCACATTCTTGTATTCTTGCGAATCTTGGACACTAACATCAGAACTAGAAAGGAGGATCCTAGCAATAGAATTGAGATGTTAAGAAGGACCCTATTGGGCCGAATGGTGACCTGCTGACCACTGTAAAAATATGCAAATTCAAACTTAATGGCCATATCACAAAGTTCACAGGGATTGCAAAGACCTTCCTTCAGGGAACATTACCAGGGAAAAGAAGCGGCAGACAGAGAAATCAATGGGAAGACAACATAAAAGAATGAATGGGCCTGTTATTGAAAGTGATTCTACTCAAGGCAAAAGACCAGAGAGAAATGGAGAAAGAAAGTTGACAGATCATGGTTCAAGAGACCATGGGATAGGTGATGGTGAATAATAGTGTGCGTATTATATAAAGTAGAAATAAAAACCATGTATTATATAAAGTAACAATAAAAACCACAATTACTTCTAGCACTTAAATCATTAGGTTACTAATGCTAATTAGCCCAAAGTAAAAATTTGAAAGTGCCTCGGCAGGCAACATGCTGATACCTAAATCAACTAAGGAAATTGTGTAAAAACAAACTTTAGAGATCATAGAGTAACCTGGCCTACTTATAGCATCTGTGAATGAAACTTAGTATTTTATTTATTTCTGCAAAAAAAAATGTCAACTTGAAAGTAGGGACTACTAATGAAGGAATTGGCTTTATTTTGATGGCACACAATACAAATATTTCTGACATTAAAATATAGTTTTTTGTTATTTTTTCAAAACAATATGGTTCTAAAATTGATATTGACATTGATATTTTCTATTTGGACTTACTTTACTGTCACGTTCCAACTCATTTCTCAACCATTCAAAATCACTGTAACGTCTTCTGACACTTGACTCTTTGAGCTTAAAAACCGGTAGATTTGTCTAGAAAATGAAAACAAAACAATTTTACAACATTTAAGATCCAAGTTTCTAATAAACTAAGTCATTTATTTAATTGATAAAAGAATTAGAATTTTATACTGAATACCAAAATTATGCTTAAGAAAATAGATACTAGGGCTACTAGCTTAAAAACTAAGGCTTTTTAGTATTACAGAAGCGCTTGGCTGCTAAGTTAGACGTCCTGATGGAAAGAGTGTTTTAATTTCTAGAAAATAGTGACTGTAGAAAAGGATGTGGATGGTTCCTTTGAGCACATGATTCCAGTCAACTATTGGTGCCTATGTGTCTGGGGTGCATTATAAAGTGGGTCTTTCTAAATCAAGTCAAAAGTCTATGCTGGAGATATTATGATGCGCAAGTTAAAAAAAAAAAAAAATGGAGGTTCCAGGAGAGAGAAAATATATAGAGAGAGAGAAGGAAAGAGAAAGAGAAGGGCCATTAAATGTCATTGTTAAAGATGTACACTAATTTACAGACTATATTAGGGGTTGTAAAAATGTGGTAGGTTTATTGAAATTTCAAAAAAAGAAAAGACGGGGATGTTCTGGCCATAACAAACAATGTTACAATTCAAGAGCGTAATCGGTGTGCACTGCTAGTAATAATATAAAATATCTAGATCTAGAAAAAATCAGCTTAGATTTTATCAACACTTGGATATTGGCTAGTAAGATTCTAATAGGCAGCAATGGTACATGATCATTTATTCCCATCTAAATAGAGACAATTTGTTCCATTTTTTATTTTATTTCAAAACTACTATATTTTGTGTTTGATAATAAAATTAAAGTGTCCTTGTGTTTTGAATATTATTATTAAATTGTCTTCAATCAAATTAGAATTAATGTGACTTCTTCAGTCACCCTGTCTTTAAATTATATCACAAAGACTGACCAATTTTTAATGGCTTTTTAAACGATAAAAAGTATTTTGTTTTTCTATTTTACTTATATTTATTAATCGAACAATAGCAGGAGCTTTTAAATAGCTGGGAAAAGAAGCTTTTAAATAGATGGGAATAGGAGCAATTAAACAATAAATGCATAAAAATGTGTACAGGTGATAAGTTTTCTAAAATTTTTTAATTTATAAAGATATAGCATGATTCTCTCAGATTCACTGTCTCAAATTTGTAACCTATTTAACATATTATGTTAAGCTCTGTTTCCGCAATTTTTTTATAGCTCTGTAATGGTTAGTCCTGGGAAAAAACTGGAAATATCTATAAACTCGTCAACCATTTGTCAATAAAAATAGATATTTTGTTTTGTTACGCTATGCAGTTACAATAAAATATGATGTTGAAGAGGGTCAGGTCAATGGGGTCCAGTGTAACATTAATAAACACTATCTGTACACTAATGAACACTTCATGTGATTGTATTTAAAAACAATATTATCTTAAATTATTTTTTTTATTTTAGTGATTGTGATCTAATTTGGTACCTGATTGATCAATAATTGTCCCTACCACTATGGTTTTTTTTTTCTGGTACTGTGTTAATGATTGCATGCTAGGTACCTACCTAGGCTGGTCAATAAAAAATTATAGCGCCAAGGAGAGAAAAAAAGAGAGAGAGCATGATTGTGTCACTCATAAAAACATTTTTTTTCATACACATATGTCCAACTCTGCCCCAGCACTATGTATAGCAATATTCCCTTTCTTTTTACCCATTCACATCACACTTGGTTTAATATCTAAGACAAAAACAAAATTAGGTATGAAAATATACAAAATAAATAATAGAAATGTTCAATTACTGGTCTTGAGTTATATCCCTTTGAATGCATTTTCAACATTAAAATAGCGTTCGTTAGTGTCATTGTTTGTGACAAACAAATATTATGGAGCACCCCATATTTACATAAAGACTATGTCATGTGTGTTTTTAGGCCTATTTAGATAGTTCATGTTTAGCTGACACTGATACTTAAATTTTCTAAAAAAATATCCTTAACCCCGGACCTACCCTCCTTTTGTCCTAGAAGAAAAAAATGGCATCATCCTACCCTTGTTTTTCAGAGTAAACGAGCACTAAATGTGTCTGAATTATAAAGAAATAAAAGAAGTAGATTCACTTCTGCAATATGTATTTATAGTATATTGCCTCTCTCTCTCTCTATATATATATATACATATATATATCGTTTATAGTTTTTTTATTTATAAATAAATATATGCCTACCTATATAATCTATGTGTAGAAACAGAAATAAATCTAATAAATCTATATAAATTATATATCTTTAATTAATTATTATAATTTAATAAACCAATGTTAGGTCAAAACGCCACAAAAAAAAATCATAACTTTCTAACTGTTTAACTTACATTCATAATTTATACACCATTGGAAAGTTCTTTCAACGTATTTTAATGATGTACTAATGAAAAATTGTTTTTTCAAAGATAATTTTTATATTTCACATCCCTACATCTTATCAATGACTTCAATGAGTATCAAAATAAAGAAAGGCTCATTTTAACAAAGATTGTGGAGGTGTTCGCTAAGGCTAATGTCAGAAAGTAGGGGGTATTCAGAAGACGAAAATTACTAGACTCTATATATAGAATGTCTAGATCTAGTGACAATCTTAGTTTTTCTAAGTCTTATTCTTAGTAACTTCTCTGTCTCTACTGACACTGGCGTACAGTAACAGACAGTTAAACAGTGTACCTTCATTCGGACTTCGTAATCAGTGTATCGCTTTTTAGCCACTCCGTGTGTCTGTGGATCGGAAACATCGATTTCTAAAAAGTTGGCTGGGGGTGAGTAAGCATCTTCAAGTGTTTGCTTCTTTGAGGTAATCCTCGCAGTAGCCGTAGGGGTGGTCATGTTTTCTCCTCTACTTCTACAACGGAAAAACAACCCCTACACAAAATTTGATGAATCATAAAAATATGCACACTAACAATGATGACGAAGTACGGAAAATTTAATGGGAGACCACTTTCATTTTCTTCGAAAATTGATTGTTGTTAGTCCCCTTATTCTTAATCTATACTGACTATACAGTAAGCTTAGACTCTACGACTTAGTACTTAGTGTATTAATAAACCAGTCAATAGAATGACTAGATCTCCTAGTGAATGTGACTAGTATAGACTCTAGATCTAAATCTAATTATCTATCCGTAGGCCTAGATTTACCGCCTAGTAATGTAGTGTAGAGCTATACTGTACCTTTACAGCTTTACGCTATAGTATATATATATACTCATAATACTGCCTATGCCTATATAAATATAATGGCTATAAAAGCCTATATTATAGTATATTCATAAAAAATATAGTAATACACTATACTAAATTAATTACTTTACTGTACAGTGTACTGCAGTAACACTAACACTTCAGTGAACACTAACAGTCTACTAAGTAATTTTAAGTTCTATTCTAAGACTAAGTTAATCTAACTTCTAAGTATTATTTAATAAGTAGGCCTAAAATAGATGTATATTGTAGAATCTATATTTTTTTTATAACTGTTACAATGTAATGATGTAGACAATGCAGTTTTTTGGATTATGGGTGATTTCAACCTACCTGGTATAAATTGGAAAACACTAACCATAGATAAACACCAAAACCTTAAGGACATAAATGAGCTTTTCATAGAAACTTTACACAACCTAAGTTTAGATCAAATCATTAAAAAGCCAACTAGATTAAACAACACATTAGATCTCTTCTTAACCAACAGACCTGGATTAGTAGTTGATTATGATATTATCCCTGGTCTATCAGACCATGAGATCATAAAAATACACAGTCAGATAAAAGCAGTAGCCAATTCAAAACCCAAAAGAAAAATCTTACTCTGGAATAAATGTAACCGAACACAACTACACCAAGCTGCATTAAACTTTCAACAAACATTCTTATTAGAAAAAGACATTAACCAACCAGTCGATGACCTCTGGAATTTCATTAAAAACCATCTTAAAAGCATTATAAAAAATCATATACCAACTAAATACACATCAAACAAAATAAATAAATGCTGGTTTAATAATAGACTAAAGAAACTTTGTAAACAGAAGGAAAACCTATATAGAAAATTTAAAGAAACTAAGGCAGAAAGAGTTTACAAAAAGTATATAAAAATTAAACACTTAACCCAAAAAGTAAGCAGACAGCTGCAGAGTGAATACATAAACAATGTAATATCTAAAGATAACAACAAAAGCCTATGGTCATACATTGAGTCTAAGAAAATGGAAACAACAGGCATAGCGCCATTAAAAGATGAACATAACATAATACATAATGATAATGAAACTAAAGCAAACATCCTAAACAAACACTTTGCATCAGCATTCTCAGCCCCAGGAGACAAAGACATATTTCTGAATTTGAACCAAGTAGACAACATAGAAGATATAGTAGTACAAGAAAATGGAATTCAAAAACTATTAGCCAACACCAAACCAAATAAAGCGTCTGGACCTGATGGTATTCCAGCTAGATTACTCAAAGAACTAAGCAATGAGCTAGCCCCAGTGTTCAAAATACTCTTTCAGGCTTCCCTTAACCAGGGCAGAGTACCAAAGGACTGGAAAGAAGCTGATGTCACCTCCCTATTTAAAAAAGGAGAAAAATCTGACCCAGGGAACTACAGACCAGTATCACTTACCAGCATCACATGTAAAATCCTAGAACACATAATATGTAGCAACATCATAAACCACTTAGACAAACAAAATGTCATCACACCATACCAACATGGCTTTAGGAAATATAGATCATGTGAAACACAACTAATAGGACTAATTGATGATTTTTCTAAAGGCTTAGATAATAGTAAACAAATAGATGCTATCTTACTAGATTTTTCTAAGGCTTTTGACAAAGTTCACCACCATAGTTTGCTTAAAAAATTAAAATATTTTGGCATTAATGGTCCACTGCATCAGTGGATTAAAGATTTTCTGATAGGGAGAGAACAAACTGTAATATTAAATGGCTCAAAATCAACACCGATAACAGTAAACTCAGGTGTACCTCAAGGAACAGTCTTAGGTCCACTACTATTTTTAATTTACATAAATGATTTACCAAATTGCATTAGTTCAGGAACAAAAGTCAGATTATTTGCAGACGATTGCATAATATATAGAACAATAAAAACAACACAAGACGCAGATATTTTACAAAGAGAATTAGATAATTACAGAAATGGGAATCAAATTGGAGCATGTCTTTCCACCCAGAAAAATGTCAGTTGTTAAGAGTAACAAAAAAACTAAAACAAATTAATTCCACTTATCTTATTCATGGCAAACCAGTAACACAGACTAAAAACGCAAAATACCTAGGTGTTATAATAAATGAAAAACTGTCATGGAATCCACATATTGATGAAACTATAAAAAAATCAAACAAAGCATTAGGATTTATTAAAAGAAATTTCAATAAATCAAATAAGAACATAAAACTAAAATGTTATTTAACCTTGGTTAGACCAATAATAGAATATGCATCATCCTTTGGGACCCCTCAACTCAAGAAACCATTAAGAAACTGGAACAGACACAAAATAGAGCAGTGAGATTCATAACAAATGAATATTCACATTTGACTAGAGTAACACCTATAGAAAAATCACTAAATTTAGAAAGCCTTCAGGACAGAAGACTCAAAAGTAAAGTAGCAATTATACATAAAACACTGAACCATAATCTTCAAATACAAAAACAAAATTTAATAAAGTACTCTGAAAGGCACAAAGATAAAGGCACATTCCTCGTCCCATATGCTAGGACAAATTTGTACAAATACTCCTTCTTCCCTAGTGCTATTAGAGCATGGAATGGGTTGCCTAAACTAGCTAGGAAAGCCAGTGACTTGGCAGAATTTAAGTCATTGATTAATATGCATGACTAAATGCATGACGCGTAGGACGTAATCATCTTCTTTTTTGAAGTAACGTTTGTATTATATAAGATAAGATAAGACTCTCTAATAATTGTAATAGTTATTGTAGATCTAATTCTAAAAAGAGTATTATTAAGACTTTTACTTCAAAGAATCATTAGTTGCAGTAAAGTTTGCCTTCTTTATTTGTTTGTTTGTAACTACTACCTCATGGCCCAAGACAGCTTTGTTTTAATATTATTAGCCAAGGAAGTTTTCATGTTTTTTGTTTTCATTTCTCATCTCTATCAGAATCAATAGCATCTTTTTTATGATGTTATTAATTCAGTAAAGATTTGGACTTACAGTTCACTAAAATTACATGCCCTACCCCCACCTTTTTTCAATTAAAGATTTAAACTAGTTGATGTCATATATTTATTTGTATTTTGGTTAGTGTACAAGTGAAACTGGTTAATATAAAATGTCAGCATATTTGTTAGTTATTGACTAACTATATCTATTTTATATACTAAAGCACATTTACCTACCAAATATGCCAGGTAATTAAATTGCAATTAAAAAAAACACCACCCCCACCCTCCAAAAAAATTGAGAGGAGCCATTGTGGGTGTAGTAACCTAATGAAACACTACAAGAAGACATGTCTTGATCCTAGGCTTTATTGAACAAGAATGACAAAACAGTTCACGATAACACTGTACACAGACATACAAGCTGACCTGGACACCAAGACATTTTGACACACAAGAACAGATCAGTTCACCACACACAACAAAAACATAAATGCACAACATTCACCCCCCATTTAGTTTCTTTTCGCTCTAGTTCTGAGATTATACGAGTGCTGTAAGGGTGTATCTCTGGCAAGTGATTTTTGTTCATTTTCAATGGTGTTTTCCTCTGCTCTTAAAGCAGGTGGACCCATGTTCTCTGCAGATGTCTCCCTGTCACCCCTAGAAGCCACTGAGTGTTAGAAGACACCCAGCGAAGTATCAGTGTTACCAGGAGCCAATTGATGCAGAGACCTCAGAAGATGTCTCAAAGTCTCTCAGAGAAAAATCATGTACAACGGACTCTGAAGATGAGTCGCCTCTCAGAGCCAAATGGTGTAGTGAGACAGTTTCTTCCTGTCCATTTGGAAGATGTATATGGGCATAGCTCTGATAAGCTTCAATAAGCTCCACTTCATCCACTACCAGCGGATCATATTTGCTTTGCCTCGCATGCCTTCTCATTAGGACAGGCTCTGGAACAGATAGCCAAGTCGTCAGAGAGACACCACAGGCAGACCTTCTTTTGTAGGAATATAGTCATTCGTGTGGCATCATGTTTGTAGCTAGCTCCCATTGCGTATTATGTAGCCCTCTTGACCTGACAACAAGAAGAAGAGAGTTGAGCTCAGTTTTTCTACTTGCCCATTGCCTTTGGCTTTATATGCGGTGGTTATGCCTTTACCTATGAGGAAAGATCGTAGCTCTTCAGACATGAAGGCTGATCCCCGGTCAGAATGTAAATAGGAGGGCGTCCTGATAATGCTGAATAGGTTTGTGAGGCATCTAAAACTGTTTGAGTAGACATGTCAGGACATGCATATGCAAAAGGAAACCTCCTTGAGTACTCATCAATAATTGTCAATAAATATTTATTTTTAGTGGTAGAAAGGAGTGGTCCCTTAAAGTCAACACTAAGTCTCTCAAATGGTGATGTTGCTTTTACTAAGCTGCCAGCAGATGGTTGATAAAAATGAGGTTTTATCTCTGCACAGATGGGGCAATTGTTTGTTACAGTTCTTATTTCTTCAACTGCATACAGAAGATTCTTTGACCGGACGAAATGGAGCATTTGCACTATGCCAGGGTGACAAAGAGTGTTGTGAAGATCTTTCAAAGATGTAGGGGTGGTTGTACTTGCACAGAATCCATGAGAAAGAGCATTGGTGGCCATGTTGGCATTCCCAGGGCAGTAACACACATCAAAACTGTACATTGATAATTCTATTCTTCACCTCTGAATTTATCGTTTTTAATCCTACCGTGATGACGAGGATTAATCATGAAGAATACAGACCTTTGATCCATGGGGACTTTGAAATGCGACCTTAATAGAAAATTTCTTGATGGATTCAACGATAGCCATTGCTTCTTTCTCTACAGAGGATTGACGTCTCTCGCTAAGAGATAGTGTTCTGGAGAAGAAAGCAACTGGTCTTTTGCTCTAGGACAAGCTAGCAGATATGCATCTGTTTCAACCTTCATTGTTAGTTACTCCAAAGGGTATCCTACAGAATTGGTATAATTTTCCTCCAACTTCAAAGGCAGTTTAAGGGCGATCAGTCTTCCTTAACAGTTAACAACACACAACAAGAACATAAATACACATAGAGGGCTAGTTTTTCCATTCATAGGTGTTGATCTTGAGGATATCTTTATATTTCTAGCTTTTGATATTCCAGAAAATGTCTTCTATTGCACTGCTCTGCATGGAATAATTGTCTAGGAAGCTATCAGACATATGGACAACATCTTCAGCCCTTTGGAGTTGGGACATTTTATTTTGGTTTGAAAATGTTTTAAAATGTCACTATCTGGTATATAAATTAAACCTGGTGAATTCACATTAAACCAATTACCTCACTAAAGTATTTAAAAGGAATTGTAGATTTAGGAGGGGGGGGGGGATCATGCTTTCCCCACACTCAATCACTAAAGTATGTGAGATTAGCTATTTGAGACAATGTTTGTATTATAAATGTTGAATATTGTGGTGGTTTTGCTGTACATGGTCTACATTTAGATAAATAAAATTGTGGGCTAGTGATTGCTGCTCTGATCATCATTCTCATGGAATGCAGATTTCCACCATACTTACACGATACAACATTTTATTATTCTTTGATTTTATGGCACTGTCAGCTACTGTCCATTGTTTTGTTGTTTAGTTCTGATTGAAGTTTTTTCCTCTTTTTTTTTTAACCTGTCAGGTCTCAGCCAAGATTAAAGATAAATTTGTTTTTTTAAAGCTTTTTTTCTGTCCAAATGCAAGCAGTAATTAGATGGATTCCTCTAACAGAAATAACCCTTCATCATCCAACCAGAGAAAAGGCTCAGTGAAAGATAAACTTCAGCAAGGTAACATTTCCAAGTAACAAAATGTATTATTTGTTGTTTATATGTCTTATGTCTTTCTTTTTTGTTGTAATAAAAATGTGTACTGAGTGATCAACTACAGCAAATTGGTTTTAATGCTCCAAATGGGTCCTTAGACAAACCCTACTATGAATTTGAATCTCCAGGATTGTCTGAAATTGAGATAATAAAGAAATCCACATAGAAATAGATGTATCTTATGTATCTCCACAATTGTTTGTTTTTGTTATAAACATTTTGATGCTCTTAGTATTCTTTGGAATTTAAGGTAAATAAAGCCTCTAACCCATTGCAAAAACAAGAAAAACATAAAAAAATACTTTAAAAAAACCAAAGGTTATATTAATTGTTATTGTATCAATTAGTTTTGGATCAGTCATGTAATTATATGTATGAATGACCTAGACATAATAAATCTGTGCGATTAGAAATATTTAACTAATTTTTATCGTTGTGCTTTTAGCATTATCACAGGGTTCGTACACTGCCTGGAAAGTCTGGAATTTCAAAAATAAAATTTCAGACCTGGAAAAGTCTGGAAAATCGCTACTTTTCTGGAAAAAAGTCTGGAATTTTGACATTCACTAGCTAGTAGGCTAGAGCTTAGGCTAGATTATAATTTATATGTCTAAGTTATTTAAGATCGATGTAGTTATTATAACGCTAGGTCTAGCATCTAGGTCTAGACTCAAGGTCAATGAAACTTTTTCAAAGTTGAAACAAAATCTGATGCTTAGAGCAAATTACAAAAAAAAACTTTTAGGCCTACGTGCAGCTTTGATTCTGGATCTAGAAAATCTATTTTAACTAGTTTAGGATCTAGATTTACAATTCAGTGTCTGGAATTAGTTATTAGACTACTTTCTAGATCTAAATCCAAAACTAATCTAATGATTATCAAATTAGAAATGTTTAGATTTAAAGTTCTAGACACTAATATTAATATAGACACTTGAATTTGTTAACGTGAGTCGGGAAGTTGTTTCTCTCCCCCCCCCCCCCTCGGTAAATAAAGATCGCAAGTCAAGAAGCTCAATTAGTTTTTTGTATTGATTCTTGTGTTGTAAGGATAATTAAATAATTTTGCCAAATTTCAGTGTAATCCGAGATTGGGTGTGTTAGAAATAACAGCACAAACTTTTTTACCAGACAGAGTGGGTTAATATAAGATTTGTAAAAAGTGTCTTCACCTTTGATTTGAAGTCAAGACTTTCAATTTAGTAGCCATTTTTTTTAAGCATTGAATTATATTTGTAACATTATTGCGCTAAAGGACTAGAGAGGGGAATCATTTAAGTAACAGTTGTGTTCAACTGACTTTTTTCTTGATATAGTTTTAGCAATCAATTTTAATGGCCTGTATTATATAGACAGCATTAAAAAAAAACAACACATTTTTCAATGTTATCTTCAGGGCACAAAGGCTCTGTAAGTCGACCAGTTAAAGAACATACATTCCTAACAGATGTAGCAGATGTCAGAACTATGGAGCATGGACTTCTACAATTATTAAATGATTTTCATTCAGGAAAACTTCAGGCGTTTGGTAATTTCATTTTTTCTTCTGCTTAATTTAAAAAAAAAAAATATAAGCATGATTCTACAAAATTCATTTATTATAGGTCCGCTCAGATATTTGTTATTATGAACTGAATATTTGTTTCGCTATACCTTTTTTTTTTATTTAACATGAAGCTCAATCTTTTGTTAGTCATTTTGTACTTGCTTTAAAAAGGAGACTTTTCTTACCTAATGGACTTTGTTTCCTCAATTTGAAAAAATCAACAAGATGGTTTACTTTACTTTACTTTATATGCTATTCTTGATGACTAGAAAGAAGAACTGTTGTTCACTTTATTTTATATTTCAATGACAGTAGATTTTTAAAAAATCATTAGTGAACACTTAGATGACTGGCCATGTGTTATGTGCTTTAACTGTCATCACAATTGTTCTGAGTTGAAACCCTGACCACTTTCATCCTTTGCTTTCCTGGTAATAATTTTCATTTCTGAAGGAATCTCCAAAAACTGATTTTTGAACAAACATACATGTCTGAATGGAAAAGGCACATCACTTTCAGGATGCCAGTCAATGATGAACTGAACAGTAAGGTGAGCAAGAATGTATTTTACATTTACCAATGCTAATCTTGAAATGTTCTTTTTATTCAGGAAACACAGAAACTTTCAATAAAATGGATGCCATCAGAGTTCAGCAAGAGCAGTTGGCAAAGACACATTTTGAAATGGATCTTGTACCTAGAAATACTTCTAACAGGTTTTTTTTTATTTTAGCCCTTTTTAATTAGTTTTAAAATATTCCTAGGATCTATTAGTAGTAGTCCATGGTTGAAATTCAATGCCTCTATGCATAGGGTTGCAGGTAGTAGAGGTATAGTGTGACTATGTGTGAAGGAGAAGAGTAATATTTTGTTTAGGAATGCAATGGACAGAATAAAAGTATGTTTAGAAATCATATGAAGATCTTATCTTATCAAATACAGATGCTACTTCAAAAAAAGATGATGATTACGTGCTACGCACGCTTCTAGGTCAATCTTTTCATGCATGTTAATCAGTGACTTAACTTTTGCCAAGTCATTGATTTTCTTAGCTGACTCAGGCAACCCATTCCATGCTCTAATAGGAATAGGAGCATTTGTACAAATTTGTCCTAGCGTATGGAACAAGGAATGTGCTTTTATCTTTGTGTCTTTCTGAGTATTTTATTAGCTTTTGTTTTTGCATTTGATGCTGTTGAAAAATGCAGTTGACAGAATGAAAGTTTGTTCAGAAATGTAGTTGACAGAATGAAAGTATGTTTAGAAATCTATTAGAATTACATTATTTTTAGTAATGTAGTTGATAGAATTACAGTTTGTTTAGAAATGTATTAGACAGAATTACTGTATATTAAGAAATGTTTTAGACAGAATGACTGCATATTTAGAAATGTATTAGACAGAATGACAGTATGTTTAGAAATTTAGTTGACAGAATGACAGTATATTAAGGAATGCAGGTAGTAAAGTTACAGTCTATTGGAAGAAAGTGGTAGGTAACACAGTTTGATTAGGAATATAATTATTTTAAGATTAATTTTTGTTTATTTAGTTCTCTATGGTTCTCATTCTGTTATTTGATTTCTAATCTCAATGTTGTTTTTTTATTAAAAAATGTGTTTTTTTTCTTATTTAAAAAAAAAAAGATTAAGTACAGAAGATTCTCGTAAAGAAAACAACGAAAAAATGGACAAACTTATAGCACAGGTAAAGAATTATTTACTTTACAATGTTTTCATGAAAGTTTACTTATTAAAAATAATTTAAACTGTTGCTAATAAAAACAGTACAAATATATACATATATATAGAGAAATATATATACAAATATACATACCATAGAATAAGTTTGAGCTGCCATGTTGAAATTTAATTTTTCAAAATTGTCTTTTATTTTTCCTCAGCTTCACAGTCTAAGTCTATCTGTGTATCCTTTGGTTTGATAATTTGAGAATTTATTTGCTAGCATCTTTTAAACTATTGAGTAAATAATATTTTCACTAACTGAACATTACAAAATAGATACTTTGTATATTATAAAAATTGGATGGCTGCCTGGTCGTGTGGTGTGTGCTTTTGACTGTCATCAAGATGGTCCAAAGTTTGAAAAAGCACCCTGCCATTCCTGCCCTCCTGCAAAAGGTTAGGACTAGGATGTCATAATCTTTATTTCTGAAGAAACCTACAAAACTTTTTTTTTAATTTAGGCTAAAAATTTTTAAAATTCTTGCTTGATATATTTTATCTAGTTTTTAATGTTCTAGCTACCCTATCTCTATTGTCAATAAGTTTTTGCTGCTGCTGCAGTATGAGTTAGGTTATACAAATAATTTTTATTGATTGCTTTAGTTTTTGTTCAATAATTAGTTTCATATTGGATAATATTTATTCTTAACAACTATCAAGTCAAAATTTTCAGACCGAAATGGGCAAAAAAGAATTCCACAGGGAGGATGACTGAATGGAAAGATCTTCATTTATTCTATTTCTATGTAAATCTTAAATGTAATTCATTTCAAACTATAAAATTATGTCCAGTTATCTTTATTTTTCAATTTAATCTATAAACAGTTTGATTTTTAAACTCTGTCACCTATTTAGCTGTTTGTGTGGTTACAATATAGAGTTAGATTGTAATAAAGTTATTAGTTGATTTCAAAACATTGTCTTTAAATGTTTAGACTCTTTTAGAATGTTAAAAACAAAGTCCTTTGAAGTTCTTTGTTAGAAGCAACCCATCCAGGTTGTTTGGTTGACTTCTTTTAAAGTAGTCACTATCTGTGGTAGTTTATTTGTACTGTTAAAACATATTTTATTTTACATTGTTGTACATAATTTTAATACAATATACACTATATTGTTAAAATCTATTTACAAGTATATGTCCATGCCATTGGTAATCAAAATTACAAGAAATAATCTTAAAATGGAACGACAGCTTTGATATTCTAGACTTTTAAAATTACATTATTCATATATTTGAAATGCTTATTAAATGCTTTGAAATTATCTAAGGCTTTCTTTTTAAATGCCTGGCAATTTGAAAAAAAAAGACTTGTATTTTATAATTTTTATGCAAACTTTTTTTTTTATTATATTTTTTACATTCTGCATTTTTGTGAGGAAAAAAATGACTACATGTTTTTTTCTTTTTTTTTTATATTTGAAACTATGGTGTTTTTTTTTGTTTTTTTTTTTGTTAAAACTATTTGACACATTTATAATGTGCAATTGTAAGATGTGATGTGATCTATAACACTACCAAACTATTAGTATCCATTCCCAATATTGCTATTTTTTTCCCTAGTCCTATTTATTCCAATGTCTTAATAATTTTTACACTTTTATATACATTACATTGTCAGACAAATAGTATGTTTTGTTACTATTGACATGAGGCCTGTAGAGTACAGTATTACTCCTTCTTTTATTTATATATACAAATATAAATCCATCAAAATTTGTAACTGTGCTGGTGAAAGAAACTTGGTGACTACACAGATATTTGAACTCACTGGCCAGTGGTAAGATTCTACATTTGTATGCTGTCTATTATTTTCACAAGGCCTGTGCATTGGATTTGATAAACAATGAAATAGAAAAAATGTTAACTTGTATTTTGAGAACAGTGTATTTTTGACAATTTTAAATATTAGATTTTTACTTTACTATTGAACTAGGGATAGGTCATCATTTTAAACATATGTTGACAACTAAACACACAATGCAGCTAATGGTTGTTGAAACTGCTTTGGTTAATTAACTATCCATGTTTTTGTTTCTGTTAGACTTAATAATATGAATTGAAAATAAACTACCTTTGATTGTAAGAAATAGTTACTATGTCTAATAGATATGTAGTTTGTGTACAAATTGTTAGTTTAAATGTGTTTAAAGGATAGATAGGCCTACAGACCTGTAATTTTACAAATAGTTTAAATGTGTTTAAAGGAATGATAGGCCTACAGATCTGTATTTTTTTTGTGCCTAGTGATTGTTTGATTATCAGTATAAGATTTGGTGTGAAACATCAACACTGAATTGTGATATCGGTGGTGATGGCTGTGTATAATAGAGGGGTGATAGATTTCTTCAGCCATCTCAAGCTTTCTTCTAACTAAAAGTATCTTTATATTCCTTTTGTGAATCATTATCTCCAGTCATTTCTTCATGCAGTAGAACATTGATATGTTGTCCCAGTCTATTGCTCATAAAAACATGACAATTGAAATTATATGTAAAGGAGGATTATATGTAAAATAGACAGATCTTATTGTAAAGTTTGTCAGTCATCACACGGTTAGACAAAGATAAAAAACAATTTATCTGATCACAAATAATTGGAAATGTGATCAGACATCAAGATGAACTAATCCAATTAATGATATTTAGAAAGTCCAACTAATCTAGACTTCGTCAAGAAGGCAGTTTTAGTCCTTTGGCAACAAATACAAGCATAATTAATTAGCACAATTTCAGCAATGTACTTGTTTATTTTATTGACTTTTGCCTTGAAAAGAATGCCAAGCCAAGCATGAAATAGGCAGACAGGGCAAGGAGGGGAAAAAAAGTTTTTTAGATAGCAAGAGCATGTAAATTACTTCTGTAACTTTCCAAAAGAAAAAAAAGCATCTGATTCAAACCTTATAAAGCAGAATTTGTTAAACCTAAGACTTTTGTTCTAGTTGGTCATATCAATGTTCTAATGTATATTTTTTGTTTTTCCACACTTCATTTGAATGCAGATTTACAGAAATAGCTGATGATTAATATTAAAAGTATTTGTTTATTACCCTAAATTAAATGTAAACAATAAATCTTGTGTGGCACAAAAGCTGTGTGATTTGTTTTATTTGAAATAGAATTACTAATAATGCAGGAAGCGAGTGATTGAGTGGTAAAGCACTTGGCTTCCAAACTAAGGAGGCTTGTGTTTGAATTCATGTGAAGATTGGGATTTTGAAATTTGGGATTCTTAGGATGCCAGTGTTCACCCAACTCTGATGGGTACCTGATATTAGTTGGGAAAGACAAAGGCAGTTGGTTGTTGTGCTGGTCACATGACAATCCCGTTAAACATCAACCATAAAAACTGATGACATTTACATCATATGATCAGTAGATCTGAAAGGGTACTTTACTTTTACTACAAATAATGTAACATATTCAGCTTTCATATTTTCTATATATTCACACACACACAAAGAATGATGCATTATAGATAACTGAATTTTAATATTTTGTAGAATCAATAACATGATGAGTTCAAGTATAAACAAAGTCTGGCAGTTTCATTGAATAAATCTATTACCATTTCAGAATTTTTAAAGGCATTTAAAAAAACAATTTTTTTTTTACAAAAATAGTGATAATTAAACTATTTGTTCATATGTTATCTAAAAAATCACCTAAAGTATCCCACAAAACATGTCAAATGAATATATAAACTCAAATTTTTTTTTGCAAAAGTGTTGATTTTTTAAGTTGAAAATTTTAAGGTTATTAGTGACTGTGTGTTTTAAATGTCTCACTTCTTAGTGACAATGTCTAAAACTGAATACAAAGTAGACAGCTGAGAGACTGTCCAGTTCATAGAAAATTATTACATAAAACATTTAGAGAGATATATTCAGACTAAAGCAGAGATGACATAATTTGTCACAAGATACTCCACTAGATAATTAAATTCAAACAAAAAATAAAGAAAGTGTTGAACAATAAATAAGCAATAATGGAATGAAAATTTTAAAAAATGAACATAAAACTATAGTTATTCACAAAATATTTTTTCAAAAGAAAAAAAAATGAAATGGCAAGCTTAGTTACACAGATTCTATCATATTCACAATAAGATATGCACAAAACTTTTTTGTTTTGTCTCTGTATAGGATGAAATTTAAACTGAAAGAATTATAAGACATAACAAAAGGTGTTGACACTTAACCAAATTATTCAGTATGCAACAAAAATGTACAAAATGTGAACTATAATGAAAAGAAGTGACCTATCAAAATGATACCAAACACTGATACAGAACACACAATGTGCAGATATAAAGCTTATTAACATAAATCTTGAGATGACACAAATTAACTAATTAATCAAACATACAAAATCTTTGTGGCAGTGCTATCTTTACAAATGAACCTTCAAACTTAATATAGGTGGGAAATGGGAAATAAATAGTTTTTTTCCTGTTAATGATTTTTTTAAAATGATTCATAAGCTATCACAATTTGACTATTTTGATATAAAAAATGAGTCTTACAAGTTAACAGACTTTCTAGAAAGAAAATGAGCATGTTCTATTGTCCCATAACTTTCAAGGCAACATGAGACAAATGTTAACTGGGATTATTTCAATATCTAGAAATAATGTGAAGAGTATGCAAGCCATCCATATTTGTACTGGTCATCATTCATAGTAATGCTACATGGCTTAATTATGTGTTGTTAATGTTTTCTAAATAAAGGCTATAATCAATCAAGTTGTAAATTGAATAGTTATGAATCCAAAATAGAATAGTTGAACAGAAAAGTATTCCACACATTTTGTAGCGTTAGCTAAATACTGATTGCACATTCTATTGCTCTTTCCCCGACAACATGGACAACTGCTTTCCACCATCAGAGTAACGTTTCAATTGAGCTGCAGATAAGATTGGTGTTCTACTACCAACTGGACTTGGTGTTCGACTTCTCAAATGGCCTCGAGACCGCACTGGTGCATCCTGAAATGGAATCAAAGTCAATTACATAAACACAGCTGGTTCAAAGTTATATTATTAAAAAAAAGGTGTGGAAAAACAAATTAGGATTGCATGCAGTTAAAAAATGACTTTTAAAAATGTGATCATTACTGTCCAAAATACCACTCTATCAAAGCTTACGTAAACAAAACAGTCAACTTGTACAAACATATTGATAAAGATTCTCTAATTGCTGTGTATTTACATCTAGCTTCTACCCATTAACTACACATGTTATTTGTGTTTTATTCCTTTCTCATTCACATACTCTACCCTTTCCTCCATGTGTTTATATGTTGGCCTTGTTCACCTTTTTTCCACATTATGATTGAATTAAGAGTTGCTGTTTCCAGCCCAGAACAATTTCTTTTTTTTTTTTTTTTTTTTCACAGGCTTGAAGAGTTCAAATACAAGTTTTAAAAAGTCTCCCACCAAAGCTACTGATTGTTAATTTTTCTTTCATTGGATTTCAAAAAATGTTAACAAATTTTTCATGCATTCACATTTTAAGACTGAAAATACTACATTTGGTTTTCTTGGAGTGTGTTTATGAAACAGAGCAACAGATAAACATGTTGATTGGTTTGATTGAATTTAATTAAAAATAAAGAATTCTAAAACATGTTATTTTTTATTGAAAGTTTTAAAAAAAGAAACAAAAAATACTTAACATTAATAAAAGAAAGAAAAAAAGCTCCCTTTATGCCATTAGAAGTTTTCCATCCATCTAGGATTGACCTCTCATTACATTAACAATATTCTAATTCCTGAAACAATAACTCAGCAGAAAAAAATAAAATAATAATAATTTTAGGTCAGTGATCTTGCATTAAAAAAAAAACCCTATGAAATGGCAAAAAAGGAGCATGAGAAATTAAGTAAAAAGTAAACTAATAAGAGTTTTTTTTCTTTCTTGTTGAGATCAGAGTAAAGTCAAATTTTTTTCAAAATACTTAGTTTGAAAATCAAAACTTTATATATGATTTTTATTAATATATACTATAAATTGTGTTGAATAATCATGTAAAAATAGCTTTAAAGAAAACATTTAACACACCAATAGCTTAAAAAGAAAACTAACCTGATACTACACTAGAGTTATAATATGTTGAGTTATACTTTATAGTTTTCTTATTCATGCATATAAATGTTCATACAGCCATTTATTCTAATTGTACTGAACCACTGGAATGCATACATTTGTTTAAAACAGCAATGTATATAGCAACTTTTTCTATTTACATGTCATGGCAGTCGTTTGAGCCTAGTTGCAATATGATCTTATCAAAACACAGTCTTGCATCCTTCTTAGCATATATCAGTTTATCTTAGTTTATATCAGTTTATCTAAGTTAGTTTGAATGCTTAAAGCTTCTTACTGGCTGTGTTTTTATGAGTTAGTTTGACTGTTCAATGCTTTATAATAATAACATTATTTCTTGGAATAAATCAGAATGCCACAATAAACCATAAAAAATGAAAAGAGGACTCTCTTTGTAAATATAATCAAAGAGTAAACAAAATCCTCAACACTAAACTGTTTGGCAATAACTTCATTATTGCAATAAATACCTGGGCCATCCCAGTACTCCTTTACATGTTCAGTGTCATGAAATGGAATGAAAATGACCTATATGATACTGACAAGCTCAGGAGAAAACTACTAACCATACTAATCGAATTACGATGTTTACACCCCAAGTCCTCCACCATAATACCTGCCCAGGAAGGATGGAGGCCATGGACTGCAGAGCATCTACAAATTGTGTAATGTGCAAGTTTAAAAAAATATGATCAAGACTGCATGCTTCCACCAATAAACTAGTTTCCTTCCTGAGCAAATACGACTCCAAAGCAACTCCTCAGAACCTAAACAATGCTGATGTTAATATTGGTTTAAATGATACAGGATATGAGATTCGCAATGGGAAGAAAAAAACTCCACAGAAAATTTCACATGGTGAAAATATTGACAAAGCTGCATTCTTAACATGACTCAAAGCTGGGCACCTCTACCCTGAAACAGAAAGATTTGTTATATCTATACAGGACAGAGGAATTAGAACAAAAAAACTACAAGAAGCATATCCTGAAACTCTATGTTGTTGACAAAAGCTGAAAGTGTGGAAATGCAGGTTGAGGGTGAGTCAATTGAACATATAATGGCAGGATTGTTCAGTTTTATCAGAATCTGCCTACCTAGGTCGTCATTACCAAATTGATAAATTAATACACCAACACCTGGCTTGGTCACATAATTTGATTAATAAGGATACTCCTCCTTATTACAAATACTCGCCACAAGAGGTTCTCGCATCAACTGATCACTTATTATACTGGGATAGGCCTATTTTGACTGATAAAACAGTTGGATTTTAATCATCCTGATCTGCTGTTTATTAAGAAAAAAGAAAAAAATGCTGCAATCATTGACATCACCGTACCACTATCCCATAATACAAGGAAAAACAAAATGGAAAAACAAAGAAAATATGGGAAATTTAAGCTTGGAGATTAAGTGATTATGGACGTTGTATAAAATAACAATATATCCTGTTGTTATTTCAACTGAGGAGATAATGACAACTGGCCTCACAGATACCTTCAAGGCCCTTAACATCCCTAAGAAGATTCTCGTTGCCTGTCAGAGGGCGATATTGCAACAGATCTGCCCCATCACCAGAAATTTCTTAGTGAACACTTTTAAAGGAACTACAATGAATTTTGTTTCTCTCAAATTAAGCTCGACCCCTGGCAGTGCCAGAGAATGAATATTAATTAGTTTTTCATATAATAATAATAATAGAAAAAAAGATAAAGTTGCCCATTCAGACCATGCAGTCTATAGGGCTAATGATGTAAAGGTCATCTGTGTCCTGTGGCCAGCACAACAACCAACCGCCTTTACTTTCCACAAACTAATGTCAGGTACCCATTAGAGCTGAGTGGACTCAGAGGCACTCTAAAGGTCCTGAAACAAAAAATCCCAATCTTCACCAGCATTCAAACCTGGGACCCCCAGTTCAGCAGCCAAGAGCTTTACCACTTAGCCACCATGCCTCCAATAATAATAATAATAATCTTTATTATCCATAAGGCTGTGTTAAGTTTATATCATATGACAATCCTTGCTTCAGAACTGATGATACTATGGTTGTAAACATTAGGGTGTCCTACACAAAAGATGATGTAAGTGAAGAAAAACCCACTCGACAGCAGACTATAAATGTGAAATCTTGTACAACTGTGTTTAGTAGAACAAGGTTGAACATTGTTCTTAAAATTATTTGCAGAAAAACTTAAAACACCATTATTTTAAAGTAGTGAGAAAAAATAATCTTCAGAAAGATGAAAGTTGCTCAAATTAGGGCAAAAATATGAAGTTCTGTGTCATCACAACTAGAAATGAATGTTTGACATTGAACTAGGGAACATACACATTTTACTCATTGTGTTTAGGTGGCTATAAAATTAGTTATGCATAGGTTGTGTTAACAAATATCAAATGCAAGTTCAAACATACTGCTATTTGAATTGTTTAAGCATATTAGTTATAATGCATAAAATATCCAATATTAAAATGTCATTTTTTTAAGAAATTATGTTTTAAATGAGTTCAAAATGATACAATAAAAGATATATATATATATATATAATATTATATTACATATATTCTTCAGAATTGTTGTGTTTACATTTTTATTTTGTAAAGCCAAACTGGCAGTACTATAAGGCATATAATATCCAGATTTCTTCAGTGTAAGCAAGAAGTAAACTAGGAAATAAAATGTAATGTATATTTTTATTGAAGGCACAATCCAGGTCGAAATAAACACTAACATTTTACAAAAGTAAACAGAGATTTTCTTTTTTTTTTCTTCAAATATTGAAAAAAAATGTTGAGTGAACATAAGCATGTGTATAAATTTGGATATCTATTTCATTGGAGAAGGCAAAGCAATCTAGTTCTAGAACTGACAACCCCAAGAATTGTCAGAGTGCATGTGTGTGTAGATGTTGGGAGAAGTAAGAACATTTGTTAATTGTATATCTTCCCATTTGTTTCTTACAAAAACACAGACTTAAGTATTTTAACCTTAAGGCCTAGAGGGAGGACTAAATGATGTGAGGGTGTTTTCCTATAAGTTCCATTAGAAAAGCAAAGCAAAGATATTTTATCCTTAAGGGCTCGTAGAATTTACAAGTATTAGGATAGTGGGAGTTATGTTTTAATCTGTTCCATTAGTATATGAAAAATAAATGCTCCATCAATCATTCAAAATAATTTCATTTCAATTTGCTTTAACTAAAATCCATATATCAAATATTTCAAACAACTAAGTGCAGTATCAACTAGTTCTTACACAAAATTTATTTTTACAAAAAACAAAGTCCAATGTGAAAATTATAAGAAAAAAGTCTGAACTGGAAATATTTCTTAGGAACACGATACCAGCAGCCTATTGTGGTCCAAGGACTAGCCCACTTCTTGCTTTCACTTCTTTGTGTTAACTTTAAAACTAGAATACACAAACTAAGACTAAACCTACTATCAAAAAATGAAAAGAAATGAATGAATTGAAAAAACTAGCCATGGTAAAAGGAAAGAAATAAGTGAACAGAGCACGCCATACCAGGTGGTCTATTTGGTGTCACACACTGCCTAGTGGAAGAGGAGGAGGAAAGATAAGGGCATTAGGTGGCATGCATGAACAAAACAGGATGCTTCTGACTATGGTGAACACCTAACTACATGCCCAACATTAAAATGTATGTGATAATATGAATTAATAGTTTTAATATTCAAAATTATTCAGTTTTACTATTTTCCTAGTTGATTCATAAAAAAAAAATGTCAATAAACTCGTCATAATTATGAGAAAATATTCTAATCAGTTGGTTGTTATTTACTTTTAAAGTAAAGGTAAATTTATAAAAAGTTTTAAAAATAACTTGTACAATTTAAAGTGAACTTAAAATAAAATAGTTAAAATATGCTGTAATATAATATTGCACTTACATTTGATTGATCTTCACCTTTGGGAGAGCTTTCCTGTAAAAGAATTTTAAACATCATTCTTTGATTGCTGGTATACAATTAGTTGTTTTACAAAAACATCAATATAGGCCAAAGAGCATAATAACAAATACGAAATTATAATGATAGTGACGACAAGAAAGCGAAAAATCTAATTTTTAAAATCAGTTATGCAAGCAGTTTTTTAAAGAGAAAAAGCTAATTAGTATGCATTATAAGTTAGACCTAATTTAAAACGAATAGTAATCTTATAAACTTCATTTTCTTTAACATTTTATTTTATTATGCATTGTTTGTGAGAAATCAATTAAAAGATTAAGCCTTACTATTGTTGTATTTTTAGGTTAATCAATTTTCAATTGTTTATGATTTAATACTTGTGAATTAAAAGAACTTACAAATAAAAACATATTGGAAAAAAAAAAAGCCCACAAAAGAGGCAAGATGGCCCATACAAGAGGCACATTAAACCCAAAAAAAGAAGAAAAGAAAAGAGGCCCAAGGATACCTATGATGATAAAGCTAAAATTGAATAGCGCAAATTCTAAGGTTACCTTTAAAAAAAAAAAAAAAAAGATTAAGCCTTTTCAAAACAATTACATTATGTAAAGACCAGGAGAGGCTCGGTAAAGCGCTTAGCTTCCGAACCGAGGGTCCCAGGTTCGAATCCTGGTGAAGACTGGGATTTTCAACTTCGGAATCCTTGGGCGCCTCTGAGTCTACCCAACTCTAATGGGTACCTGACATTAGTTGGGGAAAAGTAAAGGCGGTTGGTCGTGGTGCTGGCTACATGACACCCTCGTTAACCGTAGGCCACAAAAACAGATGACCTTTACATCATCTGCCCTATAGACCACAAGGTCTGAAAGGGGAACTAATTAGGCCAGGTTCACATTGTCACGAGTCGAGTCTGTGACCTATTTCGACCAGTTTCTAGAAGCGAGTTCAAACCAGTGCAAGTGTCCAGCGTAAACAAGTTAATTTTAGATATCCAATCAAAGAAAGAGGTTAAAGGAAAAAATAGCACATGTCAGCTTCTAGAAGCTCAAAGCTACTAAAATAATTATCTGAGAAGGTTCCATGATTCTGGAACGTACGATCAAAGAAAGTATAAATAAGGGGAAAGTCAGTTAGACGGGGTCCTCGCATAGTAGTAGTTCTTGTAGAGCGTTGGTCCTCGCTCAGTCCTCGATTAGTAATAAGTTTCATGATATTACCAGGTCCATTAGTTAACGTTTTATTAGTTGAAGTTATACTAAGTGACGTTTCATGTATCATTTAAGTTTTATTTATGAAGTATCAAGTCAAGTTGTTTTGTGAGAAGTTAATTTGATGTGAAAGTTGAAGAAGTATTATTAAAGAAGTTTAAGAAAATACAGAGATATGTTTCTTTCTTCATTTCATATGAATTCATCAACTAATTAATACAATCCTCGGCCTGTTCGTCACATATATTGGCACCTCCTAACGAAAAAAGGCATCTATAAATAAAGGCACCGACGAAGTCAAGCATTACATTCTAACAAGTTCTACGAATAAAAAAAAAAAAAAAAAAAGAGCCTCTCACGAATAATTCATAGCCTCTCATAACGACAAAGCCTCAAATAAAGCCTTATAAGAAAAGCCTCTTTCAGAAAACTTCAACAAGACGTACATTCATTGCAACGAAAAGTATTTTACTGCCATTTCATGACAAAGTATTCTATGATTGAAACTTCCAGTCAACAGGTCACATAATATTTGACAGAGAGAACGTCCTGCGGGAAAAATCTTCTGTTTTAAGGTCAGAACCTTACATTTTATATTTACTAAGCTGTGAAAGCTATATTCACTAAGCTGTGAAAGCTATATTTACTAAGCTATGAAAGCTACATTTACTAAGCTGTGAAAGCTACATTTACTAAGCTGTGAAAGCTACCTTTACTAAGCTGTGAACGCTACATTTACTAAGCTGTGAAAGCTACATTTACTAAGCTGTGAAAGCTATATTTACTAAGCTGTGAAAGCTACATTTACTAAGCTGTGAAAGCTACATTTACTAAGCTGTGAAAGCTATATTTACTAAGCTGTGAAAGCTACATTTACTAAGCTGTGAAAGCTATATGTCCCACAGGACATACAGAGATACGTTTCTTTCTTCATTTCATATGAATTCATCTTCTTATTAATACAATCCTCGGCCTGTACGTCACACACATCTAACTTTGCATTCACTTGCACTGATCCTTTGATCTGCAGCACAGCACCATTGGGGCACTACACAAGATCTGTCAACCTTCTTTCTCCATTCTTATCTCTCATTTGTCTTTGATATAATTTCATTTGGATGTTCTTTCTGAAAATATTGAAGCCTGCCTGGGTGGACCACTTCGGGGGACGATTTTAAGTTTGTGTTTCCACACAAACTGTCTTTGTAACCTTGTTTTATATGTTTCTCTGAGTCTATTATTATTATTAGGAGCTAAATCTAATCATAAGATTATCACTACATGCAAAGATGAACACATCTATTTATAGCAGTAAAAAAGTGTTGCAAGAAGATCTCCATATGCTCTGCTCATACACACAAAAATGGAGGTTAGAAATAAACACCACGAAGTGCTGAGCCTGAGCAGACATGCTCTGATCACTGTATTTAGGAGCAGTCCGATCACAGACAGACTACAGCCTACCTGTGCAAATTTATGGCTCTAGGACTACTCTTGAACAACTTGATAAAATACAGTCCCAAGCACTAAGATTTGTCTGTGGAACCTTTAGGACAAGTCCAGTAAATGCGGCTGAAATAATGGCTAATGTAAATCCACTAAACCTTAGGAGGGAAAGGTCAGTACTGACCTGCTTTGAGCGGTATAAAAGGCTGGATGAACAACTCCCAGCTAGAAAACTAGTGGATGGTTGGAGATGCAGAAGACATATTCAGATGCAGTCTTTTATGCATCATGCCACTAGACTATCTGATAAAGCTGGCCTCTCCACCAACCGACAAAACATTCAACGCTTTCATCCCCTTCCCCCTTGATGTCGCCCAATGACCCCAGACATACCTTTGAAACTAGTAGACCCTAATGCCACTAAGCTAAGTCGTTCATCTAACGACCTTCAAATTCTAGCATTAATACCTTCAAGCCCAGTGCTATTTTGCATACACTGATGGGTCGGCATCGATAGATTCTGGAAGAGCAGGCTATGGAGCCTACATCGACTTTCTTGGCTCTCACTCAGTCAAAATCTTTGGACCATGTGGTAGTGTTTGCAGTTTTGATGCGGAGACCATGGCAGTTAGTAAAGCCTTAAAAGTCATTGACTCTCAACTCGGCGAGGGACATTTGAGGGCAACACAGATTGCTGTGGTCACTGACTCAAAATCTGTACTACAGGCTTTGCAAAGCCCCGGACCATGGCCCACCTATTTCACACTGTTATCATGGCTTCACACAACATAAAACAATGCTATGTAATAATAATAATGCAGTGGGTACCGAGTCACATAGGTTTGACTGGCAACACTATTGCAGACTTGGCCCACCAGGGAGGGCAAATTCCACCAACTGAACAGGCTGTAAGTTTTCATCATGCTCTGGCTATAATTAAAAAAAACAGAAATGGAAAAGTGGTTTGAGTGCTGGAACAAGTCCCAAAAAGCCTGTGGAGTCCGGGAGAGCATGAGACGCCCTGACCGCACTTCCCCGTGGTGGAGGCTGTCCAGGCCTAAGCAAGCTATTATAGCACAGTGCAGCACAGGCCATTGTCCTGATGGCTCATATTTCTCATGGCTATGGCCAAATTTCGATTCACTGTGCACCCCCCCCCCCCCCCCATGTGGAGAAGAAGAGGAAACCGTGCCTCATATCCTGTTTGACTGCCCCAGACTTGCTGATCTCCGTCTCAACAGGTTTGGGAAAAAAAATTCTCGACCTGTATGGTGACAAATATGCAGGGTTTCTGTCCAGGGCTTTTGCAAGAGAGGATTTGAGCCTCTCAAGCCCTCACTCAAATGGAGTTTGATGATGATTTATAGCAGTACATAACAAATCTAATAAGGAAAAATGAAGCATTTGACATGACTCTGCAGACCAAACATATTTGTCACATCTGATGCAAAGACAATGTCTGCTGGCAGGGTTTAGTTTAGTTGTTTTCACTGTGTAATAATAATGCTCACCTCAGTTGTTGCTGAAGATTTGGCATCTTGGTGTTTGGATGGTAGAAGTCCATGAAATGACTGATTTCTTCTCACACTTGTAGCAGACTTTTTAAGGACTCCACCTTCCATGATAATGGGGCTGTGGGTGAGCTGACTAAACTCTGTTGGTGGCTGCCAGTGATCTGAAGGACTTCTACACACACAGAAAAAAAAACAAAAAAAAACTTAAGTATTAAAAAAAATTGGATTCGTTTCTGATAAAGAAATTTTCTTGAAGCATGTACACAATCTAATCGACATTCTAAACTGCAGAATTATTCCATTAATTGAAAGAGAAACACAGTTGTGAAGTTCTCCCTCCAAAGGTAAATGATTTTGTTTAATAGGACCTTGTGCCTTTTAATTTCTCTAACAAAAGTCAAATACCCATAAGAGATTAGACGATCCTAAAATCCAGAAATGAAATTCTCACTCTGGACAAGATTTTCAACTCTAGAACCATCAGCTAAAGGCCATATTGTTAATAAACATTTTTACATGTTTGAAGTACAGTTTACTAACATTAAAAACTTAATCCATTCTAGAACAAACATTTTCTTGTGTATCAGGATTTCTCATAGTATCACATCATTACAATGTCATTTCATTTGTGACACAGAAAATTAAGTTTATTAATAACTATATGCTATTTTTAGACAAGAGTATCTATCAGATGTATTGCTAATCTATTGACATCACCTACAAATCTAAGCAGATTTATTTTTAAATTATGTTTTCTATGCACTTTAATTAGTAGTCAATCTTTTTAATGATCAGAATTGTGCAACATATTATGCTAGTGTAGTTCCATACTTTAGTGGAACATTCACTATAAAGAGACCAACTGTTACCTACTTAATAACTACATAAACAATTTAACTCCCATTATTTTTAAAATGCTACAAAACCAATTAATGTATATAAGTTAACTACCTTTGGTGTTTACTTTTCTTTGTTGATTGTCTGCTGTCATCAGAGTGACTTCCACTTGAACTTTCACTTGGTGCTTTGGGTGGTAGCTGTGATAAACTTTCAGCATCACTTTCACTTAAGTTACGTGACCGACTAGACCTTCTTTCATCATCAGATGGAGGTTTAGAACTTGTATCGCTGTCCTTGTCCTCAGATCTTTTCTGACTGTGCATTTCCTTTTTAAGAGCTTCCATGCTGGGTAACAATACATCTCTAGACAATAAATTTTGACTTACAGACTGAGCTTTGCGACTTTGTCCTGCATGTTTGCTCTCTGCATTGGCATCTACTTCTTCCCTGTTGCTTTCAGGCAATGAGTCAGCACTAGGGGACCTCTTAGATGGCTCACCAAGAGCACTTGATATTGACTCATTACTAGAAGATCTTCGACTTGACTCAAACTTGGACAATTGATCTGAGGTACGACTGCTTTCTTTTAATTTGCTGAGTTTACTCCTCTCTATAAGCTGTTCAGCAACAGATATCCTTGGTCTATCTTCACTAGAAGCGATACTGACCACAGGACTGCTTGGACGACTTCCAGACGAATGCCGATGACGACCATCAATAACTGGCCTATTTACTGAAGGAACACCATCACTATGAACATGAGAACTTCCATCATTCTCTAATCTATCATCTAGTTTAAGTTCTTTTTTGTCTTTTTCTTCTTGAATGTCAGGGATTATTTTAGGTGAAGTATTTAAGTCCCTGCTGCGCTGTCGTCTGTGTCCATGGCTCCTGCCTGATGAATCTGAACCACCATCTACTTCAAGTCTTCCTTCAGATCTTTGCTTCTTCTTTAGCTTCATAAAATTTTTGACACTTTCATCCAGGCTTGAAGGTTCACGATCAGATTCAGCATTGGCTCCACTGCCCTCTTGATAAGCTTTATCCAGATCCCGGCTCCTTGTCCTTCGATGTCCTTTATGCCCACTGCTTGGGCTTCCAAATGTTAACCCACCAAGATTTTGTTCAACAATAGAATTTATGCTTTCAATGAAAGAATTGCCCTTCTCAATGGTGAACGTTGAGGACATACTAATAGAATGCATTTTAGATGAAGCATCTTCAGACATGGTGGCCTCATTGGAACCAGTTGCAGGGGAAGATTTTAATGCATCATTTTTCTTTAAAATTTGATGTTCAGGTTTCACTAATCCACTAGGGGGTGACTCTCTTCTTTGGGGAGACAACCTTACATTCAGTGATGAAGGACTCTCACCAAGCTCACTGGTAACAGATCTGTCCCCAGTTGCAGATATGCTCATTGTTGATGTTTGTTTGGTTATGTCTCTATTGGTTGGTGAGATGTTAAGCTTTTTATCTTCCTGCTTATCCGAATCTGACATATGACTCAAACCATATTGGATATTTTGGTTCAGCTGACCTTTATTCTGACTTCTGTGTTTATGAAGTTTGGGGTGAGTCAGTATTTTTGACAAATTACCAACTCCCTGGTCACTGACTATACTTATATTCTGTGGCAGTTCATCTGACTGGCTCAAATGGCTGTCCTGATTGGAATGTTTATGGCTGGATTTAGAGTATGTTTTTATGGAGTCTGGTCTAGGAGATTTCCTATGCCGTCTTTGTCTCAGCCTGCGTTTGCTGACTTCCTCAGAGTCACTGTCTTGCGAGCTGTCACTGTTTGGTGTACACAATATTCTCTCTGAGCTCTGAGCTAACTTACTCATAAGAATATTGGACTCGAGAGATTCTCCAAAACCAGATAATGCCTTGACATAAAATCTGAGAAGCAAATAACAACAAATAAAATGCATTAAAAAAAATTATAATAACAAAAGTAATAGATTTATGCAGATTTCAAGAGAACTAATTAATGATTTTTGTTCAGTAATCCATACTTGTCTTTTGTTTAATGAAATAACAAAGCAAATGAAGTATTCAATTTGTAGACTGACATTGTACAAGACATAATTGCTTACTTGTATGTCATAGAAGAATTTAACCCCTCCACAAGCACTGAAGTACTGTTACAAATAAATGCCTTAAGTTTATCATTGACATAGATTCTGTACCCTGTAAGAAAGATTGACACATAATTGTCAGTATCAGACTGGTGAAGCAGGACGTTTTGGCTATATTTTTGTCCGCTATTTTTGGAATTTAAGTTTGTTATTTAATTATTGTTAGGTTTAGGCTTCCATCCATACTTCACAGTATGCGTGCATGAAATATTTAAAGTTATTAAGACTTTTTTTTTGTGGGGGGAGGGGTAGAATGTATACTTTGTTTATCTTTGTATAATGTAGTGAAAAATCTGTTTATTAAACATTTTAAACACATTTTTAAGTGAAAAACATTAGTAGTTTTTGTACATTATATATACAAGTTATTTTAGTTGTTTTTTTTATCTGACCAGTCCGAAGGAGATAATCGCCAGACACATGTTGCCAACGACTAGTGCTTCGTCCTGGTTTTGTCTTCATTTGTTTGACTTTACCTGCGTCAAGGGAAGATGTGTCACCCAAATCACCCCTAACGCTAACCCAATTTCTCAAATTATATCTTTTCAGAGTATCTTAGCATGTTCGGATATTAAACTTATCTCAATTCTTTTTTTTAAATGTCTTATGGAAAGAAATCGAAGAATGTCATCCAGTGCACTTAGCAGAACTCACATATAATAAAGGGGAGGGAATAGCATGTCATTATCATTCAGGAATCTGACATATTATACATTCATGAAATGAAAGCAAAACCTTTCTAAAAAAATAAATTTGCTGGACGATGTTAGAATTCATACTATACATACAATATTATAGTAGAGTGAATAAAAACATTGTCATACAAGCTATGTGCTTATTAAATTATCATCAAATTATATCTCGAGCCAAAATGTCCAGCGCCAAAACGTCTGCGCCAAAACGTCACATATTGCAGACTGGACACGTATCTAATAAAGTTTACATATGATTTGTTATCAGTGGATAGAAATAAATCATTAAAAAGACCTGCAAGCATGGATTGCAATATTTTCATCTAGAGCTATCATTTATTATGAGAAATAAAGTTAACTAGTTAGCATTACAACAGATGAACAGATGGAGAAATGCAAAGAAAAGAAAAATGGAGAACAATTATCCTATAGAAAGAATGACATATTATTGTCAGTATCAGATTGGAGGCTCATCTATTAAAATGGTTAGATATATCTTATCAGTTGATAGAAATAAATCTATAATAAGGTGGTTAGTGGTTTCAAATAGTATCAGATATAAATTTAACTGGTTAGCATTACAACATATGAACAGATGAAATGGGGGGTGGGAATGGAGTGGAAAGAGCAACAGAGAAACAGTGAAGTACAACATTAATGTTTTTAAGGGGGGGTGTTGGTTTTGTGGTATAGCACTTGAATTCTCAAGCAATGTGTCATGAATTTGATTCTGGTTGAATATTGAGATTTTGAACTTTTTAAGGTGTCATTAAATCTTCCCACTTCTAAATGATACCCAACAAGTTGGGGAGAGCAAAGGGGAACTTAACTTTAAAAAAAATCTTTTTTTATTACCACTACTCTTTCTTAAGACTTTTCCCATTTTTTAAAAACAATTATAAATAAGTAGCATGTGTTTTCAACAGAGTGAAAAACGATTTACCAATAATATGTTTATTTCCCTTAAACTCCACAGCATCTCTGCCTCGTGATGATGGTTTCCATGACAACATCAGTGAATTATTGCTGTGGTGCTGAAGCTTAAGACATCGGGGAGGAGTGGGTGCACCTGGCACTGACACCTGCTGAAAATAGGACTCTTCCTCTTCTGATGGGTAAGGAGACAAAGAATTAGGAATTAAACCTGTAGAGAAATAAAATAGTAAAGAGTTAGGAATTAAACCTGTACAGAAATAAGATAATAAAGAGTTAGGAATTAAGCCAATAGTGAAATAAGAAAATGGGTTTAGCATTTAGCCCTATAGAGAAGAAGAATAAAGAGGAATTGAACCTGTAGAGAAATAAAATAATAAAGAGTTATAAATAAAACCTATAGAGAATTTAGATAATATAGAGTTGAAAATAAACTTGTGAAGAAATAAGATAATATAGGAATTAAACCTGGTGAGAGATAGCATAATGTATTGATGAAATTGTGAATGAATATGCAGGATGTCTACAAAATCGTTTTATTACTTTATACTAATACAAAGAAATAAAATACTAAAAAGTGCTATGATTAGTCATGTTGATCTAATTTGTCCCAGGATGTATTATCATGACTTACTCCAGTATTTACTTTCATCCTGTGAATGTTTCCCAAGCAGATTCATGTCATCTTTGAGTGGAGTAATTTGTATTTCATCTGAGTTATCTACAGAAACAAAAGTATGCTCAAAATAATTCAAATTTGACAAAAGTATGTAGTATAGTGTAGTATAAATAGTTTATTTTTTTGAAACATTATAAGGGAGAGGGATGACAACCTGCTTTTGTTGTCATCTATTTACATTGATTTTCTGAGGATAGGACATTCATGAACAGGCTTAACTATCCCACCTTATGCTAGAGGAATTAATTCTTCTTTGAAAACGCACTAGAGTCTCAACTGTCCAGCAGTAGAACAGGATCTTTGACAAGTCAGATGATGACTGCTTCAATAACACCATATCCTATCAGGTAAGAGATAAAAATTTAAATTTTTTATCCACTGAACTAACCTGATAGATCCAAACTTGGAATCTCTAAACTATTGCTTTTGAACACTGCTGAAGAAACTGAAGCCAGAGTTTCTTGAAGCTGTGATACCTAAAAAAAATTACCACATTAAAATAATATATCAAATATTAACATTTATTCAACTTTCAATAATAACTGTATTTAATTTAAATCATATTTATTTTTAATTTTAGAAAACTTTTCTAATTAGTTTAGCATATTTTGTTTATTAAACAATCCCTATAATTCTAGTAATTGAATGAAAGTTTCAATGTTTCTTTCTTTTATTTTATATTGCCCTGGTATTGCTTGTATTTATGTGTAATTGCTTTTATACTCATGTGCTTTGCAATTATTGATATTTTTTTAAACAAATAAACCTTGTTCTAAAAAAAAATTCTTGCTTAAAGTTGATTATTGCAACTAGATTTTCAAAATAAAGAGATAGTTGAATGTTTTTGTGCAGAAATTAAATTTGGAGAAGAAAAAAAAATGATTAGAGTTACAGTTTAAAGAGAATATAAATAATAATTTTTGAATGTGTCATTCTTTTTTTTCAAATAGTGCTATTTATATTTCTTTTAATTCATTTGCAGCGCACATGATACATTCTTGCAATGCTGCTGATTGAAAACTTTTTCTATGGACTTAATTATTTATTGCCCACCTGGCTCTGAAGACTCAAACATGTCCTCTCCAGCTCAGAAGCTCTGTTGCTATCATTGCCAATCATAACAGGAGATGGCAGAGCAGTAGTTAGAGGGCTGTAGTTGGCAGAGGAATTGTTGAGGTCTTTACTAGATGATAGACTCTGAGACTTTAAAACCTGTACCTAAATTATGATCAATAGTTATGAAACATGCATAAGGGCTTTATTAAATAATAGAATTTTAAAACAAAAATATCAAATGGACAACAATAATGGCTAACAAAAACACAAAACATTGCTTTTATGATCAATTAAATTTTTTAATTTTAGGTGTTTTTTGCTTCATATTATTAATATTACAGTATACAGCACACCCATTACAGCCCAAAGCAAGGCGCTGGAAGAGTTGGAAATCTCCAACTATCTTGGCAGTATCCTGGACAATCAGGGAGTAACAGATGCATATATCAGAACCCAGGAAATAAACACCACCACCAAGATAAGGCTCTTCAACACCATTAGAAAATATATCATTATGTTGTTGTTATCATTTTTACTATGTTGAAAAGTATTCCAAAATTAATGTATCACTAAAGCACTTGTCTCAATACTAATTGTAGGATAGAAAACATTAACATTTTGTATCCATATCAATACAGCATGTAACTTACCTCATTATATAAGATTCTAATTGCCTCCATCTGTAACACTCTAATTCGTTTCTCTTTTTCATAAAGCTGTCGATTTCTAAACAGACAGAAATTTTTGTTTAATTTCTACATTCATTATTGAAGAATCTAAATCCGTTATTTTCAATTAACTTTGATAAACTTGAACCTTATTCATATTATATGCAGTTAAGAGAATTTTTGCTAAAACCTTTTTCCAATTACTTGACCAAGGATAAACACTTGATCATTTATAGCTATAAAATATATTTACAATTTTGTCGAATTTACCACATACTCTTCCCTCGAGGAAATAAAAAACTAAACTACTACCTCTCCAAGTCTTTTCTCAATAAGATGATGTGATCTTCTGCTCGTCTGGCTCTAATCTCTTTACGTACAGATATGACATGATTGTTGTGCTCCCTGGTCCAATAACCTCTCCAGAATGACTGAATGATTATGGCAGCTTTGTGACCTGATCAAGCAAAACTAATGTTTAAAATATTTTCATGTACATAAAAAAAAGTTTTATAAAACAGACAAAATTGAAAACAATAAATACATTAACACTTAAAAAAAAAAAAAAAGATAATTACATTAATTGTTTACCTAATTGAGGATCCGATGGCTGAAAATTATTTGAAAAATTTGAAGCTTTTTGATGGGAGGCTCTCTTTTCTTTGTTGATCTTCCCCTTCATCTCTTTGGTCTCTTTTTCTAATCGGTCTGGAGATCCTAATCTTGTCGCTTTAACATCTCCTTCACCTCTACTTTGTTGGTGTGGTCTGTCTGATGGTTTCATTCTTTTATAATAGGAAGGAGATAATGTCTCCTTTAGTTTATGACCATTTTGATTAACTGCTTTCTTGTTCAAGGCTATTGTCTTAATATAATTCAGCTTGTCCTGTGGTGCATAACCTGCCTTGACATGGTCTGTAGACTGAACATCTGACTGTGGTTGTTGCCCCACATGTTGTGACTGATACCCAACAAACTGGGGTTGATGATTAGTGGTTTGATAACCAGTGGTTTGATGACCAGTAAGCTTTGTCTGATCCCCATCACCAAATGCATTTAAGCTGTGACTTTCAGACTCACTCACTGTCTGCTCACTGCTAGATTCATAATCCTGACTTCTAGCAGTTGGCAGCAAGCTGTCTTTATGACTACTGACAGAGGGCTCCGAGGAAGATGTCTGAGGTCTGGCCATTTCAAAGCTGGGTTTTATGTAGCCTTTCATCAACTGGTTTAAAGACCGGACTGGTCTTTGATCAAGACTGTCGTATTTTGTAAATCCTGGGAGCCTTGAATCTGCAGCTGTGTGTGGTCTGAGAGGAGAGGCTTTGTTTATATTCCCCTCTTTTTTCAATGTCTCTGATCTGTCTGATGCAGTGAAAGGTCTTCTTATTGCAATAGGACTAGAAGGTACATCGAATGGGAGATAGACAGATTCTGATTCTAATAAGCTGACACTGCTTCTTGTCTCACAATCTATTTCTAGAATCACAAGAATAATAAAAGAGCTTTTAATCATCCATGTTCAGTAAACAAAGATACATCTTTTATCTAAGCCAGTGGCTACCAAATGTTTCTGGCCTTATTCACAAAACATTTTTATGAATAAAAAAAAAAAACAATATGAATTACGGAAGACTAAGGGAAAGAAAACATAATCAAAGTCTTTGAAAAATCACTGACCTCAAAATACAAACAAAAGTTCAGAATAAAGCAATACATTCAAGAATACTTTAATGCACAATTTATCCTTTTTGAAATCTTTGCAACTTTAGCAATTTTACTATTAAAAAAAAGCTTCTCAATAGAGACAAGAGATTTAAAAAAAAAGAATGTAGTGATAGATTTTGTTTATGAGCTGGAGGTCTGTAGAAAAAGATTATTATTTTAGCTTTTTTTATAGCGCTACTTTCATGCTTATAGCATGCTCAGAGCGCTTTTGGTCCAAGCTCATTTGTGGACTGGTGGGGGGGAGGGGATATCTAGGAGTTGGTTTTCCATGCTTCCCTTAGGCGCTCAGTAAACACAACTCTGCCCGAGTCGGGTGTCGAACCTCGAGCCGCCTTCTAGGTAGCCAAGCCAAGCCATGTTCAAGCGCACTTGGCCTCTCGACCACGCTAGATCAGATAATGACACAGACACATTATTAAATAAATCCAGTGGCTCAAATTTTTAAAAAAATTGTTTTAAAAAAATACAACAAATCAATGCAAATAATTATAGCTTCAACAGTGTCAATCAATACTTTTTTTCCTGTGTTTTTTTTTTTAAAGAAATCCATTTCTGGACAGATTTTTTTTCTAAACACTGCTAAAACTACTGGGCTGTTCTTTTGTTCTCTATACATGAAAGATTATTGGAAAATAAACAAAAGTCCTTAATTTAACCATAGTGTCAAATGTATATCTGCAAAAGAACATTTAAGTCATAAAACTTATTTCAAGAGTAGTTTAATGTTGAAACAAATAAAATGTACCAAACAAACAAAAAATATATACTTCCTTTTTTACTTTGTGTTTTGTTTTACATGTTTTGGTTGTTCCTTCAGAATTTAAGATTATTACATTCTAGCCTAAACATCCTACAAGATGGGGAATGGTGGCAAATAAGGTTTGAACCCAGGATGATCAAGACAATAGTCCAGAGCGCATACCATATGACTAGTTATCCATCCTAGTCCATAATTGTGGATGGAATTATGAATAACATCATCAGCCCTGAACTTACAAAGTTTACATAGAAAAGAATATTTTTATTATGTAAAATAAATGATTGAACAGTTCCTACTAATCAGTCAAGACATGATAAGGTGAAAGAAAAATACAGTTGCTTTGCCCTATATTTAAAAAATGAATGCATTGGATGTAAGGACATATCTAGAAAGATAGAGCTAGATAATTAAATGGTACATTGTTAGTTTTTTTTATTATTTTTGTAACACAGCATTTAATAAAATTGAATATTTGAAATAACATGTACATCATTAACAAAAATAATAATTAAAAAAAACATTGGCCAAGAACTATAAAGGTTTGGACTTACCACTCACTACATCCTGTATCCTGATATCATTAGATGGGGCTACCTGTCGGTCACCATGTTTTCTTATATCAATAGATTCTGTAAAGATAAAAGTATGAAAATTCATCAAAATGTTTAAGTTCTACATAAAACAATGATCCCTGGAATAAGAATTCTATACAAGCATTGTACTTAGTGAGATGACAAATATATTAGCCAGGTGTTTAATAAGTTTTACAAATTCATTATTCTTATACGTTTATATATACAAATTAACAACAACAACAGAAAAAAGAGACCTTTTGAATACTGAATTTTATTGAAACAAAAAAGGGTAAAAAGAAAAGAGTGGAAAAACTGTGGATGCAACAAAGGTTTGTATGTAGAGGACTACAATAATCACTCACCTGCCCAGGCATGTCGTTCCCCAGGTATATCTGACACTGAATCTAAAGACAACTGGGATGTGTCAGTGTTGTCTTCTGTAAATATAAATGTGCAATACTTGAATATTTAATTAATATAATATTAATAATAATAATAATAATCATCTTTTTAGCTTTCTTCTGAATGTTTTTCTCAAACAGTTATCCAAATGGGGTTTGTGTTGTAACAATGACTTTACCAGCAGCATTTAGGCATGGGCACCCACAGGAGACGGGGTTCAAGGTGGTGTATATGCACCCCTTGGATTCTGAGTAGCCAAATTCTAGCAAATTTTTTTGCACCATCAAATCAATTAACTTCTAAGCAGTGACGTCACTAGGGGGGTGCAGTCCGCACTGGGTGACACCCGTTAGGGGGGTGACACCCAAGTAAAAAAAATGCACTTTGTAAATAAAAAAAAAAAATAAATAAATAAACAACAGTGGCCAAATATTGGAAAATGTTATTCACATTTAATAAATAGATCTACTTTTTTTTTTCATTTTGAATAAACATATTAAATGAAATTCTATCAAAAGGTTTAAAAATGCTACACTTAGTGTATCAAGGAAAACGTGAAACCTTACATTCAGATGTTTACGAGTTGCATATATGTATATGAACACTGCTTTGATTTTAAAAAATTTTTTTATTGAATCTATTGAATTTATAGCTTGCACTGTAATATCAGGATGCCAACCAATAATCACTGTTTAATTAACAAATGACTACATTCTTTAGGCATAAAATATTGTTGAAATCTCACATATTATTAATGTAAATTTTGTTGAATTGGAAAGTAAATAAGTGGCCATTGAGATTTCTGATGATGATGATGTTATTTCATTTGTTCTGTAAAAGAAGCTCTAGCCAAGATGGAAATGTTTCAATGTGTCTGTCGAATGTTATACTTGAATATTGTAGGAGATTTTTTTCTTGGTTAGTGCCAAGATTGGTTCTGATGCTTCCTAATAGTGACGACTTAATCACTTAATGTTGTCAACTATTTTCAACTAATTGTATTGAAATGAAATAGAAATTTGTAACTTAATTTAATGTGTGGTTGAAATTTAGTCCTCAATTGGAACATTAAAAGACGTTCAGAGAATTCATCTTGATTGGAAAACAAGGGCATCCGGCTACAAATACAATTGACAAGGAAGCCGTTGCTATGATTGATGTAAAGAAGAAAAACAATGGAAGTTTATTTTGCAGAATATTTGACATTTTATGACTATATTAAGAACAAGTTTTATTATGTGCATTGATCGTTTTTTAACTCATAGCTTCAACTCTTACTAGAAGGGTAATCATTGATGTTGCAGATAAATATGGAGCTATTCAACGGAAAAATTCTTTAGTTCAACAATCAACAAAGTATTGTAGATGTCAGTTTCAAAATATTGGCGTATATGATGGTTTTTCAAAAGGCAACATTCAAACAGAAATACCATGACTGAGAATGGATCTAAAGGCAACAAAAAATTTTCTTGAAGAAAATAAAAGTTGACATTGCATGATTCAAATATGCCACTAACACCTTAAAAAATATCTCTAAATCATTTAACAAGCCTTCAACCATTTCTTACCATCTGCTTATCTTTGGCATTTCATGTGAAAAAGGATTTTTTATTTAGGATTTAAATTAAAATTAAGAACTTTTAGAGACAAAGGCACAAACGACACTTTCACAAAGTGGAATTTTATTAAAAATGAGTCGTTACAGACATTAGCTTCAAGTTAATGATATGTTTTCAAGTTTGAAATCCAGAAATAAAAAAAACTTGCAATTTACACAACATTGAACTATAGATTAATGGCAATGTCTTAGATTCCAAAGATTAAGGATGCGTGCAGAGTTTCACATAGCTACGAAAACCCAGTGAACGATAGATAAATTGTAATAAACAACTGAATTTTAAAATGTAATAGACACTCATTTTATAGTTTTTTGTTGAAAAAACAAATAGTATAGGTAATTATAAACTATATGTATTACAGCACAACAAACCAACGAAAAAAAAAAGATTTTTTTAATGGGAGGAGGGCGGGGATGACACCATGAGCTGACCGCACCGGGTGACACCCACTCTGGTGACGCCACTGCTTCTATGTAAACTAACTAAAGAAGTAGTACTTTCACTTAAGTACAATTATAAAGATATGTTAATGTGGTAGTAGACTAGCCTAGGTGTTATGGATTGTGTGTTTCTATGGTGACAGTGGGAAGAGGTTAGCAATTGAATGATGCAACATAAGTTACAGTGTCGTCTTTTGGTCTTTGTTAAGACAGACGATTCTGAACGTGAAACTGGAAGGTTTTGTTATTGTAGTGAGTAGTAAAATATATTATTACTTAAGTCAACTACATTTATTTCATTTGATCACAAGTTGATTTTGTCTAAATTAGAAATAAAGTGTTATTTAGTATTGTTCACAAAAGAAAGTTATTCAAGTTATTTGAAGTTTTATTACTTAAGATATATTACACAGTTTAGTTGTCTACCAGCACGTTTGGTGCTGCAAGTCAATGACTTATCAGGAATTGATGGCCGACCATATGCGCGCACCCCTCTGGATTCTGAGTATTCTAATTTTGGCCAATTTTTTGCACCTTTAAATCAATTAATTTGTTCTAACTTGCAACTTAACAAGTAGAGCTTCCATTTTTAGTACAGCTGTAAGGATAACCTATTATAGTAATAAAAAAACTACAATGAGTTAATGGCCAACCATGAATGCTTTATTAGAGGCTTGCAATTCTTTGTTCTATAAAAAGTGTGAAAGATTATATGGCACGTTAGTCGTGAAGATTTGTTTTCATTTGCACATAATTATACTTATTAGTATATTTAGATAAAAGGTTTGGAATGTGATAAATGTTTGTCTGTTTGTTGTTGTTTTTTTATGCTTTTTGATGTGACAATGTGAAAGTTTCTTTGCACAAAAGTGAAGAGTGCAGTCATCTTGGCCAATGTATTTACATCTTGAGTAGTTGCTGTCAATGTTAGCGCTAGATAAAATAACAGGTTTAACATATTCACCAGTTTACGATGGCAGAGAATATTTGAAAATTCTTACATGCCATCCTCAGAGTCAAAATGTTGATTTGGATCAGTGGAGCACTTGCAGCAGCAAGAAACCAAAATATACTAGAAGCATCATCATGAATTAACTGCATTTGTTGGGTATTTTGGGTATTAGTAAAGTTATTGACAGTTTCGGCAGCCACAGTCCATGTTTGCAATAGTAAACAGTTTATGCATATGTTTAATATTTCAATAATAGTCATTAAATATTAACAAGTATTAACAGTGCACTCAATATCACATAGGGATGGGGGGGGGGGACCAGTTCTTTTCCTTAGTTTTCTCAGTAACAAGAAAATTGAAGCTAAAACTTTGAGCCAAAGGTGGCAACTTGCACCCCCCTGCAAAAAATCCTGCGGGCACTCATGCATTTAGAATTTAATGAAGTTTATTTTTATTTTTTATTTGGTCGAATTGGTACAATTGTAGCCACATCATTTTGTTCCAGATATATTATTATCCTAGAATAAGCATACTTACTCCCCCTTATATTAAGTACAAATCCTTTGACCTGCCTGCCACAAGTTCATTAAGGTACAACTAACCTGTGAGGCTTGTGTCTTGGGGATACCAAGATGTCTGAGATCGAGGGCTAGAGGACAGATTATTCTGGAAGTGCTGGAACTTGCGTTGTTTTAATAATTGGCTAAGTTTGGAGCTGTCTTCTGTTCGTAGCTAGAAAATAAAAATTTTAAAAAATTATAATAGAGTCTGACATCACAATTAGATTTTTTTCACTGATGTAGACAGATTGTACTACCCACATACTTAATATTTCATTGATCTTTATCTAGCACTAAGATTTGTTGCTACACATTTTAAGCTCCATGCTATAATCAGTTATATAACAACCTGGATACATTCAACAATTTAAAGATGTTCAATAAAGTTTAATATAAAAAGAAAATAAATCTATATTCTAAGAGCAGTGGTTATAGAGAAATTAAGAGATTTTACACAATAGAAACACTGATCAGCAAAATGAACACGTTTGTCTGTTTTTTGCATCATGACTTTAGCAAATAAAATGTCCTGCACTGTGAATGTACACTGATAAATGAACAGCTCACGAATAGTCTTTTTGATAATATTGTTTTTAGTTAACTAGAAATCTGCTTCAACCTGTCTTTTGTTATCATCCCCCCCCCAACTATTTCAGATGGAGGATGGGGGAGGGGGAGCTTTTGTTAAAAAGCTTTTATTTAAAAACAATTGTGAAGCATCAATACAAACACTTCTGAAGATAATGGGCTTTGTTACAATCGTAACATTACTGATAGGTAAAGTAATACTTCAAACACACACTAACAAAATTATAATTGGATGACACTTCAACGATTCTCCATGTGAACAATTTGTGGGGTTTTTTTTTGGTAAACCATTTATGTAAATAAAAAATAGTAGTGGACCTAAGACTGTTTTTTGAGGTACACCTGAGTTTACTGTTATTGGTGTTGATTTAGAGCCATTTATTATTAAAGTTTTTTCTCTACCTGTCAGAAAACCTTGAATCCATCAAAGCCAAAATATTTTAATTTTTTAAGCAAGCTATGATGGTGCATGTGATTGTGAATATAGTGACAGATTAATTATAAGTTACTTTTTAAAATTGGTAAAGACTGTGTACTTTGTGATAAATGGGCTAAGATTGTCCTCTTCATTTTGACAATTTGGTCTTTATAATTATCGACTAACAGACTAGGATTGTCCTCTCCACTTTGACAATTTGATCTTAGTAATTAGTAACTAACAGACTAAAATTGTCCACTCCACTTTGTCAAATTGGTCTTGTGACAAATGGACTAAGTTGGTACTGCCTAATTTGCCAAAGCTCTCATGACTGTGTGACAAATTGATGACTTTTAACTTTGGGGCAAACTGATGTGGTTGTGTTCTGTGAAAAGGTGTTCATGATAATGTCCCAAATGATAAGTTAGGTATGACATCGAAGCCTTGAGAATGTGACAGAATGATGAAGTCAAGTTTCACATTTGTTATCAGTTGTTTGTATTTTGAGGTATGACCTTCAACTAGTTGAATCTCAGAGAAGTGCTAGTCTAATCATAATAATACCACTGACATAGAAATTGCAACAATCACTAAAAATGTGGAACAGTAATCTTTTAATTATTATCAAGAAGTTATATTTTTTGCCTTTAAATAACATTAATAAAAACCAAATACACAAACAGCAAACTCAAATTGAACAGATATTAGATGTTATAATTTCTGTCATTCTGCGTTTTAGTCAACCTCTCTCGCCTGTCTCCACTTTCCATATCTTTTCAGAAAACACAACTCTAGCTTATTACTGGGATGTGTGGCTGAGTGACATAAACAGCTGGACTACCTATCAAGGGGGCTCAAGTTTGAAACCTGACTAAATGCCTAACAAAAGGCAGCATGGAAACCTTCTAGATACACCCTCACCCCCTTCTCAAACCAGAGGTCCACAAAAGAGATTGGGCACTGAACTTGCAATACTGCTTTTTCCTTTTAACAAAGCTTATATCAACTCACTCTGTCTGTTTGGTAGAAAGTTTGTACACGTTGTTGTTTCTGCCACACCAATATCGGATCAAGCTAAAATTTTGCACAATTATTTTTTTTACATATCAATACAAGAATCAATAAAAAAAAATTAAACCAATTAGTTAATTAACTATTGGTAATTAATTACTTAGTTTTGTATCTCAAACAAGGGAAAGAAATTTTCCTTGACTGATAAAGTCATATAAGTTGAATTAGTCCCCTTTATTGTTTGTAGAAAAAAATATGTAAATAACTATAAAAACTATTTTCATAAGCAGCTGTCTGGCACAGTGGTTAATGTATTGGCTTAAGGAAGCTGAGGAGGCCTTAGCCCTCCAACTTTCCAGCTGGTCCAGACAAGTGATAGGATCATTAGCGTATTGAGAAAACTAAAAGCATGAAATTATGCTAAACAAAAACAATTGCTAACAATATTTCTAATTGTACAGATTTATTATTATTAGTCTAGATCTATTACAAACTTAATGACATGACTGATCCAAACTAATTGATAGAACTACACTTTATATAAGCTTTGTTGTTAAGTTATTGTTTTTTTTTGTTTGTATTTTGCTTGTTTTTTGTTCTAGTGATTATAGTTTTCTTGATATAACAGACCACAATCAAAGCTGTTTTTTTTTTTTGCAAATTGTTTAAAGTTGAATAGCATTTTATTATTTTGTTAGAATTCTAGAAATAAAATCTTTCCATTTTTTGTTTCCTATTATTATTTGGCACTGAGCTTTAATTTGAGTCTCATCTATTTTTAAGTTATTTGAAGCTGCAGAAGCCCTAAGAGTATTCCTGAAATAAAAGTTTTTGATAATGCTTTAGAACCATTTAGGTAAACATTTCACTATATTTGGAAATGCTGAACCAAAGTAAATAAACTAACCCGATGAACCATTTGAAAAATAAATATCTAACCAATTATCTGAATATCTAGTGATCAAAACTGATGAAATATTAGAACATTAAAAAATGCAAAACTTTGTGATGAAAAAATATTAAACATAAATCAATTAAATGATAAAATCTTAGTAATCAGCTTTTTTATCAGTTCATGGCTATTCCTATTCAATTCATGCAATTAATTCAGTGTATAAAGAAAGTAAAAGAAAACACATATTGTCTTTTTTATAGCCACTTTTCAAAATTCAAAACATATTCTTGCTATAATGTTATAATATTGTGCTGATTTAAAGACTCAGACTTAGATGAAGAGAGGGTCCAATAGTGTTTTAATAATATTTTTTTGAAGTAACCATTTCATTCACTGCCCCCCAAAAATTTGTTATAATTTGAAGACATTTAAACAATTTTTTAAAGTCTAATTTTACAACACAATGTGTTAACAAAAAAAAAAAAGGAAACAATAACTTACTGCAGTAGGGGGAGGGTGTGGCTTAACAACCATCATTTCTGACGTCAATGATCAAAATAGATTTTATGGTTAGTGAAAATTATTATTTTTTAATCCAGACAGTTTCAGAATAAATGAATGGCACTGATTTTGTTATCCTCAAGAAGAAACGAGATTGAACTTTGTCATGTCAGTTTTCTCTCAACAGAATATCCCATTGAACATCTTAGAAATACTCAGAGCTATATATATATATATATATAAGTGTTTATATTCTTTTAAATTTGATAGCAAGTCATCTGTTCATACTTAATAATAGCTTTGATCTAAATAGAAATCAACAAAGCGCTTCCATTCCACAAAACTTCTACGCATAGGCATTACTGGGGGGGGGGGGGGGGGGGGGGGGGGGGGGCAAACCAGGTGACATTTGTTTATATCGTAAATCTACTATTTCCGTGAGTGACGCTTGGAAGATTCAGAATAAAACGACTAATTATAGCTCTTAGACTAATCTTATGGTTTATGATGCACCCGAACACTTCCCTCCCTATGTGAGCATTGACAATGTTGATTTTTTAATTTTTTTTTTGTAGGCCTATTCTTAACAAATGACGCGTTTCATTAAAATCTCTCTTCCACACAATCATAGCCCCGACTGTTTTTCTGAGTTCATATGACTTATGCTGTAAGGTACGCATAACAATGGGGTAGATGGGGAAAATCGAATGTTAACTTTTGATTGAGACAAGACACTATTTAACAAGATCCCTATTTTTCCAATGTTTGGTATTGTTTTGTTTTACATGTTTTCGATGTTGTACAGATCACAGTCCAGAGCGCATACCACACGACTAGGCAACCATCCAATGTAGTCCTACACACATACACAACCATTGTATATTGAACAGACTAACTACAAGCCATTATGACTGAGTCTTGGTGTAATTATTATTATTATTATTAAAACTTTAAGTTCATAATCACATTTATTTTGAATTCTCATTTTTTTCACAAAATTGTTAAAATGTTACTTTTTGTTTCTTTTTAACACCAATACGACGTAATACGAGTTCTTCCCTCCACTCAATGCACTCAGGCACACACGACTAGTACTAGGGATTAGAATAGCAGCACCATGTTCCTAGTGTCTACCTAATCAGCTGAATCATAACAGTGGTACAATTATAAAGAACACATTTCTGAGTGGTGTCCTTGAAACACATTAGCGGAACACAAGGGGGGAAATCAATATTGCCTACTGCTAATCCAAAACAAATAGATTCAGATGAAAATCATTCAACTGTTAATTGTTCACAACACGACGTAGAACTCAAGAACAAGGGGAGGTCACTGAAGTAGTGGAAACATTTTCTTTTTAACTTTATCGAAAGGTCTATGCAAAACAGAAAATATTTCCACAATTGTTTACATGCCTCACAATAATATCGACGTTACCTAACAGTGTTAAACACGTCTGTAACACAGGCGTCAAAAAAGCCTTGCCACATTATCAAACCCATTTCGTATTTCAACAAAATCCCAAGATTGGAAAAATTAACGTCTTCTATCATTATCTCACACAAGACGAGAGTTCCGTTCTTCCCTCCTTCCACTTTTCTATTTGTTTTTCTCAACGTTCTATTATTGTGTTCTATTTGTGAAAAGATCAACTTGGCCACCATGCTGTCAATACAAGGAGTTCGATTTCTTGGTAGCTAGAGGTAACAAAATACCGTCAACACTTGGACCAGGCTTGCTACAACAGAGACTGGTATTACGCCATTCTTCTTCCACCGTTTTTGGAACGCAGTATAAACTTAGACGCGTGGAAAGACTAAGATCTGCAAAGACAAGTTCAACCAGAACTCCACAGATATACAGATACGTTGTTAGCACATCTACTAAGATCTACAAAGACAAATGTAACACGGACCTTCAAAAATATACTAAGACAAAAAGGACGCGCAAATCTCCACAGAAATATTACAAGTAGAACATACAGATTAATCCTTTGAGATGTATATATCACAGACCTCCCAGGATTCTATAGACTACATTACAGGCCAGTGGAGAACAAATGGAATCGCTTTCACTTCCATAAATTACTAGAAAGCAACAACTTTATAAAGCGGGGGGGGGGGGGGGGGGGGAGGAAGTCCAAAAAGTGGCATGTCGTAGGTGTCAAAATGTCTAGTCCGTGTCAGACAGAAACTAGTTATGCTTTAAAGCTAATATGTCAATGGGAACTTCGGTTATATAGAATATGGATCATAAAAGGTCACTCGATACTCTGCTACATGTATTGAGTTAAGGTCCCTAGCTCGATGTCTCGTAAGACTCTTTTTTTCATAGCAGTGCTAACGATGAAAGCAAATTCAATGAACAAACTTGACCTATAAAGCTGGAGATACAATGAGAGATCGCCTGGGGAAGGGGGTGAATTCACATGAATAATTAGGAACCTTATAAATCGCGTGCACATTATTTAGGCAAGGTCGTGATACTGTAAGTAGGTAACTAGATCCTGATCTCAATGTTAATATTGTTATGGAGTGTGTCAGCCTATATAAGAAGTAGCAAGACCCCAATGTTGAACTAATAGTTCCTATTGTGTATTAAGTTGACCCAATGCAGTGGTCACTATGTCCACCTTTACTTTCTTCCACAAGCATTTTAGCAGAGTTTTTCTAAATGTGGTGTGCGTCCCCTATGTCTGTGTGTGTAACAAAAGACAAAACTCATAACTATTCTAATGTAAGGTTATATTGCGTAGACCTACAAAAGTAGTATTACTATACAAGACTCTCATCTTGTTTTAAAAATAGTGAATGTAAAAAACATTTCTTTTATTCTTAAATACAAAAAGAATTAGTAGTCATGACATTACAGGTAGCAGCACGATGCAGGCGATGGTATCATCGGATTTTCCTTATATTGAAAGACCCACTTTTGCCAACATGCAAAAGAAATTATTTTTTGGCACACGTGGAAGCACTTAGAAATTGAATTCTGTGGAGCTCATCAGAGTGACTAATTTCTGTGAAGAAAAGTTGTTGTTGTATTCTCTTAAGAAAGAAGGTACTTTCGATGCTGTAAATGTGTGGTAAACGCTGTTGCATATGGATTGCATTGAACTAAAAATAACAACGTCTGTTGACTTCAGTAAAACTCTGGAAGTTACTTTTGTTATCAAGGACAAACTGCGCTAAAGAAGAAATGTGACTCAACGATTGACGACTTCAGGAAATATGGAGGGTTCGGAACTTCCGGGTGGCCATGTGTTTGTGTTTAATACTACATACTGAAAAGAGATATCAAACGTTAGTGTGGTACTAGTGTTGAAATTAGGACAATTACTTAATGAATACAAATTATTAAAAAGTGAAGGGTAGGGATGGACCTTGGACGCTAATTTGTGTGCATTGGCCCATAATGTAAAACTGCAGATCTAGGCCAAGTTACTATCTAGAATTGGAAACTGCTTGAAGTGCCACATTATAAAATGCTGGTGGCACGATAAACCTTGATGTGTTTATGACATGCTCAATAATGAAAGTCAAGACGTCAAAAAGTGATTACAGTTATTACATCCTCAACTAGCAGAGCATTGCGTCTACTGAAACCAGGGTCAAGACCTAGATAAACTAACAGCCCTACATTGGCTATGTTAGAAACAGAAAAGGTGGGGGGGGTACGGAAGTACAATTATAGTTAAAACAGGATAAAATGAAAGGCCTTGTATAATAGTGACTACTTAATGCTATAGATAGACTTTCAATCAGATGATGATTGCAGACTGCAGTGCACGAATGGTAGGAATCAAGCAGGTCTTGCACACACAAAAAATAAAAAAATCTCGCTCTTTTTCTCCCTCAATGTTTGCTCTAGTACTTGGGAAAACAGCGCCATTTTATAATGCGACCATGACGATCTTTAAGTGCTGGGTATACAATACTTCTATGAATAATGAACACACAACACAAAACTGACAGAAAGAGTCTAAAAGAGATTACACATGATCATCTGGAGAACATGGAATGCAGACTTGTAGTAAGCTCTGCGACGTTTTTAGTGTGTTTTTTTATTTGGTGCTGGACGTTTTGGTGCTAGAAGTTTTGATGGTAATTAAAAACCTTTTGATAAAACATTTTTTTTCCTTTACAATAGTATATAATAATTACATAATACAAGACTACTATATGTATACCATCTACCCCCCCCCCCCCCCCAAAAAAAAATTTTTGATAAAGGTTTTGATTGTTTCACGAAAAAATATCCTAAATATCAAGCGCCCTGATAGGCCAGACTCCTACCTGAAACCATAATATTTTAAAAAAAAATTTTTAAATAAATATTCCTCAAAAGATACATAATAATTACACAATAAATTTAAATCCTAAACTAGGTTACAAAGACAGTTTGTGTGGAAACACAAACTCATAATTGGCCTCCGAAGTGGTCGCTCAAGCAGCTAAAGAAGGAAGGTTTCAATATTTTCAGAAAGAATATCAGAAACTATGAACTAGAAACTATCAACAACTACAAAAAGATACAAAAAGCAGAGACGTGCTGGTGCCGATAATGTTGTAGTGTTAGTTCGACTAACGACTTGATACAACAGGATATGGAGATTTATTAATGTTATTATTACAATGTTAATATTCCGATGTGTTCAATGAACTGATAGTTATGAAGATGTAGTTAAATGTGAAATTGGTCGAACTGATGTTATTGAATGATCGTCAAATTGATCTAATTGTTTTGTAAAGGTCCAATTTCTCATTCAGCCTAACAATGAAATGTACATTTAATGTCATAGTGCACCTCTTGTGTTTATGAAACACTACTTATTAATTGTTGTTTTCAAATTATATTCCACTTATATGGATGCAAAATAGATTGTTTCTCTATTAAAAGAAAAAGTAAACATTTTTTGTTGTAAATGTAGGTTGTTAGTATGACAGAAATTACTTACTTTAAAAATACAATTTAAAAGAAAATAATTTTTCGCCAAAATCGTTTGCATAAATGTGTCAAAAATATGAAAAATAGAAAATTAAAATGTGATGTGGGGTTTTCCATATCTTTTCTAGTTTACTAGATCTAAACGGACAGACACAAAACTAACAGAGGCTACTCCTCTTTTGGGGACCACTAAAAATAATGTGCAAAATTAACTGTTTTTCTTTACATAAAAAAAACACAAATACAAAACATTCTTTTAATGAAATAATAAAATAATGAACATATGATGTGTCTAAAACATTTAGCGCTAAATTGTCCGGCGCCAAAACGGCGGCGCCTAAACGTTGTAGTTTAGTGGCACGATTTTCACAGGATTGCGACAGACATAAGATCTTCGGGGGGGGGGGGGGGGGGATGAACTTTTGTGTCGTGATCCAAGAAGGGACACAATTTAAATAGATTAAGTTGTTATCAATTGATGGAACAGTTCAGCTTTTAACTTGTACACCTAATTGTGACTGTAGGTGGATGTACATAAAGTTGGGATTCTGCACGTTTTGATCAATTTATTAAGCAGAGCAATGTAACAAACTTCCATCGCGATACTTAAGCTTCTTCTTATTAAAGAGGTCTGTGTTAGTTGAACAAGTTCTCAAAGCTCTCATTATTTCTTAAACGTGCCTTGAAATAAGCGGCGCATATTCCTGTTTATATTTTTTTTTACAACCAATATTTGGAGCAAATCACGTGACCCCATTTTTTTTATTTTCTATTTTACTGATATGTAAATTTAACATTTCCGAACCAGGCAATCTAAACAAGGGCGGCTTGCTTCGGTTTTGCAAGGACTTGTTTTTCAGACACACTCCAATGAATCAGTGCTGAGAGACAAAATAGAATCAGTACCTTGAAAAGTCTGTTGGAAAGACTCAGTCTGTGCCAGAAGAAAGACACGGCAGAAACCAGTGTTATACAATTTTATACATACATTGAGGTGTTGCTTTTTTTTTTTTCCTCCGTTAAAGACAGTTCATGAACTTTTTAAGCGATCGTAAAACAAAGGTTGAATTGTACAAAAATAGGTTAACTAACAGTAAAGAATGCCTTTGCCAGAGAGACATGCTACACTGAGAAAAAGAAAATGTATCGAATTATTTGAAAGGCTCTCTGATGTTTTCAAACATCTATTTTTTAGTCAAGTTTTCAAACCATCTTAACTGTATCAGGATCGAATTAATAAATTTTGTGTCAACTTTTATGTAAATAAAATTATTAAAATTAAATTGAGCAAAAAACTGTTCTGTGGGATACGCAAGACTTTAACTCTTCTCAGATTATAAGTTGAGCTAACCTAGTATTATTTATAGACGAGGACATTACGCATAAAAAGTAGTGTGCTTAAAAAACATAAGTATAATATTGTTTTTTTAAATATGTCTGCTTCCAAAAAAAAACATATTAGGTCGAAATTGCGAATACAAAATCGTTTTTGGTAAATTTAACCGCAGCGGTCTCTATCATGAAAATACCTTAGTTGTCATAGAGTGTAGACCAAAGGTATGTGATAACAGGTTAAATTTTCATTATTTTTTTCGTCCACGGCAAGTGGGAGAATTAGTGATGAGTGAGTGAGGGCTTATATATATATATATACTAGTCGACGGGCGCTATTTTGAAGAGCCAGCCTTAGGTCACTGCAACATATGCGACCGCAGTGGGCCCCGCACTTTCATAGGACCCGCGCTAATTCTAGGTGTATAAAGTATTAAATTAAACAATTTTATAACTTATAACAGATTTCCCGCGACCTCCTGTCGATTTAACAGGAGCTCCTGGAAATCTCCTGAATTTGCAAAATATACAAAAAAGTCCAGGAAATATCCGGAAATTATTAAAATCTTTTGAAAACTCATACAAATCTCCTGAAATATATAGACAAAAATTGTAATTTTGGGGTGTCATTCAATATGGAAAACGCCAATCCTACGCGCGATAAAAAAAAAACGGAATTATGCAATCTCCGTAATTGTGGAATCTAGTGAAAGAAGCTTCTCGCACCTCAAATTAATGAAGAATTACTTGAGGTCAACAATTCTCGTGATGAGATTGAAAAATTTGGTAATTCTTGTTATTGAGCGTGATCTATGTAGGTAATAGAATTTGTATGATATACTGTATGACTTCATTACACGCAAGGCTCGTAAAGTAAAGAATGAATAAAATGCAAAGACGAATTTATTTTCTAATACAAACTCTTAATTTTCACTTATTATCCGTATCCCTGCCCAAACTTGGCCCCCCGAAATCCGTTTCGCATAGGGACCCAAAATGGTTAAGTCCGGCCCTGCTATTTAGAGACGGGGGAATACTGCTTGTTCTCCCCCCCCCCCCCCTCTTTTTTTTGGCCTCTAAAATTACGTGGGACAACTCTAGTCTGTCCGACTTGCAGAAATAAAAGAGTGACCTTTCCATTACTTGGTGTCCAAACTCTTGAGCCATGAAGAGAATTATATATATATATATATATATACACATATATATATATATATATATATATATATATATATATATATATATAAGATAAATGAAAGAAAGATAGGGGGGGGGGGGTGATTGTTTTGCAATTACAAAATGAAGGATGGCTAAGCAGGTGCAGGATTAGGTTATACGTTCTTCAAGACTTAAACAGATAAATTGTATACATTTCACGCAAACTATGTTCAATGAATACAGATATATGTGGTGTCTTACAACAAGACGTGACGATCTTATAAAGATGCTTCAGGCTAAGAATGTACCGAGTTCTCTTGAATACTCTTCCCCACCCCTCCTCTTCTCTTGTCTTCTTGTCGACATGCCACGAACTAAGATCATAATGTTGATATTCCCAATGTGCCATCCACATAACCACATGTATGTGAGGGTTGCAGACATAAAATAACTAATACTAATTCAATAGAAACCATATAGCGACAATCTACTCGCAGCAACAATTTAGGATTACCAGGTTTTAGATTTACAAATACTAGACCAGTTCTATGGCAAACCCAACGCAACATACACACACACATAATCTCCGGAATTCTTCAGCAGGTCTTAATTTCCAGACGACCCAGAAGCCAGAATTGTGTCAGTCTATATTCAAGCAATCCATAGCAAGGGGGACAACAAACAAAGTTAATCTGCGCAGAGTTAATACCCGAACTTGCGACAGATGACGTATGGCGGCTGTCATAGAAATGCCAACAACTCCAGCAGTGGGGTGACATTCATTGAATAAAACGTTACCTACGCCGATCTTCTTAATTAACAATATTTATATATCACAAAGTATCGAAGTAATGGTGTAAGCATTTCAAATTGAGATTTTAATAATCTAGTTGGGTAGATTACATTTACCGCCATCACAATACATTTTCATTGTTTGGCTACCGAGGAACTTTGTCACCGAGGGGAACTTTGTATTCCGACCAATGGATTACATTAAAATTTAGTGAGTGCGAGTGAGCAAAAAAGAAACGACGGCCCAGATTGTGTTCTAGTTGGTACCTTAGATCAGTAAAGAAATAAAGAAAAAGGAGGTGCTATCGATTCTAATGCAGGCCACATGTTCTTTAAAAGCTTTGGTAAACGGCTTTCCCCCCCCCCCCCCCCCCCCCCCCGGTCACCTGAGCAGAGTTGTGATAATTTCGTTGCCTAAACCTAAGTGGGGAGGCCATGCAGTTAGTTTGCGCTTTCAACAGCCGAGTTTCCTTCAAGAATCTAAGGGGCGGATGATGTCAGTACGCATATTTATGCGCCCTACATAGTGTGTAGCCCGCACAACCATATGTCTAGAATTTTTGTTTTAAATTAGCTTATACATTTCTTGACTCAATAGTTAAGATAGGTTTTCGTCAAACTAATTAGTTAAGTTAGGTTTTCGTCAGACTCATTAGATTGAGTCGTTGAATATTTTGTTACAAGTTCAAAACTGTCACTAGCTAATCCTCGCTATTTCTTAGACAAACCATTCAGAAAGTCAAGGGAAGGAGATCGATGAGTTTTCTATGCCCTATATTCAAGCGTCTAATTCTACCGTTTGTTGACAAATAGCAAGGGCGGGAATCAATTCGTCGATTAGTTTTGTCTTCCGGTGGTTAGCCACAGTAGTCATGTTGGCTCGATCTGCCAGACTAGTGGTTTGGTGATTTTTAAAACCAAAAGAAACAAATACGAAATACATGATGTCTCAATCTACTTAATAAAGGCCCCTTTAAGATCATCTGATGGTTGTGCCGAGTACATCATTCAGAGTTTAGAGCGAGGTGGACTTAAAGTACATTTTTGTCCAATAAACACTAGGATTTGAAAACGACATCTTAAAAGCAAAAGCGACATCTCAAATGCCACATCTTAAAAAGTATTAAAAACGACATCTAAAAAGAGTCATCCATGTGCTCATCGCTCGCCCCCCCCCCTCGTCTTCTAACCACATTCCCAACTGTCTCTTGTCGTCAAGTATTAAATTGTAATGAGCTATGGTTATTTGGGTACTAAAAATGTCAGAGAACCGGCTTCCAAAATTTACAATGTTGCAGGTTGTCCACCAATGAAAACACTGTCCGAATTCTAAGCCTCTGAGCTGTATACAATACATTTAAAGTGACAATGCTAAGAATATGTTGTGACACTAGAGCAGGTCATAGACCCAGACGGAATTAATATGCCTATTGTTAAGTACAGAATACGAGAGCGACGTGTAGGCTAGCTAGTTCTACAACACCCAACTAGACCCACTCTGCTCAGCCAGATTAACGAACTAGACTGAAACCCGTTCGTTGTATTCGTATATAACAGAGGAAGCTAGATATAGCAACAAATGTTTTGTTTCTAAAAGATAACAAGAATAACACAATTACAAATACTTTTTTAAAAAAACAACAACACCCCCTTTATGTAACTTATTGAACGATTGTTTTTCTCTTCAAAATTAATGAATGTTACATTTAAAAACATTTTTACCCCGCCCCCTTCTCCCTAGAAAGACTCCTAGTTAAGCGATACTATAGATATAGTACAGCTTTTAATATTCCAATGATAAGCATTTAGATCTAGACTGAGAAGACAACGCGCACTATTTCCCTGAACATTAATTTATTAAACAGCTGGTAAGAACTGGAGGCCAGTACAAGAAAAGAAAACCGGGACGTCCTCGACGAATGACCCCACACTTTCACAGAGGATCTCAGAGCAGTGGACACCAGGTGGATTCAAAGATTGCCAGTGACAGATCTTTATGGTGACAGCTTACTGCTCAATGCGCCGAACGGCGCGGGATTACCTAAGTAAGTAACACCAGTTCAATGTTTAATGATGAATAAACTTTACGTTATTTAAGGCAAAAGTGTACGTGACAAAGCCAGATGAAATTTTCTACCAAGTCGTCCACTGCACAATTAAAATTGTAAAACTAAGAAGGAGCTTGTACTTCCCGCTTTGGAAGCTGCAGTGAATGGCAGGGGTGTGATTCGAACCCCCTGAAATCGTCCGTACAGGTTCAAATAGCAAAACTCATAACCGACTATCCTTCTCCAAATCACGACCAGGTTAAATGAGCCAAGCAGACGTGTGTCGCTGCAAACTGGTTGTCGTCAAGATCGTAAAAGTATTTCAAACAAAAAACATTTGAACAAGAAGACTAGGGTTGGGCCTAATTTACAATTGGAGTTATTCATGTTGATAAGACAAGGACACGAGATAAAGTGCACAGTTTACAAATAGATACAAAAACAAATCTACAGTACATGTGAATCAGATCTTCATAGGCCAGGATCTGACGGAAGTAGTGCGATATAGTTTTTAGCTGTTGTTTATGCCAAATACGGAGACTACGGGAGGTCGGAGAAACAGTGTTAAATGAAATCTTAGAATAAGACCCAGAGCTTAAGACAGTTAATAAAATCCTAGGGAGGTCTATACTCGGATCTACGAATCACGTAGTGCTCGGTCTAGTACATTGTGTGAGGAGGAGGAATTTGTACTCTTGTAACTATTTATAAATTTATAGTTACAATTAGTTATGGTGTGTGCATATTCTTGCTTAGGTCTAAGTAAGGACTCAAGACTTTTAGAATGATACAGATTTGGGTGTTAGTCAGAGGTATTATCTCTTACATTGTCTTTCTTATTGTCAAAGCTTGATATGAAAATTTATAAAGCAACACCTTAAAAAAAAAGATTACAGTTTGTACACATAATTTTTACATTGAGACATTATTTCTAGGATACCCTTGGCCTTCCCCTACCCAGTCCGTGCTATTCCCCATTTGTTTTTTTTTTAAAGTTCACCAGTTCATGCCATAGAAAAATGCATTTGAATTGTAAATTGTAAAGATCAATTGGCCAAGACTGTTTTGCCCTTGCTCCTATTCAAATACATTAGGTTAGCCTATCAAGTGTGAACCCAGCGTTCCGACATAGGAGGAAGGGGGCTAATTTATATTTCTAGTGACAAATACCTTTTGTAGTTGCATTGTATACATAAATCCATATTAAATATGAATTAAGTAAAAATGAGAGTATTACATAATGTTTCAAACATTAAAATAATTTAAGTCGTCGTTTCATCTTCTAAATAAAATAGTAGGCCTACTTTTTAGAATGTTTACTGCTTTCGCGAGAGACGTATGTAACAAGATTGACTCAAACCTTTGTTTTTTTTAGAAGACATTTCAATACGTCTCCGATAGCGCGATTCTATTCGATCTTCTCATGTCGGAACGATGGAATTTTTCCCTACTGTCGAACATCGTCTTAGTCTGGAGATGATCTTATGACCACGGCGCCCATTACAGGTATACCAGCGCTATATGTACATCAAAGACATTTTAGTATTGGTCAATGTCAGACTCCATAACCTAATTAACACGTCCTTCTATTTTTAAGCGAGGCTTAATTGTACGCTCTAGATCCCAGGAGAATGCACTTTTTGCAGCTCAGAAATAAGAATTCGCATGACGACGGGACACAGTATTGTATCTCATTCTGTAAGCTTACAGTGGATGGAAAGGGCACAGTACTGTATCTCATTCTGTAAGCTTACAGTGGATGGAAGGGGCACAGTACTGTATCTCATTCTGTAAGCTTACAGTGGATGGAAGGGGCACAGTATTGTATCTCATTCTGTAAGCTTACAGTGGATGGAAAGGGCACAGTACTGTAACTCATTCTGTAAGCTTACAGTGGATGGAAGGGGCACAGTACTGTATCTCATTCTGTAAGCTTACAGTGGATGGAAGGGGCACAGTACTGTATCTCATTCTGTAAGCTTACAGTGGATGGAAGGGGCACAGTACTGTATCTCATTCTGTAAGCTTACAGTGGATGGAAGGGGCACAGTACTGTATCTCATTCTGTAAGCTTACAGTGGATGGAAGGGGCACAGTACTGTATCTCATTCTGTAAGCTTACAGTGGATGGAAGGGGCACAGTACTGTATCTCATTCTGTAAGCTTACAGTGGATGGAAGGGGCACAGTACTGTATCTCATTCTGTAAGCTTACAGTGGATGGAAGGGGCACAGTACTGTATCTCATTCTGTAAGCTTACAGTGGATGGAAGGGGCACAGTACTGTATCTCATTCTGTAAGCTTACAGTGGATGGAAGGGGCACAGTACTGTATCTCATTCTGTAAGCTTACAGTGGATGGAAGGGGCACAGTATTGTATCTCATTCTGTAAGCTTACAGTGGATGGAAGAGGCACAGTACTGTATCTCATTCTGTAAGCTTACAGTGGATGGAAGGGGCACAGTACTGTATCTCATTCTGTAAGCTTACAGTGGATGGAAGGGGCACAGTACTGTATCTCATTCTGTAAGCTTACAGTGGATGGAAGGGGCACAGTACTGTATCCCGCTGGGGAAGATTGCAGCGCATAGAAGGAGGGTGGGGCGGGAAATTATTAATTTTTTTTTTGTCTAAGGGGCGTCAAATATAAAGTTTGAACAACACTCTGGGCTAGACAATCATAAACACATAACATCAACATACTTAGAGAGAAGCGCTGTTTGCGTTCGCTGTAAAAGTTAACTAAGAAAGTAAATTAGAAATAAATTGTAAAAATTAAAATTTTTAAAAAGACATTAAAGCACACTGTTAGGTAAAACAAAGCGTTGGGTGTGTTTTTTTTTAAATTATTTTATACTTTTTAGTGCGTCTTAATAAAATATGAGTAAAAATGGCCGTGAACATTATTAAGGACAGGTTTAATCACTAAACAGACTTTTGACTGAAAGAACAAGTTGATTTACTTGTCTGCAATGAAATCTATTGCTTTGTAGTTGTTTGCCCCTTAGTGAAGAAGAAAAAGACACTGGGACGTTCTACACCAAATGCCTAGCAAAAGGCTCGCTGGCAATGACGACACATCCGGTTCTACGACATTTCAGTACAGGAAATCGACGACAAATGGGAAGAGAAACTACGTGATCCCCCCGCGATGTTCATTTTGGAGATGGTTGGGAATAAGTTAGTAGACTGCAATTATCCAATGAGGCTCTCTTATCTATTTACAGTTATCACGTAAACTATTTATTCGAAAATTCGACACTAGAACAGCGGGAAATTCTCTATACCTGTTAACATAAACCATTGACTCTCTCAGATGCTCAACATGTCCTCCTTAAACATTACGACATTCTCTCCAGGACACTCTGACAAAACAATGCAGCACTAATTCCATATAAAAGGTAGTTTAATTACTGTAGCCCTACTTTTTGGCAACCCTGTAGTATCTAGCTCTAGCACTAGACTCAATATGATTTGTTTATCAAGGCAATGAATTCAATAATCAATTATTGATGTTAACATCTGTAGCTCTAACTTACGTTACATTTATTAAGCTGCTGTCAATTGAGTTGCATAATACAAAAGAAGTATAAAAAAATATATATATATTTCTTAGGATTTAACACGGAACTCATACGATATTGACCCAGAGGGAACTTAAAGAAAACTTATCACGAAGCTCTATGTGTAAGTCAAGTAGATTTTTTTTTACAGGTCAGTGACGTTCAAAGTGATGGCTCTTGCCTCGACATGCAGGCAAGGTTTCTTGAAAATAACTTTTTCTAAAAAGTAATTCTGTGAGACATGTCCTCGCTTGTGTAACAACCTTCTGTCTCCCTGTCACACACACATACACACACTTGCAGACACACACTAAATCTCTGGAACACTAAGCTCTAAGTCTTACGGCCAAACCCTTGCATTCAATTTCGCAATAGTGTGTGTGTGTGTGTGGTGCGCGTTTAAAAATAAACGATGCTGGAGAAGGGGGAAAGGACGGAGGGTTATTAAAAAAAAGGTTAAGTCAATCAGACTTCGACTCCCCCCCCCCCCCCCCGCCCCAGGAGTGCAAAAGCAGGTCAAAGGCTGATCGTAAAACAAGAACTAACCAGATGCCAAATCGATCGGTACCAATGACTATTAACAAATCTAAACCACGCTATTGCCTCTTTAACTTCAGCATCGGTCCTCGCCATGAAGAGGGAGGTGGAAAAGAGAGAGACGAGGGAGAACAATGCCATTGATACAATATCACACTGACGAATATAGACACTCTTGGAGAGGCTGAAATACCATATTCAATAATAATTAACGATCAATGCGTTGTAAGTATTGATCTCAATGGCACCGCCCAATGCCAAGGTCACAGTTTTCCAAGAAATGCATTTGTTTCAATTTGAACTTTATGTACTTCGTTTACCAGAACGAGTGTGGAAGAGATCATTGTTTTGATCAAAACGTTGACACTCTTTAATTGAATGAGAACTAGTCGAGCAGTATAGGACCAACCATACCATTAGGCAGAACTAGTCGATCAGTATAGAACCAGCCATACCATTAGACAGAACTAGTCGAGCTGTATAGGACCAGGCATACCATTAGGCAGAACTAGTCGATCAGTATAGGACCAGCCATACCATTAGACAGAACTAGTCGAGCTGTATAGGACCAGCCATACCATTGGACAGAACTAGTCGAGGAATAAAGACATACCATTAGACGGAACTAGTCGAACAGTATAGGCATAGCATTCGTCAGAACTAGTCGAGGAGTATAGGTATACCATAGACAGAACTAGTCGAGAAGTATAGACATACAATTATCTCTAGACAGAACTAACCTGGCAGTGTTGAATTCCCATGCGGGAAAAATATACTTTTGAATTAGCAGATAATTTTTGGAGAAGTGCAAGAAGCTAGAGACCTGAACATGTTCATGCACAATTAATATATAGATCTAAATAGCTGTTTGTTTTTCTGTTGCAAATAATTCTGGTTGAAATTAAATCAAATGTCACAAACTTTTTTACTTTACCTACTTGATATGACCAGCTAAAAGTAAACCCGTACTTACAGCTCTGTACAAGTTCCATGGAGACTTGAGTTACAAAGACTGTTTGCATCAAAACTATTGAATTGGTGACTAGCACCTTTACATCAGGAGGTCGAGCTTGCCATATTTTTTCAAGTGATAACAGTTTTTTGCCATAAAGTATTACCAAAATCTCACATTCCATTGACGTCAATTCCGTAGAATGAGAAAGTGTGAAAGAAACTAATGAGATTTCTAGAGTTAATAATGTAATGGAAGGAAGGGCATTTACTTCAGTTGTTGACAGTAAAATAAGTTTCAGCAAAGACTAATGAAATGTTACAATTAGTCAATGAGATAAACTTAAATATGTTTAAACTATAAGATGCTACCTAAGGGACTCACATAATAATCTTCAATTTTAATACACTTTTTAACTATTAATAAATTATCATAAAAAACGAAAATATGTAACCTTTAGTTAATATGTAACATTCAGTTAATGTAGCCATTTTACTCAGTGTTTTATGCTAAAATAAATAAAATTAAAATAGTAGCGAAAGGGGATTTACACCATGAGCTTACCGCATCGGGTGACACTCCCCCTAGTGATGCCACTGGCTTGATATATCAAACAAATCGTAAATGCTACTCTTTACAGAACGGAAAATATATATTCTTTTTTCCCCCATTATCCATAAGAAATCTTAAAACAGAAAAAAACTTTCTCTCAAGGTCTATTTGTAACTTTGAACATCTAAAAGACGATACGAGTCAACATATTCAATACAAAACAGACACACAAAGGCAATTACATTTTTTTTTAATATGGAATAACCCAGTATAAAATGTTTGACCTAATTATTTAATACAAGTAAAAAGTATGTTTCACAATATAAACAGTTCTTGTTAGAACTGATGTGTACGGTGCACAATGGTGAAACTAATTTCTCTTGGATTAATAAAACGTGTTTGGTTCTACTATTGTTATTATCGGTTATATTCTCTAGTAGGATCGAAATTCGTTAGAGGAACCAAAATTCATTACGGTTCCCAGTGTCTGGTGAAAATAAAAAAAAGTCTAATGATGTGGCAGGCCTGCTGCAGTACGGGACTGGAGAAACTCTTTAGACCAGTGATGCCCAACCTTCCAGTGATGCCCAACCTTACACTGCATGCGGGCCATTTTAATTTCTAACACGCGAAATCTATTGTCCTTATTGTTCGAAATTTCTCAAGCTGGAAATCTGGATTTGTAAGTCAATCAGTTCCGGTTGGTGCCACTCCTCAGCGGCAGTAGTAGTTATTTCAAAATCTGCTGCTCTGTCATTTAGTTTTGTATGGATGATTTTCACCAACATCGTCTACTCGACTCGTTTTGCTATTGTCATGCCTGAAAGGCTGACAGCTTTATTTTTTTTTCAGGCCGATTTTATTCCATCACTGCTCGCAAGCACTTTTGTATGCTTCATTTCTCTTGTTAATGTGAGCAACTCTGTAGCCTTCATTACAGTCTACTCATTTCTTGACTTCTTGGTCAATATTTTCGTCAATCGCTCAGCTCTAGACATAGCTTTGAGATCTTTTCTTGGCGTTTCAAACCAACAATGCCACTATATTTTTGTAATAGTTTGTTTTAGAATGCCGTTTATGCTATGTTCCTTAAAAACAGTCACATTTTACAGATCAAAAATGTTGTCTTATTATATTCCACCAACAACAAAAAAAGATCTGTCCACTTTTCCTGGAAGTTTCAACATCCAATTTTTGTTTCTTCAGCTCTCCCATTTCATTAACGTGCAAATGTTATACGATACGGCACCAATCATGTTGCTGTCAAACGTACCTAACCCATAGTTTGGGCATCACTGCTTTAGACCTATTTCAGGTATAAAAACACCCAGGTACGCTGTTCTGCCTCATCGTGGCACCTGGGTGGAAACGGCTACTTGAGGGGGTAGCTAAGCTAAATGAATGGCGAAACATATTTCCCGTGGGGATGCCCACGGGTAGACGAGAGTTTACCCCTTGCACGGGCGGGGTTGTAAAAAAGTCCCCACGAGCACGTCCCACATCCATGCGCTGTTCCTCAAAGGGACCGTTACATAAATGGCGGGTCCCGCACAATTAGCTTGGTACAACGAAGGAAAATGGCGGAGGCTCCCGGTGTCCTCGGCCTTCGGCCATGTGCAGCCAAGCATGCGTCGGGGCCAAAGGCATTGGAAACAGCAATGCTTTACATAGGCATTGACTCGGGTCTCTCTCAGACAGAACTGTGTTCACACAGGTTTTTTTTTTTTTTTACTGTTTCGGCTGGACGACCAAACAGGTTTTTTTTTCAAACTCGAAGAGCCTTCGGCTCAGCTCTTTTGGACATCAACAAGGTATAAAAACATCACACATAACGCATTTAGGTTGGAAGAGGTAAGCGTGACACAGAGACACAGAGATACGGAAAACACTGAACAAAAAACAGAGGCTTTCTTTTTCCAACTGGTTGGAGAAAGGGGGGGGGGGGGGGTATAAAATGAAGATAAAAAAAAAATCAGGGATTTCCCAATAGGAAATTCCTATGAGGTGTACGATGATGTCTAGCAACAATCATTTAGCATTGAATAATACTTTTTTTTTAGCGGCCCCCGAAAGGAGAAAAGACGCTATTAGTATTGTGTGGAATGTCCGTCCGTCCCGTTTAGATCTCATAAACTAGAAACGATAGTGAAAATCCGACATCATAATATTTTAGACCATTCATAGTTCTGATGCAACGGCTACCTTTTTCTTTTCTGAAAGCGAAAAATCTAATTTTTTAAATCCCTTGTGCATTTTTTTTTCATAAAAATACACCACTTTTACAACTATTCACTAGTAATAGTAACAAACACGGAAGGCTCTTTAGTTGGGAAGATTACTATTTACCCTATTTTTAACACATTTATGCAAATTGTTTTAGATTTTTAGTCAGAAATTGCATATAAGTGAAACATAATTTAAAACAACAATTAATAATTTTTTATATTATCGCTTGAACTGCAGCGCTGCACTATGCCCATGGAAAACTAAAGGAAAATTATTATTTTTTTACGAAATTGTTCTTTTTTTCTTGAGGAATAAGAGATTGACCCTTTACAAAACAATTAGATATTCATTATAAGACATCAGTTAGGCCAGGTTCACATTGGAACAATCATCCTGTCAACAATCTTTCTCCATTTTTCTCTGTCATTAGTCTTTGATAGAATTTCATTCGGCTGTTCTTTCTGAAAATATAGAAACCTGCCTTTTTACCTGCCTGGGTGGACCACTTCGGGGGCCGATTTTGAGTTTGTGTTTCCACACAAACAGTCATTGTAACCTTTTTTTTTTTAGTTTGTTTAGGAATGCAAAACGACAACTTTGGTCAAACTTGATAAAGATGATTATATCCTGACAAGGAGATCATTAGATGCTTTATTGTAGTTGGTTAAGACTGACTTTTTTAGCTGTTCTATTGTAGTTGGTTAAGATGATTACATCCTGACAAAATGATCATTAGTTGTTCTATTGTAGTTTGTTAAGATTATTACATCCTGACATTAGTTATAGTGTTTGATTTCAAAATTTCGGACGTTCCTTAAAATTATCATGTCCCAGCCCTACCCCCCCCCCCCCATTCCCTGCAGGGCATTTAAGCGGGCAAGGTTCGAACTCTGAATAATCGTGATAAAACTTCACACATTCTTGATTAGTTCATTAGTGCCATTAGAAATTGTCACTGACGTTTAGAAAGTAGAACTTTTACTTCGAAAATAAAACGCGAAAAAAAAAAAAGGTTTACAGTCTACAAGAAACGCTGATCCAATAATTAGATGCATTCTATTGATAATAAAGTCTTAAATAGATAGCAAAGAAAAGGGATAATAAGCCGTGACATTCAATACTATACACATGATAGATCTACAGCAGCAAAAACAAATATCCACAACAATTATAGTAGTGGGAAAAAATACAAAATCAATAAACCACATTAAAAGTATTGAAACAAAACTTTACAGTTTCTACAAGAACAAGCAATAGAGGGGAAAAAAAAAGAATGGGAAATAGGAGAAAAAAATATGTTCAAACTTTTACCAGACAGACATACAGAGTGAGTTGATATAAGCTTTGTGAAAAATAGCCCAGAGGAAAAAAGGTGCACCTGCTAGTTTGTCACATAATAGTATGTCTAACTGCTAGTTCGTCACACGACAGTAGGTCTACCTGCTATTTTGTCGCAGGATAGGTATATCTGCTAGTTTGTTACATGATAGTAGGTTTAACTGATAGTTTGTCACTTGATAGTAATTCTACACATGGTAGTAGGTCTACGTTTTAATTTGTCACACGACATGATAGTCTACTGTTTTATTGATTTGAATTGAAACTGTTCATATTATTGGTAGTTAGCTATTATTGTTTGATATCGAAAAAGGGAAATAAACTCTACATCAATGATTTATATAGCTGTAAATGTTGAGTTTTTCCCCTTAGATAATCTTTGTTTTTTTTTTAAGTATTTTTATATTTTAGTTGTTTCTTTAAGGTGATTTTGTTACCGACAGCTATAAAATAAAATATTTTTTATAAGAACAGTTACAAGGGAAATAGCCCTTTAGGAAATAGTAAAAAAAAAAAGCATTAAAGCCCTAAAATATTATGTTCACACGAAAATATTTCTAAAAAAACAAAGCTTATAAGCGTAATTATAACAAATTATTTTGAATCAGTCATGTAATTAAATTTGTAATAGATCTAGACTAAGAATAACAAACCATTTATTTAAAAAATTTTAAAAAGGCGAACGACCTGAATTCGAACTCATGGTTCAAACCTTAAGTCTTCTCAAGCCAACACGGATTGTACAGTTACACATTGTTTCTATAACCTCGACCTATTTTTCAGGTTTGTGTTCACTAAGACTCAGACGACGACCTATAAAGGGGCTAATTCAGCTTATAACCACCACTTCAATCAATTACAATTTCTTTCCCTTATTCGAGATACCAAACAAAATAATTTCCTACCAATAGTTAATAAACTAATTGATTAAAAGAAACTAGTCGACCGGCGGCGTAGCATACGCCGCTATTTTGCATGGCCGGTCTTAGGCCACTGCAACCTATGCGACTGCAGTGGGCCCCCAAAGGATCCGCACTTTCATAGGACTCGTGCTAATTCAAGGTTATAAATCATTAAATTAAACCATTTTATAACTTAAAACAGATTTCCCGCGCCCTCCTGTCGATTTACCAAGAGCTCCTGGAAATCTCCCGAAATTGCAAAATATAAGAAGAAGTCCTTAAAATATACGGAAATGTATTCACAAAAATTGTCATTTTGGGGTGTCATTCAATATGGAAAACGCCAATCTTACGCGCGGCATTATGCATCAGCCGTAATAGTGTAATCTGGTGAAAGAGGCTTCTCGCGCCTCAAACTAATGAAGAATTACTTAAGGTCAACAATTAAAGATAGATTGAAACATTTGGTAATTCTTGCTATTGAGCGTGATCTACGTAGGAAATAAAATTGTTATGATATACTGTATGACTTTGCTACACGCAAGGTTCCTAAAGTAATTCTGTAGGTACGTAGTAAAGAATGAATAAAATGCATAGACGAATTTATTTTCTAATATAAACTCTTAAATTTAACTTATTATCCGCTTCCCTACCCAAACTTGGCCCCGAGAAATCCGTTTTGCATAGGGCTCCACAATGGTTAAGTCTGGCCCTGCTATTTACATACATATATATATATATATATTAATATATATATATAAATATATATACATTTTTATATATATATATATATATATATATATATATATAGAGAGAGAGAGAGAGAGAGAGAGAGAGAGAGAGATATCATTCATTGGCCTACTTCAGTCGTAGGACGACTATGGTTCATCTCAGAGCACACTTCCTCATGTGGCTGTGGAGCCCTATTTTGGAGAGACACTCCCGTCCACATCGCAGGTTAAGGTGGCTTTTGCTTCGGTGGTAGAGGAGCTGGCCGTTTTTCGGATTGTGCGTTTTTCTTCCTGGGCTGAGACCCATGTACTTTCACTGTCCATAGCTTTCTTGGTCACTGTCTCTCTCCACCTGTTGCGGTCTAGAGCTATGTCTTCCCAATTGTCAGTATTGATGTTCACTGATTTGAGGTCACGTTTTATTACATCTATGTAACGTAGGTGGGGGCGACCAGTTTATCTTGTGCCAGTCGCGAGTTGACCATAGAGGATGACTTTCGGGATGCGCTTTTCCTCCATCCGGCGAACATGTCCAAGCCAGCGCAAACAGCGTTGTCTGAGGGCTGTAAAGATGCTGGCGCAAGGATCTCAGTATTGCACACTTTTTCTTTCCATGTGACATTCAAGATCCTACGGAGACATGTCAAATGGAATGAGTTCAGTTTTCTCTCTTGCTTTGCGTAGGTGGTCCATGATTCACTGCCATACAGCAGTGTACTCATAACGCATGCCTTGTAGACTTCCATTTTGGTCACCATAGTTAGCTTATGGTTTTCCCAAACTCTTGGTCTGAGTCTAGCGAATGTCGAGGCAGCCTTCCCTATGGGTTTTTTCATCTCCTCTTCTAGGGACAGGTCATCTGTAATTGTGGATCCCAGATAGCAGAATTCGTTTACGGCGTCCAGCTTGTTATCGTCTATGAGGATGGAGGGTGGTGCTGTAGCAGGTGGTCCCATAACATTTGTTTTCTTCGTGCTAATAGTCAAGCCATATTCTTTACAGGCCTGAGAGAAGCGGGACATTAGTGACTGAAGTTCCTCTTGTGTGTGTGCCACTACCGCTGCGTCATCCGCGAATAGCATATCTCTTACGAGGGTGGCTCTGATTTTAGTTTTGGCCCTCAGTCTGGCAATATTTAGGAGTTTGCCATCAAATCTGGAATGGAGATAGATGCCTTCGGTGGATTTGTCAAACGCGTTGTGGATTAGCAGTGAAAATAGTATTCCAAAGAGGGTTGGGGCCAGGACACATCCTTGTTTCACTCCGCTGTTTATACTGAAATTTTCAGAGCTGGCACAGTTGAATTGCACTGTACCCATCATATTTTGGTGGAAAGATATGATTACATTTAGTAGCTTGGGTGGACAGCCTATTAACTGTAAAATTTTTAAGAGGCCATCTCTGCTAGGTCAGGTCAATAAACGCAATGTACAAAGGCATCCTTTGTTCTCTGCCCTTTTCCTGGAGTTGACGGAGTTGGCGGATGGAGAAAATCATGTCAATCGTGTATCTCCCTGAGCGAAAGCTGCATTGTGATTCTGGATAGACCCGATCAGCGACTTTTTGTAGCCTGGGAAGTATCATTCGAGCAAAGACTTTGCCTACAATACTTAAGAGGGAGATTCCCCTGTAATTGTTGCAGTCGCTTCTGTGTATGCTATTTACTATATATACATAGTAGATTACTTAGATTAGTTCCTAGTCCAAACCTCCCGCAAAACAAAGGGGGATGAGAGCGGGCAGGGTTTGATAAATTTAAACGACAATCAAGCGCGCAGCGAGTCATCCGTAGTGTGAATACTAATCTTGTTTTCTCGTGGACTATCCGCAGAAATAAGAGAGTAATATTTCCTTTACTTCTTCTCGCCCAAACTGTTGAGGGAAGAAGAGAATTATATTTATCGATACTTGTGCAAAATTTCAGCTTGATCCGAGATTGGGTGTGGGAGAAATCAAGTATTCAAACTTTTTACCTGACAGACAGCTTTGTAAAAGTATTTCTGTGCCAAGATCCATCCCAGGATGTTCCTGTGCAGTGACCTATCTCGTGCTATGAGCACTGTAATGCCGGGGGAGAAAGTAACTTTCACATCGTGAGGAAATCAGCGGCAGAGTTGTAAGAGCACCGAGGAATCAAGTTGTGCTTTTCATTTCTGGAACGTCAGGTCCAGTCAGGTCCACCCAGCTCCGATGACTACCCGAGACATGCTGAAGACAATTAAAACTGTTGGTCGTTGGCCGTTGTCCAGAGATCATCTTTACTTTGTGTTCGGTAAAGATTGCTGATGTAAGTTATAACTTTTCTTGAATTTAGGGTCAAGTTAATGTTTAAAATGCCACAGAGACGAAGGATTGTACGTGACAAATTGTACTGTTTCCAAGAAAGACACCGAGCAATGAGGAAGTAGAGACAAAAAGACCGAACAAAGGACAGATAACAGTAACACGATAACATCAAAAGAAATCTTTACCAACACGCATCTTAAAACCATGTTATCAATGAGTGTATTTGGTGTGTGTGTTTTTTAAAAGAAAAGATAACGCACTCAGCAATGCAATTAGGCGACAAGCAACTTAGTACAACAGTAACTAACATCTTTTCAATCGTGGAAGTAAAGACAACAATGATAAAGTGATCCAATGGTTTATGACCAGGGAATTAAAATTGACGGAGCTATGGAAAGGTTAAAAGAGCGAATAGCAGCCTGACACATAAACAGAATGTCTTAAGCAAATAGTCTGGCAAACTTTCCATAAACTGTGCTATACGTTAGGGATTAATCAGACTATTACATTGCTCAAACACCATATTTTTCCATTGCCCACCACTAAACTGTTCTAGGGGTTAATTAATGATTAACATTTAAGGTCTCTCTCTCACTCTCTTGGAAAAAAAGGAGAAGGGAGGCTGCAGCCACGAAAGTCTCATGTCAGCAGCCTCTGTCAGTAGCAAAAATGTGTCCTCGCTGCTCTGGTAGCTTCAGTCCAGATCAAAGCCATGAGGTAGGCATGCTTGATAGAAGCACTTGACATTGCCCTCATTGGCTTACTCTCAAATTATTGCCCGCTGCGCCGGTAACATGTCTCCACAAGAATCAATAGTATTGTTAGCTTTGTTGTTGTGTTTAAGGATTGGATCATCATCAGAATGTAGGCTCCAACCGTTGACCATGGCCAGGGGATTAGATCAACTGTGATAATGGTGTAGCGTGGAGTTTGTATCATGTTTGTTAGCACAAGCAACTGTTTTAATGACAAACAGGACTTCAGTGGTGGGCTTCAACCTCACACGATTGCGCAAACACAGAGATCATTAAGAGGATGAGTTTGTGTTGGGAAGGCTCTACGATTAAACGAGTGAGAGAAACAGAGAGGAAGAGAGAGAGAGGGTGAGAGGTAAGCAGAAACGAACAATTGTGCAATCATTAAACACGACATAGTGAAGGGAGAAAAGAAGAAATATGATTTATGATTTAAAAGTAAATGTACACGAAACTCACAGTTGTCATCAACTAAATATAAATATAGATATCTGAGACAAAGTTGTCATCAACTAAATATAAATTTAGATATCTGCGACAACGCTGTCATCAACTAAACATAAATCTAGATATCCGAGACAAAGTTTGCTCACACTCATCATGACGTAATACAGTTCACATCTGACATCAAACATCTCAATGACAAGGATTTCTATCCGCCTCATACAGCCACACAGTGCTATCTTCATTGTGGACAATTTAACATAATACATGCCCTCCCTCCCTTTTATTTTTCATAGGCTATAAATTATTCAGTTAGTTCATAACTTTGATGTGCACTTGCATAGCATCAAATGTAAACTTTATGTATGTTTAGTTGTAAAGGAAATCTTGATGAGCCTGCTACCCAAAAGAGAGTTGGTTCACAAAATGACCAACAGAATTCCTGGTATGCATATGCATGAAAGGTTTTTTTAAAATGTGTTTCTCAAAGAGTTATTTTCAGTTCATTTTTAGTTCTACGTGTACAGTCACTATATGATAATACAATAGAATATAAACATTCCAAACTCGTTATAAAACCGTCTCCCGAGACGTTGGATGCTCCCAGATAATTCATCAACAGAGATTAATCTTGGGCTTTGGATAAATAGGTCGTGGGTTGGCCATGTGCAAGTTGCCTGTAAGCGGTGATTTGGTATCGGAGCACCAGAATTTCTTAGATAAATTCCCTGACAAGAACCAAAACACCATGCAGTCTGTTCCCAGTTTTAGAGGCGACAAATATTGCCCTCATCTTTTCACCTGCCACCTAGTGCAGTTTTGGACAAGGCTTTTCAACCTCTAACGTTTGTTTGAGGAGACAAACAGGGAAGCAAAACAAATTTACGTTGGGATGCCAAATAGAACCGAGTACATCGCACTTACGGGGATGTAAGAAAGTCTCAACAGCCTTTCACAATCCACACACATTTCCTGAAGGGGCCATTTCAATGGCAGATATGGTATAGAGAAGGAAGAGGTTGCTCGGCCTCATCTTTTAGTCATTGATTCTTAGATCCCCCGGAAAAACAAACGGATGTAACGAAACCCCATTTAAACAGAAATATTGGTAGGTGGAACGGCGTGTCCATTAAACTTAGGTTTCAAGAGACGTAGTCTCAATTCTAATAATAGCATTCACAAATCTGATGGGCCGAAGTGGGTTAGGTGCTGAATTTCTTTGTCAGAAGCTTTTGACTCGCAAGTCAATAAGGAGTATTTTTTAAAAAAATCAAAATTATAACAAATACACTAACATCACCGCCTATAATAGCCTTGAAAAAATAGACCTAAGCAGAATTATGAAGGCCCTAGCACGTACCGACTAGCTATGGAAATACACTTCAATGAACATATCAACCTTAAAATAGTGAGAAGTCGCCGTTCGCCAGACACTAAACAACATCAGTCATCTACAAAATATCACAACGGTTAGGTGAATGTTTCTTTTTAGGACAGAATGGAAAAATGCAACAATTCCCTTGTTTCAAAATCAACTGAGAATCTGAGCTGCCAGTACAAGTGTCTGTAACCCTTGTACCATCGGAAAATCTTCTTCCTGGGGCATTCCGTCTGTGAAGCTCCATCTGAAATTTTATTAGACCAAAATTAAGTCTCGACTCAAGCACCCCGCTCACGTCACCCTAATGAGGGAGGCTTGAATTCGAGAACACCAGGAAATGCATTATATTGCTCCTAAGTACCATAACCACTTACGAAGAAAGGATGTGAGAGGCAATGCACTCGATACAGTGGTAACACAGGAGGAGAGAGATTATGTAATTTTCCCCATTCATATAATAATATATTGTTTTACTTACACATACACGCTCATCACAATACATAGGAGTCAATGTGACAGATGAGCTAAATACATAGTGTACAACAAAATGCCAATACTTAAAATCAAGATAAAAAAAAGTAACAAAATATCCATTTAAACCAAACGATACTTACATGTAAAAGGTTCATAGCTAATTTACTGGCCATTTCAACCGTTATGTACCAATAGTTTCATTAAACTCCTTATACTAAAATCGTTTCATTTGATAATTTTAAACCTATCCGAATGGCACATCACTTGTCCATTAACATAAAGATCACCCCTCCGACTAATCAAGTTTTGAACAAGTTGTATCTACTATAAAAAAAAAAATCATGACAGAGGTATGGGGAAATAGGATGGGGAGACGGGCAACTACTACAGGCTACGAAAGGGAGGAAGAGGAGAGGGCGGGGATGGTATTGATACGGCACCAGGTTGACGTACTCACGTGACCAAGCAGCATTAGCGCCAGTCACACACATGAATAATACAGAACACCTACTTTCAGAGAAGCATGCGTTGTAGACTCCACTCACTTGTTCCCTGTCACGCCTTTAGGAAACCCTACCGCAACAGGCCGGGAAACGGACCCATCTCAAGATGTGTAACATTGAACTTGTTATAACAACAAACGTCCATATTGCATTATTTCCCTTTTCGGTTCGTAATAATCTGAGATAAGGCTGTGTTTACATTGTATCAGTTAATGCCAAAAATCGGAAGTCCTGACCTCTATCTTATGAATATTAACACACAAGACCCACTTAGCACGCAATGTTCTGTGGATGCCTCCATGGCGACCAGTAAACAACAGGTAAAAGCTGCCATATTTAAAGCTCCGGAGTGAATAGAATAGGGTAGGGGAGACAACAATGAATTATTTCTATACACAAGAACTAGCACGGAATTTCCACTAGTTTAGACATCGTTTTAAAGTAACAGAAACCTAGATTCTATATAATATAACCATGCAAGAGGACAACATGTGACAGTTGTTATTCTAGCAACACAAAATTAGTTTACTTGCAGATTCTAATACTGAACTACCAAAATGACATTTTTAGTGGTCCCACTGACACTAGTAAGGAAAAGTTATTATTTTTATGCTGTCTGTCTGTCCATCAGTCTGTCATATCTAGATATTGAAAACACCATTGCTTGTATCATTCTCAAAATAAGTGCAATAGCCACTTTTGTACGAGTACAAAAATATCCATTCTTTAAAATACCATTACTGAATATGCAGTTTCCCCATTCATTTGCCACTGAAACAAGATTTAAAAGTCTTATTCCATAGCTATGCTTTGCTAGATTGAAAAAGTTGTAATAGCCAATATATTCATTGTATTTATATAATATAGTTCATTCTCTCTATCTATACATATACTTGGATGGTTGCATACAGACATAAAAATATTGTTAGTTAGTGACTACAGAAAGAAAAAGAAATCCCAGTTATGACCCTTGAATAGAAACAGAAATGATTTGTATTTTAGTACTGTACTGAACAACTTGATAAATAACATTGTAAAAATTCAACAAGTATTGTTAGAAAATATTTATAAGTTCTTTATCTTAACACACTAAATAAATAAATATTGTGCAGCTAATCTACAATAATTGCTTAACAATAGTGTCCCAGCCCAAAAAAAAATTGTTGCTAAACGAATCTGAACATCAGGGATCTTTTCAACCTATCTTCAAGTAACATGCTGTCTTTTTCTTCTTGTAAATACTTAGTGTTGGCATACACAGTACTAATAGTTTTACACTGTACATCAGTTATTTTGTATGTTTGTGATATTTAAATAATTGTTTGACTGCATTTCATAGATTAATTATGCTACCATGTACTGTATTATTCAAAGTAGCTGTTTACATTTTAATTAAATATGCATTTAGAATGTATACTGTATTAATTTTTCTATGCTTTAAATGTGAACAAAAATTCCTTTTCAATACCCTTACTTAACGGGTCAACTAATCTATTGCAAGGTAAGCCTAGTCTAACAAAATATTGTTCTATTAACATAAATAGGTTATTACATTATAGAATAATATTACATACAGTAATACAGTACATAATCACACAAATATATTGGTTGGTTGGCCTTGCAACCCTGTAACTTCAAAATTTCGGTGTAAAAAAAAACATTCACTTTAAAACCAATATACCTTGCTGTTATGTTTGGCAAGTCACAAAACAAAAGTATTTAATATTTTTAAGAATTTGAAAAGAACAATAAAATAAATACTCCTATATAACGATGATCTATCCAAAAAAATAATTTTATAAGATTTTAAAATTTTCAAATCCTAATCTGATGGAAAACTTACGTCAAAAAATAACAACAAAGATAAAATAAACCAAAGAAATGTCTTACAATTAAAAAATAATAAAATATAATAAAATGAGACTTTATACTTACTTGCAGCACCGTTAATGGAAACATTTCAGTTAAATACTCCACTAGTTTCTGATGTTCGTCATGATTAAATTGACAAACTTTGCCCTGAGAATACAAAGTCTCTGCTTGAAACCTTGAAATAAAAACAAAACCATGGTTCATGTCTGTAACAAAGTAGATTTTATAATGAAGAATATTGAAATGACTTATTTGTTTAAAATGTGTACATATAAAACATATTTTATTTTTGCATAAGGAAATACAATTTATGAAGAAGCATGTTTAGTCATTTATCTGGATTATGCTGATGCTACCTTTCTTTTTCAGTTACTTTTGTGCCATCAATGAGTTCCAGAGAAGTGCACCAAGTTAATACAAATGGTCGATAGTCAAATACTGTAAATCCTTGTTAAGGTAATGTCATTTCTACAAACTATATACTTTTTTATAAGTCTTTTTACCATCGCGATGGGAAGACAACATAAAAGAATGGACATAGAGGAATGGAAAAGATAGTCATCATATCTTGTTTGGTGCCTCAGTAGTTCAACAGGCTAAGGGATAGGTGAAGATGAAATCTTTTACAGATATTCTTGCTGATACCTACGCTCTGCTAAATTTAAAAGTTTATACGTTCTTTATTAACTAGAAGCATACTTTTGCATTATCCAATGGATATAACCCCTCCACCCAGACTGATCCTACATACAATACAATAAATTTATACAATTCAATAAAGTGAGCATAAACTAACTCCGCCTGGGTACACCTTATAGGGGTATCTTGCCGGTCCCACGCCCGGGTAAAGGAGGAGGGGTGATCGTAAGGCTAGCAACCTCACATCACTAAACTATTGCTACAGAAACCAGAAATACACCAAACCAACTAGAACTTGGTCAGGAAGGTTCTTCTGTGGAAGAGTCTATGACGTGTACTAATGAAAGCCCTCTGGAAGCTTGCACACCGACAAACCTTCTGACGACCACAGGATAGGGGCCTGGAACATCAGAACCCTGTTTGATAGCGGCAGAATAAACGAAGTGGCAAGCGAAATGAGAAAGTACAAAATCAAGGTTCTAGGCCTCAGTGAAACACGGTGGAATGGAAGTGGTCTAAGCAATCTGACAACTGGGAAGAGCATTATATATTCTGGACATGAAGATCTAGACCACGATCACTGTCAAGAGAGGCATCAAAGGCTTTGTTGGGATGGGAGCCAGTTACCTCAAGACTAATGTCAGCCAGGTTTAATGCAAAAGGAAGGAAAACAACCATTATCCAGTGCTATGCACCAACAAATGCAGCACCAGAAGAAGAGAAAGAATAATTTTATAACGCTCTACAATCAGTACTAGAAAAAACACCTAAAAATGATATCAAGCTTATTATGGGTGACATGAACGCAAAAGTAGGTACTAACAACGCTGGAAAGGAGCTCTACATGGGTAAACATGGTGCAGGCACAAGCAATGAAAATGGGGACTTATTCGCTGACTTCTGCGCATTCAATGATCTTATCATAGGAGGAACCATCTTTCCACACAAAACTATACACAAGACAACATGGACTTCCCCAGATGGTAAAATGGAAAACCAAATTGACCATTTTGCAATATCTCGGAAATGGAGAAGTCTCCTTGACGTTATCCTTCTGATCATCATCTGCTAATAGCAACAGTGAGGATCAAACTTAAATCCTTTAAGGATTTTTCAGACAGACCACACTACAAATTCAACATTCAGTACTTAAAGAGTGAAGAAAAAAGGTACTCTTTAATTGTGAGGTTAAAAATAAATTTTAAGTATTTGCTGGACTAGTGACAGATGAAACCCTTGAGCAACACTGCCTCCCTCTCCAAGAGATATGGAATAGCACATGTACAGACGTCCTAGGCAGGAAAACGAAACAACACAAGCAATGGCTGTCTGTGGAGACATGGGCCAAAATCCAGGAACGGAAAGAGCTAAAAGAAAAGGTAAACCAATGCCAGAATGAAGAACAAAAAGCTAATCTTAGAACCCAGTATGGTGCAGTAAACAAGTCAATAAGAAAGAATGCAAGAGATGACAAAAAACGCTTCCTTCATGAAGTCGATGCAGAAAAGGCAGCAGAACAAAGAGACGTGAAAAGGTTGTACGACATAACAAGAATCTTAGCAGGAAGAAATACCAACACCAACAAGCCAGTGAAAGACAAACAAGGAAAAATCATCACCAGTGATGTTGGACCGATAGATGGGCCGAACACTTTCAGGAAATTTTGAACCGACATCCTCCTGAATCGATTCCGGACATTCCCCCAACAACAGAAGAAATAGATGTTAACACAGGTCCTCCTACTAAAGGGGAAATTATCAAGGCCATCAAGAATGCAAAAAAGGGAAAAGCGCCAGGCCCAGATGGTATACCAGTAGAGTCTTTGAAAGCATACCCCAAAATATCAGCTGAAATGCTGCATCCACTGCTATGTAAAATTTGGGAGCAAGAAAAGGTCCCTAAAATCTGGAAACTGGCCAACTTATTAAATTACCCAAAAAAGGTGACCTTACTCAATGCAACAACTGGCAAGGAATCATTTTACTGTCAACCCTCAGCAAGGTCTTAACTAGGATACTATTGGAACGCCTAAAAGATGCCCTAGACAAAAGACTAAGACCAGAACAGGCTGGATTCCGTAAAGAGAAATCATGCACTGACCACATTGCTACACTACGTATTATCATAGAACAATCTATCGAGTGGCAATCTCCTCTGCACATGATCTTTGTTGATTTTGAGAAAGCCTTCGACAGTATTGACAGAGACGTAATCTGGAGACTGATGAATCACTACAGAATTCCAAAAAAATTCACTAATATCATTAAACAGTTATATGATGACTCATCATGCCAAGTAATACACAATGGTAAGCTGACCAACCCTTTTCAAGTAAAAACAGGAGTAAGACAGGGATGTATGCTTTCGCCCTTGATATTTTTGCTGGTGATCGATTGGGTCATGAGACAGACAGTCTTAGATAATAAAAGCGCATACAATGGACGCTAACACAACATTTAGAGGACCTGGGTTTCGCCGATGACATCTGCCTCCTCTCCCATACACAACAAAATGCTCAGACCAAACCAGACTCTCAGAAATAGCGAAAAAGACTGGACTTCTAATCAACAAAAAGAAAACAGAAGTTATGAAATGCTCAGACCAAACTGACCAGACTCTCAGAAATAGCGAAAAAGACTGGACTTCTAATCAACAAAAAGAAAACAGAAGTTATGAGGATCAACAACAGACAAGAGAACCCAATCATGCTACAGGGAGAGAATATCCTTGTTATGGACCACTTCACATATCTGGAAAGTAGAGTTGGTAAAGATGGCGGAGCTGATGATGATATACTAATTTGGATCAATAAAGCTAGGTTTGCCTTTTCAACTCTTCAAACTATCTGGCAATCTATCAATTTGTGGGAGAGAACAAGACAAAGGCCCATAGCCCAAGACATCACAAAACAAAAATGGAGCTGTAAAGGACACACCCTGCGAAAACCAGCTACCAATGTTGCAAGGCAGGCACTTGACTGGAACCCACAAGGAAAGAGGAAAGTGGGCAGACCCAAGCAAACCTGGAAGAGGTCAGTCATCAGTGGAATGACATGGGAGCAGATGAAGAAAGCTGCTCAGAACCGAGTTTGGTGGAGAGGTGTGGTTGCGTCCCTATGCTCCCCTGGGAGTGCACAGGATTAAGATAAGAGCATAAATTATTTATACAATACAATAAGGTAAGTACACATTATCTATAGATAGTTTTTTTTAATGTGTTGTTTTTTTTAATCTGTGTAGATATCATATAACAAATATGTTCATATTTTTTGTTAAGGATATTGCTTATCTTCACTGCTCAAAACACAAGGATTATTTGCAAGTGACAATTGTTTCAGGTTAGATAGCATGGCCAGGTGACAGATCTAAAATTGAGACATACAATATAATATCATGAAAGTTATGAAATAATTTAAGCTAAAAACAATGTCTAACTAACAAAAATTGTGTCTTTAATAAAAAATAAATGAAAAGTTACCTCATTTAAATTATAAACACTGTTATCAGCTAGTGATAAAATTTCCAAGTTTGTTGGTAAGCAAGTACCTGCTGGCTTCAGTGAGGAAATGTTATTACTATGCAAAAGAAGTGTCTGATAAAAAATAAAAATTATTTGTTAAGGGGAAAAAAAATTCTTTTTGTTTAAAAAAAACCAGTAAAAACCAACCAAAAATAAAATCTTTTGAAGTACTAAATTAAAAGTTTTGTTAGTCTAACATTTAGTAACTTAACATAAATCTAGTTTACCTTCAAATTTTCTAAATTGGAGATATCAGAGAACTGTGTAATTGCATTGTCGGACAGATCCAAGTAATGTAGATATCTACCTCTTGGTAAATGTTCAATGACCTAATAGAATGTATTAAGCTTTGTGGTTTAAAAACAAATGAAGTCTTTCAAATTTATTTTTTCAATATCTTTTTAATGTATAAAGATGATTTTTAAAATGTAAAAGAAAGAAAGAATTTTTAAACTAGGATCATCAAAAGTAACATCAGAGATACAAGAGTTGTAAATATCCAAATAGTTTATAGACTAGGTTTAACTGTAGGCATCATCTGCCCTATAGACAACATGGTCTGAAAGGGAGGAACTTTTTTACTTAACTTGATCACACACACACACAAAAACATGCACATTACTAAATGATATTTTATTCCCTAGTCTAGTATTATAGAACCCCTTTCAGAACTATATGAATATTTTATTCCCTACTTAGAACTAATTTAATATTCCTATTGAGCTGTCTATAATTAAGAATGTATTTTTCTTCATAGTCTTCATCCTGGATTGCAAGACCACTCTGACTCGGTAATTTTCTAACACTAAATTACAAGACTCTAAAATTTAGAAAAAGAATAAGAATTTAACACCATCCTTTGTGGCTGAGATAACCATTTTAATTCTGCTAGACACATTACAATTCACAGATATCAAAAAGTATACTTACAAAATATTATATAGTGAAACAAACAAATATTTGGGCACATAAACATGAACCACTCACAAAACCTAACTTATTTCATAGTAATAATAATGTTATGATAATATGTTATGTTAAGAGGAATGGAAAAAGACGTTTGACAAATCTTGCATGGTGCCCCAGCAGTCCAACAGGCTAAGGGGTAGGTAAAGGTACAAAAATGATATAAGAATCATTATAAATTATTTAATAAAAGAATAAATTTAAGAACGCCTATTGGAGGTTAAAAAAATTAAACAATGCCAAGGACGCTAAACTGAACTCACTGTTGCCAAGTAAATAAAAAAAAAGTATTGAGCTATGATTTTAACAATACTTAAACATGTGGCAATCTCCTTTATTACCACTAGTTACTGTTTTTTCATATAACTCACTGGTTATACAAACAAATGGCAGCTGTGCAGGGCATACAAAGATGCAGGGTTTACACAATTTATTTTAGTGATAAACATAGCAGAACAGAATCTATGAGCATACCAGTGGGTCTTTATACCTCCTATAGTTTGCTGTGTGGTTGTGAAATGTACATAGAAAAACTTTATGAAGATCTCATTATAAACCTCAACAAAGCAAATAGCACCAATGTGGTAGAGAATCTTTAATATACCAGTAATCAATTGTGACAAGTAAGTAAGCAACTAAACTAATTTGCAGATACCAGTCATGTCAAAGCATGCACATATGGGGTGCAGGCTGAATGATTTTGTTTTTACTTATTTTGTCATTTGTGCGGGATATTTACATATGCAGGATATATGCTAAAAAATATGGAAGTTGATCATTTGTTATAAATAAAGTTTTTTTAAGTTATAGAGTGGAGGTCTAATGCTTAGTCCACTTTGAAATTATTCTGTGCTATAAATGGAAGAGCTTAGAAAATGTTATTTCTGCAGTGCTAAAAAGGTGACCAAAACTTATCATATATCTTGGAAAAAACATAGCGTATAAACACTTTTGTACATCAAAATGCTAACTATTTATAGTTTTTTCACCATGTATGAAAATCTCCAAGAAGCTTAACTTTAAAAAAAAAAATGTTGAGCAGTTTAGATACTTACTTTGATTGAGTTCGATGACAGATCAAGCCACTTAAGCTGAAATAGCTCCTCTAGACCTTCAATGGCCACAATACTGTTGTTTGAAAGACTCAACACTGTAAGGGAAGTGAGCGTTTGTAGACCACCCATACGCACAATATGGTTACTGCAAGCAGAAAACTGATGAAGAAAAAATAGACATCAAAACAAATTTGTTGTATCTTTATAGTGATTAATTATGAATCAATACACTTTTTTCTAACTGTTTTTATACTATCTTGGTTTCTAGATTTAGAAGAAATTATTCTAACTTTATAAATAAACATATTGATAAATTAACAAATTGCATTTGTAATGGAACAAAAACAAGATTATTTGCAGATGACTGCCTAGTATATAGAACAGTATAAACAACAAATACTTAAATATTATATTGTTACGATTATCTCCTACTCAGGCCTTCTGTAAACACTGCTAAACACAACACAACACATCAACACATCAAGAACTTGACAACAAGGCTCCACATAATCTGGTACTTTAATAATGGTCAAATCAGACAGCCAATACGACACAATTGGCAACACAATCAACTGCTACAACGTTAGACCGTATATCACTGTACTAAACTCATAACTCTACTGTCTCTTCCTGGACTCATACATTTCACTGGAGGACTGCACCAGGACCGGTCTCAATGCTCTCTGGTCTTGAACTGCCCCTATCCTACACACTGTGTCTGGTCTGCCCAGGCTTATGATCAGATGACCATAACATGGGCGCTATTCACGTGCAAAGTTCATGCCAGTGCTGTCCCTTGCCTTTCAATATAGCACGCTAAACTGTATTACTGGCCTGTGTCACATATGTCAGCTGATCACACACAGTTAACCCTTTTGCGTCGCGAATAGGGTTATAACAATATACATAAAAATACGATTAATTATAAAATATGTGTATATATATTATAAAATTACCTGTGTTAAAAATGTGCACTTGTCCAACCCATCTAATTTTGACAAGTTATTATTATCTAAAATCAGAATGTCTGGTTTGTCTTCGTCCTTAAGCTGTATGCTGTTTAGTCCTTGATCTCTAAGATCCAGTAACTCTTTCCTCTCTTCTACATCAGTTTCTTCTTGATTGGCCATTGTATATAAAACTAATTTTAAAACAAATAAAAGTGAACGTTTCATTGAGAAGAAGTCACGATAACCATAATAAACAAAATACAACAAAAGAATAAATAAATATAAACAAGCGATAGAAAAAAAGAATACTTTTTAAAAACAAAGCTTATCTAAGGAAAGGAACCATTAATTACTTCCATTTATCTGAAAATTATGGGATTTCTCTCCTTTTCTGTAATATATAAAACAAAATTAATTAATTAGTACTATATGATTAACTAAATAATTAGTCACCAACAATTAACTAATTGCTTAATTTTTTATTAATTCATGTCTTTCAGGTTTAATGAATAATTGTGCAAAGTTTTAACTTGATCAGAGAATGGGAAATGGGAGAAAAAGCATGTTCAAACTTTTTACCAGACAGACAGACAAACTGAGTGAGTTGTTATAAGCTTTGTAAAAATCATAACTAATATGTTGTTTAGTGAGCCAATGTTGACATTTTGTTTTAGTGTAAATGCATGCTCAACACAAAGTAACACATGACAATGCACTCTATGACATAAAGTAGTACATTTTAGTGCAAAACATTAAAACAAATGTGGTAATGTTTTCTATAGCCTCTTTCTTTGATTTTTCAATTCTTTTTATTTCGCTATTCTTTAATTAGGTGTGCTACATTTTGCTACCATTTTACAAACTTAATACCCATATAAGCTATATAAAACAAAATACCAGATTTCAGTATTATGACCTAAGATGGCTAGAATCTATTTAGGACTATTTAATTCTAATCAGTTCAATGTCCCATTTTACATTGAAAAGATTTACAAATTAAGACTGATGTCAGTCTAAGAAAACCTATACAAAAGGTGAAAAAAAATACAACAATAAATTATTAAGTGATTAATATTCTGGAAATTTTAGTAATAAAATTAGTCAAGGGTCAAAGCGAGAGTCAAAACATTTTTTATAAACATTTTTGTAGTTGTAGATACTAGAACTAGTATTTTTTTTATGTTCTAGCCACCTGATTTGATCTTCTGCTTTTTTTAGTTTAATCTAAAATTAATAGACTAAATTAATGAAGATCTATATCATTTATCCTACTTTTAAAGCATGTCAAAATTTAAAGCTATTTTTAAAACTAAAAACATTACTATAAATGGAGAAGAGACTATATTTAATAAATATATATATATTTTAGGCTAGATTCCTTTATTTGTGAATCTGTCACAGTAAATTTAAGTGTATATTAATATAATATGTAAATACTCTTAATGCTCAGTTTTACGATTTGTTAAGATCTTAAACACATCCTTTTCTAGATCTAATCATAACTCTTTTTTAAAAAACTTTAAAAGGTTTAGGTTATTTTCATTATTTAACATCTGCATTTAAATCGGCCATATCTGTTAGAGCTTAGCTAAAGTTAAAGTTAAGTTACTATAAATCTCAGTTTTATAACTCTAATGGCCATTAATAAATGACCTACCAAATCGCTTTAGATCAGGAACAAAAGTTAGACTATTGGCAGCTGATCATGTAATATATAGAACAATGAAAACAATTTTTTTTAAAGTAAATTTTACAAACAGAATTAGAAGAATTACAGAAATGGGAATCAGATTGGAGCATGAGAAAAATGCCAATTATTTGAAAAAAAAAAAAAATAATAAATAAAACTACTCAGTTTTGGTAACCTGTTACAGACTGAAAAACTCAAAATATCTAGATGTTATAATAAATGAAAAGTTATCTCCATATAGGCCTAATATCCAGATTAAATTATTAAAAAATCAAACAAACCATTAAAAGAAACTTCAACAAATCAAACAATAACATGAAACTAAAGTGGTATTTAACCTTGTTAAGTCCAATATTAGAATATCCAGATTAAATTATTAAAAAATCAAACAAACCATTAAAAGAAACTTCAACAAATCAAACAATAACATGAAACCAAAGTGCAATTTAACTTTGGTAAGTCCAATATTAGAATATGGAACCGCTGTTTCGGAGCTCTCAACCCAAGAAAACATAAAGAAACTAGAACAGACACAAAATAGGGCAGTGAGATTTATAACAAATGAATATTCCCATTTAATAAGAGTAACACCATTAGTAAAATTACTAAATTTAGAGTTGCTTCAGAACAGAAGACTAATAAGTAAAGTAGCAGTTATACATAAAACACTGAACCATGACTTACAAATACAAAACCTAACAAGATACTCAGAAAGACAAGAAGTATAAGGCACATTTCTTATTCCATAAGCTAGGAAAAATGTGTACAAGTGCTCCTTCTTCCCTTAAAGTATGGGATAGGATGCCTGAATCAGCCAGGAAAACCAAGGACTTATCAGAGTTTAAATCTGTGATTAAAATGCATGACTAAATTAACACATGGAATTTTTTTTTTCTCTTTTGAAGTAACCTAAACTAAGCTAAACTTCTATTAACTAGATGGTATCTTGACTGATATAGATAGACTATTGACAATATAGTCTAGAGAGTAATTTAGAACTAGACTACTATTAGAATACTTAGTATAGGCAATATTATCAACAAGGACCGGATTTAGATTTGATATATATCATATGACATTTGGGGGCTCTTGTTATCAACATACTACATGAGTAAGGCAGTTGATTTGTCCTTTGCTCTCTTTTCAAAATGATTGAAAATATCTTGGAACAATTTTTTTGGGGCCCCCAAGCAAGTGGGCCCTTAAACTATAGATTATCTTGCCTATGGCAGATTACGGCCTTATTATACTTATGCCATGGGTATGTGCAGCACTGTCTAAGGTTAAGGCATTGCAGTACACTGAATACAGCATAGAATGCATAGTTCTAGACTGTTGTCAGTCACTTAGACTAGCCTAGATCTAGTTTCTAGTACTTAGCCGTTTTAGTAGTAGTGACAGTCTAGATGTATATATATATTTAATAAATAGTCATGTTAATAAATCCTATACTCTTAAGCGAGCAATTCTTGTATGTATGTATGTATATATATAAATTTTATTTCAAAAACGGCTCTAACAATTTTCTTAAAAATTGCAAGGTATGTGCATATTAGTGCGAAAAAAATTATCATCTCATTGGCCACATTGTGAAAACTCGAGGTCGACCGTTATATCGGTTTGAAAATGTCTCATTATCGAAAAATTAATTTTGGCTAGAATGTTTTATGAATGAAAGGAAAAAAAACTTGACACCGCTTACATCACTAGGCTCACAGCAGTACACTAAGACATTTCTTCGCAAACAAGAACAAGTTTTAATGAATCCATTAGCATAATTAAACATTTGCACACTGTCTTATTGTAGATTGATCTATTATGAGACTATCTTGATGTAAGATTAGTTATTGTGTTTTAAAGGCTTTATAAATTGTTTACACTTTAATTGCATAGACCCGTAGGTAAGTTTTACTTTGTTGTTATTTTGCTGGTGAATTATTGCATTGTGTTCAAACTTGGAAGTCTACTGTTCCATACCAAAATAAAGGAAATGGTCATAACACAGCTTCTCTACTCCTTACTTGCACACACTGAACATGATACCCAGGCCCGGCCCTAATTTTTGTAGGGCCCTATGTTAAATGGATTGTGCATGGCTCAGTCAGGGTAGGGATAAGGATAATAAGTGAAAATTAAAATTTGTATTAGAAAATAAATTTGTCTTTGCATTACCTTTTTATTAAATAAAAGGTGACAATGGTGTTTTTTATATCGCGCGTAGAATTGGCGTTTACCGTATTGATTGACACCCCAAAATGACAATGTTGTCTATTTTAAGGACATTTTTTATAAGTTTTCGGGAGATTTCAATAATTTCAGGAAATTGCTAGACTGTTAGTATATTTTGCAATTTCAGGAGATTCCCAGAAGCTCCATGAAAATAAGGAGATCATGGGAACCTTGTTATAAGTTACAATTGTTTAATTTAAGAATTTACACCTAGAATTAGCGTGGAGCTTATGAAAGTTTGGGGCCCACTGCGGTCGCATAGGTTGCAGTGGCCTAAGCCCGGCCCTGGTGTTATTCAGCTCGCGGTAAACTAATTTTCATTACGCTGCCACCTCTTTTCCTTTAACCATAGACCTCTGTAAAACGAAGTCATGTTCCAGAAGTCACCCAATAAAATCTACTCAGCCCCAAAGTTCAACGCAAATAGGCATCCCTTAATGTGGTATACAACTTCATATATCTGGGAACCATATTATCAAATGACGTATTGCTTTAAACTACTTTAAAGGGAGGTTGATATGTGATCAGGGTTAGTTGTGCTTTTGGACGCCTCCAAGCGAGAGTGTGACAAAATAAAACGCTCCACCTGCCTACAAAAATCAGTGTCTACCAAACAGTGGTTCTCTCAACACCTCTTTGTGGATCTGAGACATGGGTACTTTATAGCAAGCAACTAAGACTTCTTGAACGCCTTCACCAAAGATATGTGCACACTATCATGGAAATATGTTGGCAAGATCGCACTACAAACAGCGATGTTCTTGCGAAATGGTATGAACTTTTATAGTCTGATCACCAAGCTGGGCTATTTTACTTTGTTACAAGGGATTAGCAACTCTTCAGTTTGGTAGTCATCTGATCAGAGCCAATAATACTTTTGGAAGCCTCCAAGCAAGAGTGTGGCAATATAAATTGTTCCATCTGCCTAAAAAATCAGTGTCTACCAAGCAGTGGTTCTCTCTACCTCTTTACATGGATCTTAGACATGGATACTTGACAGAAAGCAACTAAGACTTCTTGAACGCTTTCAACAAAGATGTTTGCACACCATCATGGAATACAGTGGCAAGACCGCACTACAAACAGAGATGTTCTACAGAATGCCGATATGAACTTACAATACTAACACAATGTTTCTAAGTCTTTAAGGGAAAAATGCGCCATTTTAGTTTGTTACAAAGTGTATGTTTTACCCATTAACGTAGAGCTTTTGTATCACCTGATGTTTCGTAGTAAAGCCATAATTGAAAATTGCAAAATTAAATTCTGAATGTAATCATTTGAGAAGTTACACTGCAGAGACTTTCTATCAAGCCAATAATAGGCCAATAATTTAACGCAAAAGATTCAATGTGAGATTTGTTTTTCGAGATTACAGGGAGATTTTCTATTCGAATCGTCATGTATGGCATGTACGATGTCATTTAGAACTAAAAGAACACAAAAGCAACACTTCAGATTGGTAGTCCTCGTCGTTAAAAAATAAGTTCGGGTAAATATTTTTCATTAATGAATTATTCCTCTGAGCGAGGCTCAGCCACCTGGTACTTAGTAAACTAAAACTAGTAGATTCTTGGTAATCATAGCCACAGATTGCCTTCTCTATAAAATGGTGAATAGACACTGACATCTTACTAGTAATACTACTACTAGATTCTAGACTAGATTTCAGTGACCAGTCCAGCTGAAAAAAATTCAACCAGATGTCTATAGTCTAGAATTAGATCTAATACTCTATATTTTGGTAATTTCTGTTAAATTACCTAAACTAAAGATTTAAATGTATTATAAATTATAACTTACTTTGCCACTGGCCTGATTATTAATATTATAATATATAGTTATAGATCTAGTCATAGAGATTTATTTTATATTTACTCATTTATTAACTATTTTCAAGTCAATTCAATAATCATGGTTATTCAGATTAATCATTATTAAATTATTATTAAATATTTATTATTATTATTATTATAAAAAAACACATAAAATTTGAGCTGTAAATTTATATTTATCGAAAGAATTAGTATTTTAAAACCTCAAATGATATCGAAATATTTAAAATTTAGAGGGGTTTCCCTAAATAGTGTAATAGTAAACTACTATAATGTCAATTATTATATTGTCATGCACTAAGTCATTGTCCGCCTTTATATTTTGTTTACCTTCGAGATCAGCCATATTGAAAAAAAATATTCCCGGTTTCTTCTATCACGGACAAAATATTATTTTTTATTTTAGTGCTCCTTTTTTGTTTTTATTTTATGTAACTATTTTTCCCCATTTTATTACCTATATAATATCTCGGTTTTAGATCTAGTTATATTGTTTACAATAGATCTAAATAATTTATCTTTTTTTTTTTAGAGTGAGGACTTTCCTTTCCTACTTTCCACTTCCTTTTAATTATCTCCGCAGCTGTTAGGTTCCTTTCTGTTTCCGGTCGTCAAGATGAAGTAATGGAATATTTGTCATTTTTAATTATATTTCAATTAATCATTTACAATCTACAAAATAGGGGTTATTTCATTCAATTATAATAGTTTTAAAGTTATTGCTAATTACCATTTTAGCTATGGATGTTATAGTTATTGTATATAAATGAATATATATTATGGGCTTTTATAAATTTACTGAATTGTTTACATTTTACAGGCTAGAACTTTGTTCTTACTCGGGTTACAAAATATACCCTGGCCATGGCAAGCGTCTGGTCAAAGCTGATGGCAGGGTGAGTATTGCTTATAAAATTCCATTAATTAGATATTTCTGGATTAAATCATAGTCTATTAATGTAGAATTGTGGATTATGATTAAGTCACAATTTTTGCAATGTGAAAAATTTTGTTTTAGATCTACTTCTTGGTTCTCCAAATGACATAGTCATAGAGTCTAGTGTAAAAATTTTCGACATTCCCTAACCTTCTTAAGATGATGCGGCTGATCTATTGGCCTAAGGCTATTATGCAAAAAAGACGATGTTTCCAACCACAAGATTGGCTACCCAGTGTTTGTACCACTGTATTAGGTACTTCAACATCGCTATTTTAGTGCGCCGGAATGCTGCTTAAAAACTGGTCCTCATGGTTTTGGTAGCGTCCAGGGTTACCATCGGAAAAGTGCGTAAAACGTCATTATTTTTTAACCGATCTTCTAGAGTAGAGTATCATTTTGTCTGGGAGAAAATGGTGATTCTTTTGATACCAAATTTGACGGGATTGGCTTACTAGATCGTTTTTTTTTAGTTTCCAAAATTAGGGTGTGTTCCAGATAGGATTACTTTTTTATTTTTGTTTTGTAATTATTTATATTGGTTAGTAATTTGTAGTATCCATATCTACATAAGAATCATGTGTGATTATTAAGCTATTTTGGAAGGCGCTCTTGGAATATGAATGCCAAAATGACCACCAAATCGAAAGTAGCCATTTTGCTATCAATTCTACCGGAAGTAGTAATAAAATACTTATAAAAGATTATTAAAACGAAGTTTTCTTGTTTATTAATATAGATAATGAAGCAAAAAAACTCGTATTAATGTAGATCTAGATTTATTTACTAATAGATCGAGAGAAGCAACAGATAATGTAGAAAAATTAAATTATTGTTTTAATCATACACTAGAGTGTAGATCTCTGTCTAATACTTAGATTTAGGCTTAGATTAGTTAGATCTATTTTCTAGAATAGGAACTGAGATGCATAGAATGAAATCTAGAATTAGATGAAGATTTGATATATAATATACTAGTCTAGTCTATACTTAATTGTCTTAATAAACTAATAAAAGAGGACACCGACATTTGGTTCACGACTAATCATTTACTGGATAGTAACATATTGTAGTCCTTTGAGAGATTTCCATAAATTTGGATACTGAGCCCCAAACTGGAATTGGAAAATGGGCACGCACATTATACAGTGTGGTAGTTTCATATTAAATATCAAAATAAAGATGTAATAACCACTAAAACAGCTTGTTCAGATTCATCAATATATAATTAAAATCTGAGTTAACTGATGCCAAAACATAGAGGCTGTTTGGAATAAATTTTAAAAAGCTATTCAACTAATAAACTAATATCTTTAAATTATATATTTAACTTAATTTAGCATTTTTTTTTTCCACTAATTAATTCAAATTAACAACTCTTAGTTTAGGACTATTTTGTCTCACTAATCAGACTAATCCTTTTTTATTAGCCTTATGTATATCTAAATATAATTAGATAGATCTAGAATCTATATATTTAATATTATTTATATTATTATTGTATCCTTAGATTTTAGATCTACTCAGTCTAGTGTTAGACTTAGACTTTAATTAAGGCTTTAGATCTACTAATCATCTACTAATAATAACTAATAGTAATATTCTATATAGTTAGTTATACACGTAAATATATTGATCTAGAATTAGATCTAGTCTAGGTCCATATTTTGAATTTAATAAACCATTTGATTTGATTTGTCATTGTAAATTAGCTTTCACTTTAGACTTAGACTTAACTTAGGCATTGTAAACCTTAAACTAGATTTAGACTAGTCCTTTAAAAACTAAAATTAACAAGTCATCATGAAATTGCTCTAGCTATTTATCCTAATAATTACTAAATAATCACTAGCTGAACATAGAACTAGATCTACCTTAGTCAACACTAAACTTAAAAAGGAAACAACAGTCTTAGTCAATCATCACACTCTAGATCAATGCAACTTCAAAAATAACGTAACATACACATCCATAACATTAAAGAAGATCACAAATGGAAGTTCTCAATCAGACACAGCAGAAATAAATACCTATCACTGTTAATATTAATAGCAGGAGATGTAGAGTCAAATCATGGGCCTAGATCTAAAGATAGATGCAACATCTGCAAAAAAGTATGCACCATGAAACAGAAAGCCATTCAATGTGACACCTGCGATGAATGGTATCATGCATCATGTCTCCATATGAATACACCTGTGTATTATGCCTTAGGCAACAAAGACGCATCATGGCCCTGTGTACCATGTGGGTTACCTCAGTTTACATCTGGACTGTTTGATTCCTTTGATGCAGACACTTCTAACCCATACTATATCCTAAACACCATCCCAAACCAAACTCACCAACCATTAGCCAGATCCACTCCTGTTAAACCTAAATCTACTAAAATAAATACAACAGCCTCACTAAACAAACCTACTAAAGAAGTAATACCAAAATACCTTAAAACCTTAGTAATAAATTTTCAAAGCATTAGGAACAAAACAGCAGACTTAGAAAATTTATTAGAATGTGAGAAACCAGACATAATTGCAGGAACAGAAACTTGGCTACATCCTGAAATTTATAATGCAGAAATTTTCAATAGTAATTATGAAATTTTTAGAAAAGATAGGGCCGATAATCATGGAGGAGTTCTTCTAGCAATAAAAAACACTCTTATAGCAGAAGAAATTACCTTACCTAACTCAAACAATATAGAATCAACATTTTGTCAAATTAATACCACCTCAACATCCCTTAAAATAGGCAGCATTTACAGACCACCAAATTCTAGTTTAGAATACATGCAGGAACTATGTAATCAGATTACTACACTTAAAGAGACAAATAAAAATGCAGTTTTTTGGATTATGGGTGATTTCAACCTACCTGGTATAAATTGGAAAACACTAACCATAGATAAACACCAAAACCTTAAGGACATAAATGAGCTTTTCATAGAAACTTTACACAACCTAAGTTTAGATCAAATCATTAAAAAGCCAACTAGATTAAACAACACATTACATCTCTTCTTAACCAACAGACCTGGATTAGTAGTTGATTATGATATTATCCCTGGTCTATCAGACCATGAGATCATAACAATACACAGTCCAGTCAGATAAAAGCAGTAGCCAATTCAAAACCCAAAAGAAAAATCTTACTCTGGAATAAATGTAACCTAACACAACTACACCAAGCTGCATTAAACTTTCAACAAACATTCTTATTAGAAAAAGACATTAACCAACCAGTCAATGACCTCTGGAATTTCATTAAAAACCATCTTAAAAGCATTATAGAAAATCATATACCAACTAAATACACATCAAACAAAATAAATAAATGCTGGTTTAATAATAGACTAAAGAAGCTTTGGTGTAAACAGAAGGAAAACCTATATAGAAAATTTAAAGAAACTAAGGCAGAAAGAGTTTACAAAAAGTATATAAAAATTAAACACTTAACCCAAAAAGTAAGCAGACAGCTGCAGAGTGAATACATAAACAATGTAATATCTAAAGATAACAACAAAAACCTATGGTCATACATTGTCTAAGAAAATGGAAACAACAGGCATAGCGCCATTAAAAGATGAACATAACATAATACATAATGAAACTAAAGCAAACATCCTAAACAAATACTTTGCATCAGCATTCTCAGCCCCAGGAGACAAAGACATATTTCTGAATTTGAACCAAGTAGACAACATAGAAGATATAGTAGTACAAGAAAATGGAATTAAAAAACTATTAGCCAACACCAAACCAAATAAAGCGTCTGGACCTGATGGTATTCCAGCTAGATTACTCAAAGAACTAAGCAATGAGCTAGCCCGTGTTCAAAATACTCTTTCAGGCTTCACTTAACCAGGGCAGAGAAGCTAATGTCACCCCCCTATTTAAAAAAGGAGAAAAATCTGACCCAGGAAACTACAGACCAGTATCACTTACCAGCATCACATGTAAAATCCTAGAACACATAATATGTAGCAACATCATAAACCACTTAGACAAACAAAATGTCCTCACACCATACCAACATGGCTTTAGGAAATATAGATCATGTGAAACACAACTAATAGGACTAATTGATGATTTTTCTAAAGGTTTAGATAATAGTGAACAAATAGATGCTATCTTACTAGATTTTTTTTAGGCTTTTGACAAAGTTCACCACCATAGTTTGTTTAAAAAATTAAAATATTTTGGCATTAATGGTGGATTAAAGATTTTCTGATAGGGAGAGAACAAACTGTAATAATAAATGGCTCTAAATCAACACAGAGTAAACTCAGGTGTACCTCAAGGAACAGTCTTAGGTCCACTACTATTTTTAATTTACATAAATGATTTACCAAATTGCATTAGTTCAGGAACAAAAGTCAGATTATTTGCAGACGATTGCATAATATATAGAACAATAAAAACAACACAAGACACAGATATGTTACAAAGAGAATTAGACGAATTACAGAAATGGGAATCAAATTGGAGCATGTCTTTCCACACAGAAAAATGTCAGTTGTTAAGAGTAGAGTAATTAAAAAAACTAAAACAAATTAATTCCACTTATCTTATTCACTGCAAACCAGTAACACAGACTAAAAACGCAAAATACCTAGGTGTTATAATAAATGAAAAACTGTCATGGAATCCACATATTGATGAAACTATAAAAAAATCAAACAAAGCATTAGGATTTATTAAAAGAAATTTCTATAAATCAAATAAGAACATAAAACTAAAATGTTATTTAACCTTGGGTAGGCCAATAATAGAATATGCATCCTCCATTTGGGACCCCTCAACTCAAGAAAACATTAAGAAACTGGAACAGACACAAAATAGAGCAGTGAGATTCATAACAAATGAATATTCACATTTGACTACAGTAACACCTTTAGTAAAATCACTAAATTTAGAAAGCCTTCAGGACAGAAGACTCAAAAGTAAAGTAGCAATTATACATAAAACACTGAACCATAATCTTCAAATACAAAAACAAAATTTAATAAAATACTCTGAAAGACACAAAGATAAAGGCACATTCCTCGTCCCATATGCTAGGACAAATTTGTACAAATACTCCCTTCTTCCCTAGTGCTATTAGAGCATGGAATGGGTTGCCTGAGCTAGCCAGGAAAACCAGTGACTTGGCAGAATTTAAGTCATTGGTTAATATGCATGACACGTAGGATGTAATCATCTTCTTTTTTGAAGTAACGTCTGTATTATATAAGATAAGATAAGAATTTTGGTGTTAGGAATCAAATAAAATGTGAAAAAAAAATTGTTTGGATTAATTGAAGACACATGGCCTCTTTAACCTTAAATATAAGTAGTCATCCTTATTCTAGGTACTTTGACAAAAAATTCAAAATAAATGTATATGAACAGAATCTGTGATTTTTAATTTGAATGTTTCATCTCACATGCAGCTAACATTCATTCACAGCTAATCCAATTGTTTGAAAATTGACTTCGATCCTTTTTCTAGAATGCCGTTTGGTAGAAACTTCCTCAGCTTTATAATATTTATTAATGTAATGTAAAATAACACCTTAACTCTTTACAATTCTTCCAAAAATCTTGAAATTTTAGTTCTGCTTATATGACTTTAAAAACATTGAATTTATTTATTTATTTTTTAGTGAAATAGTGATTATTATATGTTAATAGAAAGATAATTGAATGCAGTTTAATTTTATGCCATTGAAAATTTGATACAACTGCTTACTTTGGTTTGGTATTAAATTAATTATGTAATGACAATTTTTTTTCTGAAAAAAAAATCAAAAACATGAAAGACACCATAAAGAAAAAAAACTCAGTATGAAAGTAAATTTAAATCAAACATATTTATTTCTCTACAAAGGAAAACAAATTCAATGTAATTTGTAAAGAAAACAAAAAAGTTATGCAACAAAATGTAAAATGACATTTTAAGGGGACATAATTAGAAAAAAATGACAATTTAAAAAAAAAATTACCAAAGGTAAAATTCATTGAAAATATTACAAAACCAGTTTCATAGAACAAACATATTTAAGTTAGACACATATACAAACTGATAAGTAAAAAAAACTAAGATTGGTGATACTTTAGTAAGCAGTTACTTTTCCCATGGAAACAGATATGTATCACATTCCCCACATTTAGTGCTAACTTTTCTTTCCACCCCCAAAGTTTGGTAGCACAATTTACAGTTACGTCTGGTTTTTGAAAATTCTGGGATTATAGAATGGGTCGTTTTTTTAGACTGTTTGGCATTTGATGCAGTAGGAACACTTTGGTACTTTTCTATTTTTCCTAATTCACGGGTTAGTTCTTCTGTAAAATCAAGCTGTAAATAACGGTTAGGTCTTTTGAGCTCTGGTATGTCAGAATGGGTTTTCCTCCATTCTTGAAAAAGAATGTAACTGTTTACTCTAGCAATATCTATAACATGAAAGAATAGAGTTTTCCAATACTTCTTAGTTTTTCTTAAAACATTGTATTTATAAATGAGTTTGTCACTTTTATCCACCCCACCCATATACACATTATACTCCTTGATAATTGAAGGCTGTTTCACTAGTAATTCCCTATATACTCCATTGATTTTAGTTCTACTTTTGACAAATGAATAACCATTAGCTGTCATAAAATTTGACATAACAGATACAGTTTTGTTATCCTGCCATTGAGTTGTCAAAATCTCATCATCCCTTACCCATCGCATATCTCCTCTATTAGAATTCTTCTCAAATGTTTTTACATCTTTTAGAGCATTAGGGAATCCTTTCCTATTTTTTAATATTGTTCCACAAGCACATATACCTTTTAACAATAAATCTTTTAAAAGTTGATAACTAGTGTAAAAATTATCAAAAAATATGACATATCCCTGGTTTATAATACTTTTAGACAAACGCATAACATCATAAGCCAAACCAAAACGGGAAGATGGACTGTTGTCTTTGCCAACATAGATCTCAAAGTCATAAGTATAACCTGTAAGAGAGTCAGCTAGGACCCATATTTTCATCCCCCATTTAGTTGGTTTATCACGTATGTACTGCCGAAAACCACATCTCCCTTTATTTTGTACCATTCTCTCATCAATGGAAAGATTTTGATGAGGCTGGTAAAGTTTTTGACATTTTTTATGAATGTATTCATACAAAAAACGAATTTTACTTAGTTTATCTTGACGATCCTCTGTTTCAAAATTAGATACTTTTAAAAAGGACATGATCTGAAGAAATCTTTTTTAGTCATAAAGCTTCTTGCCCATAAACCATTGTAAAGTGATGACCTACACCAATACTTGGAAACAGAGGGTGCTCAAGCAATAGACATATACATGAGCAAACCCAAAAAAGTAAAAAATTCATCTACAGTTACATCATACCATCCTTTATAGACTGTTGGTTTCGTTGGTCCGAAGTGGGCAGCATATTTGTTTGTGTACAACACAAGCATATTGACAAGGTCGACAGTGAAGTACAGCTTGAAGAAATCTGATGGATGTAAAAACTTTCTAACTCCAGCCTTTGTCAGAATCTCATCATTCAAATGAACTCCTGGTTCTCTGGCTGGTCTAAATTTTGATGTTGGGGCTGGTGGTCTTTCATCCACATCATCGTATCCCTTGGGACTGAAAGAATAAAAGTAAAAAAAATTAATTATTATGCTCTAAAAAGTTACTTAGATTATAAATCAATAATTTAATGCTAATTTATTATGTTTGCTTGATATATACATATATATAAATTTAGATCTAATCTACATCCTATAAAAACGTGGTAACAATAACTTTCTAAACTGAGGTTGTAATGTCTATGTCAATGTGTGCATCCAATATAAACAAACCCTTAGCAACCAAATTGGTGTAAAAAAAACAATGATTGAGTGACTATTTTGTGTTTATCATACTGAACAATTATGAAGAAATATAAGCGTACAAAGGCTATAACAATAACTTTCTAAACTGAGGTTGTAATGTCTATGTCAATGTGTGCATCCAATATAAACAAACCCTTAGCAACCAAATTGGTGTAAAAAAAACAGTGATTGCGGGACTATTTTATGTTTATCATACTGAACAATTATGAAGAAATATAAGCGTACAAAGGCTATAAACCTATTCTAGATAAGTTTATTATATAATTCTAATAGTAATTTCTAGTTATAATAACGTTGTTTTTTTATTTTTTAGAAGAAATGAATGATTTTCTATTGTAAACAATAGGTCTAATACTTACACAGCATTGCCTCTGTCTCTGGATGAAGTAAAATCACTCGAATTTTCAATATCTGAGTCAGAATCACTGCTGTCTGGCTCCCAGATATCTTCATCTGAAGATTCATCACATAATTTTGCGTCATTTTCATCGCAAGACATTTTTTATTTTTACTGGTATGGTACAGATACAGTACTTTCTAAAAAAGCAAGATGGCGGCGGATGTGACTTTTAGACGCATGTTCATTCGCATTTTTTAAATGTAAAAATAGAAACAATCTTTTAAGATCGATTTTCAAGGGAGAGAACTGTAAAGAGTTAATAGCATTCTCTCCACTAGGTTGATCAGATTTAATAAGCTGTTAAACAATGCATAAATCATTTATACTTCATATGATCCACGAGAATTACTAATCTCTGGTGCCACATGTCGCTGCATCATGGAGTGACTTCATTTAACATCGTCAGGGTGTACCCAAATTTGCCTTAATTAGCTGATTTCCTTTAATATTTTGTGTACCTAAGTATAGAAAAAAAAGATTTCTAATACTGCTCTATAATAGAAATATTGATTTTAATACTATAGTCATAGATTGTTATGGTAGTTATAATTTTTCCACTTACCCATTTCGAAAAATAGCCTAATTTGGCATCATTTATAGCATGTTAAGGGAAGTTTTTTTAATTTTGGAGGACAAAATTTCATTAAAAAATAATGAAATAACAAACTTAAAGCATATATATAGGTCTAAATTCAATAAATAGCTTGCTTAAAAATTATATTAAATGCAAAATCATTTTTACCTATGACTTAACTGTAAATTTTCTAAATAAACACGACTTTCATTTGTTGACAATGTGGTATCATTCAAAAGCTTAAGAATCCTCCTTTAAGATTAGCTCGAGGGTTTTTAAAACATGTAATGTAAAAAACAACAATCAACTAACACCATGGTTTTGGAAGTCTAGCCATGGTGTTTTAAAACTATATAGCAGCTAGTCTAGCAGTTTATAGGTCAGTAGAGTAGGGATGTCAAAGTACCTACTTATTCTCCTTAACCCTTTGACATCTAGAGTCGCAGGCGATTGCCGATTTTGGGTTGTTTCGTTTACGCACGCACTGCTAGTTTTTAAATAACTATTTATACCTTTACTAACTCTGATGAAGAGCGATAGTGATGGTGCTTATTTTGTCTCTGCAGCATGTTAGATTGGATTTTTATGATTTTTTGAAAATTACGTTGCTTTTTTTTTTTTTTTTTTTTTTTTTTTTTTTTTTTTTTTTTGCTAGCCTAGAAAATGGACCATATTTAGGCTTATTTTATAGAATAAGATTTTAATGGGAATATTAATGTTTAAGCAGTAGAATAAGGATATAATGATTGGGGTAAGTGTTTTAGAACCATTTAAGACAGATACTAGTGAAAATAAATTAAAAAATTGATGCTAGATCCAGTATTGAATATGTTAGATTTAATGAAATGGGAGATTGGAAGGCAACTAAATATGATGTGATATTTTAATGTTTTTGAGCTCTGTAGGCCTATTTATGACTTCAAACATGATGCTTAACCATAGGTCTATTTTTTCTATTATAAAAAGAAGGTTTTTGTTAGGTTTTATTTTTATATTACCTGTTAAAGGTGTTAGATTTAAAGGGAAATAAATTCTAATTATAAAGAAATGCACTTTTTTTTTCTTTCAGACATTTTACTTCTTAAGTCACAAGTGTGAACGCTCACATACGATGAAGCGAAATCCTCGCAATATCAACTGGACAGTGCTTTATCGCAGAAAGCACAAGAAAGGTCAGGTAGATGAAATAGCCAAGAGAAGGTCACGCCGTACACAGAAATTTCAGAGAGCCATTACTGGTGCAACTTTAAATGATATTATTGCTAAGAGAAACCAGAAACCTGAAGTTCGTAAAGCCCAACGTGAACAGGCTATCAGGTGATTTTTTTTCTTCTTCTTTATAAATATGACATTGATCATTCCTTGTCAACATTCTTATAGTTTCTATTAGGTGAAAGATAAGCACACCTTTTTTGTAGTAAAATATTTGTTTCACTATATTATACTATAGTGTTGTGTATATACATAAAAAATGTTTTCTCCACAATTATCACAATGCCCCCAAAAAAAAGTTTTGGTCATTTTATGAATAAATCTCTATGCTGTGATCACAATATTAACATACCCTATACCCCCTTTTTTATATAGGGGAATTGTGCTTTTTTAATTGATTTTTTATAATGCGTTTTCTAAGTTAGTTCTTGTGATGTGTTATTTTGTACATCGGGATCACTTTTCTGGACCCTAGACCATATAAATCATATTAAATCAAAAATAGTACGGTAAATGTTAAAATGTTAACCATATCCATTTCTATTTAATTTTTTATTATTAAATCACAATTCTATTTTTCAATGATTAAACCTCGTTTTATCTCCCCAGAAAAAAAACCTTGAATTCTATTCTTTTAATGTGCTCGTAAAGTAACATTAAGTTGTATTTTTGGGCTGAGTTGCAGTTCTTAGAAGTACCTGGAAACTTTTCAATAGAACCATAGTTAAATTGAGGCCTAAAGATGCTACAAAAGCATTTATTTTTATAACTGGAATGCTCTGATTTTAAAAAAGGGAATTCAAACCTTTGAGTTAAGACAGATTCAAATGTGGAATGTTTGTGGACATTCATTGGTCTATGTCAGTGATGCTCAACCTTATTCGGCCAGCGGGCCATTTTAATTTCCGATACTCGTGTTGCGGGCCACGTCAACAAAAAGGTTTTTAAAAAAGGAAATAGACAATGAACCATTTTTTATTAGAAACATGTAAAGCTAGTACTTACATTACTTTATTAGAGGTTTAACCTCTTAGATGTTCGTCCTTGAGACAAATTACATTGCATGAGTTTCAAAAGATTCATCACTGAAAAGGTTTGTCCTCACAAACACTGTTAATTATTGTGATATGTTAACGCTTGTTTTCGGAGATTTAGAAAAGTTCCTGCAATGAACACAGATTACAAATCAATTGTCTGCATCACTTAAAATTTGTCAAGCGGGGATGTCTAGCTTTATAAGTAAATCAGCAGCAGTTGCATCTCTGTCTGGAGAAACACATTGACCGCAGATGGATTTTCAAAACCACGAGCATTGTTCAATCTGAACACATCATCACATGGTCCAGACTGAACTCCTTGCCACATAGATTTTGTTGGTGAATAATAGTTCCATTTGACTCAACGACTTTCTGTCAACCATACTTTCAAAACTGCTGTTTGTACAGAGAACAATGACCAAGATTTTGAGCTGCAACAGATATGTCGGTAGACTTGTCAGAGGCAATTAAAAACATGTTGCAGTCTGGTTTGTCTGTTAGTTTTGAAGGGAGATTTTTACCCATTTCTTTCTCTCGCCTTTTAATTGTCATGAGAAAGTCTGAAGGCTTCAACAGCATTCTTATTTTCAGGACTGATTTCTACCATCATTTCTGGCAAGCACTTTTTGATGCATCTACCGTTGGAAAATGGCTTTATGTCTCTACTTACAATATGTACAGCTCTGTGGCTAGCCTTACAGCCGACTCATTTTATGGTTTGTTTTTTGGTTAATATTCTCAGCAGTCCTCCACTATAAGTGTAATCTAATAGTTGCATCTCAAACCAATAATGCCGCCTTATTTTTTTAATGTGTTTTGTTTCATAAAGCTGTCTAATGCTATGTTCTTTAAAAAGAGCCACTCTTTCTTTCTAAAACAAATGTGTTTGCTTATTATCAGTACCGATCCATTTACCCTAACGTAAGGAATAATTTTTTTCAAACTTTGTTTTTGAGAAGAAAGGATTTTCTACACTTTTTGTCGACGTGTCGGGGGCCGGATGAAATCATGTCGCCCGCAGGCAGGATTTTGAGCATCACTGGTCTATGTTTATCACTAAACTAACCCTATTTTATTTAACAGGGCATACAAAGAAAAGGTTAAAGTTAAAGAAGCTCAGAAGAAAAATGTAAAGGTATGTTAATGCTCTGACTGTTCAGTTAAACTGTTATTTTTACATATTGTCTCTTAGAGTACACACAAGTATTATATAGACAGCTCCTTCATGTGATTACTTGTTCTCTATTTTCAGCCTGTCCCAACCAAACAGCTCAAACAAGCTAAAGCAACCAAGCAGCCTATGGCTAAAGCTCCTCGTGTTGGTGGAAAGAGATAAGCTGCTATCATTAAATAAAATTGTGACCATATAAAATATTTGTTTGTTTTTTTTTTAAGAAAATATTAACAAAACACAGTAATATACATTTAACATTTAATTTTTCTTTTTTGTAAATAGACTAAACATCACATTAATTGTGTATACAATAACAGTTGAGTAATTATTGCTGAATCATCGAAATATAACAATATATATATCAGAATTTATTTAAAAGTTTTACTTGTGAAATCTTTGTCAAATTTCCTATTGTAAAACAATATTAAGCCAAAATTTAAAAAAAAATAATAAACAGTATGTATTTTTTGTTTTCCAGTATTATTTAATGGGATTATTTGTATAAATATGAATGCATAGATAGTGTACCATTAAAGCAAAAAAAAATGGACATAAATATGTTCTATAGCATAATGCTAACACTCCAACCATAACAACATAAACAAAAATATCTTTGGATTATGTTACTAATAATTTCATTTATTAATGTTATTATGTAGTAAAATGATAAAATTACTGATAAGCTGTGGTGAAAATGTTTCAAAATAAATTGAATTTTTAACTTGTTCAACATGCACATAAGAATAAAGGAAAATATCAATATTATAATGCAGCATTATAATAAAGTTAGCAATACCTTACAAAGCTGATAGCTTAAAACAACTATTATGATGTTTATTACACTTGATAAAGTTTATGGTACCAGTATTCCTAGTGAGGTTGGTGCTGCTGCCATAAGGAATTTTATTTTACTTAAATTATTCTACAACTTTGTGAACTTTTATGGTTGTTTTTGTTGACATTTTTATTAGCATTTTTAGTTTTGGGAGCTGTTATAACTGTCAACATTTTACTGGTTTTGACATTTTTCTCCACTCTAGTGTCGACAACATTTTTCTGCCCCCATTCTGATTTTAAAATGGCTCCATTTGATTCCTCATGCTCTGCACTAGGTAGGAGTCGAAAAAGATTTTGACCAGCCAATTCTGTTGCTGGATCATCTCCCTTTTTAAGAATCTCTTTCTCAGCTTCAATCAAATTCATTGCTTCTTCTACGAGTATTTGTACATCTTTATCAGTTATAGGGTGTTGTTTAATAATTGTGGCAGAGAAGACAAGAGTCACTTCATTTACTGAAAAGCAATTATAAACATAATTCTTAGTTATATCATCCATTTCCATGTTAAATTTCAATATGATAGAACATAGAAATAGCTAGCAATAGTCATTTCTCCAAGAAATCATTTGACAATACTTTGTTAATACATGACTTACAATTACTATTGGAAGTTCTGAATTTCTACTGTTATAATGTAGAATGTCAAATGAATTTAGTACCCATATGCCATTAAAACTGTATTTTAAAAAAGAAACTAAATTATTAACTTTTAATATAGCCTAGTGACAGTCAAAACTAAATTTAAACAAACAAAATATTTTGCTATCCAAGTACTGGAATGTTTTTTGGTAAATAACAATTATAAATTTGTGCAATGGGAAATACTTTCATGCTTGTTAGCCACTGAGATATGAACGTAGGTTTTTAAGTCTATTGGTAGTTTAAACATTTTAGAAAACAACTATACATAAGGCTTAGCTTATTAGGCCTTACTGTCTCTAAATAAAACAAACTAATTGCTTCATGTGGTGTCATTGACAATGAATAATTGTGCAAAGTTTCAGCTTGATCTGAGAATGGAAAGTGGAAGAAATAATGTATTCAAGTTGCCATCCAGACAGACTGTGTGAGTTGATAGAAGCTTTGTCATTGTACAGCTTATTATTAATTTTATTGACAATTAATCATCTAATCTACACAATAAAACTTGTACCGGTAGTCCATACAATGTTTATCATTTATTTCTATGTATCATCTAAGCGGGAAAAAAAATCACATTGATTCATAAATATTTGAAATAAATTATTCTAATCTAGTATAGTTTCATTTCTGAAATGAGACACCCAGTACAAGACATTAATAGGTAAGCCTGCACTTTCAATAAATTAAATATACCTGTATGCAACTTAGGTCATTAATTTTAATTAAACTAAGATAATGGAGTTAAATTAAACTATAACCCCCATTGACATGGTGGTAGTAAGATGGACTGTGTTAGTGGGAGGTACTCGGTATAAAACAATATACATACACAGAGGTGGTAAAACAACCAGCGGATAGAAGCCTCCAGGTGGTTGGGACACAACCCTGACCAGCAAAATTTTTCGATTGATTGTGAGGTAACATATAACTAGCTGCTCTTCATCATGATGCACATCATCATCCAGGTAAAGTAAACCCCAGCCAACCTTATCTCCAACTTTCACCAGAGTACTTGCTGAAACATTGCATTTGGTTTGTTGGTTTTCAATCATTTAGTTCTTATTAGTAGTGTCATCATTAATGGAAACAAAAACACTAGTTAAACTATATGAATAAGAAAAAAGTAGAAGTTCCCCTTTCAGACCTTGTGGTCTGTATGGCACATGATGTAAGAATTAACAGTTTCTGTGGCCTATGGTTAACGAGGGTGTCATGTAGCCAGCACAACGACCAACCACCTTTACTTTTCCACAACTAATGTTATGTACCCATTAGAGCTGGGTGGACTCAGAGGCGCCCAAAGATCCCGAAATTAAAAATCCCGGTTCAGAAGCCAAGCTTTTTACCGCTCAGCCACCACGCTTCCTAGTTAAAAGAAATACAATGAGCAATGAAAGCAGTAAAATAATTAGTGCAATAATCTGTAGAATGGAAACTAATACTATCAGGTACAGTACATTAAAAGTCGAACTAAAATTTAAAATATTTTCCTTCATTAAATCACAAGTTGAAGAAGCTGAAATAAGGATACATTTTTGTAAAAAATACTTTTAAAAGAAACTTTTTTTGCCTCTTCAATTAGATTCTATTTCTTCTTTAATTCTTCTATATTTATTTAAGAAAAAATCTCAAGGAAAATTAAGCCAAGTCTAGTGTTGGAGGAACTTATCTGCCCATAACAGTTTTACATTTAATTTTAGTAACCAAACCCTGGATGAGCCTCACCATTTTCAACAAAAATAGTAACTATGACCAAAAAAATGTTCTGTAAAACCTGATAGCTTTTAAGACCTTTGGGTTAGGTCAGGTAGATGTAGTGTTTTCTCGTAAGCCTTTTAAGTAGCATACAATTTTAATGAAAATAACATGCCTTTCTTAGAACTAAATTTTTTTTTTTTCACTAAGATATTTTTAACCTCGTATGGAACACCAAAAAATTAATTAAATATTAAGATCTAAATATTTTTTATAGAATTGTCATTTTTAATGGACCGTACCGAAGTTTTTTCAAGTACAATTTCTTCTTACCATCATTAACAGGCCAAAATCTGAGATAGTCTAATTTCAGACAGGACAGAGGTGGTGGATCAAGCGGGGTGGCAGTGGACAGAACTATAGCTGGAGGTGGGGCTGAGCTTGTTTCCAACTTGTGTATTTCCACCTCAAAGTGATTGTAACCTAGAAAGGTAAAAAAAATTCTTATTATATACTTGATATTTCTATATGCTTGTTAAAAAATCTGCTTTAAATTTTTTTGCTTTTGTTTTCTTTTTCTAAAAGCAGTATCTGTAAGAAAATTGCCAAGACCGAAAACTTCCTTAAAATGCGGGGACTATATATTTATATATTTAAAAAAAGCCTGAGGAAACACCCAGCCTACATTAAATGCCAAGGAATTTAACAAAAAATCCATACGAGCTCAGACGTCGTCTTGTAAAAGGTCTGCGCATGGCAGTTTCTTCCAGGACTGCCTGTGATAAGTCAGCTACTGGAAACAAAAAACAGACTAGCAACAAACACCTAAACCTTTTGCAACTCAACATCTTAGGCCTACAAAACAAGACAACAGAACTCCAACACATACTCAAGAAGCATGATATACACATAGTGCTATTGCAAGAAACAATACTGCCCAAGAAAAAAAAAACATCACAGGCTACACACAGTACAGATGCCTTGGCGCCAAATGCTAGGGAATTATGACCCTCATAAGAAAGGACACACAAGCCACAGTAAAACAAATACAGAACAATACAGACATCGACACGCAGGAAATACTTCTTTGGAGAGGAGGAACAAAGTACACCATCAAAAACTACTATTGCCCACCATCATCAACAGCAGAAATAGACATACAACTACCACACTACACAAGGACATTAAAAGCTGGCGACTGCAATGCATACACACCTTTCCTAGGCTACCCACACAACAAAAAGCTTGGCAAAGAAATAGAGGATGTAACAAATGCCTCTAACCTACAACTTCTGCAAAACAAAACTTCACCTCCAACTTTCCTCCACAGAGCACACAACACAACTAGCAGACCTGACCTAACTTTTATCTCTACAGACATTACCAACTCTTCTAAAATAACAGTACTTGAAGACATAGGTAGTGACCACAGACCTATACTCCTCAATATTGAAATGCCAGGTAGATACCAATCCAGCAAAACAACTAGATGGAACTATAAAAAAGCTAACTGGGCAGCTTTTTCACAAGAAACAGACAAAAGACTATCAAGCATAATGGAGACAGACGTCAATGCAACCTACACAACTATAGTCTCCAACATCTTACAAGCAGCAAAAAAACACATCCCTCGAGGCCAAGTTAAAAAATACAAACCTTTTTGGACACCTGAATTAGATAAATTAGTAAAAGAAAGAAACATGGCCAGGAAGACTATAGAAAAAAAACCTACTAGAGAGAACAAGATAACGTATAACAAATTGACAGGGCTTATAAGATACAAAATTAAAACAGAAAAAAAGAAAAAGTGGACCACAACATGTGAACAACTAGATCTAAACAAGGATGGTCGAAAGGCCTGGACCCTTCTGCACCGGCTAGCAGGAAAGAAACAAATAACAAACCCCCAACCTATAAAAGGCACTGACGACATAATAACGGAAAACCTTAAAAAGACTGAAACCTTCAATAAATATTTTGCTAGCATTAACAAGTCAAAGCCAAGAAAACAACTGGACCAGGCCTTCAGTAATATCTTAAAGAAAGAAGAAAAAGCTCCAACAGTCAACTGTCAGATCTTTGACACTCCCTTCACTCTACATGAGCTCAATACTGCCCTAAAAAGCCTCAAGTCAAGAAAATCCCCTGGACCCGATAAAATAACAAATGAAATGATTCGGGGACTAGGACCACAGGCCCAAAACTGTATACTTAACTTTATCAACCATACAAGGAAAACTGGAGACATACCACAGGAATGGAAAACCGCAAACATAATATCCATTTTAAAGAAAAATAAACCACCTGAAGACCCAAAAAGTTATAGATCAATATCTCTAACATCCAACATTGGCAAAATGGCAGAAAAAATGATCAATAACTGACTTTATTGGTGGCTAGAAAGTACTTGCTCACTCCACAATGCAAAAGCTGGCTTCAGGAAAGCAAGTAGAACAGAAGACCACCTCTTTCGATTTATCCAGGACACAGTAGAAGGGTTTCATGAAAACAAGCACACTACAGCAGTATTTATAGATTTGCAGCAAGAGTGTGGAGAAAAGGTCTATTTTTGAAGATGAAAAAAATGGGCATCCATGGAAAAATGTACAGCTGGATCAGGCCATTCTTAAAAAACAGAACCATCCAAACCCAATTCGAAGGTGCCATCTCTAGTAAAAAAAAGGTTTGGAAGAAGGACTACCACAAGGTTCAGCCCTTAGCTGCACTCTCTTTCTAATCTTCATGAATGACCTCCCGGACCTCATTTCGATCAATAAGGCACTTTATGCAGACGACCTTTTAATTTGGACTACAGAGAAATATCCAGTGCTGACTAGATTCAAACTAAATAGAGCCCTCACAACTATCTCCACATATTCAAAATTATGGAAAATGGAAATAAACAAAGAAAAGTCAGTTTATTCAATCTTTAGCCACAGCAACAAAACAGCAAAAAGAAACCACATCCTAAAAATAGACTCTCAGCCAATAAATAAAGAAGAAAATCCAACATATCTTGGTGTAAAACTAGACCAAAGACTGTCTCTAAAACACTTTATGGCAGATTTAAAAGAAAAGGCATCGCAAAGATTAAACATAATAAAACACCTAGCAGGAACATCCTGGGGAGCTGAAAAGAAAACCTTAAGACAGTTATACGCTGGATATGTCAGATCTGTAATGGATGACTGTCTCTCCATACAAGTAGCTGCCAACAAAACCTATCAATCATCATTAGATACAATCCAAAACCAAGCCTTGTGGCTAATTAGTGGAGGTATGAGAACTACTCCCACAGCAGCCTGTGAAATAGACTCCAATATTGAACCAAGGCGCAACAGAGCAGCATTTGAAGCTATTGAGAGATATGGAAGGTTGGAGGACGATCATCCAAATAAATTACTAACACAGAGAAATAGGAAAAACAACCAAAAAAAGCAAAGGACCCTGACTCTGATCCAACTTACTGACGAACTAGCCCTAAAACACCACCTACCCAATAACAGAGAAAAAATTACCAGGTTTTCAAATATTACACCCGGACTAAACTACAAACAACCAACCATCAAAACACATTTACTAAATAACACCTTAACAAAAGAATCAAATCCACTGGAGCTCAAAGTAGGCCTGCTTGAAACAATTGAAAGCTATCAAAAAACAGCTATCCATATTTATACAGACAGATCGGCTTTCAAAGCTACCATCAAAGCTGGTCTTGGTGACTTCCTGGTCTTCCCTAAAAATAAACACTTTGAGATAAGCGCACCCTGTGGCGATTACTGCTCAAACTTCCAAGACGAAATTGAGGCAATTACCATATCGCTACAGACAGTGGAAAACAAATTATATGAAGAAGTGCAACCACCATCAGATATTGTTGTCTTTACAGACTCCCAATCTACTCTGCAAGCACTTAACAGCAGCACCACAAACAGTCCAAGAGAGTTGACAACACTAATTGTGATAATCCATCAGATGATATCAAAATTAAATATCAATATCACACTACAGTGGATCCCTGGACACATTGCAATGCCAGGCATCATGGGAAATGAAAAGGCAGATAAGCTATCAAGGGCAGGTTCATCTATGGAACAACCAGATAGACCTGTTAACTACCTCACCCTAAGGTCAATGTTAGTCAACAATCACAAAGAGGAGTGGCTCAACCAATGGGCATCAGGAAACACAGGCAGAGCCATGTACAAAGAAATGACTACGCCTAACAAACTGGACAGTACTAACTTCCTCCCCCGCAAAGAACAATCTACAATCTTCCAACTAAGAACAGGACACACACCACTATTAAATTACCACCTGAACAAAATAAACTCCACACTACTACCCCTTTGCAGACACTGCGCCCACCCCTTTGAAACCGTAAACCATATCTTCTTTGAATGCCCCTCCCTAATCCACTACAGCCCAACATAACCAACACCCTGTATGGCAGTGCTGAACAACTGAAGAAAACAGCACACTTTTTTTCCTTGGCACAGTCTGCAAAAGAGCTCACAGCTCAGCAGCAATAAAGCTGGCTAGAAGAAGAAGAAGAAAATAAAATGTAATAAAAACATGTGATTGCCTTTTTTTTGTTAATTTGGAATTGAAATACTGTTTTTGTACAAGGTTTTATAAAATTGAATAAAAAAAACAGTTTTTACATCAATTTTCTGTTTTGTATTTTGAGAGCACTTGATAGCAACAAACTTCAAAATGATCAGCTGGATAACTTTTACAAAGACTGTAGAACATCCTCTAAGACACAAAGAAATGTGCGAAGTGGGATTACAAAACGAGAATGTAAATCAACCCATAACAATTACTTTATCTACTTCAAATGTAGCAAAATGTGTAGATCTCTAAAATGCTGCAGACTTCAATAATCTTTAAATTCAAAGATCACCATCATCTATTCCTTAGTCTGTTTAACTATTATGGTATCACAAAGGATATTTTTTGGATATGTCGACTGTCTTTCTCCAATCCTGTCTCTTGCCTTTGTTAGAATCTTTTTCAATGACAGGCCCATCCATTCTTTAATGTTGTATTTACATGGCTTTCTCTGTCTCTGATGTGCTCCTTGGTCATGGCCACATTCTTGTATGTTAGTGAATCTTGGACGCTAACTGCAGAACTAGAGAGGAGAATCCTTGCAATGGAATTGAGATACTTTAGAAGGATACCTACAAAAATGCATCACAAATAAGTTTCAAAACAGGATCACAATGGTAATTTTACCTCCAAATCTTAGTTGGAGGAACTTCACTGCCTTAGGGTCATATCACAAGGTTCTCTGGGCTTGCAAAGATGTTCCTTCAGGGAACAGTAGGCCTACTAGAAAACTTCAAATATAATGCCTAATGCCTATTAAAATATTTTCTTACCTTTATGTAAACTATAAGGTGCTTGTATACATACTGGAAGCTCATGATCTTTTACTATTACTTTATTTTGACTAGAATCTACTTTGGCACCAGGTGGAAGGCACCAATGTTCCAAGTTCACCTGCAATAGTTTTTTTTATGTTAAAGTTTAAAACATTCTTCGATATTTTTTTTTCTTAATTATTGTGAAAGATATTAATGTTAATATCAATTGAAAGAATAAACCATTTGGCTACGTAATTGAGAATGCTGGAATTCAAATCTAGATGGAGACCAGAAATGTATTTTTTTTAGATTTAACTTGACCTAAGTTGTGATTCCTAAGTGCCAAAAGGCAGCATGGAAACCTCCAAGATATCCTTTCTAATGCAAGTACAGCACAGTAAGCATGTTAAAGTAGAAAAAGAAAAAAGATAAATTGCATTTGAATTTCTTAATCAAACACTCACATATAATAATCTATTCCAATCCTTAAAATCAATTGTAGGTCTTTTGGATTCTTTGACTCACAAAACCTTTATTTTTTTTAATTGGTTAGATATAGCGTTTTCTTCTTTACCAAAGTGAGTCACATTTACATGAAAGTTTTATTAATTCACTGTTGATAATTCATAGAACTTTCAAACCAGTGATCTTAAGAGTAAATTAAGCTACAATTTACCACACTGAAAATTGGTGGTCCTCTCATTGTGTTCTGCCAGTGAACTTCCAATATTACTTCACATCCATTGCTGCACAAAGCTAAAGTAGGTAAAAATGAGCTTCTGTCAGACTGTGTGTAATAAGCTGTGCCAACTGGACGTAAGTTCTTGATAAAAAGTGCTACTGACATTTCTTTGGCAAATGCTTCCATCTCCACTCCAATTAAGTCCCCTAAATTTTTTTTATAAGATTTTTAAAAAACAATCAAAATTTTAAAGATTTTTTTTCTTTTAAAATTAGGCTAATATTTTATCATTAGAGAAATTACCTTTCTGGTAGATCTCTCCGGGTAAATTCCCATCGCTTCTGGAGTTTCTGTATAACTTGCCATCTTTTGAAGCCCATCCAACAGATGGTTTTATTTTACCAGGAAATTTGTTTAATGGAAAATCTTTGCCTGCCACTCCAATACCAATACTGGAATTCTCATCTTTATATCATATAAAAGTGTAGAATATTATTTTGACATCAACAAGAGAAAAAGAAAATGATTTGAAAAAGCCTTTATTAATACCGGTAATGTTTATTCATTATATAAAACATTTAATTTTCTAACCAGTGAAATAAGTAGGCTAATTCAATTATAGGCATATAAAAAATGTATTTTGTTCAAGTTATAATGTGTTGTTTGTTTTATTTTTTCTTATTTTGTTATCAAATGATAAAAAGAATTCTTTTTGTTCTTATTACCATCAAACTGTTACTTTTGCTACTTTTTGATAAGTATGAATGTATTTTACACTCTAGTTTTCAAAACTGTTGTACTCATCTTTTTAAAAACCTGTTGACAATGATATACATTTTTTCAGTATTTAGGATTTGTTTATACTTACTCAATTCATTAACACGGACAAGATAAAAACTGTTTTCTTCATTGAGAGTTTTCAAAAATTGAACTACATGAATGCCAGGTTTATCTTTTGGTAAATGCAGTCTGCAAAAGTCCTCTGTAATTGTCACATCTATAGCAGCAGACATTCTAAACATAGATATCTTTATATCTGTTGCATCCATAAGTAGTTAAAAAAAGAGATTGTAAGATTTAAACAAAAGAATTAATTTAAATTCAAACATTAATATATTTTTTTAATTATTTGTTTACCTTTTTGGGCATTTTCAATATTTAACAATTGTTTGGCCTTTACAATTTCATTTCTAAAATGTTCATCAAGCTTCTGTGTGAGAGTTACAGGCTTAGCATTGCTGTTTACTTGAATGATAACCTTTGCTGCTGAAAAGTATTTTTTTTTATCATACTGTAAGATTTTAGCACTGACAACAATTTAATTTTCAAGATCAAATGTTTATAGGAAGCAAAATTTATGTACCAGTAACATATGTGTAATGAGTAATTTTGCTTTTTCTCTACTAATATACCTTGTATGGGGGAGGGGGGGGGAGAGTGCCTTTTGTTTGTTTTGATTTGCTTGCTATGTCATAAAGTCTGGTGACGTTTATTGGTCATTCTTCAATCATGAGACAGTTCACCCTCTGAAGTTAACTGAAACAGACTGTGTTTGGTCCGTAAGAGATTTTCTGCTTGTTTAAACTAGTGGACAGCTTTGGTACCATTCCCATGGACTTATTATTTTGTAAGATTTTGGGACCCCTGTTTAGGGTGAATTACTTTGTTTGTTATATCCTTCTTATATTTTCTATGAGGTTTTATTTCCTATTTCTAGTCTTGAAGTAGACGTTGAGGATTTGTGTTTATTTTTTATAGGGTGCCAGTGTAGGTGTTGTATTACTGGGCTAAGATTACATTGCCAGTGTGGGTGTTGTATTAACTGCTTAGAAGTGTCTGTTACAGTCTTTTGAGTGTCATTGTCAGCATTGATATTCATTGACAGCGTTGAAGTGTCATTTACCAGTACAGTAGAGTTAATGCCAGATGTACTTACTCCATCGCAATTAGAATTATTGGAGGTATCTCTTACTGTCAGCGTATATTCTGCTATGAAACCATATATGTTGACAAGTTTCCAACATTAGCAAGATCCTTATTTGTAGGCCTATTATTCTGTACCCTAATGAATTTTGTTGTGGATTTTTGAATTGTAATGTGGATTTTTTTTATTATTGAACACCAAGATATATCATCATTCTATTAATCATTTCCATCATTCTCATTGTATATAAACATACATATATATATATTATGTAATTAAATTAATACTTTTTTTAATTCTTTAAATCATCATCCACATAGTTGGTAAGACTGTGTGTGAATGGCATAATTGTCAGGCTGAAACTAGGGACCATCATATAATTAATATTATAAAATTACACTTATTAATATCAAAATATTAAACCAGAAAAACCTGACAGCATATCTTAGATATTTCACTGAAATCCATAACTATCTAGCAAAATTTGTTGCAATTTGAATGTTTCTACAAATTAACTGCCTTGATCTAAACCAGTTCAAAGTAGTTTATTTATGACTCCTTCTGTATTAAAAACAAAGGATGGTTTGCACTCTTAGCATTTTTAGATAAAGATACCAATGGTGGCTCATGCACTTACATGATAATAATAATAATAATGGCAATGTCTTCAATTTTGAAGATTAAGGTTGAGTTCAGTGTTTTCATGACTAAGGAAACCCATGCATCATGGTCCTTTTTAATAGCTTCAAGAACACATTTAACTCATTAAGAAAGTCAGCTTGTAGTATCGTTTAATTGGTTAACATAAAAATTAAACAAAATAAAAATGATTTAAAAAGTACTAACCTTCCGATTTTGAATGAGAAAGTATAGGTTATATTGAAATAAAATTGTACCGTATTTATTAATGTCATACAAATGGTAATGAAGGTAAAACAATCATGTAACACTGACAATCACTACAAAAAATGTGTGGATCACACATATGGCATATGAAAGCAAGACTAGCTCAGAAAAAAAAAAGTTAGAGAAAAACAATTTACCTTCTTTGTTTAGAATTACAACTGGATAAAAACCACCCTCTGGTTGCATCATCATTTTGCCAGAAATAACTTCTGAATTAGCTGTAACATAGCAGTAAACCAACTGCTCTTGCTTGGGATTAAAATTGCTTAGATGGCAAGCATCTGGGTCATAATGTACACCCCAGCCTAATCTCACATCTATTGGAGACTGGCGAACTAAAAATAAAAAAGTTTCAATAGCTACCTGGTATATGTGAAATACACTGAAGTAAAAACAAAGTAAATAACTTAATTTACACAATTTTACAAACAATTGATGAATGGTTTTTATTGGTAGATTTATTTCAATTCAAGACTTCTATGATGAAAAACTACTAAAAGAAAATTATTGAATTTAACATGTAGAAAATTAAGGTACCTAAAGGTAGTGAAATATGCTATTTTGTTGGCCATTGTGTTTTTGTTGACTACTATATAAAAGCTACTATTATTAACCTATATGTGATCATTCTAACCATTCATCCATCTGTCACATTTAGATATTAAAAATTAGAAAAGCTTTTGAGAATCAGATTTCACCTTGATTTGTAGCTTGCTAATTTTAGGTGCAATTACTAATTATAATATTCTGAAACTAAACCTTTTTTTTTATTATTATATCCTTTTTTTTTTTTTTGTAAAAAAAAAAATAGGTACTCAGTGATGGATTGCCTAACTTTTAACTATTTATAAGTTAATAATAAATGTTAAAATACAAGAAAAGTAATAAGTTTTTCCCCACATTGAAAAATGTGCCGATGCCATCACAAAAAAGCACTGTAAGTATGTATATATACAAATATATATATATTATATCCTATATATGTCTTACCCTCTGGACTTAAATCAAATCTAATGTAATCTTGTAGCAGTGATGAGGCAGAAGAAGGAACCTTTGGACTGCAAGATGCTAATGATATTGAGGGACATGTAGACCCAGAATCCATCTCCTGAATAATAACTTCATAATGGTGAATGTCTGAATCAGAAAAAGAAGCTCTTAGTGTACAAAAGCATCACAAATGTTTTCAATTGTGTACAATTTTTATAAACATCAGCAAATGTAATGTTTATAATAAAGTTTAGAGAAAACAATACATTATTCTAAAAACAAAAAAAAGGAAAAATCAGTCAACAAAACACATGTAGACATATATGGCCTACCTAAGGTCAAAGGTTGGGGACTTTGAATAGTTAGCTCTTCATGATTTTCAGAATTTTCTGTACAAATGAACATATTTTTGTATGCATCATATTTTATTGTTGGTGGATGGATCCAGTGTAACATATTTTTCTAAAAAAAAAAAAAAAAAAAAAAAAAAAAAAAAAAAGAACACATTTTAAAATTTATTAGGAAATGATGTTAGTTTTTGTTGATAAACTACTTGAAACAGACTATCAGACAAATATTTATCTTTACCAAACTATAACTGGGTATACTCGTTGTTGCTTCTGGTAACATTAATATTAAATCTATTGGACCATTTTCTAATGAAACAGTTGGCAGGAAATGACTCTGATCAGACTCAAAATGGTATCTGTTTAGAAGGTTAAAAATGTGAATGATTAAATTGGCAGCAACAATACTGTAGAATGTACTTATTCTTTTTTAAGTTTTTAAGCATTTATTTAAAAATAACATTTTTTACAAAATTATGGAGTTCTTAAGAGTAAGAAGGCATTTTTTTAAACAGCTTTTAAAGTAGTCTGGTATTTTTCACAGAATTAAATTGTTGAGCAAAAAGTAGCCAATTAATTATTATTATTAGGCTAAATACCTGGTCGCTACAGGGGAACCATTTTTAATAAATATCACAGTTGACTTTTTGTCTCCAAAATAATTAACAAGAACACCAAACAAATCTCCTGGAGAGAAAGAATTAAAAGTTCAGTATTTATTTAATTCTTATAATAATTTCATTACTACATGAACATTTATATGTACCCTGGTAAATGCTTTGATTTGTCATATAAAGAAAATCATAATAGCCTATTTATGTTTTAAATCTCCTTATAGATTTAGTCTACTTGTACTTTATTTGTAACTCGTAATACCTAACACTTCTGATGTTTATACAATTTTAAGTAAGAATCTTTAAAATTTTAAAGTACTTAATTACTACTACTATCAGCAGAAATATGATCCTATGTAAAAACATATTAGTTAGATGTCATTTGCAGTTTTGATATTGAAAGTAATTGGTGCAAATAGATGTAAATAAAAGTAATGTGTGTAGGTATATATATATTAAATGATATTTGTATCATTTTCTTTTGCAACGTCTAATATTTTGCCACATCTCTTGTAGATAAGTCAACTGTCCACTAAAGTCGATTCATTTTTTTGTTTGTTATCTGTGCCTTTCTTAGATGGTAACTTGTAAAGTTCTTTAGTTGGCTTTGGCATGGGGTCAACCATCCTAAGGCAGAGCATAGGTGTGCCCCACCCCCAGAATTACTGTCTTCAATAAATATTACTTCTATACTATACTATGAGCTAATTGATCTTCAAATCACTATTATAATGGATGCCATCTAATGCCCATAATTTATATTTGCTGGAATCTTTCTAGTGGTTGTAGATGCTTTCTAAGCAACTCCCAGGTCACAGGGTAATACAGAAAGATTCACTGCCTGGGAGAGGGGGAGAGAAGAATTATTCTGCCAAACTCTCATTTGAAGGCAGCAAAAAGCACTTATGTCAGTTATGTATTTCTCTCAGCAAAGATGCACCATTGAAAACTATGCTGTCTAGACACATTGGCTAATCACTCAAGTAGGGCATTAATAGAAGTCATTAGTAGAAACTAGATCATCAAAATTTCTTGGGGATTTCTAACACATGACTTTTTTTTTTTAAATAATAGTGCGTCCAAAAGATGTCACGTACTGCATGAGCTGATTTTTCAATCTGGATTTTAAAATCCTGTAAAAAGAAGATAATCTTAGTTCTCTATTTAGTTTTAGTTAGGGACAGCAGTTGCTGTTAGTTAAAGACTGTTTCCAGGAGAATGACAAATTTTGAGACTTTTTATAAATTAAAAATTCTTCTTTAATCTTGTAAAGTTTAAATTTCTTTATAACATAAAAAAAGTATAATTGAATTCCTATTTATGTTCATTGTATTATACTATGAGCTTTATATTTTGATCATTTTTTTTCATATATACATTATAAAAATATCAAATAATTTTTACAGATTCCTGTGGAATAAAGATTTACACTAATTACATTAGCTGAAAAAGAAGCTTAAAGTGTGTCCTTTGATAAAAACATTGTACCTTTAGTTAGTTATTTACCATAATGGAAAGCAATGTTAACAAATAAAGGCTTTGAAACAAAGATTATAAAAGATTGACCATAAGTGATTTATATATGGCTCTTTTTGTCTCGAAAGGCAATGGATGCGCCCAAATGAGTCACTGGTTTTGGCTTAATCTTGAGACAGGGCAGAATCTGGCGTGGCTAATCAAGCTAATTCTAGAACGGCAGACTTTGCCACAATTCGCACATGTGCATGCCTCTGATTCAGGGCTAGCGGACAGGGCAGCTTTCTTTTTTTCCCTCTTGATTAAGGCCGCTTCAATTCTTTTGTTCTCAGCAAGGGTTGTCCCAGCACGCACAGTCTGTCTCCATGCACTCCGGTCTTTGGCTATGTTTTCCCACATACTTTTGCTGATGCCTGTGGCTCTCATGTCTCGCTTGCAGACATCTCTATATGTTAGCCTTGGGCGGCCCTTGGGTCTGACTCCTTCCACAAGCTCAGCATATAAGATATCTTTCGGGATTCTACCATCTGGCATGCGGGTGACATGTCCAAGCCAGCGTAATCTTCTTTGTGTCAGGAGAACATACATGCTGTTCATATTGGCCAATCTCAAAACTTCCTGATTGGAGACATGGCCCCTCCAAGAGATGCCCATTATGTGTCTCAGACAGCGCAAGTGGAAACTATTCAATCTGTGCTCTTGGTACATGTATGTTGACCAGCTTTCACTGCCATATAGGAGAATGCTCACAACACAGACGTTGTAGACTAGGATTTTGGTCGCTGTAGTCAATTTACCATTTTCCCAGACGCGCTTGGAGAGTTTTGCCAATGCTGTGGCAGCTTTTCCTATCCTTTTTGTCAGCTCGATGTCTAAGTCTAGGTTACTGACAATTGTTGAACCCAAGTAGGTAAATTCCTGCACCACTGAAAGGGTGTGGTTCCATATATGTATTATAGGTATTTCTGCGACGTCTTGTGCCAGGATTTCGGTCTTGGAGAGACTTATAGTAAGGCTAAACTCTTGACAAGCAGCTGCTAAGGCGTTCACTAGCTTCTGTAGACCTCCTTGTGAGTGAGAAACGAGTGCCGCATCATCGGCATACAGCAGCTCCCTTATCAAGATACGACGCGTTTTCGTTTTGGCTTTAAGACGTGCCAGGTTAAAGAGCCTTCCATCGGATCTGCTATGGATATATATTCCGTCTTCCAGGGATTTAAAAGCACTGGTTAGTACGACTGAGAAGAAGATGCCAAATAGTGTAGGGGCCAGTACACATCCTTGTTTTACACCGCTCTTAATGGAGAATGGCCTGGAGGAAGAACTTTCAAACTGAACAGTGCCCTGCATATTTTCGTGAAAAGCTGACACTTATATATATAAAAATTAAAATAAAAATGATTTAAAAAGTACTAACTTTCTGATTTTGAATGAGAAAGTATAGGTTATATTGAAATAAAATTGTACCATATTTATTGCTGTCATACAAATGGTAATGAAGGTAAAACAATCATGTAAATCTGACAATCACTACAAAAAATGTGTGGATCACACATACAGCATATAAAAGCAAGACTAGATCAGAAATATATATAAAACAAGGCTTGTCTTCAAGTCCAAAGATTAATGAGGAATGCAGTATGTCCCGTGGCTACGCAGACACGGTATGGTCCAATAAACTTGAATGAAGTGTATTAATTTAAATAGCTGTATATGTATAACCACAAGTGGACTGGACATAAAATTATCCCAGGCACTATCATTTGATCCAGCACACAAATTCCATGACCTATGATGATGATGGAGTTCATTTGTACCTGTCTTTATAATATGTAAAGTTTTAAAATGCATAAAAACTGAACACATGCATGTGTAGGTTTGTAGGCTGGTAGAATATATTAAACCTTTATGCATAGCCCTACAGACGCAGCCTTAATTATTTTGAATTACTTTATTATGATCCTTCTGTGTTAACATTCATGAAAATTGTATATGAATTTATGAAATAAGAGGCCCTATATTGTTAGTTAATTAGTTAAGAAATTCTCTGCAAAAGACCTCGGAGCTCACCAGAAGCATAATATGTGGATATAATCTATTACATTTTAAAGGAAAATTTGTTGAAATAGTATTTACATTGTAAAGTGTAAAAGAACTATTAGAAATAGTAATGCGAGGGCCAGTGCAGACCTTCTGTGGGCTTCTTTAAAAGGGAATAAAATCATTGAGGGTATTATTGGCCTTACCCATTATTAAAATTCCAAGCAACCCTTTCTACATCAACCCACTGGCCCACCAAGCATTTTGCCCAAATGCCTATTTAAGCAGTCCCTCCTTGTGTACAGCTACCTAATAGTTGCAATAGTTTTTTTTTATTACTGTTGTAAATTTTTTATCAGTGCACTCTTAGCTCCCTTTAACCTAAATAAACTTTCTTTAGCTTTTCAGAAGTTTAAAAAAAAATTTAAAAAATGACACACTGAAACTACATAACCCACATCTGTTCAATAGGTGTGATGGGTTTAACTGGAAAACATTTATGTAAAATAATTATTTTTAAATATCCATATAGCACTTACCAACACCAAATTTTTCACCTATGGTATTGGCGTTGTGCTGATGACATGTATAGCATTGACCTGTGTCACTTTGGTAACCAACAGAGTCAAGCCAGTTCCCAGGTTGTGCCTCAGGAGCAATATCTGGTCCTGCAATGCCTAATGTTATCTTGCTATTTGCATCTAAAAAAAAATTTCACAAAATTGTGTCAGAATGCAAAAGCAAAAGTTCAAATTTATTTTTTATAATATATGTTATTTTACTTATAAAATTATGGTTAATTTAGTAAATATTTAGCAGAAATGGCATGCATGATGGAATAATGGAGAAAAATATAAGGGTTTAATTTGAGATGATTTACAGATTGAAATGCTCCATAGAGAAAACCTCAGTGGACCAAAAAAAAAAACAACTACAAAGAATGTTAATTTAGCTGTAGAACTTTCTTCATCTATGAAGAAGAAAAGAGTTGCATTTCTGTTAAAACTTATTAACTTTCTAATATTACTACTTATTTTTGGAAAAAGAAAGCCTTGTAGCCCAAATTTTTAGAGGGATCTGGATTTTTTTATTTATAGGAGTGCCCTGTCTATGATACCTTTGATGAAGTAGTTGTTTATCAAACGTCCATTTCATGTTACATAATGTTACCATACTTATAACTTAATTAATGTAAAACTGTAAAAGTACATCATTGCAATTTCAATAGAAAATAAAGAAATAATATTAAAATTTCTTGTTTATATTGTGCATTTTAAAAGTTGAGAATTATTTTAAGTAAAACTCTAATGTAAATCAAATAAAATATTATTCTTGACAAACCATGATGATAAACATTCTTACTTAGACTTTTGATTTGAGCATAGAAATAAGGCTTCTCTGGAGTAAGTGGCTTCAGATACTGTAGAAAATTGCATGTTTCTGAATATTGTTTTAAGCGCACATTGCAAATCTGTCCTGGTTTTAAATCTACCTCATCAAATACAATGTCTGCTGTGCACCTGAACTGTGACATTGTTTTAAATTTAAGCACTATGGTTTTCTATCCTAGTCTGCTTTGGTCAGGAATGTAGCCTGGCTGTGTATCTGCTTGAGGGTAAACAATGCTGTCTACAGATTGAAGACTTCAATTGAAATGCATTTCTTTCTCTTTTTTTTAAATTAAAAGTTAGCTTCTAGATAACCTAAATGAATATAAGCCCTATATGTCCAGTGATCAAGAAAATATTATAAGTAAAAACGAAATATTGGCATGATTTGTTTTGCAATTCAAGCTAGGTTATTATGTCTAAATATATGTAGTTCATCTTGCCTTAGACTAAGCATAATTTTAAAGTACTGTCTATGTACATATTTTAACTTAAAAAAACTAATATATTTTAAGCACTAGAGATCACGCCTATATATATATACATATATATTATATATATATATATATATATAATAACTAGCAAAAACTGTACTATAAAAGACTGATCAATAGTTGAAAAAATAGTATTATTGTGATAAATTAAGTAATAAATAAATATAAGAATTTTAGTAAAGTATAATATTATTTATATCTATAATCTACAACACACTTCTGATGATCGATCATTATTCTTTACATATACTAATAATAAATAAATAGAATAGCTCCAGAAAGAAAAGATCTATGAAGCACACGGATCTAAAAAACTGTGTAAGTCCTGAAACAGGACGCATGTTTGTGTCTTGACATAGATCTAGAAATCGTTTATCAAATCAGAGATCTAGACATCTACAGGCACAGGCCTTATGCTATTATTAGAAGAAATATAATGCTTGAAATGAAGTAGCTACTGACGCTTTGGTTGCTAGCACCCCTATTCCGGGGCAAAATCCAAGGGCGGAAACTCCAACATATTCCCCTCCCCTACTAAACATATCATATAGCCCTAGATCAGTGGTTCCCAAACTTTTTTGTCTCGTAGACCCCTTGCCATGTTTTTAAGTTTTCGGTAGACCCCCCCCCCCCCCCCCCCAAGCATTTTTTTGAAAATTCATTAGCTTCAGATGTGCTTTTCTCACTGATTACTATGCGATATATATTTATTGATGACATTTAAAGCAAAATAAAATTTAATATGCATTACAAGAAGTAACTAAACAACAACAACATCAAAACGCCTATTGGTGGGCAGCTTTGATAATAAGATGTCAATCTTGGGCTTCAATGTAATTCGGGTTAACATTCTATCTTCTCGATTAGATGATGTTTGGCTGATTTAAATTTGGAAAGTAAGAAAATTTATCATTGTCATTGTATGCTTCATTAATTTAATCCTCACATGAAACACTGAGATTATGCCTTCGTGTTGATCAAATTTAGGTTATCACATTGTAGCTGCAAGTTAACCTCATTCAATTTATGAAACAAGTTTGTGAAATAGACTATGTCCGATTCCCGTTTAATTTCTGTGTTTTAAAATAGGATCTTAGCAACCAAGAACTCAGAAAAATAGTGTCAAAGATAAAGCCTTTCGAAAACTATCATACTTCAGTGTAAAGGAGCAATTGATCAAAATTTCAGGCAAAAAGCAATTCTTTATGAATTTCTTGATTCATAACAAAAGCATAATACTACCACTACATTATCAGGCAAGGTTCACTAGTCCAGCTTTTTAAAAAAGTAAATCGTAAAAACACGAAAACCATTCATTGTCCAAAACTCATTTCACCATTACACCTTTGAACTGTATTGCTGCTTAGAGGAATTTTTAATGATATCAGATATAGGATTGTGTAAAACAGAATGTAAAACCACTTAAATGGTTGGCAAAGTCAATATTTTGCTTATAGTGTGCAGTTTTGTAGAGTTTGATATAAGCCTAAGTAAATATATTGTAAGACGCTCACAAACCTATTCTCACCTATGATGTTTAATCAACATTTTTCTACAGTGGCTTAATTCTGAATTTAAAAGTTTTCAAAAGTATTTCAAATCTTAATCTATTTTATTTCATGTTGAGTTTTCTCGATGTTCCAGCTTCGATGGTTTCATAGCGACATAGCTTCAAACTTTGTTACATAAAAATAAAGAACAAATGCAATAGTTGTTCAACAAAGAAAGAATGAAGCCAAATTTTTAATAACCAAAAATTTAAGGTCAACATTTTATTTTATAGACTCGGCCATGTAAATTATTACTTTCATGTAGATACAATTAAGGTATTTAAAATAATACGTTAAAATTTTAAAAAAAAAAAAAATCATTCCACTAACAGGTTTGAAATTCAAAGGATTAACTAAGGTACAAATCATGTGTGAACGAGTCAATTTCATGAATGGTCATGCTTCAATGAGATCTGCCTTCGTAGACCCCCATTAACAGGCCATAGACCCCCCAATTTATTTTTTTCCCTTCCATAGACCCCTTGGAAGTCTTCGTACACCCCTGGGGGTCTATATAGACCACTTTGGGAATCACTGCCCTAGATTCTAGATTTAGTTATCTCGTTAGATCTAGATCTAATAACCACTGTCTTTTTGTAATCTATAAACCTGCTTTGGGGTGTAACTATTACTGTTGCGGGGGGTGGGGGAGCTGATTAGAAACGTTTTAAAAGCGTTTTACTTGAAACCTTAATAATGCAATGTGAACATCAAAATTGGCTGCCTGGTCGTGTACCGGAAAGGGGTATAAGGCTTATTGGTGCTTCGGACTGTCGCCCCGTTGGTCCAGAGTTCGAACCCCATAGGCTGTCATCACATGTCATCTGCAGGGTGTTTGTGCTAGGGCGTAATAAATTGATATTCATTTCTGAAGGAACGTCCAAATGCTATAAAGCTTTTCCTTAAATTAATAATATCGAAACATAACATTTTAAAGCCATGCAGTTAAATTACACCGAAAAATATCACCTTTCATTGTTGGCAGGGGCGAACTGGCATTCAGGCCGGTACCTAATTAGTCGGTAAGAACTGCATAATTGTTTACATTACATGTGATAATATATTTAATATTCTCTAATTAAAGGAGTCCTTCATGGTCGTCTTTTTACCGACTTTACCAATTTCCGAAGGAGTGAACTACTCTAGACCTTTATACCGTGCTTCATGCAGGGCTCATAGGCCTACCCTTATACCGGTACAAATTAAGCGAATTGCAAACATAGCAGGACTCATGTCTCTTAAAAACATAAGAATTCGCGCTGGAGTGAACATATATTTGTTGTGCTGGCCACATGACACCATCGTTAACCGTCGGCCAAAGAAACGGATGACCTTTTTTTATCATCTGCCCTATAGATCGCAAGGTCTGAAAGGGGAACTTAACTTTACCTTTATGAAGGGAGGTCCATCTTATGGGAAAATGGCCTAGTACGGTAATGCATGGGCCGATTTTGATACCTTGTCCACCCCTGATTGTTGGTGTCACTACACGGCGTTAACTATGCTAAACTGCTTAGGTGACCTAGATGTCTCCCCCCCCCCCCCCCAATTAACCATACATATAAATAGGCTATATATAGGCTACTAATGTGTAGCCTATTATTTCCAGATTTCTTCCACGGCGATAGGCACACACCACAGGTGAGGCAAAAATATTTAGTTCTATGTTAATATCAAGGAAAGCATTTATATAAAAAAAAACAACGAATCATTTTATTGTCTCTAGGCACACCAAAAGTGTATTCCCCCTCCCACACACAAAAAAACTACCTTTCTGTAGGCCTAAGTTTATACCCTCACCCCCAAGGGTAATGGTAATTATTTGAAATTAGGCTACCAACACATTATTTACACATTGTAAACGTTCTCCAAACGAATATGTCAGCGCCTCTTTTTATTTTCGATTGCCCCTATCGCAATCCTCCCTGGATCCGCTAATGGTATGTTTAAGATGGACCTAAAAAAAATAATTACCAGTATCAAACTATCGGGTTCCGTGAACATACGAATAGTAGCCTAATTTATCCAAAACTCTGTTGTTGTTTTTTTTAACTGCCACTGGAGCATAGATTTCAACTAGATTCATATTTATGCGTCTACCAGCGAGGCTTCTCTATTATCATTTATTCCATTTCATTTAATTTGTTGAATTTACTTTTGGATATGACAATAGCTAAACAAGCATAATTAGCAGATCGAACTTATTACGTTCAAGATAAAGTGAACTAAATTTATAGCAAAAGAGAGGTGGTTATTGGAGAAATAGACTCCCCCCCCCCCCCCCATCTCTTCGGCTATTAAAATTAAATTGATGCTAATACTCCGAAATGCTTAGCCAAACATTTAGAGAATTAGCAAATGAGCTTGAAAAACTATTTCCTAATCTAAACAAAAAAATTCTTGCCAGAAAGTTAGCGGCACGCTGGAATAGAGCTATGGTTGGCATTAGCTTCAGACAGATTCTTTAAAAAATTAACATAAGGAGTGTGGTTACAAAAGTGCATACAGTTTTAGAGAAAAAGTTATAAAATACATCTTTCCTTTTTCAACTTCTTATATGTAGGTGAAGTTTTCTTCAGCATTTGTTGTTAAGTCGAAAAAAAATGTTCCAGACGTGGAACCGCATCATAGATTAAATTTAACTACCAGGGAACCAAATTATGAAGATCTTTCATCTCAAGACAAACCATTTCACCCTTTCTCGTTGATCCAATTAAAATTTATTTCTAGTTTATAACCAACATTTTCAATGTGCGTTTATTATTTTTTATATGTATAAAAAAAAATTTTTTTTAAAAATATTTTGATTGAGGGTTACTCAGCGTTAGGAAACTATGGAAGGAGTACTTGGGAAACACTGCTCTAGATCTCTGTGTAGGTCTACAAGCATTTATTGAAGGACTAGTTTCTCGTGTAATTCAATAGCTACATGGTAACACATGACAAAGATTGCCACAGAAATAGTACCCAAAAAAAAATTGCATTTAGTCACAAAGATGACTTTTCTGTGAATGGATTTATTTTTGGGAAGCATTGCCAATAAACTAAGAAGCTAGCCAACAGAATGTTGTCTTTGTGGCTATAGACAGAGTATCATCCCAACAGCTATTTGTTACTTGCTAGAACCAATATTAAGCTGTCTGGGGCAATCAGACCAGACTAAATGAAATTCTAATTTTAAAAAATAAGGCCTACAATTTAAAAAAAAAAAGGGTTCCAAATTAATTTTGAGTGTGTTAATGGAATAGTGGCTAATAGCAAACATCTGTTTGTCAAAGCTTGGACTTCTAATTCAAATCCAAATAGATACCAGTTAGAAAACTCTAAAATTACCAAAGTCTAATGGCTATTCATGTTTTGTTCAGGACTATAAGTTGGGTTGCTTTTCTTTTATAATGTACGCCACAGCATTAATTCCATGGGAACATCATTTCTATGTGAAGTAAAGTTAAATACTTGTGACATTGGATTGATTGAAATACAGAACAAGGATTAACTTCAATAATAAATTATAAGTGGCAAAAGTAATTTCTGTTTTCAGATAACTAAATCTGAAGAGCATCAGAAGCAATGAGAGAACTTGAATGAAAAAAATCATTTTCTTTATTCATTAGACAACTTTTGTAATATGTTGGACATACTATCTGAACACAGAATAGTGTCATACTGGTTAGACTTCAAACATATATGCACATTAATTAAAAATACAAAAATATATAAGAAAAATGTAACAGAAATGGGTACATTAAATATACACAATACTCAGATCCCCAACCACCAGTCTGGAAGTTGAACTAAATTAAGCATGTTCAAGTTTTTAACAAAGTCTTAAAAAATATTGGAAGAATGAAAACATAAGAAATAAAGTAGGTGTCCTATTTCTTAATGAAAGCCTCATTTTTACAATGCTAGAGAATTAGCATTTAACTATGGTTTTATTCTACCAAAATCTGAACACAAGTCAAACATGTCAGACAAGCAAGATACCCAATGAAATGTACAGACAGTTGAATAAAAGAAACATTGTTTAAACAATATGTTCATTGTGTGTTCTTTTATCACATTGATAAAACTCAATTATTTACAACTTAGAATACATTGTAAAAGATAGCAAAAGATTTTTTGTTTTCAATGGTGAATACCTGTGTGCATATCAAACACAAAATTATAGCTCTATAGAATCTGTACAGGGGATACAAAAAAAACTCTACATGGCTTTTTTTTCCTAAGAAATAGTTGTCAGTACAATCATTATATTTATAATCTGATTGAATATTTACAAACTTTCTAGTGATAATATTCATTAAATGAGACAAGAATATTTACACCATAAGCAAGTGAAATAAAATAGCAGATCAAGGGAAGGCAATGAAAGTAAAAAAAAAAGAATTCAAATATTTAATAGCTGTTTTCTTTTTAAAACACATAAAGTTAACAAAAACAACTGTTCATATTTGAAATGCAGACAATAAAATGTTCCTGACTTAACCATTTTCTCAAGTTTTTGATAGTCTTAAAACAGATCATCAAAGTCTCATACTCTCAATATATAAATATCTGTAATGACTATTGACACAAGGGTTGTTTTTTTATTCTATGAATGTGTACAATTTCTTACACTATGTGTATGCAGGCCATTTAGAACAACTTAGCTACAGGGATGAAGTCCTGTTTAAGTGCCAATATGCTTCATTCTAAACATTTTAGTGACCTAAAAATGTTGCTTGTTCATCTGTTCAATTATGATGAGAAGTATTTCCTTCTCTGCTAAAGATGCCACTAGAATTCTTTGCCATTACTTAAAGCTTTTTTCAGGGCTAATCATTCATGTGATTAGCAATTAAAGCACAACATATTTATCACACTTAAAGCTATTAATTTATAGAGCATCTGCAATTCTAATTAATGCAATTAAAAACAAACAGGACATTTTTTAAAAGAAAAAGTATTTCACAGAATTATTCCACCTATTAAAATTATATAGTGCAGAAACAAACAATTTTAACTAAAAAAATTTTTTTTGCTCAAATAAAACTCTTGTTACAATAACTTTTCTTCAATTATGCTTTATAAACATTCTTCTAATTCATTTTCTTTGCCAGCATGAAGTCAAGCACAAGACTCTACAAATAAAATATTTTTAAAACTCTTCAACTGGACAATGCTTGGTTCAAAGTGATATATTACTATTATTAATATTACTATTAATCTATATCTTTAACAAGTCATTGTTTTCTACTCCAATAAAGCCATTTAACAGCCATTGTTTACAAATGTTAATTACAATGGTAATGGAAGAATAAACACCCTTATACAACAGAGATATTTTTTTTTCAATATTTCAAGAAACTTTAAAAATACAAACAAAACCTGGCATACATATTGCACATAATATTGGTCTGAGTTAAGACCATAGCTGAAAAAAAAGTTATATGCCTAAAAAAGAGGTTTTCATTTTTGAAGGTTCTGGGAGTTGAATGCTGTTGTACATTTGTATTTAATGGTTTCATACAACTACTAAATAGATCTGCATCTCTTAAAGGGACAAAAAAGGGGGCTGGTCATTACACAAAATGCATTCATCTGAAAACCTTGTACATATTACTTCACTTAAACCAGATCACAGTCCAAATAGACAATCAAACCATGAAAACAAATACAATAGATTTATAAGCTATCATCCTAGAATTTCAAGAGTATATGTAAATGAAACTGACTTTTCACATAGAATGTTTAGTTAATTTACAGGGCAAGATAAAATAATCTTTCAGTTTAAACAATCATTAACAGAGGACTATATGAAATATATAGTCTTTCAGTAAAAACATATAATTTTTTTTTTACTACATTTAGACATTAATTCTACTTTGCTGCACAGATGTAACATTTCCTATTGAGAATTGTCCGAGAATTATCAGTCTTCTCCATGAGTCTGTGTCTGAAGCTGATCATTTTGTTCCTGTTTAACTTCTATCAAATTTCGTATTATGTTTTCCAAATCTTCTTCGTTTCCTGGAATTAGGTCAGTATAACTCAGCCTCAGCAGTTGGTGAACATCTTTATAGAAACTCCTAAGCTTCAACTGAGTTTTTTCTAGTTTTTCCCTCAGTTCACAATCTAGAGTGCTTTCCTCTGTCTGAACCTCTGCAACTGAAACATTTCCAGTTAGAGTCTGTGTTTCTTTATTACACACTGCAACATCAGGTTTAGAGGAAGAAGAGATTTGTGTTTGCTCACTTAGAACCTTTGAATTAGCATTTCTGTTCAAGTTATTGTCTGAAGCCACATTCTTCATTGTTGACACACCTTGATTGTGATTTAATAGTTGAATATGACTGGAAGAATAGGTAGTATTTTGTTTGGACTTGAAAGAAATATTTTCACCATGCACATATAGGTCTTCATTTACACCAGTATGCTGAGTATGTTTTCCTGCATCAATTATTTTGCCTTTCCCAAAAGCTACTTCTTGTTCAGTTTGATTGCTTACAGGAGTTATATCTGAGAGGCTGGTCAATGGAATTATATAAGAGAAACTATCTGTTGTGTCACCATCAGGGCTAAGAGTTGGATCCCTTATGTTCTCTGTTTGATCATACCTAACAGAGCAATTAATTATAGAAGTCATATCTTCCTGAGAAACACTGTTTTGATTGTTTGAATGTTGCACACTTTTAATACTAACAGATGATACATGATCATTTTCATTTTCAAGTTCAGGATCTTTTGTCTTAATGGAATCTTCATCATCCGCACTACTAAAGGCATGGAGACTATTTTCAGTCTCACTTTCTTCATTGGGAATGCTTGATGATGGAAAACTAGAGCTGTATTGGAAATTTTTCTTTGGTTTACAGTGGTCGGTACTACTGATAGTGGTCTCAAGTGTAGTCTCACTGATCACTTTTGTGTCTTTATCCTGAGGGACACTGGAAAAGGAATCATGAATAAAATCATCACTGTCATCATTGTTGTCTTCCTCCATGTCATCTTGTGACTGCTCATTCATAGATCTTCTAAGTCTGTTGACAATGCTCTGTTCATCTTTCTCTGTTTTAATGTCCATTGTTTTGAGCGGATCAGCATTGTCTAAAGGACTTTTGGGATTGGAATTTTCTAACTGGTCACTAGCCAGGTTTTCTGACGAAGTCGGCAGATCAAGAGAGCCATTGGACAATTGTTGAGTTTTCTCTAACCTCTCTTTCTCTTTTTTTTGTCTCACAGCCACCAGAGCAGCTTCAAGATTATCATAAAACTTTTCTGATACATCCTGATGACTAGAAGATGTCTTAACAGGTGAACTCTTTAAATCAATCCCAGATTTAGGCAGTTTATTTTTGTGCTGTGTTTCTGAATAGGCTGAATCTATAATTTCCTTTTTGGTCTCAGGGATGATTTTAGCAGATTTTTCTTTCAAAGATTTATCTGAAAGTAAAGATAAATAAGCATATATAGACATATTTTCGCATTTTGTTTTTATATTTGTAGCTAAGAAATTCAATAGTTTATATCTTCCAAAGGCAGTATTAATAAATGTCTAAATACTGTGTTAATGACCTTTCATCAATGAATAGGAACTGATTTTTCTTTCAAAGTAAATAATATTATTTAGGCCATTGTTCTTGAATGAACTGTTGTCTTAATAAATAATTATGTCTCTAGAAAAACAAAGCACCCTAACATGGTTTCTGTCAAGGGCTTTTGCAAGAGGATTTGAGCCTCTCAAACGCTCACTCAAATGGAGTTTGATGATGATAATGATGACACAGTTGAAAATTTGCAATTAAGATACCAATGGCAAACAATCCTTTTGCAAGTAAGTGATATAAACCATATGAAGATTTGGTAAAGCAGCCAGCCAACTATTTTAACTGGCTATGATTAAGTTTTATCCACCATGGACCCTGAATACATGGAGATGGCTACTGGAGACTTGTATAACATAGGAATTAAAAAGAAATTTGCTGTAAAAGTAAACCAAGTTATTCAAAGCTAGAGAGAACGTATGATCAGTTCAGATACTAAGTGACTTCAAATTGATTTGGTCAAGTAATACTGAAAAATCTAAAGGTCTGTCTTGTGACAGTAAACTATATATGTACATGAATGAAATGTAAAAAAAACAAATGGATTTGTAATAATTTCTGTGGAATATTAACAATTTGTTTAACACAACAGCTGGCAAAGTTTCCTAAAAGTATGTACTGTATAGTAGATTTGCTATATATCATGTAATACACTTAAGTATCATGCACCCTTTGTAAAATAAATCAATTATATTCATCTCAAACTGACTTACCACTGCTGTTACCAGCAATGACTGCATCAAGTTCTCCTTTGTCAGGTTTGATATCAGCATTGTCAATCAGCAGGCTATCTTGTATAGATGAACGCAGCTCATCTAGATCAGGCTTAATGTCCACCAGCTCTCCAAACTCTTTATCACTTGTCAGATCTATCACTGCCAACAATTTCTCTACTTTGCGCTGTTGGCGTGATTGCGATTGGGAGACCTGGCGAGAAGCTTGTGGGTCTGACACAGCGTCTGTTTTTTTGAGTGGGTGACCATTCACTGTTGTCTTTGAGTCTGATTTGGGCTGTACAAAGCTGGTAGACACTTTCATTACTTCTTTTGGTTTGATTTTTTTTGGCAAAATTGTTTTCCCCTGAGAACTGTGCTTAGTAACAATGTCTTCATTGTCATCACCATCATAATCTGTACCATTCATATTGTTCTGGGTAACAGATATAACTTCTCCTGACTCTGTTTTAATATTAATTGGTTTGCTGATTTTTCTAGTGTGCGTTTGAAGATCTTTTGTATTGGGTCTGAAGAATCATTTTAAAAAAGATTGTTTTAAAAAATATTTCTTTATTTAAGTAATCGCATAAATAGTATCTAATATGTAAAAGCTGGTGAATATTATAGATTCAGATCAACATGATTCAATGAATCTTGATGAAATTTGCACCAAAAATCCTTAGAGGCCATGAAGTATGTCAGAATTATACCTCAACCCCCACCTTGAGTATCATACATTTCCTAAAATTTCCCTACAAGATTTGATAAGCACTGTTTTAAATCTTTTAGATCTTGTTAAATAAAATTGTCAAAGGATTGATAAAAAATAAGGTGCAGTTCTGAAAATTAAGCTAGAAAAGAAAACAACATTTGTCTAATCTCAGATTTTCCCCATACTCAAAGATACTCAAGTCTATTTCCTGATCATATCAACATTAAAAACATTATAGTAAAATATGCTTCTTTTTGTTTCTACATTATAAGTTATACATACATTAAGAAAAATAGATTTATTTTATTAGATCTACTTGTTAGGAAAAAGGTAAATGTCTAGAGATACTTTTAAACTTTGTCAAAAGAACTATGTCTGAAATGCATGCTGAAAACACTAAGAAACCTAAAAAATAGTATTTTCTTTTCAAATTATCCTGAACAGTGCAGCTTTGAGTAGAAGATAAACATGATAAGACTGACATCTAAGTCTAAAAAAAATAAAAAATGAAGTAAAGTTCACTAATTTAAAAACCAGAAAGGCTGTTTCTTCTAAATATTACAATTTAATGAAAATAAAAAAAAAAAAAACTGTACATTTTTTTAGTTGGTGAAGAACTTAAAAATGTTTTATCTTGAAAATATGTTTTTATTATTGGATTCATTCAGTGGACATACAGAAATTCACTTAATTAAAAGTTACTTGGGACAAAACTTGAAAATATATCATAAAAAAATAAAACTAAAGAAACATATAATGTGAACAATTGAGCTGGGCAATATATTTTGTTTGATAAAATGAAGGTATTGTACAAACATTTAACTATTTAATGCAAAAGTAATTTTAAGGAAAATTGTAGACCCCAAAATAATTTTATTCAAATGGGTAACTGAAATTAAAACTTACAAAGTAGCAAATGAACTTTCTAGGATCCGATTCATTTGATCCAAAGCATCCTGGTGATATAAAAAAAGACATAATTGTTGGGTTTAGTCAAAATGTGTTTCTAATATCATTTATTAAATACAAACGTTTGATGTAAAATCAGTTTGGTCTATAGACCATTGCTGTGCATTCTATCAGCTAGAATTAACAGCAGCACTCATTATAATTGTTTAAAAAAAATAGTTTAAAATAGTCTCTCACTCTCAATGGTCTGTCAATCAATAGATTCAGAAATGTTTCTATTTAAACACAAAAAAATAAATGAGGAAGTCAAGAACTTAATAGATAAACAAAATTTTTTAAAAATACTTTAAAAAATAAAACTATTCTTTCTTTATGAAGCTGATGACTGTTTCATAAGAGCAAATATTTTACTCTCAACAACTAATGAATGAAAGATTTAAACAAAATGGAACATTTTTTTTTTACCCCACCCCCATTCCCCTACAAATGAACAAAAATCTGGTTAAGCAAATATATAAATCTACTCACAACATGTACAATTTTTCTGATAGGCCTATAGATCCAGACTTGATGCCCAAAATGTTCCTGAACGTCTATTTATTTTTTAAACTATTAAATAAATAAGCATACAAACAGGTACCTTGTTGACATATGTCTGGTCAAGAAAAAGATTGTTTAGTTGTCTAGGCTTCTGGCCAAATTTAAATTAATTTTTTATTATACTTTGAAAAATTAGAAAAGTCAAACTAGAGTTTTCCCAGTGTGTCTAATTAGCTAGCAATTCATATTCTAAAGATATACATCAACAGTCAAATTTCTACGAATTTTGAGAACTGTGTCCATCCAGGTTCCACTAATGAATTAACAAGCTGATTGAGGAATTGTAAAAAGAGGAATCATTCTTGAATGTTTTTAAGATGTTTTTTTTAAAATTTCATTTACCTCAAAAAAAGCTTTACTTTATATAAAATACAGAAACATTAGGGATTTCTTAAGATAACAAATGATCCAACCTTTGATGGTTTTCCTTTTAAAGATTTTAAATTATCAATAATTTTTTTGTTTTCCTCCTGGATGCGTTGAATTAACTGTCGCTGCATTTCCTCACGCTGCCTTGCAGCAGCCAATTCCTTCTGCAGAGCTGTAACAGTGTGAGTATCCTGAACCCAAAAAAAATATTTTTTTTATCTTAAGATATCATTAGATTGATAAATTAATTGTAGTTATTACATTCATAATTATGGAAAGTAGAACATTTAGACACTGAATGGGGGAAAGGTGTTCAGTGAGGGTTTAAAAAAAAAAATAGGCGTTCAGCATAGACCCAGGCCCCTGGGAGACAGAGGCACACGACAGAGCATCATGGCGTTGCGCTGTGAAAACTGGTGCACAGGTTGCTGAGGAAAAGAGAACAACGCTGGCAGAAGAAAAACGCCAGAGAAGAAAAGCAAGGCAAACGACACTAGCTCCAGCTGGAATAACCTGCCCAGTGTGCGGCTGAACATCTCGGGCTCACATAGGTCTCACCAGCCACATGAGGAGGCATAAAACCCCAGTGCAAAGCCCTCAGCCACTTGGATGACAAAGTGGTCATCATCGAACCACCATGGACGAACTATAAATATATATATATACATATACATAGGTATAGGGTTAGGGTTAGGACATATACATACATACATATATATATATATAAAGCTCCCCTTTTCAAACCTTGCGATCTAAATTGCAGATGATTTTATGGTCACCTGTTTCTTTGCCAATGGTTATTGAGCAGGGCGTCATGTGGCCAGCACAATAACTAATCACCTTTCCACAACTAAAGTTAGGTGGATTCAGGGGCACTTTAAAAATCCCAAAATTCAAAATCTTGGTCTTCACTGAGATTTAGCCTAGGACCCCAGGTCGTGAAGCCAAGCGCTTGACCACTCAGCCACCCTGCCCCCTTATTAAGTGTAATTGAATTAATTCTGTTGACTCAATCATATAATTAATTTGTAATAGATCTAGAAAACAATAATAAATTTGTGCGGTTAATTGTTTTTAACAAAATTTCATGCTTTAATGCATCCTCAATATGTTATGGTCCAATCACTTGTATGGACCAGAAGGGGAGAGGGAGAGGGTATCCATGGCAGAAGGTTTCCATGCTGACTTTTCAAAAACAATTTTTAAAAAAGGTAATCAACTTGAATTTCGAATGAGATCTCAAACCTTTTTGATGGAAGGCAGACACACTAGCCACTAAGCTAAATGTGCTTATAAAAATAGAAGGGTTTATAGTTGTTATCTGTTGTTAATTGGCAATGACCTAATTCTCTTCACAAGGCTTATCTCCCCTTAGTTAGTACTGTCACATTAAACAAAATTAATTAATTTTTAGCGGCCCCCGAAAGGGGAAAAGACGCTATTAGTTTTGTGTGCAATGTCTGTCCGTACGTCTGTCCTGTTTAGATCTCATAAACTAGAAAAGGTAGTGAAAATCCCACATCATAATATTTTAGACCATTCAAAGTTCTGATGCAACGGCTACTTTTTTCTTTTCTGAAAGCGAAAAATCTAATTTTTTAAATCACTTATACAAGCATTTTTTTCATAAAAATACACCACTTTTACAACTATTCACTATAAATAGTAACAAACATAGGAGGCTCCTAAGTAGGGGAGATCACTATTAACCATATATGTACATTTGTTTTGCTAAGTTAAGTAAGTTCTGTTATACTAACTACTACATTTACTAAAAATTTTTTATATTTTTTTTTTTAAAGAGAAAAAATCTATTTAGTATGCATATAAGTTGGACATAATTTAAAACAACAATTAATAAGTAGTTTTTCATATTATCGTGTGAACTGCAGCGATGCCCTATGCCGATAGAACACTGAACTAAAGGAATTATTTTTTTTAACGGAAATGTTTTTTTCTTGAGGAATAAGAGATTGTCCCTTTACAAAACAATTAGAGCAATTATATATTCATTATAAGACATTAGTTAGGCCAAGTTCACATTCACTTTCACCTATCCTTTGGTCTGTGGACCGCTGGGGCACCACACAAGATCCGTCAACCTTATTTCTCCATTCTTCTCTGTCATTTGTCTTTGAGAGAATTTCATTCTGATCTTCATTCTGAAAATATTGAAACCTACCTGGGTGGACCACTTAGGGGGCCGATTCTGAGTTTGCCTCCACACAAACTGTCTATGTAACCTTGTTTATTATTGATTCACATGTAGTTGGGGCAATGAATAATTGTGCTATGTTTCAACTTGATCCGAAAATGGAAAGTGGGAGAACTAATGTGTACACAATTTGTATTAGACAGAGGGAGTTGATAGAAGCTTTGTACCAGACAGACAGAGGGAGTTGATAGAAGCTTTGTACCACACAGACAGAGGGAGTTGACAGAAGCTTTGTACCAGACAGACAGAGGGAGTTGATAGAAGCTTTGTACCAGACAGACAGAGGGAGTTGACAGAAGCTTTGTACCAGACAGACAGAGGGAGTTGATAGAAGCTTTGTACCAGACAGACAAAGGGAGTTGATAGAAGATTTGTACCAGACAGACAAAGGGAGTTGATAGAAGATTTGTACCAGACAGACAGAGGAAGTTGATAGAAGATTTGCACCAGACAGACAGAGGGAGTTGATTGAAGCTTTGTAGAAAAAAAAAATATGAGTATACATAGCACATTTTCAAAACTATAATGTTAACCACACTTATATGAGCACACAAAAAATAATGCAAATAAAAGTAATTGGTTATCACTAAAACTGTTAATTAAAGCATGAAAATGGACAAATTAGGTTTTGTCTTTAAAATGTAACTATTGCTTGATTGAAACTCAAAAATTATTAAAAAAATATTAGAATGTAGACCAAAAAAATATTCTTTACTAACAGGTGGTGGAGGAACACGTTGAATAGCTCTCAATGCTGCTTCTTTCTCTCTAAGCTCTCTTTCCTTCTCCATCATCTTTCTTTTCTGTAGAGCAGAGTAAACATTGGGTTTCAACTTTCCAATTAACAGAAATCTAGGGCTCAGAGATTTAGACAGTTAATATGCTGTTTTTTTTTGTAATAAAAGAATGTTTCAATAGGAGGGTTGTTTAACCAGTGATGGGAACAGACATGTTAGGAAATTTTGCACACCCCCGTTTTTTAACTGGCCTGTTGTGGCGACTTAAAAAAAGATGATGTAGAATAATTTTATTTCATATTTTCTTTCATTAAAGTTGTATTACATAATAATTACACTGTATAAGCTTTACTGCACACATGCACATAAAAGGCATGCAAGGCACTATTGTTTGTACATATAGATGAGAGGAGACAGCTTTTTGCAGATTCTATTGTTTATGTCTGGGTCCAGACATTCTATAATAGATAACTGCTTTACTGGTATTGTAACAGCTTCTCTCTCAAATAACTATAAAGAATAAATGTGCTTGAAAATAAAAACATGCTTGAGTTTTAGAAATACTTCAAAAGTATGAGCTACACTTCTGTTTGTTTCACTGATTATTAAATTTTGTACAGAAGAAACTGTTTATTAAACTTTGCACATTAAGTCCACCAAAAAAAAGCTTTGAAATGCAATTGAGAGAAACTGAGTTCTTAAGCAAGACAAGCAAGAACAACCAGATGAGGAGCAATGCTTAGAGGAAGAGAATGTTAAACAATAAAACTGTGTATTGAGGCTTCCTAAATCCTTATGTGACTCTTTTTCATGCTGATACAAGTTGTTTACAAGAAGTGGATCTCTACCACACTGGGCTTTTAAAACATTAGTAATGATTAGTTATTAGTTAGATATAGAAAAAACCTTTATATTTCTCACTATAAATCTAGATCTATCTATAATCTAGATCTACTTAAATCAAATAACTTGGATCTACATCTCTAGTGACTCTAGAACCAATATATTACTATTAGATCTAGATCTATATTCTATCAGACTTAATACTCAGTAACTCACTAGTCATGTAAAGTAGCCTAAGCATACAATATCATACATCTATATATTAAAATCTATAGTCTAGTTGGCCGGTAGGTCTACTAGAACTAGATCTTATAGATCTATATGTCTAAATCTAATACCATTTGAACTCATGGAAGTCGGCAGGCATCTAGGGGCCATCGTATCAACTAAGTAAAAATTAATAGCGCATAGCGGCCGGGCATCATGACATGATACTCTGAACTCTGATATTTTTAGAACTGATTTTTTCAAGCTTGCAAGCAGCCTTGGAACTTGAAATTGAAGTCTAGACTCTCTAGATCTAGATCAAAAGTATTTCAAATTAAAGAAACTAGATATCTTATCTAGAATATATCTATCTAGACTGATTCAGACCACTCTAGTACTCTGGTCTAGACCGAGATCTAGACTTAAGACAATACGTTGAATACGGTAACACAAAATTTTAAAAAAAATAGAACGTATAACTGTGTCAAAAGACCGGATGTGCGCATGTTCAAAACAAATCAAAAATCTTATTTCGCATTCTTCAGAAAATGGAAACATAATAAAATCGGATTTTTTTTACATTAAAAAATTGAAGAAAAAAAATTCGGATTAAAAAAAAAAAAAAAAGGTCGGGAAAATTTCATTTTTTCCCCCTAGAAAATCGTATCAGATGAAATTTTCGGAATTCCGAAAATTTTCAGAAAATTCCCATCACTGCCTAACGTTAATGTACTTAGCAGCTGACCTTGGTTTCATCTTCTCTTTCCATTTCCATTTGCCTAATTCTCTTTCTTTCTTCCCTAAAATCAAGAATAATAACAATTAATTACAAATATCCTTACATAAGCCAGTAATGTTTTGTTACAGTACTTGAACACACTGACATTGATCAAAGATTACAGAATGGAAGCTATAGCACAACACAAGTTTCCTACTTTAAAAAAAAACATAATGCAATCAATATTTGTAAAACATGACAAATGTTTGTGAAACTAATGACTCTGAGATGATTTTTATATTTTTTTTAAATGCTCACATTTTTTTCTTAAAAGTCTTTTCATATGTTGGCTTCACTGCCAAGTCTTCATCTTCAGGTTCTTCTGGGATGTCACAACGACTAGAAAATAATGAGATTCTCTTCATCGTTTATGTCAACCAATTTTATAAGTAATTCTTGTATTGACTAATTTCTTTAAAAACAACAATTTACAGTGTAAAAAAAAAAAAAAATATTTCAAAAAGCAAGTTTTACAATTATATGAAAATAACTAGTGATAAATATTTAAAGACCAAACCAACAAAGAAGTGACACGTGTTGGGTTTAATTTATTATACTTACTTGTGAGTTGCATCTGGATTCATTCGACAATACCACTGATCAGGTAGTGTTTTTCCATCTATTCCATCAGGCAGTCGCCGCCATTTAAGGCACTGGTCACACTGTGCCCATAACCAATCGGGATTATTGCTATCAACCAAAAAAAAATTTAAAAATCAATGTTATCCTGCCTTTTCCATTTATTTTCACAAACTATCTTTCCTTTGATGTTTGATAATGGCCAAAGACATTAATTTGATCAAATATTGTTTAAAATTATTCTAGAACAAATACCGATGAGTTTGAGAAGCAGATGCTGTTGCTTGTTGGCCCTTTTTTTCGTTCCAATACTCATTTAGCTTAAGGGCAAAAGCAGCCATCACAGAGCTGAAACAATAGACACAAATGTACATACAGACAGTTTAACAGAAATGTTTAAGTTTCTAATGTCAATCTATTGTGATGATGGTGTTTCTAATCATCCCAAACTTTTTCTTTAACAGGTTGGATTTTTCCCCATTTGTTTAAAAATAATAACAAATATTAAACAATATTCTAAATTTATATATACATATAATACATATATATTAGGGGTGCACCAGATAGTCGCTCCGGCTTCTGCCGAATATCCTGCATTTTTTACTATCCAGTGCTATTCGGCTCCGTCGGATATCACTGTCGGATATCACTATCGGATAGTAAACCGGATAGTAAAAAATACACCTATTTAATATGCATAAAGTGGACCTCGTTCCATTAATGTCTGTTGTTGACTGTATTAATGTTTATATTAAAACAAAATAATGTGCTTTTATTTGTTTAGTCCATCACATTGAGTTCATTGATTGACAGGTGACCACAAGTCAGATACGATGGACGTAAGCACTCCATAGAGGTCACACGAAGGAACTATGTTTGTTTACTTAATAGTTAATCTTAATTGGGGGTGGGAATGGACTTCAAGCCAAACATCTACACAGGTATCCGGACAAAGAGTTTGGAGAAAAATCTTAATCACGTGGTTGGGCTACAGGCAACACCTTTTCAAGTGTGCCGAGTTACTTGAACATAAATCTCAATTAGTAAGCTGGACTAAAGATCACACACACCTAAACGAGTGACCTTTAGCTACACAGAACACAAACCGCGAGATTATATAGCCCAGTAAGCCAGTAGCTAATTATTTTGTAGAAGACATGACCAGGGCTATCTTTAAATGGAAAGCTAAACACCCCCTACTCTTTATTTTATTTCTTTGGTCCTTGACACCCAATTTATTGATAGACATGAAAAAACACAACGTGCTAACAAAGGATATTACACTGTCAATAAATATTATGGTTAAATAATTTTTCTAACGTGTTAACTTGAATATTATTCCTGCAAATATGTGTCTTGATTTGATAATAATATTCTTAATAATTTGTGACAGTCAATTAACTCCTTGTTAATAATATTTTTTTTTACTTAAGATGCGTACTTAGCCACTGTGTATCAGGCTAGGACGACTTTTACACATAAATAACGGAAAACCTTACAGTAAATTTTAAAATCGCATAAAATAAATTAATAATAGTACCCCAGTTAGATCTAGCAAACAAAGAAACAATATGCTGGAGTGTAAAAAAAAAACAAAAAACCCTTGACCTCTAACTAGTGGACGGGTTTAATTTATCTACATGCTTGACTGACCATGCCAATGTGTTATCTTTTTTGACTGACACCCAACTCTATTGCGTGTGTATGCTCAAGGAAAAAGCAATGCTTGATGGTTAACACAAACAACTATACACACTACACTAGGACTACATGTGTAGGCTCACTAGGTAGATCTGACCAGGTTGTTGGTCTGAAATTCATGAACACATACATCCGACCACTATACAAGGCAGATTGCACTTTACTTATGAGATTTACATTAGTAACTAGTTAAATATATACTAACATTATTTACATTGACCTTCCTACACACATCCTTTACAGTTGGTGGCATCGTACATACACACAGACACACTTATGCTATACAGATTTTTAGAAATACTGTTAAGCTTGAATAAATCAATCAGTAACAGAGTTTAAAACAATAAGGTATATAAAAGGAAAAAAAATAAAACCAACCAATATAGGTATGTTATTTAACAGTTTCGTAAAATGTTCAGCAACACAAGCTATTAACAAGACACTAAATTATCTGGCTCCGGCCCCAGCCGAATATCAAATTTTACTATCCGGTCATATCCCGCCCCGGCCGGATATCAAAAAGTACTATCCGGTGCACCCCTAATATTATATATATTAATTAATTTTTAAGTAGAAAACAACAGTATAATAAAATATACAGCATAAGCATCAGAAAAATTAAGGTTTAATGACTTTGATGGTACTGTGTTCTTGAAGAGCTTAACTTCTTGATATCAGGCACTATATTGATAAGCTTAATTCTAATTTCTGGTGGGCCATCAGGCTACATTGAGTTTTAAAAGATTTCTAAGGCTACATTGAGTTTTAAAATATTTCTGAGGCTATATTGAGTTTTAAAAGATTTCTAAGGCTACATTGAGTTTTAAAAGATTTCTAGGGCTACATCGAGTTTTAAAAGATTTCTAAGGCTACATTGAGTTTTAAAAGATTTCTAAGGCTAAATTGAGTTTTAAAAGATTTCTAACCACTTCCCTAATGGATTAGTGAAGATTTCAAATGCATTGAACATGGACAAGCTGTTGTACTTAATAACATTTTTATTAATAATTGTTAAATAGGAAAAGTTTTGACTATAAATGGAACAATTTGGACATTTTTGTTACTCACTTAAATTTTTCATCTTTGTTGAAGTCTTGTTTATTATGGATGGGTTGTAGAAAGTCTACTTGTGCAACACCAACCACTCCAATACCTAGTTCATTAGGCTGAAAGAATAATAAGAAATATATATAAGCTATAATAGTGATGATTCATTAGAATGAAATGATAGTCAAAAGAGATTTATAAATTAAAAGATAAGAAAAACATGAAACACCTTTTTTTAAAACAAAACAAAACATAGCTTATACGAAGTGTAGTGGTATCAATTAGTTTGGATCACGTAATGAAATTTGTAATAGATCTAGACCAACAACAACAAACCTGTGTGATTAGAAATAATTTTATTTTTATTTAGTGCCTATGCTATTTCATGATTTTAGCTTTCTTAATACACAATGATCCTATTACTTATCTGGACCAGTTGAGAAAATGGGGGCAGGGGGAGAGAGAGAGAGAGGTATTCTGGGTGAATTTTACCATAATCATTTTCTAAAAGCATTTTAAATTTTAAAAAAAAGGGGGGAATGACCTGAATTCAATCTCATGACTCAAGCCTCCTTAAGTTGACATTGATCCAAGATTGGGTGTTGGAAAAATAAAATGTACAAACTTTTTACCAGACAGACAGACAGTGTAAGTTGATATAAGCTTTGTAAATGCAAGTTTCAATGTGTTGCTTTTCTAATAGTTCTAAAACTGATAAAACCTTTTAATAACAATTTTATAACAGCAGTTCAAACCAGTACGTAGGTCTCTAACAAAATGAAATGGTGCATAACAGGTTTCTTTTCAATAGCATTTAAATAGCCTGACTCCCAGTCCAAGTGGTCTTCTTGTGTGGATCAGATATTGGGTCCGGTTGAACTGTTATTACTGACAGGAGAAGGATAAAGGCGAGTAACTGGCACCTAAATCAGAAAGCTTTGGGCAGGAGGGGATTATTAGTCTTGGCTGTCACCCATCTAGAAGGAAAACTCAATGCAAACCTCTGCTGCCTTGCAGCTATACCCAAATATGGGAAAGGTTTAGGGAGTCAACCCCGAGGAAAAATCAGGAGCTGGTGACCCTTAGGCAGCTAGCAGCACACAGTGCTACACCCTGGCAGAGCCCGCAACGCCTTGGATTTAAACTGTATCTGCACTTGCTGTTCGGAGACATCAGCTGTGTGGAGAGGGGAGAACTGTTGTGTGGGCAACTTCATTCCCTCCATAGTTAATGCCCAGGCATTATCTCATTTCTACGACCTGATCCAAAGTCGCTTTTTGAGAGATGGGGAGCCAGAGAATAATTTATGATAGAAATTGCTACAGTTAAAGAAATTACTTCTGGGATTTCAAAAAATCTGTGGAAAAGAAATTTTCTAAAACAAAGCTACTAGATATTTTACTTGCAATAATTTAAACATTTGTTTTCTTTTCTTACCTGTTTTTGATATCCAACTTTTTCATAAGCCTTAATCAATCTGTTTCTATGGTATAGCATCATACCGTAATCTTCAGATTTCTCAGTCTCACAAGTGAAACCAAAAATAATCTTTACAGGTCTTGACTATTAAAAGACAAAAGTAATAAATTTTTTTTTCAAAAGAGTTAAACACTGATGTTTAGAGCAATTATAGATATAGAAATATTATACAATTAAGATAACAAAAACATACCAGCCATGTGGGTTTATACATATCAATTTCTGTGTTAGATAAGGACTTGGAGACTAACTTGGATTTAACACGTACACCTCGGATAGTTATTTTCATTCTTGGGCGTAAAAATAAAATGCTGCAATATTCCTGCAATGAAAAAAAAATGTTTATGTCTGATTTTTAACTGTTTAAAAATCACAATAGCTTTTCTTTTAATCAAAATGCTGATATTTAAATAAATGCTATTACCATTAGTTTTATCCATTTAGATTATAAACAGAATTTTTCCCCCTACCTGCTACCCTATTGAATAAATCAAGAAATAAGTTTTTTCTAATTTGTTAGAAATATTAGAAATAATTTGTTAACAAATATTTACCCTCAAAGAACTTTTATATTCTGAAGCATTATGTTGAACTGGCCTATGATAAACAGAAGTCAGATCAATTTCGTGTGCTTCCGGACAACGAATATCAGTGGGGTCACTAGAGAAATCAAGCTCATAAGTACCATCTTGAAGTCTGCACAAATAAACAATACTGATTTAGAAACAGAGATTATGAACATTGCACAAAAAAGTCTATATCTTTGCTGTTTCTATTTATACTTTAGGGAAAAATCATCAGATGACTAATCATACCTGGCTAATTATACAAACAAGTGCTAAATTGCACCTTTTTAATACTGAACTGGCAAAGAGTAGAAAAACATAATTTATTTTACTTTATGAAAAGAATTTCTTAAGATTTAACATCATTTCTTTTTTTAATTGTACAAGAGTGATCAACTCAACCAAAATCTTAATACATTTTTTTAAAATTGTATCTCAAGATTCATGAAGGATTCTACTATCCTACTACAGACCTGAAAATTATAACCCATAATAGGATGTTTATCATACTACCTGTTCTAAATTTAAAAAAAAAAAAGGAAATATTACCTTTTAAGATTGGATATAATTATCTTAGTCCCAGTTTTGGAACCTTCCAAAGCACTAAGTTCTGCCTTTAATTCTTCTTCATATTTAAACACAGAATATTGCAAAATAGCATTTAAATTATTTCTGGACTCTTGACTTTTTATCCTTTCTAGTGGACCAGTTAAGGTTCAAAACATTTTTAATATGCAATAATCCAAATTCTAAGTGTTAAAGTGTAAGTTAAAATCAATCCTTCAAAAGTTATCTCTGACATAAGCTAAGAAACAGAACAACACACACACACAAATAATGTCAATACTTTTTGGTTTCATTTTAGTTGATTACATCTTAATAAAATGATGCATAAAGTGTCAATAATATTGAGGTATAATAGTAGTTCACTAACAAACACCACATCACAAATGAAGAGATTAGAAGCAGGATTAATAGAGCAATTGAACCCCATAATGAACTACTAACCACTGTCAAAAAAACAAAAAAAAATGCAAACTTACAATCTATGGCCACATCACAAGGTCCTCAGGGCTCACAAATACCTTCCTTCAAGGAATAGTACCAGGAAAAAGACGAAGAGAAAGCAATGGGAAGACAACATTAAAAAATGGACAGGCCCCTCAGTGAATGAAACTCTATCCAAGGCAAGAGTAAGGGAAAGGGAGTAATGGAAACTGTCAACAGATCTTGTGTGGTACCCCAACAGATTAAAAGACTAAGGGATAGGTGGAGTAGAAAGTGATTAGTTCTGGAATTTTCCTTTAAGCTAATATAGATACAAATGTACCAAAGAGGAAGTATAATCTACAAATTAATAATAATTTGTCTGTGCTCAGTCTACCATCTATAATAACAAATTAATGGCATGAAAGTAAGAAATATTTCATTATAGTATAATACACTTATCCAGATTATAAAGGAATAAAGACTATAAAGCCTCTACAGATAAGTTATTCCCCATTGAGAAGTGATGCCAATGAAGTAGATGTGGATGATAGAGAAGAAAAGGAGACAAGATTAAGGTAAGCCTAATGGAAACAGTGAGAGAAAAGAGGGTAGGATGCAGGGTGTGTGTACCAATAGTAGACTGAGAATTAGGGTGACTACAGGTAACTGTGATTAGCAAGGTGTAAAAGTTTGTTTACTAATATGACTTATTCATGGCAGTGATTTTTTTTTTGATTTTTTTTAATTAAATGCACACATCATTAGCCCTGCAACTAGTTACAGTAGCTTAGATTTTCAGCTGCTATTTTTAAAATATTTTTTAAAGGATATGTTTGGGCAAACGATATTCCAGTATCGGTACCACAACACAATCTGTCTGAATGGCTTTAAGGTATGTTTGAGATAAGAAGCCAATACATGCGCTACGCTGGCTTCGGGTAAAAACAAGAGCATCCAACCCTATACGCATTGATCCTGACTTGAAACCATTGCCATAATGACCAATGGGTTGATGGGATCCTTGTCTTTCATAAATATCTTTTTCACAAAAACCAAAACTGAAAATACATAAATAACTAAAAATTAATGAAAAAGTCATTTTAAACAGTTAGCTATGAATTTCACTACCTTAATAATAACAGCAGACATGCCTACCCTCAAGACCCAGAATGTGGAACACTCAGGTTGATAATGTGGAATTTTGGGCCACAATGTAGAACATACACACGCTTAGGTTTGTCAGCCATACTGTGCGCAATAATTAAAACTTCAATTATATTACTTTAATAACAATACTAGTTTGCTTCTTATAAATGAGATGTAAATAGTAAGAAAACCTTTAATCTTTAATTCATAATTAAGTCCTTTGTTTGAAATCAATAGTTCTTACTCCTATATGATGAATTCTAACCAAAATGTATTCTAATGAACTAGACTGAAATGTTATTATCTATTTTTATTTGTTACTACTAGATTTAAATCTAATGACTAGATCTAGATTATTCTCTGATTATTTCTAGATCTACTTGTAACTTGATAATCTATCCTTTTCTAGGGCTCTACTCTAGTCACTCTAGATGTTGTCTCTAGTAATAGATCTAAAATAATCTACTAGGGTATTAGTCTAGATCTACATCTGATAAGTCCTCTAAGTCTAATAAGTCTTAAATAAGAACACAGATTATAATAATTATATTGTAGATCTAGATCTCAATATTTATGTCTAGATCTATAGACTTATTGAGAACTAAATTTATTACATAATGATACATAGAAATCTAGAGATCTATCAACTATCACCTTCTAAGTTTTTTTCTAGATAGATCTAGAATCTAGATTTAGTAACTAGTATCATCTTCTTATCTAGTGCTTGTTCTACTTCTAGATTTTTCTAGAAATTAATTTAGACTATGTTAACTATGTAATGTTTGTAAAATGTTTTACATGTTTCGGATGTTCCTTCAGAGTTGAAGATAGTTTACTTCCTAGTCCAAAACTCCCGCAGAACGACGGGGGATGGGAGCGGGCAGGGTTTGAACCCTCGACAAATCCGAACGACAGTCCAGCGCGCAAACCGCATGACCAGGCAGCCATCCATAAGTAGATCATCTATTAATACTATTATAACCTTATTTAGAATTTACTAATTTAGGCCTTAGCCTTACTGTGTCTAAGTCAAAGTCTAAGTTAATTAATTACATTTAGAGTCTAGGTCTTGATCTAGGACTAGATCTTTTATAACATATTTTTGTTAAAAATCCTTTTCTTAGAAACCAGTTGAGTTAGCCAGTTAGTGTTACTGTTACTGTTAGAATAGATCCCCTAGGCCTAGATGATTAGATCTAGATATCTATTCTAATTAATTAAATTAATCTAATCTAGTCTAGACTAGATCTATGGTAGATTCTTATAACTGAACACAGACTTTCGGGAACTAGGTAAATTTTTTATTATATTTTTTTATTTGGTGATGGTTTAACTTACAAAAAAACTGAAAGCAGATTCTTATTCTTCAAATAAAGGACAATAAAAATAGCTGTTCCTTTGTATTACCACCCATAGTCAAGATTTTATTTTAAAATAAATTGGGTCACTTCAAGCTCCTATTTTGAACGCAGTTTTTAGGCTTTCTCCTTCAGTTGAACAGTGAGCACCGTTGTTGAACACCACTATGTAATTGCTAATAAATTATATCTGTGTTACTTAAAAATTATTTAGATTGTAGTAAAAGAAGTAGATTCACTTTTGCAATATGTATTTATTGCCTATTTCCTCATATACTCTCTCTCTCTCTATATATATATTTATACGATCATATATCATCATATATTGTATATAGTTTATTTATTTAAATACCTATATAATCTATGTGTAGAAACAGACAAATAAATTTATATAGATTATAGAGCTATAAATTAATTATTTTACTTGAATAAACATGATATTTTCAACTAGGCTACTTGTATTTTCTCTCGATCTTTTTTTTAATTCCCATCCAAGGACCCTCTTCTTGTTTTCATAATTTGGATGTTCGTTTTGTGACCCCTTAACATCCCCTCCCTCCCATAAATGCTTATAATTCTTTTCATGACTCTCTCCCCCTTCCCTCAACTGCCTGTAGGATAGTTTGTGACACTTCACGTTGAGTGAATACCTCTCCTCACCACCAGCTTATCTGGCGTGATCACCTGCAGTGGGCATGGTCTCTGGCTTCAAATTAGCAGCCCGCACTTTTTCTTTCATTCATAAATTATATATTCTAGATATTTATTTATTATTCATTGAAAATATCATAGATTTATTAATCCCAATAATATTTCTTATTACAATCTTGCTGTGTTCAAAAAGGAGAATGAGCTGAATTCATTATTATTTGTTTGGACACCCCCTTTTTAAATTTTATTTCACAGCTAGCGGTATAAATGTGATTGGAATGTCTTTCTAAAGATGTTTGGAAGCTTATTTTGATATGTCCATCAGCCTATGATCAAACAGGCTCATAATATAGCCTTCATCCCTTATATGGGTATGAATTGCAGGGGGAGGTTAAAACAACAGCTTTACATACATGGTTATCGAGAATCTAAATAACTGCCATTTGCTTTGGCAAAACGGAACAAAATTGGACATGTGCAGTCCCGAAACGTCATTTTTAGCTCCAAACATAAAAACAAATGAATTACAAACAAAAAAACGACCCGTTCAAGAAAGGAGAATTCGATGGAGTGTTCCAAATATAAGAACCTCCTCTAGTAGTAGTAGAGCCAGGGCTTTTTTTGTGACGGTACGTACCGGTACTGCGTACCGGCACCTTTTTCAAAAAGTTATTATTTTTCTTGTATTTTAACGTATATTATTAATTTTTAGTAGTTAAAAGTTAGGCATTCAACTACTGAGTACTGGCACCTAATCACTGGGTACCGGCACCTATTTTTTTTTAAAAAAAGCACTGAGTAGAGCCATTGTCGGGAAAAGAAAGGGATTTGAATGGAAAATTTGGCTTATTAGCACTTAGATCTACTAGATTCTAAGAATAGATCTAGTATCTAGACCTAGACTACTAGATCAGTAGACCTGAATCTATGTCTAGATCTAGATCTAGGACTAGCTCAACCATATCTTCGTAACTTTAGGACACACCGGGTCCGGGAGGAGATAAAATGTAAACAATAAACACAGGCATTTTGCATTCAATATTTTCATTTCACACTATTAATAAATAATGAAAAAACTGCGATTGTTGTTGTTTTTTTTTTGTCGGAATAAAAAATCGTGAATGCAGAACATGTAAGCTTTTTTTTGATGATTTTGCGGGACGGTTCCGCATAATGCGGGACTGTAGACATGTCTGTAACAGCTTTGTATCTGCTAGCTTTGGATTTCATCCCATTACCTTTATATTTGCCAAGTACAACACTGCTAAATACACATATTTGAAAATAATTTTAAACTATAACACTCTAATCACCTAAGCATTTTAAGAAGATGGTCTCTGTCCATGCCAGCTCCATTGTCAAGGAAAATAAGACTAGGTGTATCACGGATATCTATCTGGTCTATGAGAAGTTCTGAAGCACTTACATCAGGATCATAAGCATTATCTGGAAATTTAAAAAGATACCAACTTAAACATTTGTTTCATAACTCACATTCTTTTTTTACTTTTGCATTAAATATGTGATAACAATTTCACAAAAAGAAAGAGAGAAAAACACCCTCCCTTACTTTTCTTACAAAATGTCAGCCACCCATTATCTATGGGTGAAACATGATTGATGAGTTCAAATCATGATGGTTTAGTGCACCAAGACCATACCAAAAATACCAAACCCTTATTGAATAAGCTAGGTAGACCCACAATACCCAAATACACTAAATTAAAAATTATTTTTCTAGTCCAGTGATGCACAACCTTAATCAGCCTGCAGACCTGAATATTCTTACACTAAAATTAGCATTTGAGAGCCCCAGAAATTGTTTTGGTGCCTTTCCTCAACTTAACAGTCAGCTTTGACTGCTCTCTTCTTTGCACTCACTGCTAGCATTTACACATTCAAATGTGAGCAGCTTTGTGACTTGCCCTAACCATTGCCATACTTTCTTTTCAGATCAAACATGTTGGCTTGTTATCATATTTCACACAAAAAAAGTGTGTCCACTTTTCTTGTATATATTTAGAGTCAACTTCTCATTTGTTCAGCTCTCCTATTTCATTAATGCACAAACATTATAAAGGGTGCATTGCCATTGACGTTGTTACCAGAGGTTTACTTTGTTTTTTTAATTTAATTCTTACATTTTTGGATTTAAAATTTTTTTTAATTAAAATATAGTATATCTGCTGTGTCTAACTATCAGTCTGGTAGATTTTTTTAAATATCATACATGATGAAAATACAAATTTGTTAGAATACATTACCTATTAGTTCTGCAAAAGCACTAAATACCCAGGTATGGCTGGTCGAATTAGCGTGAAGGAAAGCTGGGCTCACCTGAAATGTAAAAATAAAAGTTGTCCCTTTAATTGAAACCAAGTATTGTTTTTAAACTAAATAAATGATTAAAATCATCAGAATTTAAAAAAGTAAATACAAATTTTAAGTTAATTTTCATTTCATATATTTACTGATGCAACATCAATGTTACATGTTTAAAAAAAAAAAAATCCAAGTGAAAGTAGCCAAGTCACCACCAAAAGGGAGAGATCTGAATGGAGGGATGTATTGAGAGGCAAGCTAGAGCCATCGGTGGGCCACTGGGATGGATGGATGGACAAAATTACCAACTAAAGAATGAGCATACAGAATTTATATAGATTTTTCTTGATTGAGTAGATGTACCTTGTGTATTGTAATAACTTAAGGGAGGCAACTCAAGGAGGCAGGACATCACAAATACATTATAACAACATCAATCTCAAGCACAGTCTTTTCACTTCAGTTCTAGACTTGGGGGGACTGTTCTCTTCTTCCCAATGTTGACATCCTGCTCAGTTTGGTTTCTAGAAGTGCGCACCTTCTGAACTAGCCTGGATGGCGATGCGCATGGCAGAGTTATAACAGTATTGTATCCAAATCCCTAAATGATTGGCTCACTCATCACTAATCCTACCATTTGGAAGTGATACAAAAAATGTAATTTATATCTAGTTTTTCCTCCCAAGACCTTAAAAAAAAGTTTTTAATGCATTAGATGTCTTGAAACTATCAACAACAGTCAACTCTACCCATATAGATTTTTAGTTCATTATTTGTTTTATGTTTTCAATGCTAAATATACACTTCTTTAATATACTATTATGTTTTAACTTCCTTTTCCTGTTGTTTTTATTTAATGAGTACAATTGTTTACACAATGGATGAACTTTTTTTTTAAAGGAATAGCTGTATAAACCTGCAGGCACATACTAAATTATTAAAATGTAAAAAAGGCATGTCTGTTCCATTGGAAAGTGCAAAGTGTCACAGTGTGGATTATCTTTGAAGATACTAGATATATTAAATAGACTCTAGATGAAGTGACCAAATATCTTGAATTAATCTTTGCCTCTTTGTTGTATGATGATAATCTTGTAACCGTGATGCCGAGGATTTAGAAGATGTCATCTGATAAAATTAGTTATTTTATGTTTAGATCTAAATATTAACTAGATCTAATAGATTCAATGAATAAGATCCTTTCAATTCAAATACAGAAAACTTTAATATTCAACTTGGAACAGCTAATATACAGTAAATGTGAATAAACTGCATAAAACAATAAAACGTGAAAGATTTCTAGATCTACTGGATTTCTAAATAATCTACACTCGAGATGACTCATCGGTACATCTTTGCTGTGTGAGATCTGACTTGTCGTTCTTCTCCTTTCCCGGGTCTTTGTCGACGCATATTTTTGTCCTGTTCTGACCTGCAACTGACCTCAACTGTCCTACGGATGACCTGGGTTCTCTAGCATAAATAGTTTAGTCATTCGAGCTATTTTTACAACCAGTCAGATTGTAGATTAGAATCACATGTTCTACATCTGTCTAGTCATACCAACATCTTTAACCAATCTAACTAATCTCTATCATACCTTAAGAGCATGATCGCTAGATGTTTACAATGTCGTGGAAATTTCTAACGACCTAGAATTTCAACTTTTGACCTAAGTCTATTTTAAGTAATTAACTAAAATGAAATACAGTAAAATGTCTGATATGTGACAAGGGCTAGATCTAGATTTAGAATTGATATGCCAAAATAATTTTTTTAAAATCTGCTGTATCCCCTTGACTAACATTTTAGAAAGCATTTATAATATCTTCTTATCATCCACATTTAGATGGTCAGAATGATATGATTTTTTTAGTTGAAAAACCTGTGCAATTGTAAGAAATCAAAGAGAGAGAAGTTTTGAATTGTGTGACTTTGTGGGGGTGGGATTATGAAAGAATATTTTTTTCAATATTGAACACAAATAGTAAATTGTGCATCAAATGAAAGCAGCTGAATCCTGACAGAGTGGTGAGTGGATAATTGGTAATTTATTTAAACCCTACAATATATCGCTATCAGCAGAAGGGCTGAAAGGGGCAACCTTTTAGAGTGTTCTATATGGGAATGGGGGGGGGGGGGGGGGGGGGAGAGTAAAGGTACCTTATCAGTAAGGTGAGAATTCTCAATCAAAACTCAATAAAAAAAAGAAGCTATTATAACAGACCAAGATCTAAAACAGAATAGTTCAGACAGTACCAGTACAAAAAAAACCTTTACTTTCACAAAAGTTGCTTATTTAATTACTGAATATTCTTTTAATCTTTACAATTGCTATAGAGCTATATATATATATCTTTTTTTAAATCTAGATCTCTAGATTTTTCTACATCTAGACTCTACTCTCTAGTTTTCATTTCTTCACTGACATTCAAATGTAATTATCTACAGTCTTGCTTTAGATATCCAGATACTTGGACCTGACTAGTGACTAGACGAGTAACTGGTTAAGAAGTCTACTGTCTAGACATATTAGCAGTCCAATTTATATGTAGAAATCACAGCCTGCTAACAGAATCAATTGACTATCTACATGATTAAAACTTGTTATTTGTATTTTAACCGATATTTATATGTCGTTCCCCTGTTGGCTGATTGGGGGGGGGGGGGGGTGAATACCTCTACAGCCCTTTCCACCTAAAACCTTTGAGTGTGTGTGGGTGGGGGGGAGTCCTTCTTTTTGGAGAATTCATAGTTTGTGAACTAAATTAGTTGAATTAATATATAAATTTTATATTATGTCGCTCCCCTTCAGGTATTTTTGCAGATTCGATGGGGTGGGCGATTGCATGTACTGGCCCTCCCCACTCTAGCCCTCTGAGTGGGGGGGCCATCCAATTCTATGGGGAAATCATTGTATGTGAACAAAATTAGTCGAATATCTATATAATATAAACTACGTATTGATATGAGAACCCATTGTATATTATGTCGCACCACACTCTAATCTCAAATTTTATGATTAGTAAATATAAAATGAAAGGGTTGTACCAGGTGGGAGGGGCGATACATGCAATCACCTTCCCCCCATGGGACAAACCAATACTTTTTCTTTTTGTATTATAGTTAAGAAATTACAAAATAAAAAAAATCTGTCACTAATATAATTTATACATGCTATAAAATTTAATTCTTATATCGAGTCGACCCACTCATATTCTTTAATGCTAAATGCAATCATTAGCAGAAATTATAAAAAGGACTGAGGATAAATCATTTTCACTCTATTGCCCCTCCCTTTCCAGACAGTGTTTATGTAATTTCACATGAATTTATCTTAATTATTTTAAGAAAGACTTCGCTCTGGAAAAGTTATAATTCAAACTAAATTTTTCAGTATAAGAGTAACGATTGAGATAAGTTCTGAGCCCAAATATTCTTTTCCTAGTAGCCTTTTTCCAACATTTACTCAATATGATATTCTTCTAGTTAAATAAATTTTGGATTATAACTCACAATTTATGCTTGAATCTTATTGTATATGAGTGTTTCTCCAGTACTGGTATCAAAAAGTGTCACATTAGGTTAAAAATTAAATGGAAGTTTTTGGTTTCATTTTAAGTGTATTCATTTCTTCACCCATTATCAATAGAAAATGAATTGGAATACATACATTTCCTCAGCAGTGCTGGCAAAAGGGGTACCCACTATTGCATTTCAGGTGCATCACCAGGACACCATTGATTAAAGTACAACTAACTGTTAATTTGTTTGCTTTCTTAGCATAATTTGAATGTTTCTATTGTATTAAGCAGCTAGATAGAGAAATTGAAGTTTTTGAGCACTTATATAATGTTTGCGCTCGATTTAAAAAATGGGACACCATAGCACCTGTAACACTACTGGTAAAAGTTTTTTAAATAAGATTTTTTATAAGAAAATAGAATTCATGCTATACTTGCATTGTAGCTAAATATATAGGCTATTATTTGCTGCAATATCTCAACAATAATTCAAGCATTTATTATAACATAACTATTATATCACAAGATGTTGCGGGTGCTACAACGGGACACCAATATGAAATATATAGGGGTTTTTTGTTAATGCATGCTGAAATACAATTTTTTTAAAGTCTGTAAATACATTACCAATTATTCTTTTATCAATGATTCACAAAATAGTTTTCTATAACCACAAATGAATGTACTAGACCTTTGTGTGTGTGTGTTCAATAATCATTAAAAAATATATTAAACATAACTGCCTCAAACATGACCTAATCATAGACTAAAGCAGCTTTATGACTTTCAATGCACCAAGAACAAGATCCAAAACTAGATTTACATATAAATTGAAATATAGAGTAGATTTAAATCTACACAAGACCTTTATCTAGATCAAGACTTGTTTAGTGTCCTGTGAAGCGCCACAGACAATGATAAAACAATAAGGTTTACATTAACTTAGATTAAAAAATAGTATTCTATGTATTTTAGATCAAACTTGAGAATAATAAGCTTAATTCTCATTATAATTCAAACTTTGGTGAGAAAACTACTTATATCTAGATCTCTGAGATTTTCTGGTATCATTCAACATGAGGCGTTTCGGGTGCTACAATGAAAAAATGTGGAACACCATGTCTATTAATGTCTCCTGTTAATTACTATGTAGCCTTTTCCCAAGGAAATGGAGCTTATTGTGTACTAAGCAGTATCAGAGATACCATTAAGTAATTCCCATCACATTGATAACTTTGTTTAAAAAAAAATTGCTCTTTTTGTCAAGTGCGTTTGAGGTGCTTCACCTGGAACACCAAGACCTATTTTACTAAAATTATGTAAATTTTTACAATTTCAAAGAAAAATTACACTGTGTAAATTAATCATAGATGCTTTTAGTAACAGAGACACAATTGGGAGCAGAATCCTTTACTTTGTTTACAATTGATAAAGGTTTAAAATTTTAAGTTAAGTGGGACACCATGTGATGCACCTGTGACACATTTCATGTTACATCAAAAGTTGCCATTTTGTGCACTATTTCACACATTTTCTACAATTTTAAAATTCCACAATACACCTTTCAAGCTCAAAATATCACAATTTATAGATAAACCATTTCTAAGTGAAATGAAAAGAAAATTGTGACATTTTAATAAGAAGTTTTTGAGTTATAGACTTTTTAGTGAGCCAATACCTATTTCTCACCAATACTGGAGAAACACTCATATTATTTATCGAATAATTTTTTTCCGGCGGCGATCCTCAAAGCCTTAATCCAAAGATGTCTTTTCAAGGAACAATTTGGTTTTATTTGCAATGTATTAAGGGCCTATAAATTCATATTAGAATATTTTTCAACATTATTCAAAAGGTCCTTTATAATAGTGTTATAACTCTGCCATGCGCACCGCCATATAAGCTAGAAGGTACACACTGTGATAATGTTGAACAAAGTAGATGAAAGTGTATAGCAAGTTGAAGGCCAAATAGACCAAAGTGATAAAATTGTGTCGCAAGCAAAAGGAGGAATGAACTCATCAGGGAAGGAGCAGTTGCCTGGTCAGAACTGTGGCTGCACAAACAGTGGTGATGGAGGCGCTGGGGATTGGAGCGTTGTCTGTGACTGTGTTGTGGGCAAGTCTTGCGGGGATGACTTTCTAGACGAGAAACGTGACAACGATTGCTGCGACAATCTCAACGGAATGTACCGAATTGAAGGGAAAGAGACAAATGAAGAAACTGAAGTCTGTTACATGCCTGAAGCGTTTGTTCCTGTTGTACCTGTTACCAGTACCTTAATGAGCTGGACAGATAAGACAACGTTGGGTCTGTGTCCAAGCTGGCTGCTGTGGACCTTTAAGACCTCTGTTTATCTGTCAGTACCTTTGATGAGAACTCAAACCATGAAAGCCTCAAGACCGTTTCTGATTCCTTGCTTTGGATGTCGTCGAGTGAAATTGAGAATACTGGCCCCAACAATGGCCGAGGCAGAAACAACAAATTTGACTTTGGAAGCAGCATAAGAGAGAACTCCATGCTTGGCAACTGCATCCAGGATGTGACTTGAACTGTATATGCGGCGTCCTGCGGGGACAGTGTCCATGCCAAGAAACCCAGCTACAAGATCTGAATTTGACAGAAATGTGTACTTCTGCCTACTTCAGTGAGAGTGACTTGAACGGTGGTGAATTATTTCCAGCAAAACCTGATGTAGTGGTGGATGAACATTACAAGGATGCTTCATTGGCATACCTAACAGATGAGGCTAAGAAAGACTATGTGCTTGAAACCATGGCTACCAGTGGGCCTACAACTGTGTCAAGAGACGTCCATGGAAAAGGTACGCTGACTCAGTGTCTTAAAACAACAACCCTGGAATCTACAGTGATCGCCACAACCTCCATTTGTGTTAAGTTGCTGGCAACCCTGACCTCCACTAACTTTCCCTGTGTCAACTGGCTGGCATCAGCGATTTATCATCATGAGGTCGAAGCAGCGACCTTGATATCGTCTCAAGCGTAGACTGGCCAACTGGAAGAAGAGGAAGTGACGACCGCGGAAACTGTGCAGATGGCTTTGTGGGCAACAGGCACCCTAACGTCTGTGGTTCCCACCCATCGACCTCCACTGCACTCCACAAAAGCTCTAACAAGGGGGCAATGTTATAACTCTGCCATGTCCACCACCATCTACGCTAGAAGGTACGCACTGTGATAAATTAGACTGAAAAGGATGTCAACATTAGGAAGGGAAGAGAATGATTTCCGCCCAAGATGAGAGCCTAGATAAAGATGTTTTGATCAATACATGTTGTTCTACATGTATTTGTGATGTCCTGTAAATAAACATTGATGTGCCTCGTTGAGTTGCCTCCCTTAAGTTATTACAATAGGATGAATAATGAGCTTTAGGTCAGGAGAATGCACGAAAACGCTTTTTGTGTTGGGGCTTCGATCCGAACCCCACTGATGAATAATGAGCTCTAGATGTCAGGAGAATGCGTTTCTTCAGTAAAGAATGCAAGAAAACGCTTTTGGCGTCTAGAGTCAAATAGATTCTATTAATTTAATTAATTTATAATAATACTAAATGATGATGATGGTAAACGTAAAACTATATAAATTAGATTAAAAACAGGATTTAGAATTTAGATCTTATAGTCTACTCTTGTCTCTACTAACCTAAGTTACTTTAGTTATTAGTCTAGATTTTAGATTCTAGTTTGGCGTCTAGACTCTCTAGATTTAGGCTTTAGATCTAGCATCTAGATTCTACTATAAATCCTATATTAAAGTCTTTACTTTATTAGTAGTTTTTTTGTATTTATTGGATGGCTGCCTGGTCATGCAGTTTTTGCGCTAGAATGTCGTTCGGACTTGTCGATAGTCCTGGGTTCAAACCCTGCCCGCTAGCATTCCCCCTCATCCTGTGGGCGTTTGGACTAGGATTGCTAGGAAGCAAATTATCTTCAACTCTGAAGGAACATCCAAAACATGGAAAACAATGTACAAACAATGAAACTTTTACAAAAACAAACATTATTAATTATTAGTTTATTGTGACATGATTTGTTGTAGATCTAGACAATCTAAATCTAGTACTTATTATATTATTAATTATATCTACTAAGACTAAGTAAGTTTGGTTTTACTAAGTTTTATTTTAGTAACTCTAGTCTCTATTTCCTAGATTGACTAGATCTAGTGAATTCTAGTGAGACTCACTCAACTTACTCAAGTCAATGTCTCGTGAGTTGTTTTCAAAAGTTTTAAGATTCTCAAAACATTTTTTCCCCATAGTAATTTGTCTATTTTTTAATTAGCCTTTTAGATATAGTAGATTCTTATATTATTCTTATATTAGGCACAACGTATTTGGGAACTAGGTCAAATTTTTATTTCATTTTTTTATTTGGTGACGGTTTAACTTACAAAAAAACTGAAAGCAGCTGCAACTAAAGGACTATAAAAATAGCTGATTTTCATTGAATTACCACACAGTCAAGATTTTATTTTAAAATAAATTAGGTCACTTCATGCTCCTATACTAAACGCAGTTTTTGTGCTTTCTCCTTTAGCGCACATTGAGCACCGTTAAGAAACACCACTAAGTAATTGTAATAAATTATATCTGTGTTAATTAAAAATTATTTAGATTGTATTAAAAGTAGATTCACTTCTGCAATATGCATTTATAGTACATTGCCTCTCTCTCTCTATATATATATAGGAGGAGAGAGTCATGAAAAGACATCTATGGGAGGGAGGGAATGTTAAGGTGTAACAAAACGAACATCCAAATTATGAAAAGAAGAGGGTCCTTGGATGGGAAATAAAAGAAAGAGACAGAGAATAGGCCTACAAGTAGCCTAGTTGAAAATATCATGTTTATTAAATTATAATAATTAATTTATAGATCTATAATTTATATAGATTTATTTCTGTCTGTTTCTACACATAGATTATATAGGTAGGCATATATAAATAAATAAACTATGAACGATATATATATATATATTGTTACAACATTTAAAGGAGGCAACTCAACGAGGTATGGGAACAAAGACAATACAAAGTTTAATCACCAAAACAAGAACCGTTCCCATCTTCTCGCACTTCCTCTTCCTCTCTCCCCGTTCATTTAGTCCATCCTCGTGCGCTGGTGCGCAACCATAGAGTCACTACAGAACATGGTCATTACACTGCCCCCTTCTTATGTCTGTTCGTCCCGAACTGATTCTGTTCCTCTCTCCTCTCCACAATACCGATACAACCGATCGACGTGTACCACCTTGCATTTAGTTCAAGGACCCCTCTGGATACGGTATACCACGTCGTTGATTCTCTTCACAATCCGATATGGACCTTCCCAATCCTTTTGTAATTTAGGCAATCTTCCCTTCCTTCTCTTTGGGTTGTACAGCCAAACGTGATCATGCTCTACAAACCCCGTAGAATTGGCTCTTCTATCATATCTGGTCTTCATGAGGTCGCTACTGTCTTTTATCCTACTCAGTGCAAGTGCATGAACCCTCTCAAGTCTCCCATTAAGTTCTGTTACGTATTCGCTAGCTGTCATTTGTTTTTCTCCTAGCAACCCAAATAAGAGGTCTGCTGGCAGCGAAGTTCCCGACCAAATAATAATTTGGCTGGCGTATAACCAGTGGTTGCATGAACGGCTCCTCTATACGATATGAGGAATAGAGAAATGTATTCATCCCAATCGTTTTGCTGTTCTACTGTCATCTTAGCCAAGTGTTTTATCAATAAGCGATTAAAGAGTTCTACCATCCCGTCTGACTGAGGGCGAAGTGGCGTTGTTCGAGTCTTTTCAATTTTTAAGATTTTGCAAATCTCCTGGAATAGCTTGGATTCAAAGTTGAGTCCTTGATCTGAATGTAGTTCCATAGGTACACCAAAGCGGCTAATCCAGTGTTCCACTAAAATATCGACTATTGTTGTGGTTTCTTGGTTTGGTATCGCGAAAGCCTCAGGCCATTACTAAAACAGTCCATTATTACTAGAATATATCTGTTGCCTTTTAGTGTCTCAGGAAATGGGCCAGCTATATCCAGTGCGATTCTTTTGAATGGAACACCTACGTTGTACTGTTGTAGGGGTCCCCTTGTTCGACGTTGCGGGCCTTTGGTTGCTGCACATCGGTCACATCTTCTGCACCAATCCTCTACGTCTTCCTAGTACCGACACCAATAAAACCTTTGTCTCACTTTCTCCAACTTCTTGTTAATACCCAAGTGACCACCTGTGGAGTCATTGTGCAACTCTTGGAGTACTTCTTGGATTCTAACTTTTGGGAGAACTATTTGTAATCGTGTTGATGTCCCATCAGTAGATTCCCACATTCGCTTAAGAACACCGTTTTCCACTACCATTGAGTCCCATTGTGCCCAGTATGCCTTCATGGCAGCCCCTTTTTCAGCAATGTGTTGCCAATCTGGCCATTGTCCCCTCTCCTTCCAAAGAAGAACGGTTGCCAGATCCTCATCTTTCAGCTGATCCTCTCGGATATTCTCATCAGACCAAGGTCCTAAAACATTCAGGTCCAAACGTTGACAATCGATTATCTCTTCCTTTTCCTCAGCTTTCTTACAATGTTTGCATTCTGTTTTGCAAGGTCATCGAGATAGCGCATCAGCATTCTGGTGAATTAGTCCTACTTTTCGATGGTGAATTTCAAATTCATAGGTTTGCAGACGTTCGATCCAACTAGCGACCTGACCTTCAGGGCACTTAAAAGAAAGAAGCCATTGTATTGCTGCGTGATCTGTCCTTAAAATAAATTTCTGCCCATAAAGGAGTTCACGTCTTGTGACACAGTAGTTCCTTTCAGCCTTTGACAAACTTCGACTGAAGTAAGCTATGACTCGTTCCGTTCCATCAATCTTTTGGGAAAGGACGGTGCCTATTCCAGTATTGCTTGCATCCGTATCCAAAATGAACGTCATGCCTGGTATCGGATAGGCAAGTATGGAGGATGAGACAAGTGTGTCTTTAACATTTCAAAGGACTCTTGACACTCCTGTGTCCAGTTGAATGTCCTCTTTTGTTCTGTCAATGGATGAAGGGGTGCACATATATTGGTGAAATTTGGCACAAACCGTCTATAGTACGTACAGAGTCCTAAAAAACTTCTTAGTTCTCGAATATTGGATGGTGTAGGCCAACGTTTTACTGCCTCAGTCTTGTCGGGATCAGTGCTAATGCCATCCCCTGATACTATGTGGCCAAGATATTTGACACTCTTCCTGAAAAACAAGCACTTCTTTGGATTGATTTTCATACCTGCATTTCTGAACCGTCCAAAAACTTCATGTAGATTTGCCAGATGCTCTTCAAACATCCTACCAGTGACTATAATGTCATCCAGGTATACAAGACACGTGTTCCAATAAAGTCCCTGTAAAACGCGCTCCATCAATCTTTCAAAAGTGGCAGGAGCATTACAGAGATTAAAAGGCATCACAGTGAACTGCCAAAGACCGTTGCCAGCAAAGAGAGCCGTTTTCTCTTTATCCTCAGGATGCATTCCCACCTGCCAGTATCCGCTCTTTAGATCAAGAGTAGAAAAAATCTGTGATCCAGCAAGCGTATCCAGAGTATCGTCTATTCTTGGGAGTGGATAGCTATCTTTATGCGTGACTTCATTAAGTGCTCTGTAGTCTACACAAAATCGCATGGATCCATCCTTTTTTTTCACTAGGACGATTGGTGAACACCAAGGGCTATTAGAGGGCTCTATGACCCCTTGCTGTCTCATTTGTTCTATCAGGTCTGTAGCCCCCTGTTGTTTTGCGAGAGGAAGGCGGCGTGGTGGCTGCCAAATCTGTCTAGTTACTCCAGTATCGATCCTATGTTGTACCATGTATGTTCTTCCGCATTCTGACTCATCAGATGGGAAGATGTCTGCAAATTTCATTATCAACTCTTTGGCTTTGCTATACTGCTCTTCAGATAGGTTCGCCTTGGTTTCTGTCAAAAGCCTGGTAATTTGAGGGTTGACCGATTCAGTGGGCGTAATAGAAACGTTGTTGATATTGCAATTCTTAATTAGGTCGATTTTATGGCATTTAGCAATGTAACTATCCCTTCGTAAATGCTTCTCCCTCAAAGCATGGTTCATGATTCTGACAGGTACTCTCTGATGATCTTTACCGATCATGACCAGCCTTTTCCCTACAGCCGCTCCGTCGTAATAGTCTTCCATTCCTGACTGTTCATGTCCGTTCTCTAACTTTCCCCAAATAATAAATAATATTGATTTGGACTGTGCAGGGAGACTTGTATCCTCCGTCAATAGTATTTTCATCATTCGATTGTTTCCTTCTTCACTATCACCTAACAAAGGAATCTCCACATTTCCATACAACAAAGTTCCTCTGCTAATGTTAATGGAAAATCCAAATTTCTGTAGAAAATCTAGACCTAAAATGCAATCATCAGTTATGTTTGCTATCAAAAATTCATGCACGAATGACTGACATACGAGCTCAAATTCTAAGCCCGCCAGTCCTTTTATGGGCATCAGTTCTCCACTGGCTGTTTTCAGGGAGAAAAGGCTCACATTTGTAGTATTATTGCTGTTTGCGACATTTGGCCGAATGACTGAACATGAAGCACCAGTGTCTATGAGAAACCAATACTTCCGAATTCCAATTTTTCCTTCTACCACAAGACTCCTACTCTGTCCCAGCACAGTTATTGGAGTGACATTGTCAGAGTTCCCATTTCCTGGATCGCCGGTTTCTGCCCCTTGAAGCTGATGAATGTTAGTTTTCCTGATAGCCATTGGCTCCAGGCCATGCACCCGTTTCTGATTTGTGCTGAATCGCTTCTTGCTGATTATGTGTTCTTCTACACATAAGGGCCAGTACTAGAGCGGTCGCTTTTTCCTCCTCGCTGCCCCATTTGTCGACCGTAGCAGCTGCCTCAAACTGTCTTCTATAGACTGACCCATCAGACACAGGGGGTTTCATCTTTACAAGCCCTTTGGGTAACATTGATCCTGTATTACTCGTCAGTGCCTTGCTGAGCCCTTCTCTAACTTGAACTTTCAGTTCTTCTATGTCTTTTTCTACCACATCGACTCTCTGGTTCATCGTGACCTCCATCGTGGTTATTTTCTGGTTAACCAATACCAATTCAGTCCTGATCCCTGAATCCAGTGTGTCTATTTTGTCCTGCATGGTTCTAATCCCTATATCAAGTGTATCCATCTTTTCCTGCATCTTACCTAGGAGTTCCATCTTTTCCTGCATCTTACCTAGGAGTTCCATCTTTTCCTGTATCTTACCTAGGAGTTCATTTATATCTGGCCCTACTTCGAATTGATAACTATCTGGGTCTTCTTCTTCCTCAATCAGGGCTTGCCGGAGACGAGCTGTAAGTGTCTCCTTGCTACCACCAAGCTTTAGACCTCGATACCGAAGCTCTTGTTTTAGTTCTTTAATCAAGAGTTGGTTTAGTTGTTTCATAATAGGGGAAGCCATTACTAACTTACCTCCCGTTTGTTAAGTCGCCTATAGATCCCACTTTTGACACCAATGTTACAACATTTAAAGGAGGCAACTCAACGAGGTATGGGAACAAAGACAATACAAAGTTTAATCAACATAGATCACCAAAACAAGAACCGTTCCCATCTTCTCGCACTTCCTCTTCCTCTCTCCCCGTTCATTTAGTCCATCCTCGTGCGCTGGTGCGCAACCATAGAGTCACTACAGAACATGGTCATTACAATATATATATAGAGAGAGAGAGAGGCAATATACTATAAATACATATTGCAGAAGTGAATCTACTTCTTTTAATACAATCTAAATAATTTTTTAAATTAGCACAGATATAATTTATTAGCAATAACATAGTGATGTTTCTTAACGGTGCTCAATGTGCGCTAAAGGAGAAAGCACAAAAACTGCGTTTATCATAGGAGCATGAAGTTACCTAATTTATTTCAAAATAAAATCTTGACTATGAGTGGTAATTCAAAGAAACACATCCATTTTTATAAATTATAGTCCTTTAGTTGCAGAATAAGAATCTGCTTTCAGTTTTTTTTTTGTAAGTTAAACCGTCACCAAATAAAAAAATAAAACGAAAAATTTGACCTAGTTCCTGAGTACGTTGTGCCTAATATAAGAATCTACTATAGTTATCTAGTAGATCTAAGACTAAGTCTAGGTAAGTCAGTCAGTCTAGTCAACTCCGAGTATGACAGGATAGTCACTCTATCTACAAGTACTATCTGGACTATAGATACTCTATAACTATAATATTAGTCTATATCTAATCTACTTACTATAAAAAAAACACTTATCCCAACCAATAAAAACTAACTTTTGATATGAGAAAAAATATATAGATCTAGATAGATCTAAATTCAATATATACAAATTTGTTTACCTTACTCAAAGGGATTCCCAATGTGGACGCCATCTTAACGGAATCTGTTTTTTTAATGTGAATCGAAGGGATTTCGATTCAAGTTTATATATTAGAAATCTAGAGCACTGACCTATAGACCTAGTAGATCTAGATCTACTATTTTTAGCGGCCACTGAAAAGGGAATAGCCACTAATAGTTTTGAGTCGTCTGTCCGTCTGTCCTTCCGGCCCAATGAGATCGCAAAAACTAGAAAACATATCGAACATCCAACATCATGATATTTTAAAACTTGCTAAGTTCTGGTGCAACGGATAGCTTTTTGTATTTATTGAAAGCGATTAACCGTTTAATTTTTTAAATTAAAAAGCAATCATTTTTTATAAAACATTTTAAATAAAACACCCTCCCTTATGAAACCGTAAACCACATCCTCTTTGAATGCCCCTTCCTAATCCAACTTAGGCAGACCCTAATATCACTTCAGCCCAACATAACCAACACCATGCAACTGAAAAGAACAGCACGTCCACTACTTTTCCTTGGCACAGTCTCCAAAAGAACTCAGCTGCAAAAGCTGGATAGAAGAAGAAGAAGAAGAAGAAATAAAACACTTAGGGGAAGTAGGTTTTATAATATGGCACATATCACTTCATTATTAACTCTGGCTTTATTCACAGACAAGCATTGCACACCAGCTACGTCCGTTGATAGTTCAACTAGGCTATTTTGATCCCTTTTTTTAACATTCATTAAACAGTCCACCTTGTCTATGCAAATAAATGCCGAAAAAAAATTATGACGAATAGCCAACAGTGGTTTAAAAGAGGCATCAGTATTGGAGGTGAAAAACTGACTAGTGTGAGTAGTTTCAAATACATTGGAAACTATTGTCTCAGATGAGGGAACGAAACGTGAACTACTGGCCCGAATTGCACTGTCAACAGCTGCACTTTCAAAACTTAAAGTAATAAGGAAAGTCAAAGGCATAGCACTCGGCTCCAAAATCACACTGGTGCGCTTCCTGGTCATGACCACATTCGTATATTCTTGAGTCTTGGACGCTGACTTCAGAGCTACAGAGGAGGATCCTAGCAATGAGATTGAGTAATCATTGAGATGCTACAGAAGGATCATATATATCACATTTAAAGACAGCATCACAAACCAAGAGATTAAGAGACAGGGTTACTACAGCGATTGGAACCCACAATGACCTCATGCTTACTATCGTAAAAAACGCAAGCTAAAAATCTATGGCCATAATACAAGGTCTTCGGGGCTCGCAAAGACCTTCCTTCAGGGAAAAGTACCAGGAAAAAGAAGAAGAGGCAGACAGATAAAGCGATGGGAAAACAACATAAAAGAATGGACGGGCTTTCCATTGAAAGAGGTTCTAAGGCAAAAGACAGAGGAATGGAGAAAGACGGTCTACAAATCTTGCATGGTGCCCTAACGGTCCAGCAGACTAAAAGATAGGTAAGCCTAAATTTAAAGGTAAAACTGTCCACATTTTAACAATTTCCCAAACAAACTTTCTAGCCCGTGAGTTCTAATATCTGTTACATGGAAATGGAATAATCTACCCTTTTTCTCTTTCCTTTTCTCTCTCTCTCTCCCTCTTTCCATCTATGACTCTCTTTCTCTCTCTAAAACCCCTACTCCATGTTGCTTTTCGCCTGAAACCCTTATTCACCAACATTTTAATTCATTAATAATAATTAAATTAAATTAATTTAATAATTTATTTGACCTATTTTGAATGCCCCCTCCCCTGCTACATTCATTATAGTGGGCCTATTATTATAGTGGGCATGCGAATAATAGAACGCACGAATATATAAAAATAGCCACTCCCATCACCGAAAACACACTTAATATCCAAACTTTAAACTGAAATTTTTAATTTATATTTAGACTTTACCTCTCCGACTCTTTTTTTATTGATTGATCATTGATGACACCTTTTTTAGAACACTATTGCATTGATTATAAGTCTCTTAGTAAAAAAATTGTCATATAACCTTTAGATGAAATCCATGTTTTACCCTGTAACTGTAACCTTTAGATTTTGCATCACTTGATGATTCGTACTAAAGCCATAATGAATTTATTAATTGCAATATTCTTTTTCTTCTAACCAGCTTTATTGCTGCTGAGCTGTGAGCTCTTTTGCAGACTGTGCCAAGGAAAGTAAGTGTGCTGTTTTCTTCAGTTGTTCAGCACTACCGTACAGGGTGTTGGTTATGTTGGGCTTGTAGTGGAAGTATATAGGGTCTGCCTAAGGTGGATTAGGGAGGGGCATTCAAAAAGGATATGGTTTACGGTTTCAAAGGGGTGGGCGTAGTGTCTGCAAAGGGGGAGTTGTGTGGAGTTTATTTGTTCAGGTGGAAATTTAATAGTGGTGTGTGTCCTGTTCTTAGTTGAAAAATTGTAGATTGTTCTTTGCGGGGGAGGAAGTTAATACTGTCTAGTTTGTTAGGCGTAGCCATTTCTTTGTACATGGCTCTGCCTGTGTTTCCTGATGCCTATTGGTTGAGCCACTCCTCTTTGTGATTGTTGACTAACATTGACCTTAGGGTGAGGTAGTTAACAGGTCTATCTGGTTGTTCCATAGATGAGCCTGCCCTTGATAGCTTATCTGCCTTTTCATTTCCCATGATGCCTGGCATTGCAATGTGTCCAGGGATCCACTGTAGTGTGATATTGATATTTAATTTTGATATCATCTGATGGATTTTCACAATGAGTGTTGTCAACTCTCTTGGACTGTTTGTGGTGCTGCTGTTAAGTGCTTGCAGAGTAGATTGGGAGTCTGTAAAGACAACAATATCTGATGGTGATTGCACTCCTTCATATAATTTGTTTTCCACTGTCTGTAGTGTTATGATAATTGCCTAAATTTTGGCTTGGAAGTTTGAGTAATCACCACAGGGTGCGCTTATCTCAAAGTGTTTATTTTTAGGGAAGACCAGGGAGGCACCAAGACCAGCATTGATGGTGGCTTTGAAAGCCGATCCGTCTGTATATATATGGATAGCTGTTTTTTGATAGCTTTCAATTGTTTCAAGCAGGCCTACTTTGAGCTCCAGTGGTTTCGATTCTTTTGTTAAGGTGTTATTTAGTAAATGTGTTTGGATGGTTGGTTGTTTGTAGTTTAGTCCGGGCGTTATGTTTAAAAATGTTAATTTTTTCTCTGTTATTGGGTAGGTGGTGTTTTAGGGCTACTTCGTCAGTAAGTTGGATCAGAGTATTTGGCTTTTTTTTCCTATTTCTCTTTGTTAGTAATTTATTTGGATGATCGTCCTACAACCTTCCGTATCTCTCAATAGCTTCAAATGCTGCTCTGTTGCGCCTTAACTTAAGAGGTTCAATATTGGAGTCTATTTCACAGGCTGTTGTGGGAGTAGTTGTCATACTTCCACTAATTATCCGCAAGGTTTGGTTTTGGATTGTATCTTATGATGATTGATAGGTTTTGTTGGCAGTTACTTGTATGGAGAGTCAGTTATATATCCATTACAGATCTGACGTATCCAGTGTATAACAGTCTTAAGGTTTTCTTTTCAGCTCCCCAGGATGTTCCTGCTAGGTGTTTTATTATGTTTAATCTTTGTGATGCCTTTTCTTTTAAATCTGCCATAAAGTGTTTTAGAGACAGCCTTTGGTCTAGTTTGTAATTGCAATATAAAATGTCTGAACGTAAACATTTGAGAAGTTACACTACAAGGACTTTTTTCCAAGCTAATAATTTATTATAGGCCAATTGTTTCGCACATAGCGCTGGATGCAATAATATGTAAAACGACTTGTGAGCTGCGGTAGGGGGACTTTAAGAGACTTTCTATTCTGATTGCTATATGCATGTACGATATTAAGAACTACGTACAGCTAGAACACAAAAACAAGATTTATTTTCGCCATTACAAAATATTTCCGACAATATGATACAATTTAATAGAAATTTTAGGATACGTTTTTTCACGAATTCAGGCTGCAAAATAATAAGAATATATATAACTTCAAATCCTTTATACAAAGTTAACTCAGAGCGATTATTTTTCTCTTAATCACTAAAGAATATGTTATAAAGTAAAGTTCCGCTTTCAGACCTTGTGGTCTTAAGGGCAGATGATGTAAAGGTCATCTGTTTCTGATCCCTAGGTTAACGAGGGTGTCATGTGGCCAGCACAACGACCAACCGCCTTTACTTTTCCCCAACTAATGTCAGGTACCCATTAGAGCTGGGTGGACTCAGGCGCCCAAGGATCCTGAAAAAAAAAAAAAATCCCAGTCTTCACCAGGATTCGAATCCGAGACCCCCCGTTCAGAAGCCAATAAGGGCTTTACCGCTCAGCCACCGCACCTCCAAAGAATGTTATAAAGATTTTAAAAAAGGGACATTTTTTTTTACCTCTGAAAGATGGGGTGTCAGTTGGCCAGCTTTTATTCCCAAGGTACATTCACTGACAAGAAAAATAAGCGATGAATTGAACAACTACTAGCTTTTTAAGGGTGGGTGAAAAATGAAAAGATTTATTTTCATTCAAATTACAAGGAACCAGCAAAATTGACTTAGAAAATTAACATTTTTTTCAATAATGTCAAAACTAGGGAATAAACATTTATTTTTTTGACATTTGCATTTATGCTACATATTTGGGAATATAAAAAGTAATATAATAGAGTGAACTTTGTGACCTAAGTAAGATGGAGAGAGATGTTAATTATTCTAAAATCAGTATTCGCATTAGCTTCACTCTTCTCTTTGATTACATAAATATATTTATTGAAATACCTTCAATTATTATTCTATAAACAAGGTCTAGATATATGTATTTATGTACTAAAACAAATAAAAAAATGACCAAAAACTTGTATTAAAAATGATTTAATGTTGACTACAGATTTATGTACATTAAATGGATGCCTGCAGTGGAACATTAAAATAAGTAACATAGATGAAAATTTAAAAAAAAAAAAAAAAAAAAAAAGGAAATATATTTTAAATTGCAAAGAACAAAATTTGTTTTAATGATTTCAAATAAGTCTGTTCTAGAAGTTGCCAAACGTTTGAAACTTGATATAAAAAATGAAAAAGAACCATTTCGTTTTTCAAAAAGGATAATTTTTTTTCTACATAAAATTAGCTTTCTTGCAAAACTAAAACAAACAGTTCTCTTTTTCTATCAATTTGTTAATGAAAAAACAAAAACAAAAAAAAAACACAATATAACAACAATCAAATTTACATTGAAACAAAATCTGTTTCAAAAATGTCACTGGACTTGCTGTATCAATGTGATGTTGTCACCTTTTAACATTATACGACCTGTGAGAGAAAACAATTATGATTAGTTAGAAAATAGAAAAGTTGAAGTTTCACGCTTCTGATCTAACAACACAAAATGTTATTAATATTGAGATAAAGAATTCTAAGTGACACTTAAAAAAAAATATGACATTCAAAAGGAATAGAATTGAGCAAACTTCTCAGCTTTTAAAACTTTCTCACAAGTGTTGTATTTTAAGGTGACACTTCAGCATCATCAAACACAATGTAAATCCCAATAACAGAATGAAATATATTTTATTTTTTCTCTTCAAATGCTTGACTTAATATTTTCTAAGTAAAATACATTATTTTCATGAAATAATTTAAACTCTTAAATCTTTGCAATAAAGAGGTTGAATAGATAAGCACTCATGAGCAGAAAGTTGTTACTCTCCAAGTCTCTGTACAATATAAAGAACTGCTTTATACATTTGAGTTGAAGATGTGGATTATATTTTTTAAGACAAGTGTTTTTGACTGCCAGATCAGCTGTAGAGTATTGAAAGCATGTCTAGCCTGGTTGATTTTATGATCTGCCTTTGCTTCCCCTCTTTATATATGATGGTTCCAAGGTAGACAAGGTTGTCAGTTTTTAACAGGTTTACTCCTTTGACACATTAAGATAAGATAACTTTATTGATCCAATCAAATGGAATTTCTGTTTGACTACAATTGACAACCTCAGTGTAACTAACATACAATAACAATATAGATGCACATACAAACAACATTCACACATGAAAAACACATACACCCTCATAACCAGCGCTTTATAAATAGACTTCTATGTACTTCTCGGAGACGACAGAATGTTAATTTTTAATGTTGGTCATCCAGGTTCTATTATTACTGAATATTTTAATTTTCTTCTTTGGTACAATCATGTTTTCAAAGAACTGGATGTACGAATTAACAGTTGTAAGTTCATCAATGCCTGGGCAGTTGTTTACAATCTGTTTGCTCCAGACAACTTTGTAACTGTAAAACAGCGTCGTCAGACCATGACTGGATGGACTGTGCTTCATGTTTTGTTGTTTTTAAAACCGGTTTGTAAATGGATTTAAGATGGATCATTGTGTGGTCCGACTCTCCGAGGGGAAATAACGATCAAGATGTGGAGGCCATTTTTATGTTGCTATAACACATGTCCAAGGTTTTATCGTGCCTTGTGGGACCATTAACATATTGAGTATATGTTGGCAAAAGTTGAGCTAACGAAAGATTATTGAAATCTCCCAAAACTAGTCGGACAGCATCAGAACTTTCTGTCTCGATGCTTACAATGTCTAGTATATCTTTTGTTGTATTCTCTGTGTTGGCTGTGGGTGGTATAAACACAAGTATGACATAAAATTGTGTAAACTCTCTCAGCAGGTAGTATAGCCTGAGATTGATACATAGTAGTTCAATATCGGTCATACACAATTTAGTTTTGATTCAAATATTGTTGACACAGCAGTACTGTTTATTGACATAAATGGCCAGTCCTCATCCTCTTGTATTGCCACTATCTGTTGTTCTGTCTGATCTGTACAAAAGAAATGCATCCAAGTCTACTGATGCATCGGGAATAATTTCATTTAGCCATGTTGCAGTGAGACAGATTAGTGAGCTTTCACAGAATTGGTAGAAATGTCTGAAGTAACAATTAAGTTTGTCCATTTTGTTATTTAGTGATTTAACATTGTCCAAGACAATAGGAGGCAGATAGACCCTTTGTCCTCTTTTCCTGCTTTTGACTCGAACTCTGCCTCTACGGCCTCGTTTGTTTTCCTTTGTCTGTGTGTTGATGGGCCCATGGCGGTTTGTTATGTATCAGCCATTTGTTTCCAAGATGGCGGGTGTGTACATAGATTCATTGATGATCATATTATTCATGCTATCCACTGAAGCACTGGTTTTTAACATGCACACTAATAAAATAGTCCACAAAACTAGAAACACTTTCATTCCCTGAAACACAATAGAAAAGGAATAATAGAAATCAAATGATGATTATGTCACAATGTAACCAGGTCGCCTGCAGAGTGGCGCGCCTGAAGTAAAATCAAATAATAATTAAAAAATGCTGAATTAAAAATATTCCTAAATGTCTTCAGCAATAATTATTAGGGCATTCACATTGATTGCACAATTATTAATATTAAAATTTGCCTAGTTTAAGAGCTTTTTCCCCCCAAAGCATCTATATAATGAACTCTGTAAGAAATAAAAGAACTACACTTTTGCTACTGACACTTCATTCAAACTTTTTCAAGGGACAGGCTCGAACTTAAACAGCTCAGCATACAGACGAAAAAAAACTTGCCTTGATATATTGTAAGATTTCAGAAATTGCTATCCTTAATCAATAGTGCTGTTATCATTTTTGTTCTTTACTATAATTGGCAAAAGTTTTTGCATTTAATAAACAGGAAATAAATTTTTTTAAAGAAGATTATAGAGAACCCCGTAATACCAACCTAAACGTTTTCTGTGTTGTGTTTTGAGGTGAACCTCTTCAGCATCATCTAAAACAAGATTCATGTATTCATCAAAGCCCTAGAGAAAAAAAAAAGCAAACGTTTTCTAAAGTAGTTAGAATAAAAGAATATAATAATAATTATATATTTTTATGACAAAACTTAAAAAAACATTTTAGTATTAATTTAATCATAAAATACCATAAAATTCTGGATTAATAAGAATACCTCTAGTTTTAATAACTTGCATAAAAAACAGACTATTAAAAATAATGTAAAGACATCAATGAGTTAACCCAGTTTTAATGGATATATCCAAAGTTTCATGCAAATTCTAATTTATATGCACAATATATTTTTTTTTATGTCTTAACATAAGTAACGTCTGTATTATATAAGAAGTTTTCTTTAGTAACAGTGCCTCTTTAATAAATCAATGAAAATAATTTAAACATAAAAAAGGTACCAAAAAGTCACAGGAACATCATTTTAACAATGATTGGAGGAATGCACAGTTTTAAAAACAAAAGTTTATTAAGCATAAATACATGAACCTGATTTGTTAGATGTTTTATGTAAATCAAAACTTATGATCCTGCTATACACTAATTCAAAAGATTACATACCACAATGCAACCTTCAATGCGCAGATTGACCTGTTCGTAAAGCCATACTTGGATGCGTGATCTCTAGAAATAAAGAAAGCAATTTAAAGCAGATATAAACAGAATATATATGTAAATTTCTTTTTCACCCTCAAAGCTCATGTACATTACACCCTACTTGGATGGAAAATGATTCCCTTACTTTATGCTAAATAAATATATATCCATATCTAAAATTTCCCCTAAATTTTATGCCAATATGCTAAATATTGTGGCATAACCTGGTTTAGTCTGTTATTTTTAAACATATGATAGTATGCAAAATGTTTGAACTAAATTCTACAAAAATGTCCCCAAAACACTAGAAAGTTTCAATTGTGGCACACGCTGAATCACTTGACCTGAATGTAACAAGTAACACTTAAATTTAAAACTAATTTGTTTCATTCTTAGAAATAGGTGCCATACAATGTTACAGTGGTATACTATCTTAAAATAAAAATAATACTTTTCTTTTTGTGAAGGAACATTCATGTAACTTCTCATAGTTTTGTATTTTTGCCCTCATATTTTTTTTTGTTGGAAGAATAAGGTAATAAAAGCTATGAGTTGTTGTTTTTTTGTTTGAAAACACTTGTTTACTTAGAGTACTTTTTATTGCAAGAAAAATATATGCACTGAAAGAGACATTATTCATGTGCAATAATCTGATCATAAATTCTCTCATGATTCTTTCAGAATACCAGTACTTCCAAATATTTCAATCTAGTATTTTACCACCTACATCTTTATCTTCAAAACAAATATTAACTATTTATTAACTTTTTAAAGATTTCACATTCAAACAAAGTATAAACAAACAATTATTAAAAAATTAAAATTGATAATAATAAATGTATTTCTTCAAATTTTTCCTAACATAACTGGTTAATACAGAATAATTATAAGTTATTTAAATGTTCACAGCTACATAAGTATATCTTCAATCATACTACAATCTTTCCCTTCCTTTTTACAGGATAAATATTGATATAAAAAAAAAAAAAAAAGAAAAAAAAATATATATATGTCACAAATAATTTACTTTAATTTTTACTATGGCAAAACAAAATTCAATAACAAAAATAGTACTATGCTAATTACTAATAAGTCACTAACAAACTGAAGCAGGTAAAAAAAAATAGCGAAGTTACTTACGTTCTGCAGATACCTAAAAATCAAGTTCTTTTAAAAGTTAAGAAAAATATATATAACTTTCAATTTGAATGACTAGTGACATAAACATGAAATACACTACAAAATTACTATTTGATAGGGTAGTAAAAAAAACAAAAAACCTTGAAATCTATAGGGCAGATGATATCATCTGTTTCTGTGGCCCATGGTTAATGAGGGTGTCGTGGCCAGCACATCGACCAACCGCCTTTACTGTCCCCAACTAATGTCAGGTACCCATTAGAGCTGTGTAGATTAGAGACGCCCAAAGATCCTGTAATTAAAAATCACAGCCTTCACCAGAATTCGAACCTGGGACTCGGTTTAGAAGCCAAGCGCTTTGCCACTCAGTCACGATGCCTCCTTGATCAGATAAAGACTTTCCGTACAATAGATATGAGAGAGAGAGAGAGTCTACATACCAGTTTAGCTTCATGCTGTTGGGGCATGTCAGTCGAATAATGCAACCCATCTAGGAGAAGGAAAAATCTTTGACTCCAAAACTCCACTTTGTGGCAATACTCCCCAGTGTGGGTATCGGGGCTTGGAAATGACCAAGAGTAATAAATAACCCCACTGCCTATCCACTTGCATTTCACTAAGCCATTAATAGTGGACCTCCCCCCCTTTAGGTGCTTTTTGATGGAGGTCTGGACTGCACTACTCCAGATGGAGGTCTATGTCTCACTATGCTCTACTGCTGGATAGAAACTCATCATGAAGAACTGGTGAATGTGACAGCTTTCTACTGCAAAATAGTTTCATTTGGAATGCTCAGTGGATGGCGTAGAATGGACCATTGGCCAACCCCACCTCGTCCCATCGATATTCCAGTTAGTTTTAGACCCAGATGTTCTTTAACGTCAGTGTTGGAGCAAATTGCCATGACCGAAAACTTCCTTAAAATGTGGGGATTATATATGAGTGTTTCTCCAGTACTGGTTACAGCTAGGTGTTGGTTCACTAAAATGTCCGTATTTCATAAGATTGTTATTCAAATGTGACAATTTACATTACATTGCATTAAGAAATGGTTAATCTATAAATTTTGATATTTTGAGCTCATAAGGTGCTAGGGAAATATTGAAATTGTAAAAAATGTGTGAAATTACTACCCAAAATGGCGGCTTTTGATGTAACACGGAACACCATGGTATGATTGAGTTAATATCGTACTAAAACCAAGGGGCATAAAACTTCCATCTTTGTTGAAATATGTTAACAAGATCCTCATATTTCAATGTCATTATTTAGTTTTTCTCAAGGTTATCAAAATATTGATTAAACACGGCCCCAAAAATGCGTTTGAGGCGCATCGCGATGTGTCCCACTTTATACGGAATTACAATCCTCTATGAATTGTAAACAAGAAATAAATAATATGCTCAACATTGCATTTCTGTTACAACTAGCATTAAAGATTTCTTTTAAAGTATTTTTTTTTCTTAAAAGCTTTCTAAACATGCATAACGAGCTTAAAATAGGTCGAGGTGTCCCAAATGAAGCGCCTGTGCTGCGTGTGTTAAGAATGGGATTATTTTTCCCACGACACTACTTTTTTAGAATGAGAGTTCTTTTGAGCATCATAGGTGTTGTGTAGAACAAAAGAAGTGCCGTTTCCGCTGGAAATACTAGCGTAGTAATTAACAGGAGTACGTAAACAATAGCGTGTACCACAAGTAACCATTGATGCGCCTCAAGCGTCGACACGATCAATCGCCGGCAATCTTGCACAAAAATCTCAATCTGTTTTTTGTGATCTTTTGTGAATCAACAACCCATCAGGTACGTAGATATTTCATTATTCTACTGAAATTTAAGCTTATTACAAATAAGTTTGATTGCAATATCCTAATTGAAGTGCTTTTTTATTACGAGGTTACTAAATTTAACCATTCAATCATGACGTCACGTAAAGCGTCTTAAATACAATTTAGTCTTAAATCGTAAAAATCAATTTTAAAGCCTGTTACTAAACAAAAAGTTTATATTTCTAAAACAATTATGTTGATGTAATAGTAGACGTGTGTAGGGATTTAAAATAATTAATTTGTTTTTATTTTGAGAAGTAAATTGGATTAGGCGTTGAGGCGCACCATGGGACCCTGTGTTGGTGTTTTTCATGCATAAATTATAGCGTCACATGTAGCGTCTAATACAAGTTCAGGATTTGTTAAGTTTTCTGTATTCATGGAAAGTTTCAATTAAGATTAAATGATTTTAATATATGTAATAAACTATTTTCCTAATCATTTTAAATGAACATTTTTTTTTTGACATCTTTCATTTTAGATTTTTTGTAATTTTACTTTACATCGTTTGGGGCGTTTCAGTGGACACTACTCCGTTTGTTTACAAATGGTGTCCTAGTTTGCGTCTGTTAAGTCCAAATAGATTTTAGTGATATTTTGTTAAAGATTTTACAGTGTCAGATAATATTAGCTACATCTAAAAGAAATAACGCGGTACTGTTTAAGAAATATTAAATAATAAAAATTTACTTATTACTGTAAATAAGATTTAGATCTATTTGATTTTTCGTTTGAGGCGCATCTCAGACACTTGTCTTTAAAACTTTAAAGAGCTAAACTCTAGATCTAGAAATCTAGACTGACTAGACCTTTAGATCTAAATCTAGATCTAATTATGTAATTCATTATCTAGATTTACTCTAGATCTAATTATGACTAATTATGTAATTCATTATATTATAGCTAGATTTACTCTTGATCTAGACCTAGAGTAGAGTACAAGAGTCTAGATATAATTCAATATCTAGATTTAGATCTAAACTAGATTATTAGATAAGAAATCATTAGATCTTTTATGAATCTAGACTAGCTCATTAATGACTAGATTTAGAATCAAATTCTAGATTTAATAATATATATGTTTTTAAATTGACAAATATCTAGAAAATTATCTAGATCTATATTATAGACCTATTCTATGTTAAAATGTATATTGTATCTAAAACAAAGTTTGGTTTAACCTGCACTTAATTTCCATTGTATTGTTCATACAGTATATTCAATTATATTGTATTCAGTTCTTTCAGTCTACCACTGAATGATTATAACTTAATATAATTAACAGTACTAGTCCTATACTATTGATTAAGTCTATCCCTATCAAGCAATTATGGGCATTACTAGACTAGATTTAAATAATGCACCAATATATAATATATGTTTATGAAAGTTAGTATATATAATAGATCTATTTATTTAGATACTTAACTTATACATTTTTAGAAATTACAGATTTCAGTAATGGAGTATCTGTTAGAGTTTCAAGGCGTCTACAAGCCAAGAAAGACTCTAAATTTACAAGCATCAATGCCTGAGTCTCTAACAAGTGTTTCTGTTTTAGAGCGGAGAGAAAAGCTGCATACAGGGCCTAGTTAAGCCCACATGTAAAAGCTTGGATAAACAGAAACCGCAAAGAAAGAAAACAGCAAGCTAATAGTCCACTTAATGTCATCTCAGCAGTGGTTGGTAGGTACTGGATTCCAGACTCCAGTGGCAAAAAGAATGGCTGTTTCAAGGGTTTTGATGAAAATGCCTAGGTTACCCAAGAAATATGCTGCAGTTTTTGATGGTCTCACACAAATATGCTCCCCAAGAAAAAGTAAAGCTGTCCATGATATACGCTTTCTGCGCCACCTGAGAGAAGAAAGCTCATCTTTCTAAACAACATTAAAGAAAGTATCAAAACCTAACTACACTCCACCAGCAAAAAAAAAAAAAAGTCAGATGTCTAGTGCTCATAGACAAGTACTCTGCAGTATCTTTAGTAAGTACAACAAACTCAGAGGTTGTGCTACTCATTTCCAACATTTCGGTCTTCCAAGAAATTTTATGTCCAAGTGCAAATCAGAACAAATTGTAAGGAAAAAAAAAACGAAGTGATTGCATTGCACAACATGCCTTGGAAATAATATTAATTTTTTACAGTAGAGATGATGTCTCAAGAGCTGATCCCTCTCAATCATCTGTTAGTGCTCAAACAGGAAAACATTTCATGCAAAAGCTACTTAACATAAGATGCAGTCTTGCTTATGTGAGTTCTGTTTGAAGATTTTTCTTTATATAGAGGGCATTAATAAATTTCTGATCAAAAAAGGACACAGAGAGCTGACATTAAAAATCCAGCTTCATCACTCGACTTAACTCTATGCCCAAGAACTAATGCCAATTGTTTTCATAAGCTGCAGTGCATTGAAAGATCATGTAGCAACTGTGGTGTGGATTTAATTAACAAGTATTGAGCCTTTAAAAAATTGCAAGGATGAATTAGCAGAGTGGAGTATAGTATATGGTCAAAGATGACGGATGAGCATGTTCAGAGTGATGGTACACTGCGAAAGGTAACAAAGTGGCAACCAGTAAATAAAGAAGGATCTTTCAATGACCTAGTGAGAGGTATTACACCTAACACTATTGCTTACAGAAATAGAAGCTGCTTCTGCTTTCCATGCAGAAATTCATATGGCAGTCAGTGCCTGCATGATGAAATATGTGGCTCTTGGAAGGTGTTCAAACTTCAGAAACAAAATGGTAAGTACTTGTATTTATTTATTTTTAAATAGCACTTTACAATTATCTGAGAAAAAAACAGTATTCATTTTGAAATTACCTAATTGATTTCTAAATGAAATTGTTTCTTTTTCTTCAGTAGTGCAATCTCAGTCAAATCTTGAAGACTCTTTGGATGTCAGTCCCATATGCTCAAATTCAAAGGTAAAGAGCTTTTACATATAAACATTTTAAAAATTTTCATTGAATCTTATGTTACCTGTATTGTTTTTTGTTTTTTAATAATATACCCTGCTAAATAATTTTAGACTCATTTTAGAAATTAAGTATTTCAGCACCATGTTGTTGTTTTTTCAGGCCCAAACAATTTCCTTCACTAATCAAAAGTACATTGTAAATAGCTGTGTGATTGTTAAGTATGGAGAAATATTCTATCCAGGTATAATTTTTTACACTGTGTACCTTTTAATTTCAATAAACAAGTTCAAAGTATGTTTTAGATTGAAGTATTAACTTTTCAACATTGCTGGTAATTTATTCTAACAGGAGTTGTGATAGAAGTCCTGGATGATCAGCGCAGAAATAATTTTTTAAAAAGGCACAGAAATAAAAAATATATTTGTATATCCAGAAGTGCAGGACATACAGTTAGAGTATGCAGACATGATTGTTACTGAAGTGATGTTGATACCAAATGGCAATAGAGTGGAATGTTTTGATTTCTGAATTTGTCAAATAAAATTTGTGTACAGTTTTATGTGTTTTCTTTTCTTACTTTTTTTTTTTTTCAAACCTTTTTCTGTAAGTTAGACTAACAAAAGATATAAAATATATATTTGTCAATAATTTAAAATAATAATGATCATTCACTTGTGCACAGATAAGACAAAAATGTACACTTATAAACATTATTTTAAAAAAAGGTGTCCCATGAAGCATACGCGACATTTTGTGAAATTAAAGCAGCATTTTTTACAAATGGGTATTTTATGACTAGAATAGTGAACTTAATAATAAGTCTAATGGATCACTTTAGTGCAAAAATAAAATAATTTCTATATTCTCACAGAATATCTTTTAAAAAAACTTTAACTTGTAGTGTCACAGGTACTACGGTGTCCCAATTTTTGAATTGAGCTCAAATCCACTTTTTCTATGCAAAAGCATAAATTTCAGTATCTAAAGACTAATAACAATAAAGACAGCTATATTATGCTAAAATACAATGAATTTATCAATTGGTAGTTGTTAAATTATCAAGTGGTGTCCCGGTGATGCACCTGAGATGCAAAAGGGGGTACCCCATGAATAGACACTGCTGTCAAAATCTACATCTTGCAATTCATTTTCTATTGATAAATTCCTACAGTGAACTGGTTGAAGAAGTGAATACAGTTGAAATGAAACCAAAAACTTCAATTTAACTTTTAGCATAATGTGACACTTTTTGGCACCAGTACTGGAGAAACACTCATATATATATATATATATACACACATATAAAAAGTCTGAGAATACACCCAGTCTATACTAAATATATATATGTTAGAGAGAGAGTCTCACTCTCTCTATATATATAAACTGTTATAAATCTGCTTCTTAACAGACTTATTGTGCGTAACAGCGCGCTGTGAGACAAAATTCAATACATGAACAGTGGAAAGATAAATCATTTATATTGACATTTATCATTAGAGAAGAAGCAAAGTTCTGCCCAAGTATGGAGAAGCTAGATGCTGAAGACCTACTTATTTGTCACCATTTGTGATGTAATGTTAATAATCAGATTGATGCTCTACCTAGATATGGCCATATTCTTAATTCTTATAATGTTGGACGCTGACTGCAGAGTTAGAGAGGATGATCTTAGCAATGGAACTGAGAGTGAGATGCTACAAAAGTAAAAGGATCCTAGGTTTCACATTTAAAGTATTAAAGGCTGCATCACAAATGAAGAAATTAGAGACGGGGGTTACTACAGCTTTTGGATCCTACAGTGACCTGCTAATTATTGTAAAAAAAACACAAACTTAAACTCTTTGGCCATATTACAAGGTTTTCAGTACTTGCAAAGACCTTACTTCAGGGAAAAGCACCAGGAAAAAGAAACAGAGGCAGACAGAAAAAGCGATGGGAAGACAACATAACAGAATGGATGGGCCTGCCATTAAAAGAGGTTCTATCAAATCTATCCAAGGCAAAAGACAGGAATGGAGAAAGATGGTCAACAGCTCTTATGTGGTGCCCCAACGGTCCAACAGACTAATATTAATAAAGACCAGTATTCATTGAGATGCCTCCATTAGAATAATTAGGTTTATTACAATACTTTTAAAACAAATAGTTAGGCTTAATTAAATAGATTTGTGACAATATTGTCAATATAATGGTGGATTTTATTAAAAGTCAATGAAATCTTTCTGATCTTATTCTAATGACCTAATGTTTGGCTGCCTGGTCCTGTGGTTACACACAGTTCACAAGACTACAATAAAGTTTTTTCATAGATCTATATCTAGATCTATGTGCCTGATTGAAAATAAAGTTAATACCAGTGCCAGTGGTCTTAGGTACGAACCCTGCCACCACCTTCTCCTGTAATCCTGAATGACAGTGAATGTAAATTCCTTCCCTTCATCTCAGAAGTAACGTCCGAGGCATGTAGATCTAGATTGACTAGATCTATCTAGATTTCTAAAATACTAAAACAAAGTTATAATAACCTAACCTAGATTCTAAAGATTTTATTTGTCTTATCAATGTGTTATTTGAAAATATTTGATAAGTAGATCTAGAGTAGTTTATGCTATTTGGACTCCTACAGGTCAAAATTTCAAAGTTTGACTTTGACAGACTTTTAGACTTATGTTTGCATGATTAGATGTGTGTTGAATGTTTGTGTTTTTTGTTTATTAATTTATAATCTATATAAATTTAGATCAATCTAGTAGGTCAAGGTCTAGGCATTTATGATTTAACTTTATTCAATGTTTTTTATGTACCAAGCGCACTCCAAACATTTGCCCATTTATTCTCTATAAAAAACAACAACAAAAAAAAATAATATCAGATCATTAACAAAGATGTTAAAAAACTGGCTGTTTGAAATAAATTTTGGTAAGAAAATCATAATTTAATTCAAACACCTTATTAATTTCTTTTTTGTATGGAATCAATTTTTTTTTTATCAAACAACTTGGCTTATGAATCAAATAAATCAGCTCCAAAAATTGGCAAAAACAATAAATATTGCTGGGCTCTTTAGCATAGTGGCATAGTGTATATATATAGACTTAGCCAATCAAAAAATATAGTCTGAACCCTAGGAAGAGGTGAAGTCATCCTGGTAACATAGGAAAAAACAACGGTAATTCTGCAGGAGTTCAAGAAGCAGCCATCTTTGTTACTATTTTGTTATTGTTTATGTTTCAAAGAAATCCCAAGAATTAACATTACTTCTGTGTTTTCAAAGCAATGCTATCTTTTCTTTTAATTTTGACTTGGTATCAATACAATACGTTTCTTATTGTTCTGTCTTCTTTTTAATTGTTAAATATTGTCTATATCTATTCTGACATTATAGAGAACCTAAATTTAACTAAGCCTACAATAAATATCAGCACAGTTTATTACCAAAAATTAATTGACCTTTATTGCCTTTAAGAACCTTGTCATATTAATATAGTAATTAGTCACATTCTAGCAGTTATTATGAGTCTAATTAATAGACTTATTAGAACTAGATGATACCGGTATAGCTAGATCTAGCATATTTTTAGCTTCAAAAATAAAAACAAACAAAAACCCAAATCGGAGAGAAAACCCAAGATACAAGATTAGTCTAACCAATAACAAAGATGGCTGCCCCTTGAAATCCTGCAGAATTACCAAAACAACAACATGACTTACACATTTGAAATTCTTTTGACTTTTCTCTTACATAAAAACTTGAAAAAAGATAGCGAGTCTAGTAACTAGTTATAGTAAATGGAAGGAAATAGTTTCACTCACTTAGGGTTAGAATCATTGGAAAATGGACAAGCACATTATACAGCGCGCTAGTTTCATATTAAATATCAAAATAAAGATGTAATGACCACAAAAACAGCGAGTGTTCGAATTCATGTAATGTCCGGATTAAATAAACTACTCTAGATCTAGACTATTCTAAACTTAAGTTAATAGTGTAAAATTATAAAAAATTAGTTGTATCGAAAATAGGTTACCGGTTAAACTTGACAAAAACCTGAAAGTACAAAATCACAATAATTGTACATTAAAAAAGGATACGATAGGCTGAACCATCACTTTCTGAACCTTTTGCCCTGCACCTTTATATGCCATTTTTATTCTTTCTTACGCTAATTTGGATGCACTAAATCTTTTAATGTATTCTAAATCTAGAAATTCACGTTTTTGAGACGTACCGGAAATCAAATTGTAATGGCCGCCATGCAAAAAATTCCCGGGGTTAAAAAATGCGTTTAAAATGCTTTCTTCAATTTCTTTTTCTGTCATCACATAATCTAGATCCACTACTTAGAGTTAGAGAATTTTAGATTTAGATCTTTTTTAAATTCAAATTTTAAACAAACTGATACTAGCTTTAGAGACAGATAGATCTAGATCTAAAATTTTTAATTAAGGAAATAAAAAGCGATATGAAGCGGAAGTGATTAAGGAATGCTAACGATCACTATATAAACAAATAAAACTACAAATAAAGATGTATCATTGTATGGATACAAATTTAATTTTGTGAGATAGATCTAGATCTAGAGGAAAAAGATACATGATACTTGGTAAACTTGGTTAGTTATTCTACGTTAGATCTGACTATACTTTTTTTCTTTAATGTCTAGATAGCAAGTTACCGTCAACTTACTGAGTTATTCTACTCTTAACTCTACTAACTTTGTCTTTAACTTACTTTAGTTTAAGTATTTAAGTTTAACTAACTAGAAAAAAGTCTGGTAATTATGCAGGATTTCAAGGGGCAGCCATCTTTGTTATTGTTTAGACTGTAATCTTGTATCTTGGGTTTTCTCTCCGATTTGGGTTTTTGTTTGTTATTTTTTAAGCTAAAATATGCTAGATCTAGATCTAGCTATATGAATATATGGTATCATCTAGTCCTAATAAGTATATTAATTAGACTCATAATCTAACTGCTAGAACTAGACTAATTACTATATTATATTAATATGACAAGGTTCTTAAAGGCAATAAAGGTCAATTAATTTTTGGTAATAAACTGTGCTGTTATTTATTGTAGGCCTAGTTAAATTTAGATTCTCTGACTATATATCAAAATAATTCAGAATAGATATAGACAATATTTAACAATTAAAAAGAACAGAACAATAAGAAACATAGTGTATTGACACCAAGTCAAAATTAAAAGAAAAAATAGCATTGCTTTGAAAACAGTAATGTTAATTCTTGGTATTTTTTAAGACACTATCTTGGGATTTCTTTGGAACATAAACAATAACAAAATAGTTACAAAGATGGCTGCCCCTTGAACTCCTGCAGAATTACTAAAAGTCTAGATCTAGTTCATAGTTACTCATAGTAGTTAATAGATAAGTAGTTACTACTAGGCTACTACTCTACTACTAGTCCTAGTATTTAAAATTAAACCTTAATTTTAAAAACATTACAAACTAATATGATAATTATGAATATATTATCTAGAATTTAATTCACATTTGAATATGACTTATTATCATAATTCATATGATATAATATATAAATATTATCAGAGGAATATTATCGTATCTTATAACATACAGAGGTTACTTAATACTTCACAGTACACATTTTTTTTTAGTAAAATCACTAAATTTAGAAAGCTTTCAGGATAGAAAACTTTGTAGTAAAGTAGCAATTATTCATAGAAACATCTAATAAAAGACACAAAGATAAAAGCAGATGACAATTGGCATAAGCCGCATTCCTTGTTCCATATGCTGGCACAAATTTTTCCTAATGCTCCTTCTTCCCTAGTGCTATTGGAACATGAGCCAACCAGGACTTGAAAGAATCTAAGTCATTGATTAACATACATATATATATATATATACAATCATCATCTTTTTTGAAGTAACCTCTGTATTTTATAAGATAAGTTAATTTAAAGCCAGGCTATTTCACACTACTTCAGACTACTTCTACTTTTATTAGTGTGCTTAGAAATGTAGTGTACTTATTTATTTTTTATTATTTAATTTTTATTTATAATTTATTATACCTGTATTGATTATAATTAATAATTGTAACACTGCTCAATAGCCTTTCTTTTGCATTTTTTATGCAATAGGTATATTATTTAACAACTCTGTTCTCTGATCTATTAATTATTGATAGGGGGTTGCCTTTTATTAATAAAGTATTAGTAAAATGCTGATCTAGATCTAAATTCTAGACTAGAGAGGGTAACCAACTTTAACTTATCATCACATGCACAAAAACAAAAAAGGAGGACCAAAAAAAAAATTACTAAAACAATACAAACTGTTTTACAAAGTAAACTTAAAAGCTTGGCTAAGAACAGACCTACAATCATACATTATAGGCCTAATAATATATAATGAAGCATTTCAGAAAATTATAGGCTGTAAAACAACTCTAGATCTATCAGATCTTCTGTGGCATTATAATCTCTAGATCATTAGTCAAACTTAACAGCAAAGCCGGTCCACTCCATTTGTATTCTCTTTTGTCTTGTTTTCCTCAACCAAGTATTGGGCCATGTAGGTTTATTCTTAAAGTTTGTTTGAACTTGCATTGTATTTTTGGTTTTGCCATCATGGACATATCAGGCTTTCAGATGTCTCTTGGGGATCCACAGTTATACACAGTAATAATGCTAAAAAAATAACAACTTTTTTCTCATATGGCCAGAGAAGGCTGTTGAAAGGGCCAGTTGCCCAGGAAAAAGAATTTCAAGTGTCACTAGCATTAAAAATACTAACAAATATTTATCATTTTGGTTTCCTTAGTTTCTAGTCTGGTAGAAAGGAACTTAATGTGACTGGCATGGCTACAAGCCGCAATAATCAAAGTTGTCTGTCAGTGAGAAATCAGAATGGAAAGCAAGTTAATCCCATAACTGTAAGTAAAATCTATTTTTAAACTGTAAGTAAAATCTATTTTTAAACTGCAAGTAAAATCTATTTTTAAACTGCAAGTAAAATCTGTTTTTGTAAAAAATTTTGTTTCTGAAAGATCCCTGGGGATGTTGGTAAGCTGAGTTTGAACTTGAAATCTTCATGTTTTGGAAGTTCGTAGAGATGCTGCTTAAAATCATTTTTGCAAAGCTTATACCAACTATGTTTTTTCTCCCATTTCCCATTACCGGGTCAAGCTAAAACTTTGCACAATTATTCATTGAACCTGACAGGACATGAGCAATAAAAAAATGTGTGATATCAAAATAAGTGTAATGAATGTTACTTAATGAGAGACGTGGATGTATATATGAATTTAATCCCCTTATTACGTTGTGACAATTTTTTTCTCCCACTTCCCATTCTTGAATAAAGTTGAAACTTTGCATAATTATTCATAGTCGATGACATTACACGAATCATCCCAAAAATTAACCAATTAGTAAATCCTTTAGTACTAAGTAATTATTTTGTTTTCTATAGCAGAAAGAGAGCTAAACCCTGTAATTTTCAGAAAAATAAATGCAGTAATAGGCAGTTCTTTCCCTTAGATAAGCTTGTTTTTTTCTATGAAATTTATTTTTGTTTGAGCTTAGTTCTTAGAGATGCTGCTTCGATTTTTTTATGTTTTTTTTTTTTTGATACTTTATAGCAGGGGTTCTCTCCCTGTGGTTCGCGACCTTTTGGGGGGTTGAATGGCCATTTGCCAGGGGTCATCTAAGACCATTGCAAATTCCATTTTTTCGTCTTTTTTTTTCATTGGAAAGTTGTTGTTTTTTTGTCATACAATTTCTTAAGTGTTGTAACAAGCATGTTTGAACTATAGATGGTATACATTGAAGATAAACTTTTTTTTAAAAACTTAAGCACAAATTTTTTTTACACTAAATAAAATTACATAAAGGTTTTGCTATTTAAATACATCATGGATGTTAGATTTATACATTTAAAAAAATGATTTTGATTTTATAACATTAGCAAAATCACATTTAGGGTCTACCTAGGCCTATGAACGAAATAAATTTTATGGTTAAGGGTCACTTCCTAGTGGGGAATCATATAAGGGTCGCCGAGCTAAAAAGGTTGAGAACCGCTGCCTTATAGTTATGAGAAAAAAAAAATATGTGAATATTTTCCTATACTGTTGTTGCTGTTATTTACTAGGGACAAGAAATGCATCAAGGAACACCTCGCATCCAGGCCATTGAAAAAGAAAAATCAAGTGGAGATTTGAAGTAAGAATTACTATATTTTTAAGAATAGGACTTTCTAACTTATGATATTTATTGTCTTAAAAATATTTTGCTTAATATTAATAGCTCTTTTTTTCCATAAACTTCAGAACTGTGCCTTCACTTAACTTGAAGTATCTAAAAGATGATGAAATAAAGACAGGTGCCATTGATATTGATTTAAGACTCAATGATTACTGCATGGACTCCCCCAACTCAGCTAGCACAGTCAGGTAAAGATAATCACTTTGTGACAGACTTTACTTTTTAAAAGTCTTGAAAAAATCTAGTGTAACATTTGGATGTCATTATACATTAATGTACTGTACTATACCAGCACTGTAGCTATATTAAATGGGGGACAGAGTGGTCCCTGAGTAAAATGCTTTATTATCATGTAGAATGTCTTGTATTTACAGTTATTGATTCAATATTACTTTACTGTTGATCTTAAATGTCTATCAGTTCAGCCAACTCATGCTGTGTTATGAGCTTTTATTGGGCATTGGAAAGTAACCTTGTTTTTTTTTGATTTATTGTAATACCATCACAATTGAAATAAAACTATTAAAATTAAAGACCATTTAAAATTTGAGTTGACCTACTTTTGCTTTAAAGTTTACTTAGTTCTAATTTTATGTACAGGGCATTTGAAATAATAACAAGTATAAAATAATAGACATTAAGCAATATATATTATTTTAATTAGTTTTATAAGAATTTATTTTTGTTTTAGTTGGGGAACTGGAAGAAGTACTGGAAGTTATAGGCCAGAATCTAAAGTACAGGTATTAGATAAATAAATAAATAAATAGATATATTTATTTAGTTAATTATTTATTTATCTTTCAAATTGATATTATTAAATATAAAAAGTATCAAAACAAATGTTAAGTTTTGTTGCTTTTATTAAATCTTTAGCAACAATACAAATTCCAGAAAAATTCTTAAACATGAATTGAAACAAAAAAGGTCATATTAGCTTATTAGATTTCTGTTTCATAGATATCTAAATTGGAAAGAATTTCAGTGAGACCAGAAGGTGTTCCAAGCCTTAATTTAGGAGTCAGGCCTTCCTCTGCTAGAAAACCTGCTGTTAAACAGGTAGAGATTAAATATATTTCATGTCATTTAGACTTAATGAGTAGCTGAAACCGTTACATTTAAATAAATGTTTTGATTCAATTCAAAATTAAGAATACAAAAGTAATAACAACATCTCTTAATGAAACTTAGCTTTGATCATTTATTTTTATTTTCTCTCTCTTTGATCATTTATTTTTTTTTTCTCTCTCTTTTTTTTTTCTTTTTATTACATCTATACTTTTATTGTCTTTAAATAATCTATTTTGAGTTTTAGTTCAATACTCTTCCTTTCAATACAGAATTTCTGTTTACTTATTTACACAGCCTACAGCTTGGGACAAGGAGGCTGTTCCTTGTGATGTTCCTCCCCCTTCAGCAAGACACAAAGAGCTGTATCAGCAATATGCAGAGGAAATGAAACAATCTTACAGAGAACATGTCAATCCTCCTAAGGTAGTTTTAAGTGAAAAAATTTAAAGTGACTTAAGTTAAACTTAAGTTTGCACAATGATCCATGGGTTGTCTGTTTAAGGTTCATTACTTAACAAACACTCAATGTAAATATTCAATTTTAACTGTTGTCATCCCCTGCAACTTTGCCAAAGTTTGATAATTGTATCCATTGTGGTTCCTTGTAGTACCCAAAGTGGGAATTGTGTGGTCATAAAAGAAAGAGTGGGTATAGTGTATAATCTAATTGTTCAGAGTACTTAATATAATAATAAAAAAAACAACAACTATTCTTTAATTACTTTTGTATTTTTTATTCCAATACATTCACCACATTGTTTCTAATCACCATTTCCTTTCAATTTCTTTTATTTAGTCTCTCAGTCACTTCCACGTTTCTTCAGTAAACAAAGTTCATTCTAGACCCCTCCTTAAAAGGGCTGTGAGGAGTATTGGCTGCCTGATCGTGTGTTATGCTCTCTGGACTGTCGTCTTGATGACCCCAGGTTCAAACCCTGCTTGCCATCATCCTTCACTATCCTGTTTTGGGCTAGGATGTAATAATATTTGTTGTGAAGGAACATCTGAAAAATTGGGCTAGGATGTAATTATCTTCAATTCCAAAGAAAACCTGAAACAAGTAGAACAAATGAAAAATATGTAACCCATTGGATATAGAACGTGACCAAAAGAATTAAAAATGCAAATAATAACACTACCCAGTTATATATTTTTTTGCACAGAAAGATGCAGTAAATGGAGTGTATAAAATAAGCAGTGCAAGAGAAGAGAAGTCTAAAGTTGATGGTGAGGAATCTTTAAATGATGAGTTCCATTTGAATGATAATTGGCTTAAACAACGCTACACTGGAGTCCAGCTCATGAAAAAGAAAGATATAGTGAGATTATTTTGTCTCAAAGATGAATATGTATAATGATAATAGTATATGTAAACCTTAGACTGAGAATGACAGGAAAATATTAAGATTCATTTGTTGTTGAAACTCAAGACTTTTTCTTTTTCTCTTTATTTTTAAGAAAAAAGCTAGTCAATAAAAATGTTTTTTAACATTTTTTTTTTTAAACTAGGAAGATTTGTTTGAACAGAATAAAAAACAAAAGCTGATTGAAACAGTCATGATTGACCAGTTGTCTAGGTATGTTAAGAACATTGTTTTATGATCTTTTAGACATGGATATTTATAAGTATTATTTTTTTCTTTTTCAGTGTAATTCAACTTAGGAAGAAAAAAAGTTTACATTCAAAGGAAAACTCTAAAAAAATGTATTTAAACACAATTGACCTAAAAGAAAAAATCACCATAACATGACATTTATTAATTGTTGGTAAAAATGTGCTAATAGCAATAGCTTTTGTGATATGAATCACTGTGTAAAAAAAATTTAACAAGAATACCATAACAGGAAAATATAAAATTAAATCAGATTCAATTATTTAAAAAAAAAGCTCAAATTGACTTGAAAGGAATATTTCCTTTAAGATATAAAACTAATATGAATGCTTAAACAGTTGATGACTAGTATCTTGGAGCTACATTTGTTTAAAATATTTGTAATGACATTTAGGCTAAATTATTTTTTTTAGTTGATATACTTTTTATGAAATACAATTTCACACTGTGAAATGTAAATTTTTCTCTTTCAGAGCAGTTATAAGTGATCCTGAGCAGAATGAACTCTACACCAGCAGACCATCTTCTGCTCGAAGAGGAAGAGGAACTAACAGATATTTACATGACACAAAGTGAGATTTATTTTTCTAAATAAGAAAGCTATAGATATTTGCTCACACATAGAATAGAAAAGAAACAGTTGAACTTTAAATCATCTGCCTATAAATCAAAAGATCTGAAAATGCTTGTGGAAAGTTCTATCTTGAATTGAATCTCACTGTTAATTTACAGTTTCTAAAGAGATTTTGAAAGACATAATTTGGCTTCTTAATGGTTGAGCTCATTCATGACAACACAAACATACTTGAACTAAAATATTATTTGACTGAAAGGTCTTTGGGTCTAAAAGATTTGTGCATTAGTCATACCAGAGCAAGCTGTTTAAAGCACTTCCACAGAGCACCTCTGATTACTTGTCTCAATATAACCACATGTATGTATAATCAAACAAGGTTTATCTGTATATAACATATTTACTTCATTGTTGATCAAATTCAACAGAATCAGTACAGCTTCCACGGCCACAGAAAATCTTTTGTCCAAACGAGTGAGATTTGGAGCAAGAATTATAACAAGGTAATTAAGAAGTATATCTGTTAAGCTATAAAATGCTACACTTAATAACCATAAACAACGCCAACACTATAACGCTAGATTCATCAGTCTATTTATTTACACACCCTCATAGTACGAGGTTACACACAACACTCTGATATGAACTTTCTTACCAAGGGGAATAACTCTACATACTAATAACAAACACATACACATAAACACAATGTTAACATTAATTACAATTTCTTTTTTTTTTCTTTCATTCTTTCTTTCATTCCTTTCTTTATTCATTCAAATCTTCCTCTCTTTCTCTTTTTCATTGCATTTTGAAGGCTAAGTAAAACTGAGCCTATAGGCCTCTGACTACCTCGAAATACAATTTAAAAAAAACAAAAACTTTGCTCCTTGTCTACTATATACAATTCAATCTTCTCAAACGTCAAGGAGAATGTGTAGAGTGAGAATAAAGAAAAAAAAAAATGGCAACTTTAAAAAAGAAATGTAGCACTGTCTAGTATGTTCAGAGTTGCCTTAGCATTAGGCCTACATTCTATAACACATGTACAGCAAAATATTAACTAATCAAAAGATTAAATTTTATGCATGCATAATGTAATAGTGTAGGCTACGAATATCAATGACATACAATAAAATGACATGATATTAGACCTACACATGTAAATGGATAGATCTGAGTAGTATATGTCAAATGGTAAGAGGAGTATTCTGGAGAGAAATAATTTAATTGTATTACGTCTTCTGACAGTGTGTGTTCATTAAAGAAATATATCTAAATTTGAACAAAATGAAAACAAATGAACAGGTATCAGAGAAACGTATGCAAAGTACTAGTGTGAAGCGAAAATAAAACCAAGAACAAGTATCATAACAATGAGAGCAAAATAATACGGTACATCATGTTGCACAATATACAAATAATTGTTAATAAGAAACCCCCAGATTTCAGCCGGTCTTCTTTATGTGCCATCTCAACTGATCAGCATTCGTATTTGGTGTTTGGTATTGCAGGGCCTTGTTCACTCATCACTGCGATTCGTGTACCTTCGTATTTGGTCAAATATTGGCTGTAAGTTGAAGACTACCTGTCAAACTGTGCACATAGAATGGAGTCAAATGGGTTGTTGACATAGGGTTGATAAGACTAGGAATAGAACAAATGTCCTGAGGATAGGGGGAGGGGGTAAAACATTAGGTATGGAGTCATACATCGTAAGAATGTAGCTCTCAAAAGACGACATGAATGGAGTCAATTGTTCTGAGGATGTTATGGTGTTAAGCTGCCCCACCAAAAGACTTGTACTGTCAGACTTCACCTTGCTTCTTGTTTCTTCACTATTTCTGTATTCTCTGATGGTAACGTTGGTGTTAACAGTGGCAAGTGTAGATAGCATCTTTCTGTTGGTGTTGTAGGCAGTAACCAGAAATACACATAGTCTCATACGCCCAGGTTTTAAAATGTTCTTCCCACACAAAGAAGTTTAAATGTAGTGGGGTAAAGAAATCCTGACAATGCTCTGGAGTCTGATCAATGTAGTGGGGTAACAAGACTGGGGGGATGGGGGAGAGGAACTGTTAACAATCTGCTCTCTTGCTGTCTTCAAACTTGATGCACATCGTCTGAATCAAGAGTGACTCAAAGGCGATACAAGAAAGTAATGTTTGTTTGTAAAATGTTTTACATGTTTCGGATGTTCCTTCAGAGTTGAAGATAGTTTACTTCCTAGTCCAAACCTCCCGCAGGACGGAGGGTGGGAGCGGGCAGGGTTTGAACCCTCGACAGTCGATAAATCCGAATGACAGTCCAGTGCGCAAACCGCACGACCAGGCCGCCAGTTGTCAAGGAAAACAATGTCTCTAGACACAGCAAACTTGTGGCTAGAGCAGATAGCTTCAAATTGTCTCAGACTAACACACAGTTTCCTTCTAGTCGCTAGATCAAAGGTCACTAAGCCAAAATATTCTGCCTAATATTTCGACACAGGTGTGTTCACTTTGTTTTTTTCAGTCACAGGAACTGAAAGTAGTCTCCACACACACACAGTCAGTTACAGTATGATTATAACTCTCTCTTTGACCGTGACCTTGAAGGAGTATTGTACAAACTATACTATCAGCTCTACTACACATGTGTAGCTTAAAACTTCGTGCATTCTAGAAGCAGGTCAGCCTTGAATTTCTCCACCACAGTCAATAAAAAATAATTCATCGCTTTACTGGAGCATGCACTGCCCTCATAACCTAGTTGTGAAATCTTTCTCTCTGTGGTCTCCAGTAAACGGACAAGTTCCCTTTTCGTCCTCTACAACTTTGAGCGTGTCTGTCAGATTCTCACAGCTGTCTGGACATTTAGACAAAAGATGTCTATATGATCCACAAGATATGCATCTCAAAACGTTTCCATCACGACCTAATGGGTTTAAACCTTTCTTTCTTGGTTGAGAGAACTGATCTCGAACAATGTTTCTGACTTGACCTTCACTTCTAAAGTGACTTCCACCTTTATATAGTCTACTTCCATGATGTTCCACTTTCGGCTTGCTGGTAGATTTCAACTGCTCATATCTCGTCTTTCAAAGCTCTTGAAGTTTTCACGTCTGCTGTGGTTCAACTGTTGTTCACCTCATCTTCTCAAACTGCTAAACGGTTCATGTTTCTTATAGCCAGCCGCCCATAAAGCCTCCTCATTCTCAGACAAACACCTCGGCTCAAGTTTGATACAGGCACTCGAACTCTTTCCCTTTATTAACTTCTCCTTTGAACTTTTTAAGAGATGCCTTTGCTTCTTCATCCCTATTAGCAAAGTTCATACCTGTCAGAACTAGCATCTTCTCAGTTTGTGTAATTCTTGCCTTTCTGAGGAGCTTGAAGGCCAGAATCTCAGGTAGCATCTTCATTCGTTTCTGTTCTAATCTCCTATACTTTGTATCAAACTCTGAAATAAAATCATGTATGGATTGATTTTCCCTTTGCCTGAAGTTTTCAAAATCATCAAATTTATCAATACTGTCTGCCAGGTCGTCTTTGACCAAGTTCGTATCTAGAAACTTCAATAGATTCTCAAAACCTTCCTGACACTTGAGCTCTGACAGCTCTAATTGCTCAAATACCTTCTCTCTAATCCTTGACTCACTGCCTTGTGGTAATGAAAGGGCTACGGCTATCGCTCTCTTCTCTTTCTTTAGCTCCGTGATTTCATTCCATGCTAGCAGTTCTTTCTTATATAATTCATAAGACATATCTTTCAAAAAGGATGGAATCTCAATTCTTGTAGCCATTATCACTTGAACTAGGATCCACTAAGTCAATATGTTTACTTACACGCTCTGCTACCACTTGTTAAGCTAGAAAACGCTACACTTAATAACCATAAACAACGCCAACACTATAACGCTAGATTCATCAGTCTATTTATTTACACACCCTCATAGTACGAGGTTACATACAACACTCTGATATGAACTTTCTTACCAAGGGGAATAACTCTACATACTAATAACAAACACATACACATAAACACAATGTTAACATATCTGTGTCAGGGGGGGGGGGGGGGTATGGCGAGAATGAATGTTACTTTGATATTTTGGTATGATTGTTATATCCCTTTGTTTAGGTACTCCCAGGCCCAGGTTATGAATGTGAATAGTTTTGCACGTGTTATGAACTGAATGATTTAGTTTTTGTTGAATGTGCGAGAGAGTGTGTTAAGTTAGTGAGGTCTTGTCCTCGGTCCAGGAAGGTTGGATAGTCACTTCCTGGACTGGTGTTTTGTGTATTTAATATTTATTGAAGTTAATTTCATTATTTGTGCTCTGTCGAATACTAAAGTATTATCTATATTTCCAGGGATAGTTGGAGTTGAAGTGTGTTGAATAGTAATTGTTATTAATAGTAATATTTAATTGTAACCCCTTACAAGCAAAGAATAAGCAAACCAAAGCAAAGCAATAAAAAGAACCCTGACAATCTGATATATGTTTTTTTTAGGTCAAGCTACACAATTGTTAATACATTAAAGCAGTTTCTGTATAGTAAAATAGTATAAAATATCATAATATATGTGTTTATTAATAGAGATGGGCATGATGCTATGCGGGAACTAACTGGATTCTATTTTGCATTTGACAAAACTTTGACTGTGTATGAATTTAGGCAATTTGGGAAAAGGTAATTATAATTTTCATTTCTTATACTTATATAACTTGGTGTTTATTAGGTGTAATTAAATAATGTCATACTAAAAATAATCTCAAAATATATTAAATATAAGTGTTAAATACTCTATATTTTTTTCTTTTTCAGTGCTAAAGCAATGCCCTTCATTTATTGTGGTCAATATATACATAGCAGTGGTCCAAAAAGTGGTCTGCCTTACAGTATCTCAGACATTTATAGTGTGAGGATTACAACCCTAATAGAGCATATTTAGAGTTAGAAAATAACAAATTAACATAGGACTACAGTTTATTTTTATACTTATAAATGTACACATTTTAAATTGTTTAAAATTTGTTTCTTTAGGGAGCAACTTTGAAAATTCCAACTGAAGGACAGCTAGCACTGACAGATTCATTATCTAAGAACAAATACATTGTGCTGCGTATAACTGATGTAGATGAAGATGAAAGAGATCAGCTGATGTAAGTATTAGTGTATTAGTAAAGCTTTCACTACATCATTTTTTAATACACACTTGGGCTATATTATTGAGTGGGCAGAAAAAAATATAGAGGTGCAGATCTTAGAGAGGAAGTGGAGATGGATTGGTCACACCCTTAGAAAAGATACCAACAACAGAGCTAGACAGGCCTTAGAGTGGAACCCCTAGGGGAAGACGTTGAGGAAGACCAAAGAGAATGTGGCGACGCAGTATACTAGATGAAGCCGAGAGGACAGAAAAGAGTTGGGAAGCCATTAAAAAAATAACAAGACACAGTGGAGAGTAGTGTGTTTTTACTGAGGCCCTATGTTCCATGAGGAAGGCTTAGGAAAGATGATGATGTTGATTGGCTATATTATACTAGTTGTGAAATTCCAGTTCTGGCAAAATGAGTCAAAAAGTGGTTATTTTCATGTTTCAAGTCTGGATGTATCACACCAATAGAACTATAGAAAAGAAAGCATATATATTTTTGAGATTCATACTAACTTAGTAGCTTTTCCTTTGTTGTGTAAAAAAAATATTTCTTTTCTGAGTTCTTGAGCTCTTGCCCCCCCCCCCCCCTTCACTCACCTGATAGCCTCTTCTAACCTTTTTATTAATACTATTTCCTTAGCAGAATAACATATCTATTTTACAATATTTATTATTTATGTATTGTATTCTGTGTTCTAAATTAAACAAAATGATATTAAATTATGTTTTTTTTTGTTTTGCTAATGTTTTTTTTTTAAAGTTTAGTATTTTTTTAATGTAGTGCTGAAAGAAAGATGGATGACCAGCGATCCCATGCTCCAAGTCAAATAGATATAGATCACAAAGAGTTTTTAAAAAGTGTTCAAGGTTTGTAACCCTTTACAGATTGTAAATTTGTGGTAATAAAATACTGTGAAGATAAAAACTCCTATCCCACCTGCTCATTTTAACAACTTTTTATTTATTATAAAATTTTCAATTATGTTATATACAAAGAAATATTTTGTTATTTATTTGGCTCAGATGAGATAAAAACAAAAATTTCTAAGAGAGGAATCAGGACTTACACAGGACTTGGAAGATTTTATAGAAAGCTTGATCATTATAAAACTGGAATCCTAGATCAGTTTGATCTTGAAAAAGGTCTGAAAGTGTATCACATAGATTTGGATCTTGAGGTAAGCTTTAAATTTTGTATAGGTCACAGCAGCATTTGGGGTCTTGTATAGAACTCCATGGAAGTATTGCTACAATATATTCAGGTCGTGTTTAGACAACTGGGTGGTAATTAATACAAAGTTTGGTAAATAGAGCAAGTTTCTTCAACTTTTTCTCATTTAATTAATTTCAGTTTGATAGATAATAGATTCAAATAACCTTTACATTGGTAAAAAAAACAAACAATATATAAAATAAAGTAGATAAAAAGTTTAAATAGTTAGGTCTTGATATTTATTTTTGTACAAAGTCAAAATTAAAAAAGGTAAATGCACATTCCAATTAGTTAGTGGGGAGAGAAAGCAGTTCAAGGTTAAGATATTTTGAAAGTTGATTGGCTTGTGTTGTTGAGCGTGGGTCTGTATAAGACATAACCATAGTGACCATAGAGCGGAAAGTGGTTGACATCCTTTGGAATAACATTGTTAAAAGTGTTGTATTTTGGTGTACATTCCCTTTTGTTTTTATTGAATGCGTAAGATGTTAATGAACTTGTAGACTTAAAATGTCTGGTATCATTGTTTGTTAGTTAAGAGTTGGAGACTGGAGAAAGAGGTGCATCATGATATTAGAGAAATGTACTGGTCTTAATAAAAGTTGAAACTATAATAAGCATTTCTTTGCTGTTTGTCCAAGAATAAAACTGAAGAACTAAATCATAACAGTTAGATGTAACTGATCAAAATATTTATACTTGTTAACTACGTATTTGTAATACAAGATCTAAAACCACATTGAAAGCAATCTATAATTACATTTTTTTATAAGTGGCATCCTAATAAAATGGCAAATAAGCAAGTAGTGTCTTAGATTATACTTATCTGTACAAATGTTTGGTTTCTCCAATGAGTTATAACTGCTGTTTGGGAGGAGAAAATATTGTTTAAGTATGCTGAGCAGAGGAGATTGATAGTGACTCAGATGCAATAATTTTCTCCTTTTCTTAATTCTATCATTAGAATGACCATCTACCATCTATCTAATTTACTGAGTTGATATTTTGGGTTTTTGGCACATCACAACAATTTAGGCCATGTTGTGCCTATAAACGCTCAAGTGTTACTTCCCCTTTATAGCTCAATGTGTAAATGCTATACAGCTAAGTTATTAAGTTGTCTAAAATAATATAACTTAGGTAAATTAGTAGCATCTATTTGAATTAATGCAAGTGGTAAGGGTTCAGAATCATCACCTTAGTAATAAGCAGTAACAAGCAGGCAGCTCTCCTTGCAATGCTATGGTACAGTCTTACCTCCCCTTTCCCTAGTTCATAGCCCTGTCTAGTGTGCTCTCTTGCAATGACCTTTGTTGTGAACAAACACATTGTGTTGTATGCCAAATAAATAAAGGGGTGTGGTTGTCAAGTGGTAAAGTGCTTGGCTTCCGAACTGAGGGTACCGGGTTCGAATCTCAGTGAAGACTGGGATTTTGAATTTTAGGATTTTTAGGATGCTACTGAGCACCCAGCTCTAAATGGGTACCTGACATTAGTTCGGGAAAGTAAAGCAATTGGTCGTTGGTTAACACCCTTGTTAACTGTTGGTCATAGAAAAAGATGACCATTACATCATCTGCTCTTTAGATCTCAATAAACTTAAAACACCCTGTGTAATATGCCAAATAAATAAAACTAAATTTTCAATCTTGTTAACCTTTGAATTTAGTCGTTATTAGAATTGTGGACTTTATGTGTAAATGTTTCTAACACTATACAAGTCGTCAGTTTTATAAAAAATAAGCTTTCTGTTCCCTTGGCATTCACATTATGAAATAAAATTAAAAAAAAAAAACAACTTCTGTTTAACTCACTTCAAAAGCGTAACTATAACTATATATATCATGTATTTGCATATTTAACTTTTTTTTTTTAGTATTATATTTAACTTGTTTTTTTTTTTTTTAGTATTTAAAAATGTGTAAAACACACTACTGTAAAACAAATTTCCTTAGGCATAATACATTAAATCATAAAATTAAAATAAAATATTCACTACTGTAGAAACTAGAAGAGGTATTTGAAATATTGGATCCTGAAGGCAACAAACTGTTGGACTATGGTGAATACATGCACAGCTTATTAGGTGAAATGAATGAGTACAGGAAAGCTTTGGTCAGAAAGGTAATTACTGTATAAGTTGATTTCTTAGCCATAAATAAGTAGATTTTGTTTTTCAAAAAGGAAAAAAACTTTACTTCAATATTAAACTAATTTTCAAAAACAAATTACAGCTCATTATTCTGCACAAATGTACCAGAGGCCAATATGAGGTCACATAACAGTATATTGAATTAATTACTTTATAACTTTATGAACAAGATTAACAGAAGAGATGATCAATTAGGGTTCCTCACAATTATCTATTTTTTTGGTTTAGAAAAAAATATTTGAGAATGCTGAACACATTGAACTAAATGTTATTTAAATATTACCGTCAACTTTTTAAAATGTTTTTTATAACATAATTAAAGCTAAATTAAATAACTCATCTTCTTTATAAATTGTCTTAAAGAGCTTGCACAATAGTAACTTTGGAGGCGCTGTGGCTGAGTGGTAAAGCGCTTGACTTCCAAATCGGGGTCCGGGTTTGAATCCTGGTGAAGACTGGGATTTTTAATTTCGGGATCTTCGGGCACCTCTGATTCCACCCACCTCTAATGGGTACCTGACATTATTTGGGGAAAAGTAAAGGCGGTTGGTCATTGTGCTGGCCACATGACACCCTCGTTAACCGTAGGCCACAGAATCAGATGACCTTTACATCATCTGCCCTATAGACCACTAGGTCTGAAAGGGGAACTTTACTTCTTTTTTACAATAGTAACTTTGGCTAATAATTTAACAGTAATTTTCCTTTTTTTTCTTAACAGGCTTTTCGTAAATTAGATAATGGCAAGAAAGGCACTATCCATATTAGTGATGTGAATAAGTTCTTCAATGTCAATTCAAAGTACAAACCTAAATCAGGTTAGTATACAATCACATTTTTAAAGATTCGCTTGTTCTATTCTGTGTATATGTAGATTATTAATGGCATTTTAAAATTGACTTTTAAAATAAATTTTGTTTCAATGTTGCTTGGTTCATTTATAGCTGTCTCTGTTAGTTGTTTTTTTTATAGTAGTCTTTATGTTATTTGGGATTGTATGAAATACCTTGACCATAAATTAGTTTAATCAATGAATAATTTTAATAGATATTTAAAGGAAATGCAATTTTTGTCCGGAGTAGCTGCTAAAAGGTCTGAATGTAATTGTAAACAGGATAAATATTAAAATATGTTTTTGCTATGTGATATAAGAATCACAATGGACTGGGGCATTCAAATCTGCTGGAGGGATTCTGGGTGGCCATTACAATTAAATTTCAAACTTTTTTTTTTACCTTACAGCATATTATGTTCAATAGATTTCAATGTCTATAAATTATGTAACTCATTGATTTTGCAGATGGACACATGAATCAGAGTGCACTACAAGCGTTCATTGAAGATGTTCGTGAAAATGATAAAGATGAATTCATTTCATATATAGAGTTTGAAGAGTATTATGAAGGACTTAGTCTTGGAATTAAAAGTGATGAAGAATTTGCTAATATTCTGAGAAATACATGGAACATATAAAATAGTTATAAAGTGATAAGTACAAACAGTTCTTAGAGACAACCCACTTGTGATCTGTGATGTTTTTGCAATATATGCATTACTTTTATTTGTATGAATGTACTATTCCAATACATTTTTTGTCTTACATTGTTATGACATATCTTTTTTTTACTTTTTGTAAATTGGATACAAGTGTTATAATTTTTTTTTAGTGTATTTCAAATAGGAACTTCCAGTTCTAGACACTGAGGTACCAGTACAATAGTCTGTGTTGGACAAGTATATTTATATTTTGTTCAAATTTGATTTTAGTTTTGTAAACAAATAGTAGAAGTCAATGTTTAGTCAACATGTTTGTAGTGCAATGAGTTTTGCACCATAGAAATAAAAAAAATTTCAAGAATAAATTTACTTGCTTAAATTTGTTTTTCAGACTATCCATTATATAAAGTTGTAATATTAATTGAATTTCTTAACAAATACCATTATAAATACTTAAAATGTATACACAAAAAGGAGGGGGAAAAAAGCTCTATATCATTCTACCGTCTTATACCAAGGCAGTTTTTCTTGTATTTGAAATTAATGGCGTATGGAGAAATACATTAACAGATTTACAAATTAGGATTAAGGGTAGCTATTTCTTTAGCACTTTTTACTTCTCTGGAGCCTTTCTTGGCAATTTTGTTTATATTAACCATAAATATAATTCACTCTTTTTATACACAAAGGTCATTTTTTCTTCTTTTTTGTAAAATGTCCTACAAACACTCTTATTGGATCAGTCCATTGAGGAATATAACTCCGGGTTTGAAAGCAGCTCTCAACACCCATAAGAAATTCAGTACAAGAAGTTATTCCATTTTGTGCTGTGTCTGTGTAATTTACTTCTTTAACTGGACAATAGTGAAATCAAAATTGTAACATTTCTTTTATTGTACTAGTTATTAGGCTTTTTATTGTAATGAGAGTTGACAGCTGTGTCATACATAAACCTTTACATGGCAATAATCTACCTCTATGCAAGAGTACTTTCAAGAATCCATATTATAGAACATTTTGGTGAAATTTAAATGTTTGCATGCTTGTACTCCTGTTAATTGTTTAAATTTACAAATATTAAACATCAATCCTTAGAGTTTAACTGATTATTTATGATTCTTATTCACCCCAGAATCACCTTTTTTCCCCAGAAAACACAGAGACTCAGAGAGAAAAAAATAATTTTTTACAGTATCTTAAAACAATATTATTGAAATAGAACAATAACTAATATAAGATGTTAAAATAAAATATTATTTTAATTCACTGTATTTATAACTTACCAAAAAAACTATAAGTTTTTTACAAGAAAAATTGTAAGAAAAAAAACCATTTTGTAGAGTAACTTGATATAGAGTGACATTAAAAAAACTTGCTTATAAAATGTGAAAAAGGCACAAAGGAATTAACAAGCTAGGATAAAAGATTAAAAGCAAGAAAAACAACAAAAAAAACTTTTTAAAACAACAAAGCTAATATATATAGTAAATCTATCATTTAGTTTGGATCAGTCATGTGATTAAAATTGTAATAGATCTAGACTAAAAATAAATCTGTGCAATTAGAAATATTTTTTTACCAGTTGTTCTTGTTTAGCCCAATATCATGCTTTTAACTTTCTCAATACCCTATGATCCTATCACTGGACCAGTTGGGAAAGGGGGGAAGAAGGGAGTATCTGGGTCACTGTGAGCATATTAAAAAAAAAGGTTCACTTAGGGCTCAAATCTTCAACTGATACCACCACATCTGTCAAGTATGACTTCTTTTCCTTGTTCTATTACCAATAGTTTATTAACTAATAAGTTGTTTTTTTTAATTGATTTTTGTTTCGTCAGATACAAGAAATAATTATGCAAAATTTCAACTTGATCCGAGATTGGATGTGGGAGAAATAAGATATACAAACTTTTTATTACCAGACAGACAGAGTGAGTTGATATAATCTTTTTAAAAATGTTTCACTATAGCATTTTTATTACACCAATAATGATTTTACTATATATAATAAGATAACAATAATAAGATTAAACAAATGTATGTACACAATTAAAAAAAAAAAATTTAAAAATTACCATCCAAAATAAATATTTATTAAGAAACAATTATCTCGTTCCATTTTACAATCAACAAATGTGTATAAGTTACAACAATCAAAATATAGACAGTATTATGTGACATATTTGTTAAGTTAATTTCTAGTTGAAATCAAGTCAAATAATTTTAAACAACTAGAAAACCATACATTTAGTTTTATATTCTCTCTATCTGTTAATTACAAATACTGAGTCTTTAAGCACTTCTAAAATTAACAGAAGTTTGTTGGAGAAAATTGAAGTGTTCTTAGTTGGTTATTTCCAAACACAAGCTGAAGAACATTTCTTTTTTAATGAAATCTGATAACATTTTGAAATGAAAATAAAATATTTACTATAATATCTAAAAGTCAATAGAGTAGTTAAAGTACCCCTCTCCCCATGTCTTCAGCCTAATTGGTCTATGAGGGTAGAATGACTTTCTTATTTTACCAGGTATTTATTAGGGCTGGATATATCTAGGACTGCTCTCTCTTTAAAATGATGTGTTAAAAATATTCTTCACCTACTCAGTATTTCCATAAAATTAACTTTCTGACGAGCAGAAATAAAACTATTCTTAGAATTGGTTAAAATTTAAATCAGATAATATTAGTCACAAAGGATTAAATGCATTAATATGTAAACTAATATGGTTTAATTTACACTTAAGAATTGAAGAGTTTTTGTTTCTTTGATCAAATAGTATTGATTTTTACATATGACATATGTTTCATTTAATTGTATTAATTTTATTTATTTTTTAAGCACTATTTTGTAATATTGTTTGTTCTTTTAGCCTTGCTTTCAAGGCCACTGCATTTATTATTACATATATAATAATTGTGGGACTCAGATCATTTCTGGAGTCTAAACAGCTGCTCTCTCACTCAACTGCTGATGCTGCAACTATTTCTACATTCTCTGCATTATTTTCCTTGGCTGGTTTTGGTTTAGGTTTTTGCATTCCTTTTATTTTTTTAGGGTCTGCTCCCATTAGTCTACATATCAAAGAAAAGAAATGTAGAAACATAACTTTATAACTTTTTCTATAAATCATGTTGTTGTTTTTTTTTGTTATATTATTTTGAAAGTTATAAATCTTAAAAAACTTGTATGACAATGTTGTAGAGAATGTTCTAAATTTAAAAAATTAGAACAATATTTCTTACAGTAATCCTTACCTCATGTAACTGTCTTTCGGCCACTTAACAAAATAAGAGAATGTCCACGGTTCAGTGATACCTTGAGATTGTTTGATTCTGTCCATATAATTCCTGACTTCAAGATTCTTGTCTCGTCGCTGTAGTGCCCAGGTTCTTCTCTTCTCTAATTCTGCTTGTAGTCTTTCCCTAGCCTGCTCTTCTAGCATTTGTAGCTATGTAGAATTAAAACCAGCATGCATGAAGAAACTCTATATCCATCAAACAAACTTATCTATAAAGGATACTTAAAATGTGATGGGCTGCTATGTAATCTAATAATCTAATTTGATGCATAGACATCAGTAAGAGGAAGATTCCTACCATCATATTTTGTTTAACTTTCTTGGACATAAAAGAGGAGAATGAAAGAAAAAAAAAGGCTTGCTAACAAAATACAATAAAAGAGACCCAAATGAAATAAATTTAATGTTTCAGATGTTCACCTCTTCAAAACTTCCCCTTCTTCCCCTCAAAGATTCCAAATGACGTCCTTTGTTTTAGTTTGGTGTTTTATTTCATTTATCACTTTAGAATTAAATTATTCAACTTTTTTACAGAAAGAAATAATAAAAGACAATTGGAAAATGGACATTTTACTTCTTTCAGTCTGGCTTTTTCTTGAGCTCTTCTCCATTCTTCTTCTTCCTCTTGTTTTTTTCTTTCTTCTTCAAGTCTCTTCTCTTCCTCTAGCATTTCATGTCTAAAACAAAAATTCAATATTATTTTTGTTCATTTGCTTTAAATTTTGTGCAATAATTTAAAATATAATTTAAATATCATGAATAGATTGGTTAAGTTTTATTTATACCAGTTTTTAAAAATTTGCATTAATAGGTTGTTTTTTTATCTACATGACTGACATTTATCTATGTCTCTTGGGGGGAATGATAGTTGAAAAGATGTAGATCTATCCGTGTGAGCAAATACAACCACTAATATATAAAGTTCCACTTCCAAATGTGCAAGTACAGCAAAATTGCTGACAGAAAATTTCAGTAAAGACCTACTCTTTAGCTTCAGTTACTGCAGTTACCTAAGGTTGAAGACATTACTGTCAAATTGGAAAAAAAAACACTTTCTACTGACACCTATTTCACAGTAATTGGAGTAATCAGTTTTATCCCCTTTAGTACAACCATTTAATACAGACTTGTGCAAGAGAAAAAACAACAACTGAGTCTATTACTATAAATGCATTATACTGGCATAAAACAAATTCAGGAAGTGTAGTTTAAAAAAATAAACTTTTTACTGTAATGTACAAAATAATTTACTGTAATTTTTCCTCCTCTTCTTTCATTTTACGAGCCTGTTCCTCTAATTGCCAACGTCTTTCTTCTGCCTCTTCTTTCTCAAGTAAAATTCTATGAAAAGCTTCCTCTTCAGCCTTAAGGATTACAGCAAGAGATAACATTTATTGAAAGTAAACATTTCTTAAATTACATGGTAAAGTAATATTGACTAGAATATAATTGTAGAATGTATTGTAGGGTGATTAAAGTCTTTTTTTTTTTTATAAATTTGTTTCTGCACATTGATTTTATTGAATCACTAAAAAGTTCCAAGTTTTAGCTCCATGTTATGACATGATTATGAATTAGTTATTTGTTTCGGGAATAGGGTAAAGTTTTACTTAGCGACGACGACGTAGGGTTGGTTAAAAAACAAGAACGCTCTAAGTGATGCTAAAAGAAGACGCTTCGTACAGAGCAGTACAATAGATATACGGATTTACGGACATAGCTGATATCGGACGATCCCTTCTTGATTATTAAATATATTTGTAAAACAACATCAGCGTCGACTACATATTTTGATTGTTTCGGCCTTTCGCCGGTGTTACTGAAGTAGTTCGAGTTCAGCATTACTTCCACTCAGACGTAGATCTACACTAGACATATTTCCAAGAATCAACACCGCGCGGAAGCCTTAACAACGTGGCGACCCCAGACTCGGAGCTTACTGGCAGCAACATCCAGAAGAATAGAAGCCCTCTGTTAGGAGGAGGCAGAAGTTAACGTCATCGGCCTAGTCTGCAGCTAGACCCTGATTGTACAGCCACGTCGGCGAAGGAAAGCCAGTGAGATCCTGGACTCGTAGACCTAGGAGGTAACGAGACATTTGTTATTTGTAAACGCCCATACGTTGGGGCATCGTATTGAAGCCTGTAGTTCGGTATTGAGAAGGCTACAGTTGGTGGAAGGGAAGAAAACCGTCCTGTCAAAGCCATACTGAAGAGATATCGCCTGCCCGGCATCGTGAGAACGAACGTGAAGATCGACCGTTGAGATCACGCCTAAGAACTTTTGACGTAGGAGCCATCTTACTGCCTACGGCACTTAAGTACAGTAGTGCTAATTTGATCTACGGCTCGGCTGAATCTGTGCTACACGTTAGAGCCGGTATTTTAGCACTGGACTTTGACTTTGTCGCTGTGTCAACTGTTGGACCGTTCCAGTTTCACTTTGGACAGACGACCACCTGGAACCAGCAGGTACCAGGTTAAATCGTGGTGGATTGGGGATATCCTTAAAATTAGGTGTAACCTAGCAAGAGGTTTATATATACGTTTAGCTGCTAATTCGTCCTCTATGTGAATGTGAATCATTTAGTTAAGCATTTTTTTTAGTAACGTCATGTTTAATTGTTTGCAATACTCCCGTCTTAAGTCTTACTGTCAGACGAAAGTCTCATTCATTAGATCTATAGTTTGGTGTTTATCGTATTTCGAGGTGAAGCCTGATTGCCCATTCATAATTTTTGTTGGTTGTAAATAGACAAGTTGGTCTATTCACCAACGACTCGTGTTGAGTAACAAGTTAAGTAGTCGGTTGGGTGTGCGTGTGTCGCACATCGCATTCAGTCGGGTCATTTAGAGGGTACATACGTGTACCAAGAGTACTGTGTGTGTATTTCAGAAAGCAGGAGTTGTGGTAAACCTAAGTTGGTAATTGGGAGATAGTGGGAAGCCTCGAAGGGAGGTTGAGTCCAAAAGTTCCTGTTATAGAACAGAGTAAAGAAAGGGTTTTGTTCGTTGGTACAAGAGGTACCATAATTTCGATAATACGTAAAATAAAGTAACAAGTAATATGGCAACTGCTCCAGGTTACGACCTAGAAGAGTTAAGAAAAAGTTAATCCAAGAGGTCAAGACAGAACTAGAACTACGCGAAAAGAACTGGCCGCCTGAGTGCAGCAGATGGTGGCGGCAGAAACAGAGCGCTTGGAGAAGGAGAGGATTAGAGAAGCAGAGCGCTTAGAGAGAGAGAAGGTCAGAGAAGCTGAAAGAGCCAGATAAAAAGAAGAGGCAGACCGTGTAGAACGGGAAAAAGTCAGAGAAGCGGAACGCATCGAGAGGGAGAAAAGTGAGAATTCAAGTTGAGCAGATGAGGATAGAGGCTGGTGTAAGTGTGCCCACCGAAGGGAACAGCAGCAATAGCGCCAACATAGAAAGTCATAGTAGGGCTGCATGGATAAAAAAGAAAATACAACCTTTTGCGGAAGACAAAGATGATATTGGCGACTATCTAAAACGTTTTGAAATTAAACTAGCAAAGTTTAATGTCCAGGAGAAGGAGTGGTCCGAAATCTTGTTGGACTTTGTACATGGGAAAGCCCTCACGATTTGCCAAAACCACGACCACTCGATGCAAAACAGCTATCAGGTGCTAAAGAAGGAACTGCTAAACGCATACGGGCACAACGCGGCAACATTCCGAAAGAAGTATTACGAAAACACTCCATCCAGCCAAGTTGATCCACAAACAACCATCAACTCAGAGAAGGACTTCTTCACTAAATGGCTCGGATTCGAGAATGTGGAGAACACCTACGAGGGGTTGAGGAACTTTATTCTGATTGATAATTTTCTCAATAAATGCGATCTCCAGATACAGTCCTTTGTAAAAGAAAGAAACCCTAAGGTAATTGAAGACTTGGTAGAAATCATTAGGACCTTTAAAAACGCGTACAAAACAAACCACTTTCAGTTAGAGACCACAAAAAAGTTATTGACCTGGTAAATTATGTAAAGAGAAATGATGGTAAGAATAGGGATTATGGTAGGAGAAACGATAGGTCCAGGGAACGTGGGAACAATGGTCGGGATAGTTATGATGGCATAAAGGATAGATCCTGGGAAAATGAAAACAATGGCAGGGAAAGTTATGATAGGAGAATAGATAGACCTAAAGCGGGTGATAGAAACCTTAGGGAGGTTACATGTTTTAACTGTCAGGAAAAGGGACACATGGCATACCAGTGTAAGAAACATAGGGGGAATGGAGCTGGCAATAGGAATACACAGAAAAATAGTGGCACTAGTGATAGGAGAGGTAATCAAGGAAATCGTAGACAAGAGAGGGATAATCGGCCGCCAGATAGGGTTAATTTTGTAAGGAGCATCCAAGACAGGGATCGTGATAGTGGGGATAGTGAACCAGATGAAGAAATTAACTACGTTGATTGTGGGGAAGATAGATTTAAATTATATCCGGGCATGATAAATAATAAGCAGATAAATGTGATTCGGGACACAGCTAGCAGTACACTCGCGGTTAGAGGGGGATTAGTTAAGTCTAAGGATTATTTAGGCTATACCAAATCAGTCAGATTGGCAGAGGGCGCAGTTAAGAGGTTCGAAGCATGTCAAGTGTTCCTTCGATCTCCATTGTACACCGGGTATTGCGAAGGGGTAGCCATGCCGAGGTTATCGAGAGATGTTTTACTTGGAAATGTCGAGGTGTCAGAGCCGCTTCTGACAAACAGGTTAGAAGTTGGAAAAGCAGGTATGGCAACATGAGGCGAAACAAACCTAGAAAGGACAGAATTTGTTTTAACTGCCATAAACATGGGCACATCACTAAAGACTGTTGGAGTAGGGCAGAACAGTCTGAACAGAAGATTGCGAGTTCGGATAGGAGGCACAGGTCTGTATCCGACAGTGTCTCGGCATTCCAGTACCACCTCATCGTGGTTGTCGGGTGAACACTCCGCTCTTTTGGAGTGGCCAAGAGTACTGGTTGCTTGCCGCTGATGGATGAGCAGCCGGCAAGTGTAAAAGGAAATCAAAGGGGTTATGTCCAGCCCCCCTCCCTCTGTGGGGCCCCGGGGCAACGGTTAGTAAGAGACTCACGGGTTCTCCGAAAAGCGGACAGCGCTGGACACCAACTCGAGGGTTGGTCGGGTTCTCCTGGGACTCGGCTGATTCACGGGTCTCTCTTTGGGTAAAGACTGGACTGACTGGTGCTGCCTTAGCGGGCTGCATCGGGCGGACCGGTCAGCGCCCACGAGCTAGGCTCTATCTAGCCCGTTCCCTGGCGCGCTAGTGGAGGAATTCGCCGCAGCCAATGGTAACTCTAACACTGGGAATGTCGAGAAACGCGTGCCACCCCACTCCTGCCCTGCAGGAAACTTATATGCCAAACTGTGGTGGTGATTGCTTGGGCAGGTTCTTACCTTGCCCTTAGTGGCGACACAAGTATAGGCCATGCACGCTGCTGCATTAGAGCAGTAACTAAGGCCGCCAACGGCCTTAACCATACAATTATGATAGACACAGACACGGAAAAAAGCGGGCACGAGCAGACCCGAACAGGCTCCTTGCGCCGGGTAGTGGGCGTCAGGCCCGGCCACGAAAAGTCCACTACTAGTCGCCCCGCGACCTCGATGAGGGGGAATTAGTCAGGTCGTGAAAAATTGGCTAAAATTCCTCCACCAAAGTCCTCTTCACAACGAACACTGCATTCGTACCTCCTTCGGAGGTCCGATCCGAACAAGGTTGATGGAAGTCTGCCACAACCTCCTGCCGACCTAGATACACGGCAGGCAAATATGACTGGAAGCGAAATAGTGACGGGAGCCTCCGGCCCCCAAACAACCCAAACTGACATTAGTGGGATCCAACCCACCACAGGGACTAGGCCCATAAACACTAGGTCCCTCCTGATCTTACAAATTAACATCTGTGGGGTAATACCCAAGGTGTTAGAGCTCTCAAAACTCCTCCACGAGAGGGCTATAGACGTGGCTTTATTACAAGAGACACTAACGGGCAAACGCAATGCCAGTATCACCGGTTATACAGCATTTAAGTGCAAGTGCACAGACTGCCGGGGGATCATCACTTACGTACGCAACAATCTGATTGCTACACAAGTCCCCGGTCCACGAGTGCAAGGGCGTACCGACGCCATCACCCTTGAAATACATAAACTCGGGCGTAAATTTACGGTAACTAATCTGTACACCCCCCCCCCCCCCCAAGCACGAAATAAGTCTCGAATATGACTGTACCAATATCAATACTCATAACGTCATCGCAGGAGACTTTAATGCTAAGTCTCAACAGTCCTGGACGACATTGGGAGCGACCATAGATCCATATTGGTCACAATAGCCCTCTCAGAGGCCAGTGGTGTAACCCCAAAAATTCCGCGGAAGTGGAGTTACACCAAGGCGAACTGGCCAGCGTACGAGGCAGCAGTCGACACTGCCCTTATGAATATAGCAGTGGAGGATAGTGAACCAGATGAAGAAATTAACTACGTTGATTGTGGGGAAGATAGATTTAAATTATATCCGGGCATGATAAATAATAAGCAGATAAATGTGATTCGGGACACAGCTAGCAGTACACTCGCGGTTAGAGGGGGATTAGTTAAGTCTAAGGATTATTTAGGCTATACCAAATCAGTCAGATTGGCAGAGGGCGCAGTTAAGAGGTTCGAAGCATGTCAAGTGTTCCTTCGATCTCCATTGTACACCGGGTATTGCGAAGGGGTAGCCATGCCGAGGTTATCGAGAGATGTTTTACTTGGAAATGTCGAGGTGTCAGAGCCGCTTCTGACAAACAGGTTAGAAGTTGGAAAAGCAGGTATGGCAACATGAGGCGAAACAAACCTAGAAAGGACAGAATTTGTTTTAACTGCCATAAACATGGGCACATCACTAAAGACTGTTGGAGTAGGGCAGAACAGTCTGAACAGAAGATTGCGAGTTCGGATAGGAGGCACAGGTCTGTATCCGACAGTGTCTCGGCATTCCAGTACCACCTCATCGTGGTTGTCGGGTGAACACTCCGCTCTTTTGGAGTGGCCAAGAGTACTGGTTGCTTGCCGCTGATGGATGAGCAGCCGGCAAGTGTAAAAGGAAATCAAAGGGGTTATGTCCAGCCCCCCTCCCTCTGTGGGGCCCCGGGGCAACGGTTAGTAAGAGACTCACGGGTTCTCCGAAAAGCGGACAGCGCTGGACACCAACTCGAGGGTTGGTCGGGTTCTCCTGGGACTCGGCTGATTCACGGGTCTCTCTTTGGGTAAAGACTGGACTGACTGGTGCTGCCTTAGCGGGCTGCATCGGGCGGACCGGTCAGCGCCCACGAGCTAGGCTCTATCTAGCCCGTTCCCTGGCGCGCTAGTGGAGGAATTCGCCGCAGCCAATGGTAACTCTAACACTGGGAATGTCGAGAAACGCGTGCCACCCCACTCCTGCCCTGCAGGAAACTTATATGCCAAACTGTGGTGGTGATTGCTTGGGCAGGTTCTTACCTTGCCCTTAGTGGCGACACAAGTATAGGCCATGCACGCTGCTGCATTAGAGCAGTAACTAAGGCCGCCAACGGCCTTAACCATACAATTATGATAGACACAGACACGGAAAAAAGCGGGCACGAGCAGACCCGAACAGGCTCCTTGCGCCGGGTAGTGGGCGTCAGGCCCGGCCACGAAAAGTCCACTACTAGTCGCCCCGCGACCTCGATGAGGGGGAATTAGTCAGGTCGTGAAAAATTGGCTAAAATTCCTCCACCAAAGTCCTCTTCACAACGAACACTGCATTCGTACCTCCTTCGGAGGTCCGATCCGAACAAGGTTGATGGAAGTCTGCCACAACCTCCTGCCGACCTAGATACACGGCAGGCAAATATGACTGGAAGCGAAATAGTGACGGGAGCCTCCGGCCCCCAAACAACCCAAACTGACATTAGTGGGATCCAACCCACCACAGGGACTAGGCCCATAAACACTAGGTCCCTCCTGATCTTACAAATTAACATCTGTGGGGTAATACCCAAGGTGTTAGAGCTCTCAAAACTCCTCCACGAGAGGGCTATAGACGTGGCTTTATTACAAGAGACACTAACGGGCAAACGCAATGCCAGTATCACCGGTTATACAGCATTTAAGTGCAAGTGCACAGACTGCCGGGGGATCATCACTTACGTACGCAACAATCTGATTGCTACACAAGTCCCCGGTCCACGAGTGCAAGGGCGTACCGACGCCATCACCCTTGAAATACATAAACTCGGGCGTAAATTTACGGTAACTAATCTGTACACCCCCCCCCCCCCCCCCAAGCACGAAATAAGTCTCGAATATGACTGTACCAATATCAATACTCATAACGTCATCGCAGGAGACTTTAATGCTAAGTCTCAACAGTCCTGGACGACATTGGGAGCGACCATAGATCCATATTGGTCACAATAGCCCTCTCAGAGGCCAGTGGTGTAACCCCAAAAATTCCGCGGAAGTGGAGTTACACCAAGGCGAACTGGCCAGCGTACGAGGCAGCAGTCGACACTGCCCTTATGAATATAGCAGTGGAGGATAGTGAACCAGATGAAGAAATTAACTACGTTGATTGTGGGGAAGATAGATTTAAATTATATCCGGGCATGATAAATAATAAGCAGATAAATGTGATTCGGGACACAGCTAGCAGTACACTCGCGGTTAGAGGGGGATTAGTTAAGTCTAAGGATTATTTAGGCTATACCAAATCAGTCAGATTGGCAGAGGGCGCAGTTAAGAGGTTCGAAGCATGTCAAGTGTTCCTTCGATCTCCATTGTACACCGGGTATTGCGAAGGGGTAGCCATGCCGAGGTTATCGAGAGATGTTTTACTTGGAAATGTCGAGGTGTCAGAGCCGCTTCTGACAAACAGGTTAGAAGTTGGAAAAGCAGGTATGGCAACATGAGGCGAAACAAACCTAGAAAGGACAGAATTTGTTTTAACTGCCATAAACATGGGCACATCGCTAAAGACTGTTGGAGTAGGGCAGAACAGTCTGAACAGAAGATTGCGAGTTCGGATAGGAGGCACAGGTCTGTATCCGACAGTGTCTCGGCATTCCAGTACCACCTCATCGTGGTTGTCGGGTGAACACTCCGCTCTTTTGGAGTGGCCAAGAGTACTGGTTGCTTGCCGCTGATGGATGAGCAGCCGGCAAGTGTAAAAGGCAATCAAAGGGGTTATGTCCAGCCCCCCTCCCTCTGTGGGGCCCCGGGGCAACGGTTAGTAAGAGACTCACGGGTTCTCCGAAAAGCGGACAGCGCTGGACACCAACTCGAGGGTTGGTCGGGTTCTCCTGGGACTCGGCTGATTCACGGGTCTCTCTTTGGGTAAAGACTGGACTGACTGGTGCTGCCTTAGCGGGCTGCATCGGGCGGACCGGTCAGCGCCCACGAGCTAGGCTCTATCTAGCCCATTCCCTGGCGCGCTAGTGGAGGAATTCGCCGCAGCCAATGGTAACTCTAACACTGGGAATGTCGAGAAACGCGTGCCACCCCACTCCTGCCCTGCAGGAAACTTATATGCCAAACTGTGGTGGTGATTGCTTGGGCAGGTTCTTACCTTGCCCTTAGTGGCGACACAAGTATAGGCCATGCACGCTGCTGCATTAGAGCAGTAACTAAGGCCGCCAACGGCCTTAACCATACAATTATGATAGACACAGACACGGAAAAAAGCGGGCACGAGCAGACCCGAACAGGCTCCTTGCGCCGGGTAGTGGGCGTCAGGCCCGGCCACGAAAAGTCCACTACTAGTCGCCCCGCGACCTCGATGAGGGGGAATTAGTCAGGTCGTGAAAAATTGGCTAAAATTCCTCCACCAAAGTCCTCTTCACAACGAACACTGCATTCGTACCTCCTTCGGAGGTCCGATCCGAACAAGGTTGATGGAAGTCTGCCACAACCTCCTGCCGACCTAGATACACGGCAGGCAAATATGACTGGAAGCGAAATAGTGACGGGAGCCTCCGGCCCCCAAACAACCCAAACTGACATTAGTGGGATCCAACCCACCACAGGGACTAGGCCCATAAACACTAGGTCCCTCCTGATCTTACAAATTAACATCTGTGGGGTAATACCCAAGGTGTTAGAGCTCTCAAAACTCCTCCACGAGAGGGCTATAGACGTGGCTTTATTACAAGAGACACTAACAGGCAAACGCAATGCCAGTATCACCGGTTATACAGCATTTAAGTGCAAGTGCACAGACTGCCGGGGGATCATCACTTACGTACGCAACAATCTGATTGCTACACAAGTCCCCGGTCCACGAGTGCAAGGGCGTACCGACGCCATCACCCTTGAAATACATAAACTCGGGCGTAAATTTACGGTAACTAATCTGTACACCCCCCCCCCCCCCAAGCACGAAATAAGTCTCGAATATGACTGTACCAATATCAATACTCATAACGTCATCGCAGGAGACTTTAATGCTAAGTCTCAACAGTCCTGGACGACATTGGGAGCGACCATAGATCCATATTGGTCACAATAGCCCTCTCAGAGGCCAGTGGTGTAACCCCAAAAATTCCGCGGAAGTGGAGTTACACCAAGGCGAACTGGCCAGCGTACGAGGCAGCAGTCGACACTGCCCTTATGAATATAGCAGTGGAGGATAGTGACGTCGATACCATATACGGCGAATTAACAGCAGCTATGTTGGGTGCGGCCAAGAGGTTTGTCCCGCGGACTTACCCCGGCGTAAGGCAGAAACGCGTGTGGTCTCAGGAATTGAATAAGCTGGTCCTGAGACGTAAGCGAGCCCGGAGACTTGCTGAACGGAAGGGTACCCCTGAAATCCGGCGGGAGTACAATCGGCTCTGCAGAGCCACGAGTGAACTGGCCCGACGTGTCCGGTCGGACCATTGGAATGCTGCCTGCGCCGGGATGGATCTTCGGGACTCCTCGAAAGCCTGGCGACTTCTGCGAAACCTAGAGGCCAAAGACATAGCGCGGACGGCTGCCCCTCTATTGTCACCCAGAGGGCCCGTCTCTACGGTAACCAAAATGGCCGACTTGCTGAATCGACATTTTGCTAAAATCAGCAAGTCCGAAAAGAAGTCAGCCACGTCCAAAGCCCTCAACAAAGAACGTAAGAGGCTCGAGAGGGAGCCAGATGAGCCTGAAAGCCAAGCAACGTGCAATGCGCCCTTCTGTCGTGCTGAGCTGGATAGAGCGATTGCAAAGTGTCAAAGGTTACACCCGAGACGGTAAAACACCTTGGGGGCATTGCAAGAGGTACACTCCTGGAGTTTATGAATCGAACCTGGGCGGAATCCAGACTGCCCGGGGCCTGGAAGAGTGCTATCATTGTGCCAGTCCTTAAGAAGGGAAAAGACGCGACTAACGTGGAGTCCTACAGACCCATTTCACTAACCTCTACGCTTGGCAAAGTTGCTGAGCGAATGGTTAACGAGCGGCTAGTTTGGTCCTTTGAGAGTGCCGGTATCCTGGCGCCAGAGCAGGCCGGCTTTAGGGCAGGCTTGAGCCCGATCGACCAGGTCACAACATTCGCACAGGAAGTGGCCGATGGGTTCTAGAGGGCCGAGAGCACATACGCAGTATTCATAGACCTAAAACAGGCTTACGACCGTGTGTGGAAGCAAGGCCTCTATATAAAGTTAAGAGCCATGGGTGTGCGGGGCAAGATATACAATTGGATACAATCCTTTCTGTCTGGGAGGAGCACACGTACAAAATACCAGCACTCCCTTAGCAAGCCAAAACAACAACATAATGGCCTGCCTCAGGGCTCCGCCCTGTCCTGTACACTTTTCATGGCCTTTCTGAACGATTTGCCCAGCTCACTGCGGTCAAAAAAACTGCTATATGCTGATAATATTGTCCTCTGGTCAACCGGGAAGAAAGCCGACCAAATTCAGGCGGCACTTCAAGCAGACCTCCAAACCATCTCCTCGTACTGCGACAAATGGCAGATTCAGATAAACGTTGCCAAAACGACCTGGTCCCTGTTCAGCCTAGGGATCGACATTCTTAAGGCTCCATTCAAGCTCCAACTCGGTGGGCTGCGACTCCAGCGTGAAAATACGCCAAAATATCTAGGGGTGACCCTGGATAGAAAACTGTCAATGCTCCAGCACGTCCAGAATGTTGAAAGAAAAGCCTCGGAGAAGTTAGTGTTATTAAGAAAGCTGGCCAGCACAAAGTGGAGTGCCAAAGCTGACATGCTACGCACATTGTACTTAGGGGCAGTCAGATCACAAATTGAATACAGCTATACAGTTCAAGTATATGCTAGCAAAACTGCCCTCGAATCACTCGATCGAGTTAAAGCACAGGCTCTAAGGTTCATTAGTGGCACCTTTAGGACAAGCCCAACAAACGCTGCTGAAATATTTACAAACGTGGCACCCCTATATCTTAGGAGGGAGAGGGCAGTACTCATGGCCTATGAGCGCTATAAAAGGGGCGACTCTAGGCTACCCACATCTATATTAGTGCGTCAGTGGAGAGAGAGGAACCGCATCAAAATGCGATCGTTCCTCCACATAGCGGCCAATTTGTCAAAAACAGCTGGACTCTCCACTGACAGAATACCTATTAGGAGAATAAGTACATGCCCCCCGTGGAGGAGATTTCCGGCCCCACACATAAACCTGTCCCTTTTAGGGCAAGAGGGTGCCACCAAGAGGCGATTAACACCAGCCATACTACAAAATTTGGCATCTACAACAATTAAGTCCTACCCATCGGATGCCATTTTCTGCCACACTGATGGGTCGGTAATGAGGGACCCCGATAGATCGGGGTATGGGGCCCTTATAGTATACCCCGACCGGACTGAACAAGATAGGCTCTCTGGTTCATGCGGCTACGCTGCATGCTCCATGGATGCCGAATTAACAGGGCTAACTAGAGCGTTCGAGGCCATTAGGGCCCGTATGCTCCAACGCGAGACTAGCGCCACTACGGTGGTGCTGGTCACCGACTCTCGCTCCAGTCTTCAAGCTATGGGTGGCGGCGGGGGAGGGTCACCCGTAATAGAAGAGGCAGTCGGCGCCGCAGATAACATCCGCCGAGCTATTGGAGCTGTCGTTTTTATGCAGTAGGCGCCTTCACATTGCGGCGTGAAGGGCAATGAAACGGCAGACGCCCTCGCAAGGGAGGGTGCAATGGCAGCCACACACCTCGAAGCACCAAGCACGTACTTGCAAGCAACGGCACAAATCCGAGCACTCATTTTTGAGAAGTGGTTAAAGTCCTGGGAGGAATCCGACAGAGCACGTGGTGTCTGGCAGCACATGCGTCACCCAGATCGCGACGATCCATGGTGGCGACTGAAGAGGTCAGAGCAATCGATTATTGCACAATGCAGAACGGAACACTGTCCTATAGAGGCATATTTTGCCCGGTTCCGCACGAACTTTGACTCCCGATGCCGACACTGTGGAGAGAGCGCTGAAACAGTGGCGCATGTCTTGTACGAGTGTCCCCAGCTCCGCGAGCTAAGGGGGGACCTGTCTGTGCAGTCACTCGACTTGTATGGTAGCTATGAGGCACTACGCCGGACGGCTAAGTTTCTTGCCAGAGCACTACGGGAGGACTAGTCCTTCCTGCTCTGATTTTTCAATAAGAGTTCATCTCAGGTATCCGACAGTGCTGATAGAAGAGATGACTGTGGTAGCGGTAATCGCAAGTCATGCAGAGGTAGAAGGCCACACTCGGGCTATAGTGGTGTAAGAAGAGATGTTAACTCCAGTTGGAGAGAACAAATGTATGTGTCGTGTAGACAGGCTGTGAAACATAGCACTATACGACCGTAGTGTGTAAATAAGTTGGATTTTATTTAAATTGTTTATTCTTAATTAACTTAACTAGTAGTCATAACTAGACGGGTATTAGGTTGTTTTAAGGTATCTTGGAATAGGATATTTATGTTATAATATACATGTAATTTGGTTATTAGTAGATTGGCTCATGTTGGTTATTTATTTCGGGTAGTATTGATGAAGTGTAGGTATGGATGGATGAATAGATAGGGCATTTATAAGGCGACGATGAAGTGATATCAAGGAAAAGTAAGTTTTATAATTTATTCTTTGTATTTGATCATAATCATACATCAGTAAAGAGTTAGGTCGTGTGGGGACAAGTAAATGGAGAGAGAAAATTAAATACACTTGTAAATGCCCGAAAGAACGTTAGGTGTATAGTGGAAGAACGAGTAGTGATAAATGTCAATTTGTCATATTAGGTGAAATGTCTGTCCTGACGTGTGAGGGAAAGCGGTGTAACCTCTGGAACGTGATGTGATGAAGTATAGATAGACACGCCTATAGTGTCAGCGCAAACGAACTATGTCTGCGGTCACCTATGGCACATCACATGGACAGTATCACTGTGACATTTGAGGGAAATATGTATTCAGATCAACTTGAGTTATGGACAATGATGAAGAAGTTGAAACCGAATCAAGACTCAAGTTGTGTTGTCTTTTATGTTTCCCTACATTTTGGCCCTTGCACATTGTAAGACTAAGACAGTAGATTAAAAAATTGACAGACAATTTTTTTTAGCGGGAGGGGGAGGAGTTGTTATGACATGATTATGAATTAGTTATTTGTTTCGGGAATAGGGTAAAGTTTTACTTAGTGACGATGACGTAAGGTTGGTTAAATAACAAGAACGCTCTAAGTGACGCTAAAAGAATACGCTTCGTATAGAGCAGTACAATAGATTTACGGACATAGCTGACATCGGACGATTCCCTTCTTGATTATTAAATATATTTGTAGAACAACAGCAGCGTCGACTACATATTTTGATTGTTTCGGCCTTTCGCCGGTGTTGCTGAAGTAGTTTGAGTTCAGCATTACTTCCAGTCAGACGTAGATCTACTTTAGATATATTTCCAAGAATCAACACCGCGCGGAAGCCTTAACACCATTTGTTTCAATATGTCATTTATATTATTTTTAGGAATAAAATTTGGATGTAAAAAAAAGGATATAAAAGCCAAGAGTCAATTAATTTGTTTTACTGGCTATGTGACTCCATCATAAATAAAACAGTGAATAATAGATCTAAATAAAACACCAGCTGGAACTTTATATAAGGACCCCTAAAATTCAATGCTCATTACAATTTTAAAAATGAGTATCTAGGCTTTGATCAAAGAAGAATTCATTTCACTACCTGTCTCTCTAATTCTCTTAATCTTTCTTCCTCTTCCTCTGCAGCTTTTTGAGCATTCAGAAACTCTGCCTATATGCATGACATTATAGAACATAAATGAACCATTAAAACTAAAACAAGTATCATTATGTATAACACTTATTCTAATATGATTATCTTTAATTGACCTAAAAAATATAACAAGAAAAAAAGAATATTAAAAAATAAAAAATTACAAACTTCATATGCCCCCAAAAATATTTCAACATTTATACAAATATATTATCCAATAATTAATCTCACTGGATAATGAATAAAAATAAAATTAAGCCCCCTCGCAAAATCCCATTAAAAAAAATTAAAATCTATTGAAAAGTTCGAACTGATAGGGCAATGGCCCATTTTGCACAGAGCTACAATAGCATGGTCATGCAATTTCTAACTCTAGTCCCAAGTGCATTCATTTTTTTTTTTTGGAATTCGTCTTATTAGCTTGCAAACTCTTCAAGGATGGAGGTACACTGAGTGGAGGGTGGACAAGGATCCCAAAAACAGCTCTAACAATTTTCCTAAAAATTTGACGGTTTTGGAGGGAAAAAATTACAACCTAATTAGCCACATAATGAAAACTCTGGTTTGACTGCTATAATTTTTTCAAAAAAATATTATCTTAAAATTAAATTTGGTCTATTTTGAACTCAACCAAAATATGTTTTTATATTCAGTAGTGAGGTGGGGTAATTTTTTGTACATTGTTTTGTTTATTTATTATACATTACTTATTGAGAGCAAAGTAATAGCTTTAAAAAAGGTGGAAGTGATTTTTAAAAAGAAAATTTTTATTTAAAGTTAAGAACATACTTCTAATCTTTCTTGAGCCTCCATCTCCTCCTCTTCTCTCCTAGCTTCATCCTCTTCTTTTAATCTTCTAGCCATCTCTGCATCAGCTATACTCTCTAGCATTTCTTGTTCTTTCAATCTGGCTGCTAAGGCCATTGCCTTTTCCTTTTCCCTAGATAATATAATAAGCAATATCAGTTTAAGACATGTTTAGAATTAAACTCAGCTACTTAAAACTCCCCCGTCCCCCCCCCCCCCCCAAAAAAAAAGAAATATAGCTTTAAAAAAAAGGACTAAATTGATATTTTTTTTAGTTGAAAACATAAGGACAAATTCGTCGTATTATATACAAGAATTTTTCAAGTCTTAAATAATCTGTCATTACATTCCCAGTTTGAATTTAACAGTGGTTGTAAAACTGACCTTTCTGTGGCTGTGTGTTTGTATATGTAGATAAATTTGCACAAAAGTTACACTCTATATACTTTGTGACTCATTTGAAGTTGTTATGCAGCACTTTAATGTACCAAAGTATTAAAAGGCCAACTTTATATTTTATAATAAAGATTTAAGAAGTCTAAAAGATTTGAAGAATTTCAATTGACTTTTTCCTTCACTTAACAACACATAAACTTGTACACAAAAATTAACACATTGAAAATTGCAACATAGAATGAATTCCATTTTAAATTAAATACTTTTTGTGTAGCTAGATGCACTAAAATATAATAGTATACTAATCTTCATTTTTTTTTTAATGGAAGCGGTGAAAGATAATTAAAGCTAAATCAGCTAGCCAAAAAGTATTATAAAAAAAGTATAAAGTTAAAAAAATATATATATGTTTATCACTGAAAGTAACCTTCACCTTTTTTCTATAGCTTCTTGTTTTTTACGTTCCAGCTCTGCTTTCCTGCGAGCTTCTCTTTCCTCTCTTTGAGCTTTTCTCACAGCAGCTAATTGTTCTCTTGCATCTTGTTCTGCCCTTTCCAACTCTTCTTCCTCTTGTCTAATAGACTCCATTCTTTCCCTGAGTTCCTTAAAAAAAACGCACTCACAATTTATATAATTCTATCTTTGATTCTAGGTCTCTGTACAATCTAGAGCCAATAGTGGCAGATTTTGCAAAAGAAGGATATCCCCTTATAAATTTTAGATCTATGAATCACATACTATATCCATAAATCTTAGGGTTTTTTTTTGTAATAACTTCAGCATAACACTAAAAGATACTTTTAATTATTTAAGAACATCCCCAATAAGAAATCTCTTTTTATGTAATAAAACACACTTCTGCTTTTCGTTTCGCTTCTGCCTCCTTTGCTTTTCTTGCCTCTTCTTTCATGTGAATTTTTTGCTGTAATGCTTTTGCCTCTTCCAGTCTTCTCTGAAAAGAAAAATGTATGGAAGATGTAATGATTTGCAAAATTATATGAAGTAGAGTTGTCACCAGACGCCCACCTTCTAGACCTTCCTTTCTTATGGTTAAAACCCACAAACTAACTCATAAATATCATCTAGTGATGGGCAAAATTTAATTAGAAAGTTAGAAACTTTTAGTTTAACTAAAAAAAAAAAATTAAGACCATTGGTTGATTAGAAAAAAAAAGTTTAGTTAAAATCGTAGTTTAATTTTTTTTTAGTTACTAACTAAAAAGTTACATAAAAATTTGTACAACTTTTAAACATGTCATCAGGGTTGAAACACACATCCCTATTTTCTGGTCATCTGATATCAATAACTTTGATTATCAAAAAAAAAAAAAATGATGCAGTTAACAGTGTGCATTTGGAGAGGGTAAAGTTAGATGCTGGTAGAAGTTATGGGAATAAATATTTGCAACTGAAAGTAGCAGTATTATAAAATGTTAAACATTTTTGTCCAAAAGTTTCTATGCAATATTATGAATGGGGTTGTTCGGAATTTTTTTGTGAGCCACGTGGAGGTGTTTAATTTCTATTTAAAATGGGAATCTGATTAGTGAGTTATGTCAATATTTTTTAACTGCAGGAACATTAAGTACACCTTAAGACTTATTAATGAGATCTAAGTCTAAATCGACAGCTAGGCCAATATAGATCTAAAAGCATTAGGATAACCAACTTTAGAAAAAAAATCTTAATCCACACCCTCTCTGACCATAAAGTAAATAGACTGTGTTCAACTAATTTTAACAACTTGGTCAGCTAGACATACACATGTAGTGTACTGTACATGTGTAGTCGATGATACTACAAGACTACCCTGCATTTTTTTCATTACGCGTTATGCAATAGTGTTTGCTTAATGTGGAGAGGTCAGACAAGAAAATAACACACTGGCGAAGCTAGTCAACCATGTTCGTAGATATTCTGTGGCATTTTACGTCTCGAGAGACGATCTTTTCCCTTTGCAACTTCTTGTGTGACTAAAGAGGCCAATCCTTGATACACAGCTGCGATCGCAGGTTGGGCATATATAATCACCACGCGCCGTTGCATTTTCACCCTTCTTTCTGCTTCTGTTGTGTACGACATCTGCAATCCGTGACCCTTCCTTTGTATTTTATGCTCTCTCTCCATGTGGATCTATCTAGTGCCACCTCTTCCCAGCTGCCAGTGTCGATTTTGAAGAGCTTCATGTCGCGTTTGCATTCATCCGTATAACGTAAACGTGGGCGACCAGCGGCTATCCTGCCTTCTATTAGATCGCCATACAGGATGTCCTGTGGAAGTCGACCTACTGGCATTCTAAGAAAGTGGCCAAGCCAGCCAAGGCTTGCTGATAACAGAGCGGATGTCCTGGCACCCTGCTCTTTGTAGCACTTCCTCATTGGTTATCTTATCTTGCCACCTTATTTTAAAGATTCGCCTTAGGCATCGGAGGTGGAAGACATTCAGCTTTTTTTCCTGCAATGAGTAGGTTGACCATGTTTTACCCTGCCCAGAAAGTAAATAGACAGTGTGTCCGACTGATTTCCTATTTATTTAGACATCTTTTTTTTATATTTTATTGTACATTAACGTTTATGTAAGAAACATATTCCTAATACTGATTTTATTATGGATAATATTTCTACAATGTTAAAAGAATATGATCGAACCGTAGGCATACAGTCGGATGATTATATCTATATAGGTCTAGTTACACCCCCCCCCCCAAAAGTGTAATGAATAGTTTAATTAATTTTCTTTAGTTTAGTTTAGCTATATTGTGAAATTCATGATAAACTTTTGGTTTTACTTTATTTTAGTTGAAAACTAGCTTTAGTTTAACTTTTAAAAGTTAGTTTAGTTCCCATTATTCTAAATATCAGATAAAGAAAAGTGTGTTAGGTTCATGTGAGGACACGGATTCTGCTGAATCTCTCACAGCGCAACAATTGCAAGAATACAATATCAAAGTTGAAAAAGTTTTGAAAGAGATTTTGTGTTACAACAAACTCATTAGCTGTACTCGATGCTCTCCATTGCTTTCATTCTCTCTCTCTCTCTCTCTCTCTCTCACTCACTTCCAGTCTTTCTTTCTCTTTCCAAACTCTGTCTACTTATGTGTCTCTGGCTTACTTGTTCTTGTTCCCTGCAGGAATGTGTGGATAAATGACTGGATCTTCCCACACCCAGCCAAGCGTTACATTCACATACGATGTATCCAAGAGAGAGGGCTATGGCTACAAGAGGAAATTCTCAATAAAAACGAAACAATTCAACAAGTACTTGTACCTCAAAAATACAGAAAAGAAATATTGGCTAAAGGACATAATCTTCCACATGCAGGTCATATGGGTGTAACCAGAACGAAGAAAAGAATCCTTCAAGAATTCTATTGGCCAAGCATCAAGAAATATGTAAGCTCTTGCCATGTTTGCCAAATGAAAGGTCCAAAAAGCAACAGAATACAGGCACCAATTCAAGCAATAGAATTGACAGACAAGCCTTTTCAAAAAGTGTCAGTCGATTTGATAGGTCCTATACTTGTAGCTTCAGACAGAAATCACAAGTACATTTTAACTCTGGTTGATACATGTACCAGATGGCCAGAGGCAATTCCTTTAGTCAATATATCAGCACCTGACATTACCAGAGCTCTGTCAGAAATATTTTCCAGAAAAGGTTTCCCAGAAGTCATCCTTTCTGATAGAGACACACAATTCACCGCAGATGTAACCAAAGCCTTTAATGACATGTACAAAGTCAAGATGAAGTTCACAACTCCTTACCACTCTCAAAGCAACGGTCTCTGTGAACGATTTAATGGTACTCTGAAGAAAATCTTATCGAAGATCGCTCACGACAATCCACAAAACTGGGATGTACTCTTACCTGCAGCACTATTCGCTTATAGAGAATATCAACAAGAAACTACAGGGTTCTCTCCTTTTGAGATGACATATGGCGCCAACCCACGAGGACCCATGTCAATAATCGAAGAATCTCTAATACAACCAGATTCAAAATCACCAGAGACAAAAACAGCATTTCAACATGTCATAGATATCAAAAACTTTGTCATATCAGCATGTGAACAAGCTAAAGAAGCCACAGATAAAGCAAACAGAAATACTCAAGCTAAAGTCAACAAAACCAGACAATTTTAACCAGGAGACAAAGTATGTTTATTGTTACCAGACAAAAACAACAAGCTATTTATCAAATGGCAAGGTCCATTCTCAGTACTTAGAAAAATCACAGATGTTGATTATGAAATTGACATTCATAACAAGAAGAAAATATACCATATCAACATGCTACAAAAGTACAATACTGAAACAGATGATGATAAAAGTACAGAACAAACAGAAAGAGTTGTGTCATGTTTAGCAGTCATGCCTGAAGAAGAAGAAAACGATATGGATGATTGCAATGATTTCATAATGCCAGATATACCACCCAAGCAAACTGAATTTTGGCATGATATCAAAATTGATAAATTATCACCTCAAAGACAAAAAGAATTGACAAACATTCTCAAAGAACATTCAGAAATATTCACAGATGTTCCAGGAAAAACTTCTATTGTCGAACATGAAATTATACTTACAGATTCCAAGCCTACAAAATCAAGACCTTATCCTTTACCAATACACTAGAGATTTCCTTCAACAAGAAATTAAGGCATCATAGAACATTCTAATTCACCATATGCTGCACCAATTGTACTTGTCAAACGTAAACAAGCATCAACTCCAAGAATGTATGTCGATTTCAGACAATTAAAAAAAATAACTCGCCTCGATTCATATCCCATGCCTAACCCTGAAGATCTTATGACACAATTTTCAGAGGTAAGATTTTTCACCAAACTAGATATATCTAGAGGTTATTACCAGATTCCTATGAAGGAAGAATCCAAACCTTTTACAGCCTTTACAACAGCTTTCGAACTATTCCAGTTCAACTACATGCCATTCGGATTGGTCAACGCCAGCAGCACTTTAACAGAGCTATAATAATAATAACAATAATTTTATTTATAAAGCGCTGTTAACAAACAAACTGTAGGCTCAAGGCGCTGTAATAACATTACAAACACAAACACAACAGCTAAAATGACAGTTAATCTAAAAAAAGTTTTAAACTGATAGGTCTTAATGTTCTTCTTAAAAGTGGTGTAGCATGCTGTCTGTCTAAGATCAATGGGGAGTGAGTTCCAAACCTTTGGTCCGTGAACTGAAAAAGCGCGCAGACCGTAGCTTTTGAGGGAGAAACGTGGCACTACTAAAAGCATTGAGTCCATTGAGCGCAGGGTTCTCTGGGGGACATATGGAGTAATCAGTTCGCTAAGGTACAAGGGCATCTCGTTAAAATATATACACTGATGACAAAGTTTGGCGACCTTGTAATCGATTCTCGCTTGCACGGGAAGCCAATGGAGCGTGCGCAAGAGCGTAGTAGCAGAATCTTGTCTAGTTTTTTTTAAGGACTATTCGAGCGGCGTTGTTCTGTTTACGTTGCAGCTTGGCTATTTAGTCATCAGGTATACCTGCTAGCACGGCGTTGCAATAGTCAAGGCGGAGAGTATGAATGCCACAGCTAGCGTTTTTGTTGACTCCGTTGTTAAATATGGTCGGATCTGGCCTAATCTGCGCAGCTTCAGATAAAGACCTTTGCAGAGCAGACTTATGTGTGGGTCGAAAGATAGTGTTGAGTCGAAGAAAACTCCAAGATTCCGCACTACATGGACAAAAGGAACATGGCAGTTCGTGATAAAGAGAGAATCTGTGCTTTCAACTTTTGAGACATTGTTCTTAGTGCCAATCTTAATTATTTCTGTCTTGTCTTCGGTCATCTTGAGTTTATTTTCAACAATCCAATCGCTTACCTTTGCAACGGTACCACTGATTTTCTCTGCCAGATGCGACACCTCTGAGGGTACTGATGAATCGTATAACTGTGAGTCATCGGCAAAGAAATGGTATAAGATGCCGGTTGGCCGTATGACACCGCTGAGTGGATATGTATACATAGTGAACAGTACTGGGCCTAGAACTGATCCTTGGGGTACTCCGTACTTAAAAAGTAAGCTTGTTGATTCCGTCCCGCTAACAACGACACTTTGGGTGCGTTCCGTCAGGTAGGATCCAAGCCACTTTAGGACGACTCCTGCTAAACCAAAAGTTGCAGAGAATCCGACCATCATAATTTCATGCTCTAGCGTATCAAAGGCTGCGGACAAATCCAACATGGAAAGAATTGATATGTGGCCTTTGTCGGAATAGGGAAGTAAGTCGTTTAGTACCCTGACAACTGCTGTCTCTGTGCTACGGCACTTCCTATATGCAGATTGAAATTCTTCCAAGAGACAGTACTGTTCAAGATGGGAAAGAATTTGCGCTAACACGATGCGCTCCAGAAGCTTTGACAGAAAGGGAAGATTTGATACCGGGCGATAGTTTTTTAGACATTCCGGGTCAAGACTGGATTTCTTTAATAAGGGCCTGACAAGTGCATGCTTAAATTGCTGTGGTGCAATGCCTGAAGTCAGTGAAGAGTTCACAATGTTAGTAATTGTGGGTACAAGGAGCAAGGAGGTTGGAATGGGATCAAGGTCACATGAGGTCACAAGGTCTTATTTGGCATCTTTAAAATAGTACTTTTGACATAATCTTCAGATACACGCTGAAACTCGCAAAAAGGAGAATTTTGAAAGATTGGAGAGAGGTCAAGCTGTGATGAGAGGGATGGCATGTCATTTCTGATCTGCTCAATCTTCCCAATGAGAATCTATTGAAGGAATCAGGGAGTTCAGATACTGGGATAGATGACGGCAAATGTTCGTTATTTGCTCCCCCTAACGTTTCAGCGGTGATCCTAAATAGCTCCTTTGAAGAATCAGAAGTTTCGATTTTTTGTCGAATATGACTAGCTTTTGCGTCTCTAATCATACGGTTAACCTTGTTTTTTTCTATGATGTATATTTGTCGATGTATCGTCAGACCTGTGTTTTGAAATGTACGTTCGGCACGTCGGCGAATAAGTTTGGCAGTCTTTATGTCTTCCGTCATCCAGGGTGCAGATGGCCTAACTGAGACTGTACGAGTGACAAGAGGTGCATGGCTGTCCAGCAACTTTTTCAAGCAAGAATTGTAATTGCTGCGAACGTCTGTGTTGCTCTGTTGCAACAGTAAAGAGGTCAAGTCCATTTTGAAGGAGGCAATATCTATGGCTTTAAGTTTAAAGTCACGTTTTTCTTTGGCTTTTTTGCTTTTGATAGGAGCATTTCAAAGTGTACAAGAAAATGATCTGACAAGCCGCGGTCTGAGACATTGAGTTTGGCTATAAGCTCACTTGCATTTTTAATAATCCAGTCAAGAGTATGGCCTTTGACGTGTGTCGGAACATTTATCAGTTGGTCTAAGTTGCGATCCTTTAGCGCATTTTTCAGCGACATCGCGTACGTCTCATTTTCACTGTCAAAATGCAAGTTCACATCGCCTATGACCAACAGATCTTTTGTTGATATGTGACTGTCAAGGAGGTCTTGAAATTCTTCGATGAAAACTTTTGTTGTCAATTTATTTCTCTTGCTTGGTGGTGGGCGGTACAGGAAAATAAAAGTCAGTGTTCTACTGTGGTGGGAAAGGCGAAACTCGCACATCTCAAAGGTGGTGTAAGTTGAGCTGTCAGGTCTTATTGTTACATACTTGGCTAGACTATCTTTGTACAGTATTGATAAGCCCCCTCCGCTGCCTGTTTTTCGAGGGAGACTCTTTAAAGTAAAGCCTGATGGCGTTAGCTCAATGGTTTTTGACTCATCCCCAACTTCTTTAAACCATGTCTCACTAAGGAAAACGATGTCGTAGCTATCATCAGTGATGGTGTCTGCAAGCTCAAGAGCTTGTTACTGCATGACTGGGCGTTTAGGTGCATTATTTTAAGCAGACTGGAGGATATAGTCACCAGAGGCGTAGCACATTTTGAAGACACCGGAGGAGTAATATCACGAATTATAGGTTTTTGATGGGAACATCTGACCTCTGTCGTGTGAGGAGTAATAGGGGTGGGGTGGTTAATAAAACAGTTTGGTAGGGAATAGCTGACCATTGTCGTAGAAGAAATGACAGGGGTGGGGTCGGGGTTAACAACACAGTTAAGAGTCCTCGAAACTGTGTGACATGTATCTGTTGAGTTGAATTGCGATGGGTTATACCATAGGCGTGTAAGACGCCCAGCCCTAGACCCACGAACTGTCGGCAGTTTACGTCCGATGCCAAGACGACGAATATTTCGGAAAACCTCGCTATCTAGTCGTGATTTGAGTAACACACATGTGCGTCCTATGCGACGTAGTAGATTAGCGTCCATGACTCCAGTACGGCGATTTGACACACTAGAACTGATGACACACAGGTTTGCGCTGAGACTGCTATGTAGTAGCCAAGGTATACGATTTTACCAAGCACATCAATCCCTCTGGCTATGAGTATCACTCTGTCACTGTTTATCTAGATGCTTGTTAAACTAAAGTATAGTAAATGAATACAAAAACTAATTAAATTTAATTAACGTGACTTAAATCTATCGAACTAAACACATCAATCTATAGACGAAATCTACACAAATCTAATGGTATAAGAAAGATCACTTAGCTCTAGAAAATAGCAACACAATAATCCTCCAAAACGAGAGACAAAAAAAAAAAACACGACTGCTGCCTGCTGGCGCAACAATAGCTATACATGGAATACTGAACCAACGAAAAGACACAGTATCTTACATAGATGACATTTGCATATTCCATAAAACATGGAATGAACACATGAAAGGATTACATGAAGTGTTCAACATAATACAACAATACGGCTTCACGATAAAACCCAGCAAGGTTGAATTGGCCATGACCGAAGTATCTTTCCTAGGTCATAGAGTTAGCTACAATTCACTTAGACCACAAGAAGATATCATCAAACGCATTTTAGACATCAAAGTTCCCACAACTAAGAAGCAAGTTAGAACCATTCTGGGACTGTGTAATTTTTACAGAACATTTATTCCTAATTACACAGCACTCACATCAACATTGACCAACCTCACTTAGAAAGGTCAACCTATCAAGATTCCATGGTCTACGGAACTACATGACACAATTGAGAATATCAAAGCAACTTTTTTTCCAGAGACAGTATACTCAAACTTCCGAACCGAGAAAAGCCTTTTCATCTCGCCACCGACGCATCTTCATCAGCCATAGGAGCATGTATAATGCATGATTACCAAGGGACTTTACATCCTGTATTTTTTTATCAGCAGGAAACTTTCACCAGCCGAAACTAGATACTTCACTATTGAACGTGAATGTCTGGGCCATTTCCAAATTCACCAAATATTTATTGGGTGCACACTTCACACTACTTACAGACCATGCACCTCTAGCTTTTCTGAATTCGAAGAAGATGGCAAACGGACGATTAACACGTTGGAGTCTACAACTCATGGACTATCAGTTTGATGTCAAGACAATACCAGGTCACTTGAATGTATTCGCTGACACATTGTCCAGATGTATATAGTTAATCACTTAGTTTCGTCATTACATTTTCTTTTCTTTGATATTTTATGATCAGATTGTTAAGTTTGTAATATGTTTATTACAGATCCAAAGTACCTTCTAAGAAAAGATGCCCATCTTTATCATATTTTATTAGAGTCTTATTTTATTTCGAATGTGACATCAAGTGTACAGCATCTTGTTATGTTTGAGGACATTACACATATTTTTTATAAACCATGACTACAAATGTAATTATTCATTGTTTATGTATTGCAACTTACTGTGCAACTATAATCATCCTGTAGTATCTCAAACATTTTTTATTTTTCGTATGTAATGTTTTTAGATGTGTACATTCTCACATTAGTACTAACCAAATAAGTTATTATGTCAAAATTATTTTTTTATATTTCAACATGATGACATTTTACATGTATTATTTTATACGCATTTCTATTACCATACAAATGCTTAAGAAAGCGGGGGGTAATATGTCACTTACACTGTATCTATATATAGCCATATTCTATATTTAGCTTGTCGGCAGAATTTGAACTACCTCGGGATTTTCTATCACGCAACTAAATAATGTTTTGAAATGAATATGATTGGTTTGAGATGTTGATTGTTGTACACTGAGCTGCATTTATTGGTCAGATTTTAACCAAGAGGCAGAGAGATATTTAGTCACATGACAAAACGCCCAAGCTTTGTAAGCTGAGAGATTTGACCGCCAGTCTTGTGCGGAACGTGTTAGATATAACATGTACGAGAGTCTAGTGTTAGAACTCAAGTATATTATTGTGTAGATCAGTTATTCTATTCAAGTACATTTAATCATTGTAATTATTTGTGAATAGCTTTTCCAAGTTTTGAATTAAAGTAATTGTTTTAGACGAAGAGACGTTTCTTCATTGAATATATAATAATATACTTAGAGCGTCTTGTCAACCAGTAACTTCTAGATGATCCTCTTATCAACTGGCAACTTCTAGATGATCCTCTTGTGAACTAGCAACTTCCAATTGATCCTCTTATCAATTAGCAGCTTCTAGGTGATCATCTTATCAACTGACTATTTCTGAATCTGTAAAAATTACAGTCCCAGAATGCTTCTAACTTGCTACTTGGTTGTGGGAACTTTGATGTCTAAAATGCGTTTGATGATATTTAAGTGAATTGTAGCTAACTCTATGACCTAGGAAAGATACTTCAGTCATGGCCGATTCAACCTTGCTGGGTTTTATCGTGAAGCCGTATTGTTGTATTATGTTGAACACTTCATGTAATCCTTTCATGTGTTCATTCCATGTTTTATGGAATATGCAAATGTCATCTATGTAAGATACTGTGTCTTTTCGTTGGTTTAGTATTCTATGTATAGCTATTGTTGCGCCAGCAGGCAGCAGTCGTGTTTTTTCGTCTCTCGTTTTGGAGGATTATTGTGTTGCTATTTTCTAGAGCTAAGTGATCTTTCTTATACCATTAGATTTGTGTAGATTTCGTCTATAGATTGATGTATTTAGTTCGATAGATTTAAGTCACGTTAATTAAATTTAATTAGTTTTGTATTAGCTACGTTGATGAAAGGTCACTAAATCAATATTAGAGCGAAAAGTTGTCACAAAAAAACTAAATGTAGAGACGGACACAAGCTCTAGCAAATTGCAATATGCCTTAATCAGGAAGAAAGAAAAAGTTTGTACAAGTGATTACTCTCACATCCATTCTCAGATCAACTTGCACAATTATTCATGGGTTAAACAAGACATGAATCAATAAAAAAAAAAAAAACAAGGTTACACAGAGACACAAACTCAAAATCCACTCACAAAGTGGTCCATTCAGACAATTAAAAGGGCAGGTTTTCAATATTTTTAGAAAGAATATCAGAAACTATGAACTACAAATTATCAACAACTACAACCCTATCTCCTTCGATACAAAAAGAAGAGACGTGAGCGTGTCGAAAGTGTTTCCGATACTGTTGTATTGATAGTTCGACTAACGACCTGACACCACAGGATACGTAGATTTATTTTATAGTTCGTCCATCGTAGTTCGATTATGACCACTTTGTCATCCAGGGGGGCTGAGGGCTTTGCACTGGGGTTTTATGTCTCCTCCTGTAGCTGGTGAGACCTATGTGAGCCCGGAATGTTCTGCCGCACACTAGGCAGGTTATTCCAGCTGGAGCTAGTGTCATTGGCCTTGCTTTTCTTCTCTGGCGTTTTTCTTCTGCCAGCTTTGTTCTCTTTTCCTCAGCAACCTGTGCACCAGTTTTCACAGCGCGACGCCATGATGCTCTGTCATGTGCCTCTGTCTCCCAGGTACCTGGATCTATGCTGAACGCCTTCAGAGAAGCTTTGAGGGTGTCCCTGAAGCGCTTTCTTTGACCACCTTGCGAGCGCTTTCCGTGGCTTAGTTGGCTATACAAGAGTCGTTTAGGGATGCGGCAGTCTTCCATTCTGTAGATGTGACCTGCCCATCGCAGCTGGGACTGATTGTGTGGATGCTTTGCAGACACGCTCTTCGAAGGACTTCTGTATCTGGTAGTTTGTCTTGCCATTTGACATTTAGTATTTTTCTCATGTCATGTGGAAGTGGTTTAGTTTCTTTGCATGTTTACTGTACACTGTCCATGTTTCTGAGGCATAGAGCAATGTAGGGAGGATGACGGCTCTATAGATCCCTAGCTTTGTGTTTGTGGTGATACCACGTCTGTTCCAGACATTTTTAGACAGTCTGCCATAGGATGAACTGGCCTTGGCGATACGCAGGTCGATTTCACTATCGATTTGATCACATTGATGGTAAGGCCAAAGTCTGAGCATGCTCTTGAGAAGTCACTGCAGATCGTTTTCAGAGCAGGCATTTAGGGCACAGTCGTCAGCAAATAGCAAGTCTCTGATTACTGCTGCATTTGTTTTTGATTTTGCTTTAAGCCGCCTCGGATTGAATAGTCCACCATCAAATCTGTATGATATATTTATCCCGTTGTTTTCTCTATTTCTGAATGCATCTATCAGCATAGCGGAGAACATGATACTGAACAGTGTAGGTGCTAGGACACAGCCTTGTTTTACCCCGTTTGATACTTCGAAGGGCTCTGATGGTTCTCCACTTTCTTGGACACGAGCCTTCGTGCCATGATGAAATATTCTCACCAAGGTTATGAATTTTTGTGGATGATCTTCCAAAGTCCTTCTCTGCTAACAGTGTCGAATGCCTTTTTAAGTCGACATATATTGAGAACAGGTCAGCATTTTGTTCTTGGCATTTTTCCTGGAGCTGACTTGCTGCAAAGATCATGTCAATGGTTCCACGCTCTTTTCTGAAGCCGCACTGGTTTTCAGGTAGTAGACCATATTCTATGTGTTGCATGAGCCGATTTAGTAGGATGCGTGCAAGGATTTTTGCAGCAATAGAAAGAAGAGATATTCCTCTGTGGTTGTCGCAGATCTGGCGGCTTCCTTTTCGCTTGTATAAATGAACAATTGTGACATCTTTAAAGTCTTGTGGTATTGACTCTTTTCCCCACATAATTAAGAAGAGCTTATGAAGTCTTTCAATCAGGGCTAATCCACCTTTTTTGTAGACCTCTGCGGGAATGGAGTCAGCTCCTGGGGCTTTTCCGCTTGCGAGCTGTTGAATGGCAAGATCGGTTTCCTTTGGCGTAGGGGGGTCATCCATTTTTTCATTTATTGGTACTTGCTGTAGCCTGTCTATGGCCGCTTCATTTATGATGGAAGGTGTATTGAGAACCTTTTCGAATTGCTCTGCCCAGCGTTTTATGATTTCTTCCTTATCTGTCAATAGGATTGTGCCATCAGCATTTAATAGAGGGGATGAGCCTGACTTTGTGGGTCCATAGATTTCATTTATGGCATGGTAGAAGTTCTTCATATCGTGCTTGTCAGCAAATTCCTGTATTGTTCCCACTTTCTTGCTAAGCCAGGTATCTTGCATTTGGCGTAGCTGTTTTTGCACATTTTTGCGGATGTTAGTGAATGCATCTTTAGTGAACTGGGAGTTTGGGTTGTTCAGATACACTTTGTGGAGCTTGTGCTTTTCGTCTAATAGTTTTCTGATCTCAGTACTGTTTTCATCAAACCAGTCCTGATGCTTTCTCTCCATAGGACCGAGTATGTTTAATGCTGTGCTATAGATAGCTTCTTTGAAGCATTCCCAGCTTTTTTATACATTTGATTCAGTTAGAAGGGTGGACTTTAGGCAGTTCTCTATTGCATCTGCAAGCGACTTTTAAGTTTTGTCATCTGCTAAGCTGGCCGTGTTTAGCCTTTTTAAGGGTTTTGATTTTTGCAGACGTCTCTTTGGTTGAATACGAATGTTTTGTTTTGTGATGATGAGGCGGTGGTCTGTTCCACATTCTGCACCACAGCAAGATTTGGTGACACGAATGTCCTGACGGTCAAATCGTCTGGTGATGACGTAATCTATGAGGTGCCAGTGTCTTGAGCGGGGATGCATCCAGGAAGTTCGCTTTCTCATTGGAAGACTGAATATTGTGTTCGATATGAGCAGCTTGTGTTCAGCACAGGTCTGGAGTAGTAATAATCCGTTGCTGTTGCATTGACCTATCCCGACTTTGCCTAAAACTCCTTTCCAGATGTGATGGTCAGAGCCGACTCTTGCGTTGAAGTCACAGAGAATGAGTAGCATATGGCCTGAGCCGCCTGTGTGCAGGGTTGCAGCTACGGCTTCCAGTGTGCCCACACCTACCGCTTCACTGCTTGCCTGTCGCCACAGGACTTTGGTTTGGTTGTGTTTGGGGGAGGGATGACAATTTGGATTAAAGTGAGGAGGATTCGCGCAACACGTCGACCTCACTCTCTCGCCCTAAAGCCCGTCCTTTTCCGGAAGCAAGATTTGGTCAAGACGTCCGGGAACAAGTTTGGGTGCAGTGGATGACCAGAGACTTTCTGTGTGTCTTGTCCTGCTCTTGAGTACTCCACAGCACTGTGCTGGTACTTGCCTTTCTGTCCGATTAGTCTAGTTTTGTGACGTTACGCACAGACCGCCAAGTCCAGACTTCACATGCTAGGTTTGACAGAACCTCAGTATACTGAGTGCCATGGAAACGTCAGATACCCTCTACCTGGTTTAGCCGGCCAGTCAAAGCCGTTTCCGGGGTGTGGCCGCTGCGCAAGCTACAGCTTCTGGGAGCCACAGGTGAGAGTTGGGTACCGAGTGGGGACCAAGAGTGAGCCAAGCTACCCTCAAAAAGAGGGTACGACTGCCTGTCCACTAGAGGTGCTATCCCTCCTAGATACCCCAAACACCTGTAGATTTATTAATGTTGTTATTATTACATCATATGTATGTAGATTTATTAATGTTGTTATTATTACATCATATGTATTCAATAAACTGATAGTTATAAAGATATATGTGAGCTTGCGCTCCCAGAGCTATTTTTATATGTAATTTTAGCTATTTTTATATGTAATTTTATTTTTCTACTTTTATAGGTTAGAGCTATTTTTATATATTTATTTTTATAGGTTAGTGTCAGATTTTATAATTGTACTTCCGCATATTTTTATATGGTTAGGGCGGGTGGTATAAATAGTTAAACCCATGCTGCATCCTGTACAGTTGAACAGCGGTCAGTAAAGTATATCACTGTCTGTGTGACAGTTGATGATCTTAGTGATCTGGCGTATGATGATTTAATCATTGTTATATTTCTGTACCTGGGACGGCCTGCTATTATAACTGCTGAATTATAACTGTTGTGTTATTGCTGCTTTAAGCTGCTATTACTCTGCTGCATTTATTACTGCTATTGTTATTGCTTTTGTAGATCTAGGGAATCTAAATCTAGTGTTATATTTTGATTTTGTTTTTGTAGTGTTGCCTTAGTCGGCTTAGATCTATTGGCTTAGTCTGTTCTTAGTGAATAGTAAGGCACTAAGGTGTTCTTGTGTTAGTGTTTGTGTAGATCTAGGTCTAGTGTAGTAGTTGTAGTGATTTAGTTAAGTTAGATAGTTGGTTTGATCAGTTTGTGTTAGATAGTTGGATTGGTTTGTTTGTTCATGTTTGTAGTGGTGTAGATTTAGAGGGTTTTAGTTAGTTGCTGGGTTCAGTAGTAGTGGTTAGTTCAAAGTGTATATATTATATTTTATTATTGATTTATTTTTATGTAAATAAAGTTTCGTTTTGTTTATTTATCCTAAACTAAAGTTTCGTTGGTGCTTTCATTTAGTTTAGGTTAGTATAGTTTAGTATGTCTGGCTACTTAGGCGACTCTAGCCCCTTGGTCGTAGACTGAGATGTCACAGATTGAGCCCACCTAGTAGAGCTAACATCTGCCTACTGTTATAAAATTTAATATTGAGCAGAGAATATGTCTCCAATCAGAGTCTCCTGACCTGCTCACATATAGTTAAATCCTAGGTGTCAATATCAAAGACGGCATCACGAATGAAGACATAAAAAACAGGATTAATACAGCAATAGGACTCCCTCCCTCCCCCATAACCGGCTAACCACTGTAAAAAGACTTGTATACTCAAACTCTATGGCCACATCCAAGGCCGGTCTTATGCCACTGCAACCTATGTAACCGCAGTGGGCCCCGCATTTTCATGCGCCCCGCGCTAATTTTAGGTGTAAATTATTAAATTTAACCAATATGAAAAACGCTAATCCTACGCGCGATAAAAAAAAAAAAGGCAATATACAATGCCTATAATTGTGAAAGAAGCTTCAAACTAATGAAGAATTACTTGAGGTCAACACCGGGTGACACCCATCAGTGGAAATTTATCCCCTTTTCCAAAAGCAGACAACTTTTTAAAATTAAATGACAGTAGCTAGATAACAGAAATGCTTATGCACGTTTAATCAATCTCTATGGTCGTGGTGGCTGAGTGGTTTAGCGCTTGGCTTCCCAACCTGGGGTCCTAGGTTTGAATCTCGGTGAAGACTGTTATTTTTAGCTTCTGGATTTTTAGGGCGCCCCTGAGTCCACCCAACTTTAATGGGTATCTGACTTTAAGTTGTGGAATGTAAAGGCGGTTGGTCGTTGTGCTGACCACATGACACCTTGCTCGTTAACCGTTGGCCACTTGTAATTGACAGAAATGATTGTATAGAGCCCACTGATGCCCAAAATACGGCCGCGGCCAGATCCGACCCGTGACATGGTTCCATCTGGTCCGCCGAAACGTTGGCATAAAGTGGAGAAAATCTCTGATGGATTGGTACCATGACCTTTAACGTTTATGCGTTCATGAACAAGGACTCTGAATGTAGAACCTACCAGGAAAAGTGGGCGGATCTTTACTTTTTTTGTGGAACATGATAATAAGCCAACATCTTTGTTCTATGAAGAAAGTTTTTAAAAAACAACGGCATTATAAAATAAATATGGCGACACCCTTAGTTTGAACCAGGAATAAAAAAAGATTGATTCGCTACAACTATACATCGGAGGATCGATGAGAATATTCACCAAAAAGAGACAAGAAAATGAATCGGGTTTAAAGGTACCTAAACTGTTGCTAACATTTTAAGTACAGAAATTAAGTTATTTTCTGACGCGTCAAAAAAAAATAAAAATAATAAATATCACATGAAAGTAGTGGTAAATCTTTTTTGTAACTTTTCGGTGATGTGGCCCGCGAGACGAGTGTTGGAAATTAAAATGGCCCGCAGGTCGAATTAGTTTGGTCATCACTGGTATAGGCCTAGGCTGAATTAGTTCCGTTTACAGGTCGCCGCTTTAAAGTAAGTTTGAAACAAACAATAGATAACTATACAATCTTCTATTTTCATAGGCCTGGACAAGTGTACCTCACTAATAGAGTGGTTTGTTAAAAAACGTTTACGGTAAAATTCACCCAGATATCCCTTTCTTTCTATTCCCCCCTTCCCATGTACCCAGCTGGTCCAGATAAGTGATAGTATTATAGCGTATTGAGAAAGCTTAAAGCATGAAATAGTGCTAAACAAATACAATTGGTAAAAAAAAAATTCGCACAGATTTATTGTTTTTGGTCTAGATCTGTTACAAACTTAATTACATGACTGATCCAAACTAATTGATATAACTACACTATAACTTTAATAGAATATGCATCATCTGTTTGTGACCCCTCAACTCAAGAAAACATTAAGAAACTCGAACAGACACACAATAGAGCAGTGAGATTCATAAAAAAAAAACGAATATTCCCATTTGACTAGAGTAACGTACACCGTTAGTAAAATCACTAAATTTAGAAAGCCTTCAGGATAGACTTAAAAGTAAAGTAGCAATTATACATAAAACACTGAACCATAATCTTCAAATACAAAATTTAATAAAATACTCAGAAAGACACAAAGATAAAGGTACACTACCCGTTCCATATGCTAGGATAAATGTATACAAATGCTCTTTCTTCCCTTGCGCTATTAGAGCATGGAATGGGTTGCCTGTGCTAGCCAGGAAAACCAGTGACTTGGCGGAGTTTAGGTCATTGGTTAATATGCATGACTAGATGCATGACGCGTAGGACGTAATCATCTTCTTTTTTTAAAGTAACGTCTGTATCATATAAGTGTTAACTTGGTAGCCTATAAGCCTAGGGCCTACCAGAAGTATTTTTTATGTTTTTTTTTTGTATGTATATTATTTTACGTTTTATCTCATTGATTTTCAATGGAAATTAGTTAAGAAAAACACTTCTTGTAGGCGGCTTAGGCTCTATACGAGTCTATAGTCTACCGAGAGAGAGAGATATTCTAGATTCTACTGATTAGTATTTTATTTGAGAAAGAGTTCGCTATAAAAGCTCAAAGAAAAAATATAATCAAGATCTGTGAATAAAATATAATTTTATTGTACTTTCTACTGAACGAAACAAACAACGATTTTAGAGTTGTACATTTAGATCTACTTTCAGTTGTATTTTCCCCAACTAGCATTAACTTTAACTTCCATTTAACTTTTGCTGATTTGTTGGTAGGATTACACCTTACTGGAGATCAATATAACGAAACTATAATTTTTGTTAACTATCAACACGACCTTTCACCTTTGTGGAGGGAAAAAACGAGTACACTCGTACAGATCTAAGTTAAAATAAAAATCTAACCAGATTTAGATCTAGTCTAGATGTCGAGAGCTAGCCTGCGTCTTCCGAGAAGTAGAATCTAGATTTTAGATCAGAAAAGTTCGCTGTCTCGTAATGGTTTATTGCATTTCTCTGTAGACTATATGGAGAACGTTTCGTTTTCCCTTACATCCGGATAGATTTTAGGTAATCTATATATTCAATAATTTAATATATTATATATAATATATTAGATCTATCCTATGATTCAGTATGATCATGATGATGAATCTACTATCTAGTCAAGTATTTATTATAAATCTAGATAATGATATATTTATTTTTATTATAATTAATAAATTAAAATTACTATTGACTAAACTAAAATTTAGTGTCTAAATCTATTCTAAACGACTATCTGATCTATATTAATAAATTATTAATATATGTTATTAATATTAGATCTAGCTAGATAAGATTTTTAATAATTTATAGATACTAATGACTAATCTAAATGTAATCTATGTCTAGATCTATATAGATCTAGAATCTAGAGTAATCTAGACATAGAATTTAGAAATAGATCTAGAGTCTAGATCTAATCAATTCAATAAAATATAGTTACTTTATATTGTAACAATACTAACAAAGTCTAGACTAGTATTTGTTGTTATACTATTTTTTTTATTTATATACTAACCAAATTTCTGTCCTATTGACAATCATTTAACAAAGATTTAGGATCTACCTTTACTGGATTAATTAATTTAAGTTAAGGCCAACATAAAAAAAAAAGAATATAGAGGGCAATATTTCATGTGGTTACATAAACCCTGCTGGGACCTGTATATATTGCCAAATTCAACGCAGAGCTGGGGTTGGTGTATAAATACATATTAGACTGTCCTTGGAGACAGAATGCTTCATCTAGCTTCCTTGAAATAATTTTTTTTTTTTTTAATTTGATTATATTATGCCATATGTGATTCATTATCTTTAAAAACTCATCAACTTTAAATTCTACAGTTGTGACAACAGTTCAACTTGCAGTTTAAAAAAGCATTATTATGGAGTTTGCAGAAGGTCTCAAAAAAGCATCAGAACTTGGTCTCAGCAAAGAGGAGTTCATGGTTATTTGGAATAAAGAAATGGATTTACGAATATTAAACCATAGTGTTGATAACCACAAAAATTGTTCCAAAGAGGTGATGTTGCCAATTATTTTACTCAATTTTAACATAAATTTTTTTCAATTTATTATTATATAAAATTTTGCTTCAATTAGAATAAATTAGATAAAAATTTGTTTCTTTTTTTTTTTTTTTTTCATTTTCAATTATTTCAAAATACAAAGCAAATTGTGAATCGCCAGCAAGTAGTGCTTTACTCATTGATTTTTGGGAGGCGCATGGCTGAGCAGTAAAAGCGTTTGGGTTCCGGGTTTGAATCCTGGTGAAGACTTAGATTTTTAACTTCGGGATCTTTGGGCACCTCTGAGTCCACCCAGCTCTAATGGGTACCTGATATTAGTAAAGGCGGTTGGTCATTGTGCTGGCCACATGACACCATTGTTCGCCGTAGGCCACAGAAACAGATGACCTGTACATCTTCTGCCCTATAGACCACAAGGTCTGAAAAGGGAACATTACTTTACATTGATTTTTTAACAAAGGGAGACAAAATTAACTTAAACAGAACAACAAATAAAATAATGGCTATTTCTTTTTAAAAAGAAAATATAATTTTAAAAAAATATTTTTACACCTTGCAGGAATGTCTAGGTTCAGAAATTCAGGACCTCAAGGTTGCTTCACAAGAGCTAAAGCTTGAGTTAGTTAACATGAGGAATGAAATGTTCAATCAAAACCAGGATCTGTTATCAGCCATCGAGCAAATAGTAAGTCAGCAACAAAACCAAGAGATTGGAGCTCTTTTGAAATCAATACTTGATATCGCAATGGAAGCTAAGACTCTCAGGACATACTTGGAGGACTTGACAAAAAAAGTTAATAACTTGTCAGTGGAATTGAAAAGTGAAATAGCTGAAATGAAGCAAAAGCTTGTATCTCTTGGTGTACCTAATTCCAGTACTAATACTTCAGATGCTTCTTCTACAGGCTCTCACTCAGACATTGTTAGTAACTGGACAGAAGAGAAACGTCCTAAAGTAAATGAAAACAACAATCATGTGACAGCAACATCTACTTCCAAAGCTTTAAAGGTAAACAGAAATGAAGAACTCCCTGACTTTTCCTTAGATACCAAGCAATATCCTTGGAAATTGACAAAGTCTTATACAAAATCTTATCAAAACAAAACTTTCTTTAATTACCCCAAGGTGAAGGAAATAGAACAAAAAGTAGAAACAAATTCCAATGTTATTGTTGCTGTTCCTCTAAATAGCTCTACATTTGAAGCACCACAAGCCACTTCACTGATTTCTTTAGAAAATAGTGCATCAGGATTGGCAGAAATCAGCCAAACTGCTGAAATTGTGACCTCAACCTTAGTTCCTATTGACTACGGTGATGATGAAAGGAACCAAATTGTGATCAATAGTGATAATGATGTACATGCACCTAAAAAAGATTTACAGAATAATGGTGCTGTAAAAAATTCCACTGTTCTTTCCACAAGCAAAGTGTTTGCAGATCGTGGTGTACGTTTTACAATACCAGAAACACATGGATTTTACAAAGCCAAAGAAGAGTTTTTTACTGACTATTATCCACTTAAAAAGGTACCATGCAAAGTGCGAATGAAGCTGAGACTTGACAAAGATGAAAAGATCTTAGTTTCTGCCTTGGTTTCCTTTTTAAACAACAGTGAAGCCATCCTTCCTCTTAGCTTTGAGGGTAATGGCTACATTTCAGCCAAGTTATCTGGTGGCAGAGGTCATTCCAAAATTTGGACTATACACCACACACTTAAACAGAAACCAAAACAAGATACAGAAGTTTGTATTGATGCTCAGGTTTGTTTACAGACCAATCGTAACACTTACACCAGAATAACCTATTCCAAACTAGTAGACATGGGTTATGATGAAGCACAGCGACTTGAGTTTTTGTGGGATTTAGTTGCCTATCCTGTGCAACATCATCAAAGATAATTGTTAAAGTAATCAAGAAAAGTTGTACTTTCAGATCATGTCTGTTAGCACATCCCATTGTTAAATAATTACATACCTATACATCAGTACCATCAAACTTTTTATTGGGATGGGATATGTTACTCATGAAACAGGTTTTATTTACTGTATTTATGGTTTGTTAATATGTGTTTCATTAATAATCATTAATTATTGGTTTTGTTTAAAAATATTGATTTACGGTTTGTTAAAATATTTTCAAATTTTACTTTACTTTGAATTAAATGTCTAAAGAAACAATTTGTAGCATTAAATCACTTTTAAAAAATAAATTGCATTCAAGTTATTCAATCATTACTAATTTACTAATCATTACTGAAAAGGTTTTCAGTGAAAACAAATAAAAATTGGGATTTATCATTGATCTTGATGAACTTTCATTTCTCACTATGTGACTCTGTGCTATCAAATATCAAAGAAAAACTAAATTATTTCTTGCAAAGTGACAATTAGCAAATATATATATATATAAAAAAAACAACTTTGCCTGTAAAATCTCTTCACAATAAAGCCATTGATGATGGAATTGTTAATGTCGATAATAACATGAGCATTGGAAACATTGTTAGGCCTATATCTTTATTAAGTTGAAGCATTTTTTAATGACAAAAAATTTTATTAAAAGGCTTTTAACTGCTTTAAATTTTCTTTAAACTCAATAAAAAGTGTGGAGGATATTTGGATTTATGGGCATTGAGTTGGTGTCATTTTTTGGCTCAAATTATTTTTATTACTTTTTGGCTTGTCAGCTATTTTGTAATTATCAACATATTCTAATTTATTTAATATTGTCGTTTACTCATGAAAAAAAAACATTTGATAACATTTTTTTTTTTAACTATTCAAATGAGAATATATTAATTAAGCAGAGTTTATCTTTAGGGGTTATATTTTGTCTTTATTATGAGTCTTGATTTAAAAATTTTGCGTTTTGCTTCTAAAAAAATTAATTTGAATTATGTTGAAGTTCTAAAATTTTGTTATTCTGTGGGGTACAAATTTCATTTTTATTTACCACATCGTATTAAATGAGTTTCAAATTTATTCCAGGTATTGAATGAAATGAACAAATTATATTGAAATAAAAATGTTTGTGTTGCTATTTAAGTCTTTCATTGTCATTATAACAATCTCAACATGATTTATGCTCTTCCATCAAGCTCTGCCAGACTCTGATGGTTTAAAAGCTTTCTATAGTACTGCTATCATGTCTGATTTATAAAATTATAAAAAGCATTATAAGTAGCCTGCTTTATTTAATTTTTGTCATCTACCAATTTTATTTTTATAGTAGACTATAATGCAACTTTGTTTAATAATGGACTATTTTTAATGTTTATCTTTATGTGTATTACATTTTCTTATAGAAATTTAATTTTTACGAATTTGTAGGGTTTATCAAGAATTATAGTTAAGTTGTTAATAATTGCATACCTGTATAGTTAACTTTTGTGAAAGTAAGGAAAATTAATTGCACCCTTAGCCCACATGTTTAAAAAATTCAAACTACCATGCAGTACCTTATTATTGCAAGATATTTTTTAATCTTTGATGGTAAATGTTGAAATGGAATGCTGCTTATGTTCAATGAAATAATGTTTGATAAAAATAAAAAACAATAGATATAAATGTAAAAAATCTGTCTAGTTTGCAAATTAATAAGTGCCCTTTCTTTTGTTTGTTCATTGACTTTTTTGGGGGGCTGAAATATAAAAAAAAAAACAAGAAAAATACAAAATAAACTTTAAAAAAAAAAAGTTCCCCTTTCCAGACCTTGATGTCTATAGGGCAGATGCTGCAAAGGTTATGTTTCTATGGTCTATGATTAATGTGGATTTCATGTGGCCAGCACAATGACAAACTGCCTTAACTTTTCTCTGACAAATGTCAGGTACCCATTAGAGCTGGGTGGGCTCAAAGGTGCCCAAAGATTCAGAAATTAAAAATGACCTAATACTCTATACAAAGTATAAAGGGGACTAATTCGACTTATACTACCACATAAGTTAGTACAATTTCTTTAATAATAATTAATTACCAATATTTAATCAACAAATTATTTTTATTCATTAATTCTCACTTGGTCAGGTTAAGAAATAATTGTGCAAAATTTCAACTTAATCTGAGATAGGGTGAGGGAAAAAAAATGTACAAACTTTTTAATCACAAACTCTGAACTGCATGTGCATAGTCAGGATTTTTTTTCAGGGAGAGGAGGTGTGTGATTTTGTCCCTTTGCACACACATATACAGATATATACATGGGATGTTCGAGGTACATATAATGCATGTATGTCTTAAGATCATCTTCATGTTCAGTAAGAAGCCTTGACGCAAATTTTCGATTTTGTCACTTGAGAGAATTCTGACCATTAAAAAAAGAATCAGGTCAGCTGAGACGTTTATAAATTTCTTCAAAAAAGTTTTAAACTGATATTTTGCTGAAGCCTCACACAAAAATTACATTTTACATTTTAAAAGAACCTTATTAGAAGATATGAAATCTTTATCTTACAATAGTTTTTTTTCCTTTTTAAACATTGATAATGTCATTTCACTGAGTTAATATTCAAAATTTGATTGATAACTACAATGAACAGACAACTTTTTAGTTTTATTGTGTAAAGCAATTAGAATTCCTTCATCCTCTCCCTCATGAGAGAACAGCGCCCCCCATGGGGTGTCCCCACCACAGCTTGAGGGAAGCTGCAGTAGTTTATGGGAGTTTCTAGGGGCTTGTTTTCCTAAGATCAACTTCATCTTTAGAAGGCGTCTTGTGGCTGGTCTTTTCATGCAAAAAAAATGTCAATAGTAGGATGGTACTTTGGTTGGGAGAATTGGGTTTGTACTGCTGTAAAAATGGCGTAGACTCTAGAATCATTATGAACAGGTGAATGTTTTCTTTAAAAGAGCCTTTTGAATCCATCTTGCTAACTTCTAATAATTTCTTATTGGACAATAAAACGACGTCACATAATTAATAATTTAATTTTTCTTAAAATTTGGTAATAAAGTCGCTTTCGCTTAATTAATAGGCCTACTAAAATATAAAATAACTGCAAATGCAACCAATTTTTGTTCTTAAAAAAAAGACTAGTAAAATTACGTTATTAATGGAATGGTTTCCAGCAACTGTCAGGTGTTTTTTTTTTAGATTTTCATTGGAGGAAGGGGCTACCACAAAAATATTTTTGGCAACACTACTAGCTGTAGCCTTGTTTTTTTTTTTTACTGGAAGGGGGGATTTAACCTCAAAACTCCCCTTGGCTACGCTCATGGTATTTGTTAACTGTGGCTTTCCTTGTATTTTTGTTTTATTGGGAGTTTTAATCTCAAACCTCTCTAGGGTACATTTATGAAATGCAGAGGCTTTTTAATTTATTATACATGAAGTGAGATTTTAACATATAAATCACCCTGTGTTATGATTATGGATTTTGGTGACTAGTTAAACTTAAAACCTCATTGGCTAAATTTGTGTAATTTAGAGACTGTAGTTTTCCTTTAAGTTTTTATTGGCAGGTTGGGGGCTTAAACTCCCCCTCCCCATGACTACGCTCATGGAATTGGGCTTTTTTTGTTTCGTTTTAATTTTTAAAAATCAAATTAAGTAGGTTTTAATTTTAAAATCTTCTGGAAGGGAGTTATAAACTCAAAACCTTCCTTGGTCACGCTTGCTGAATTAATGAATAATTAGCTTCATTTTTTTTAAGGAATAGGGGGGTTTTCAATAAATCAACTCATAACCCTCAGGAGAGAGGTTTTAATGTCAACCCCCCACACTGGCTATACTAATGGACTTAGGTACAGTAACTGCAGTTTTTTTTTTTTACTTTTTTTACTTTTTTTTAAAACTGAAGATGGGAGTTACATTCATAAAACAACTTGGAGGTAGGTTTTAAACTCAAAACCCCCTTGGCTATGATTCTCATGAAATTTGGTGACTGGGCAAGTGATGGTTTAACATTAAAATCTCCCCTGCAATAAAAAAAAAATCATTTCGGGGGAAGGGGAAGGTTTGAACCCTGAAACCACCCTACCCTCCGGATCCCCCCATGCTTATAATACATCATATTTTATGCTACCAGTATAATGTTAATAATATAAATGTGAGTAAATTTGCTAGAAGACAAAACCTGTTAGGCTAAAGAATATCTATATCTATCTTGTAGAAGTTTTTTTTTAACCTCCATCCTCTAAATTAATATAGTTATACCTACATTTCATTGCTTTTATAAATGTTTACACAAAAAAAAAGACATGAATTGAGCCAATGTAGGCTTCATATAACAAAAAAAAAAGGTCATTTTATACAATGTACACAAAAGCATGTTTTGCGCCAAGAAGAAATTTACGCATAAAAAGTGTTTGAAAATGGAGGGAAGTCAAATATTATACTTTATGACAAAAAATTGTTGAAACCATTGTGGTTTCGATCATGAAATTATCTTAGTTCCCCTAGATACAAGGTCAGTAATAACAGGTTGTTTTTTTTTATCCAAAGTTAGAAGAATTAGTGATAGGTGAGTCTGTGAATAAAGGCCCTTATGTATGTAATTTAGATTTTTCTAAGTTAACTACAATGTAAATCATTATTTATTAAATGCTTTCTAACATTAAATTTACATGATTATTGTTAATAATAATTTTTTGGCTTTTCTTGTTTGAATTATAAATAAATTAAGTCTATAAAAAACCAAATAAATCTTTTTAAAAGATATAATTTTTTTCCATGGAACGGTGCAGATGGGAATAAGTGATTTATTTTTAAAATACATAAACACAAAATACCTAAATTGGCTCTCTTATTACCCTTACCTTACCAAATCAAATTGTCAACCTAAAGGCTAGTTTCCAGCAGTTAAAAAAAAAATAACCCACCAATATAAGGTGGAAAAACAAAGTAGGAAGCAGCATTGTGTCATTTGAATTTCAGATAGATCTAGATCAAAGTAGACCTATCTAAAACTAGACATATCTAGTCTAGAGTCAAGATAGATTCAGACAGATAGATCTAAGTCTTGAAGTTATGAATATCATTCACTACAGACACTAGTTACTAGTAGATCTAAATCTAGTCAGGTAATTTGAAATTTCTTAATTTCAGATTATAATTATTTTTTTAATTTAGAATCTACATTAATCATTATGTGAATACGATATCTAGATCTATTAATTTTATGAAATTAAGTCATTAACTTATCGACTTATCATTTAAGACTCTAGTGTGTGATTACTGGAGTCTAGAATAGTCTAGATCAATACTAATGACTAATACTATGACTATTCTAGACTTAGATTAATTAGATTTTAGACAATAGATGGTCTGAATCATGATGTAGATCTACTGATCTAGTTACAGTAACTTACAGTGTAAGTGTAACTTAAGTAGTAGTTGGAAAACTTGCTGAACACTTGGATTTTCTTAGGGAGATTTTATTTAATTAATAAAATCATGTGGTACTGTGGCCTACATGTTACAAGCCGACTAGACTCTACTAGTAGAGTAGTTGGTGGAAAAATTGCTGAACGCTTGGGTTTCGTGGAACATATACTGTCATATACTAAGTGCAAAGTTCGATCGAATTAAGACCGCTAGCAGCAATTTTCACGTTTAGATTTTTATAGCGTCGTAGTGGTCTGAACTATGAAAAAACTGATGGTATCTCTAGAATTCCTCGTCCTTTTGTCTAAAAAACTAGATCTGATTTAATGTACCACTAAGTGCAAAGTTCGATCGAATTAAGACCGCTAGCAGCAATTTTCACGTTTAGATTTTTATAGCGTCGTAGCGGTCTGAACTATGAAAAAACTGATGGTATCTCTAGAATTCCTCGTCCTTTTGTCTAAAAAACTAGATCTGATTTAATGTACCACTAGGCTTAATTAAAATTAAATATGACTTATATTTATGAAGTCAAGGGTGGGTATCGCCAAACATACTTTTCCTTGATTTCTCCCCTAGTTACTAAGCTTGATTGGGCTGATAGAAGGCTCGATCAGATCACAGAAAATATATCTAAAACATGTTTTAATAGAATCTTTCATTTTCACTATGATGTCATTTTCTTTTTACTCCAGCGCAAGAACACCATCTACTGCCACCTTTCCCATGCTCCACAACTTTAAATAGTCTCTTTGAGCTAATCAGCCATCAGACTTAAAAATAGCCATAATAAGCCCATGACCCATTTCCTTCACTACCGGGTAGTAAAAAATAATTCCACACCTCTTGAGTTTGACCTTATCATGAACTTAGCCTTTACAAGGAAAAGGAAATAGTATGTGTGGGAAGTGAAGAAAAAAGATGCATGCGCAGTAGCAATATAGTAGTAATTTGGTAAACATTCAAATAAAAAGTTTAAGTAATAAAAAGTGAACCAATCGAACCTCTATACAAATCGGGGCTGATCGAGCTTCGCACTTTACTATAGTTATAGTTTGGGAAACACTGCTCTCCTCTATTTTCTATCTTAGAGTCTAGATCTAAATTGTATTACTAGATTTTTATGTTTATATGTATAATTACTATAATACTATTCTAGATCTAGAATTATAGATATATCAATCTTGACTGTGTACTCTTTAGACCAGTTAATTCTAGTTTTTAATACAGCTAGAATTTAAATTTTTACAACTTAATAGGTATAGATCTAGAATCAGTGATCCTACATGCCATTTTAATTTCCGACACTCATGCCCTGAGCTACAACGCCGAAATATAAAATAAAGTAGACCAGAAAACATTTTTATTAAAAACCTGTGGCTCTAGTAGTTGATAAATACAATTTGTGAAGCTAATCCAAAACCAACTTCTGAATATGCATAATACTCAATTTAATAAGTTGATAATAAATGAAACACCATGTTGAGCACTGAAACTAACTAAATAGTTCAGTTGAATTCCACAACAGAGACACTAAACATAATGTAGCTCAAATGAAAAACCATTTTAGTTCCTTTCTTTGGCCCAGCGCAATTCACGGTGAAAGAGAACAGCTTCATTTTATGACTATCTCTGTTTCAATGCCCTTGATTCTCAATTGCAATTTTATTTTCTAAGGAAGAATGCTAGTAGTGATCAGATATACTTGTCAGCAGCAATAGACTGAATAGAAAACATTTTAAAATGTTTTTATTTTGTCTCTTAGTTTTGAAAGTTAATTTTATCCCCCTCCCTAATTGAAAACAATTGGTAAAAAATTGTATCTATCGCACAGATTTATTGTTCTTTGTCTAGATTTATGACTAATTTAATGTCATCAAAGTAATTGATACAATTACACTTTTTTTTACCCTTTTTAATTTTTTTTAATAGTATTTTTATGATTTCTTGTTTTTTTTTATTTGCTGTTCAACATTACGATCTATAGAAACAGCTCTATATAAATGAAATATTTAAACTTATTTTCATGCTCAGTTCAATTTTAAATGTGGACAAAGAAATAACAAATTTCTGTTTTTATTTACAAGCTGACAATATCAGTTTCATGTTTCATTTGCCATCAGGCTTAAAAATATTAAGTCATGGCATTCTTCTGAAGAGTTAGAATAATGGATATTTCTGTCAACTTTGGCTTAAAGCTGATCTTTATTTTGACTTCATGCACATTGTAGATATATCTAGAAAACTAGAGCCAATTATTATCTTTCTTATTAAAAAGACCTAAATATTAATTTGCTCGCTTAGCTTTCTGTACATAAAATATGTGCCCGTATCAGTAACCATAGACTCATTTTGTTTCATTTATAATTAGATCTATATTAAATTTAAAATAATCAATTTTTTATTTTATTTTAAAGGCTCATTTTTTTAAAAACTACATTGAAATAAGGAAACAGGCTAAAAGAATGGATTTTCTTATTGCTTATAAGGAAGCTAAGCAATTTGGCTTTACTAAAGAGGAATTCTTTAAGATGTGGGAAAAACAAATAACTTTTAACATGATTATTGCATCAAAGCATCTCACCAAAACAAGATGTGGGGCAGAAACAATTGTAAGTATTTGTATTTTTAAAAAAAAATTTTTTAACCTTTGGAAGTTTTAGCCATTGATAAATAAATAAACTATAGCACATTGTAATGGCTAATAATTTTTTATTTGTTTGGTAAAATTAAATCTTGAGGTTTCAAATTATTCTTAAATTGTCCAAAGGAATTTCAAAAGACAATACATGAATCACCACAAGTTATTCCTTAGACAAATAGAAAATTAAAATTATTGGTGTGGGATGTGTGGCTGAGAGGCTTAAACTGCTTGGCTTGTGCTCATATCCTGATTGTTTAGATGAGCACCTTAAGGCAGCATGGAAAAAAAAATTCCTGATTGCCCCTTCCCCACCACAAGAGAGTTGGGACCTTAGCACACAAAGGCACTGAGCATACAATAACATGAAAGATTTTGTTTGATGACAAGTTTCCTTATCAATACTTTTTGTGTAAATCTTATTTAAATCAACACAGCAAATTTTTTGGTGTAACCCTTGTAATTTTATTATTTTTTTGCTATACATTTTAAGCCCAATTATGTTAAATTCTTTTAAGGTTGAAGCTACTTCCCACAAAGCTGAAAAATTACTGGTTGAGCTAGAATCCGAAGCATCTCAAGGTCATATTTTAAACTCTGATCTTGAACATTTAAAATCTGTTTCACATAAGATAACAGATGTGATAGAAAGACTTATTAGATTGAACACAGAAAGTGGCAGTCACAAGGAACAGAAAGTTAAAAGAAAATGCAAACAAGCTGACTTGGTCAACTATGAATTGGACAATATTCATGCCAAATTAAATCAGGAGCATGTTTTAATGACTGATAAAGTGGAGAGCCACATAGCAATGATGCATCAGGAAGTGGAAAATCTGCTCCAGCAGACAGTTTCAAAAGATGCTCCACCTATATTGACAGAAGAGCTTCCTGATTTAAAAAAAGCTTCTTCTGCTAGTATGTCTACCAGTAATTTTGATATTTCAAAGGATGCTCTGCCAATAATGATAGAAGAGCTTGATGGTTTAAAATATATTACCACCAATGGTCAAACAGTGCACTCCAAAAGTGTCAATCTTGTCCATAATATATCTGATGAACCCAATATGACTGCTTCTGACACTATTCCTACTAATTTACAGTCAGACAGTGAAATGTTAGCAACTAATTCTTTTACAAAATTGACACAAGCTGTACATTTTGTATCAAGTATTGCCCCAAAACTTTTGTTAGGTGAACTTCGAGACAAATGGTCTTCAGTTAATTCACTTACTGAAAGGGATAGTACTTTTTCAAATGGTGCATATGGATCTTCAGTTGATGCTGATAAGATGCAAAGCTCAGTGGATGCCAATCATTTGTTAGGAAAGCAGTCAGGTGAGTTAGACCACCACCAACTGGATTTCAGTGCCACTAACTTTAGTTCATCATTTTCCATGAACGGCTTTGTCAACTTCAGTACAAATAATTCAAACTTGTCTGATATTAGTAACACTTTTCAAACCAACATGTACAAAAAAAATTTAAAAGACAATAATTTACTCAGCACAAAATCATCTATTTCAATGGAACTTCCCAATTCCAAAAACACTCCATTAAATCAGGAAATACTTCAAAGTGAAAAGATTGGTATCAACATTAGAGATCAGATATCACTGACCGATTCATCTTTTTCTGGTGTTAGTGATGCAAACCCTTTTAATAGAATAAAAAAAACATCTAGGTCTCATGAAGTAGACAGAGCCACCTGTTATTCATATGAACTTTATACTGCTGACCCAGAGATAATTAAGTGTTTTAAAACATCTGCCATTTCTATCATTCAAAGACCTAGTTACATTCCAAAGTATGGAGATTACTTCTACATGTCCAGCAAACACAGCTTACATAAACACAGTGACTTATTTTATTCATCTTTTTACACCATTGCTAAAACTGAGTTGAACGTTCGCCTGTGCCATTTTTTTAATGAGAACTCTGAGCTTTCTGTGTATGCACAATTTTCTGGAGGAGCCTTAAGTAAAAGTAACAAAAGATCTGTTACTCTCACTGGAGAAGGCTTCATTTCTTGTGGCATAGTCGGTGGCTACAGATCTGTCAGAATCTGGAAACTTGAAGCCTTCAACTGTCTCAAATTGAGTGATTCACAAGAGTTGTCAGTAAAAGCCAATGTTGGTCTGGTTTCTAATAAACCTGTCACTTTCAAAGAGCTTGTGGGTAAAGGCTATGATTTAAGTGGGTTCTTTGAATTTTTCTGGTATGTGAAAGTAGTGAAATCAAAGTAAATGTATCCAGTATACAATTTGTACAATTTTTTTTTTTTTTTTACAGGCACTGATTTCTAATTTTGATGTGTTCACTTTATGTGTTCACAATTTGTACAATTTTTTTTTTTTTACAGGCACTGATTTCTAATTTTGATGTGTTCACTTTATATTATTTTAGAATTTTGTTACATGGTCTAAATAGTTTTCTTTAACAACCAAAGTGAAATAAAGTATGGTCAGATATTGATGCAGATTTAATTAATGAGAGCTAGGTAGCTAACATAATACTGACTTTCATAAAATGATCTATAGCTATTACCCCATCCCTCCTTCAAATAGTTTTCAACCTAATGACTAGTCAGCTTGACTAGCAGATTCTCACTCTATTGATGTCCACTTTTGGTTTCAGCTTTTCTTACTGAATACTATCGTACTAAAAAATAAAAGAACATACCATCTTCTCTTGCCTTTGTTGCTCTCTTAAAGCTTCTCTGTCTTTAGCCAAATCTTTTTTGGCATCCAGAGCTTTCTTTTTGCCTTTTTTAGGTACAGGTACCACCTTTTCAATTTTGTTTCTTTTAGCTGCCAATTTAGTTTCATTTCTTGGGCTTGCATTTTCCAAAATGTCCTCTTCTGCTTTTTTAATTTTTTCCTGTTGAAAAAGGAAATAAATTAATTGTCAAGCATGAAATGTTAATACCATCTGTTTAATATTTAGTAAAACTTGTTAAGAAATTTTATGTAAATTTTTTTTTTCTATACTAGAAAATTGAATTTACAATAGTTATGAATTTTAACAGAGCATTTTTACAATTTATGATCTAAATTTTATCAATAGATCTGAATTTTAATAGCAATTTTATTTATAAAATGTGAATCTTACTAGAGCAACTTTGTATTTACATACATGTATATATCTGGATTGCAAGTGGGAAGTTGTTTTGTTTATTACAGTAGATTTCAATTTTAACATGGCATTTTTGCATTTATAAGATATTTAGTTTTTAATAAGGCAAAGTTGTATATTTACAATGTGTCAATTTTGTAATTTACAATTTTACATTTATAATAATGGCAATTTTTTAGTTACAGTAACAGGGATATTTTATTTTTACAATAATCTCATATTTTGATTTACATACACTATGTAAATAAGATCAACTTGAAAATAATTCTACCTGCAATGCTTCTTGGGCAGCTTTAAAATCTTCTTCATTAAAACCTTCTGATTCATTGACTACAGTTATACTAGGTCCTAAAACATTGTTCACTGCTAGTTTCACTGAAATTGAGGAGTTGATATATTTATATATAATATATGTGGGAAGTATTATGTTTTGCTACATAAATAAACATATATATATAGAGTCACTTAAATATGTGCCAATGATTACTTTTAAAAATTTCTTCTTCCATTTCTCTTTCTGTTTCCTGAGCACTCTTCCTTGCAAACATTTCTTTCAGGTATTCTGGAACTTCTGGTTCCTGTCTCTGAACCACAATTTTTTGTCTTTGTGGTGGGTGTTGGCTAACTGGTGGTGACTTGATTTTATTTTGCTGTACCTGGGGGGAAAAAAAAACAAACAATTTTGATTTATTTCCAATTTTTAAATAAACACAATCTTTAAACATATGACCATGTAACACATATAAACAATGTAATGATATTATGTACAAAATATTTGCAATGTTAATGTATGATGAAACATGTGAAATTGTGTCTGTGTATATTTCGGTTTCAGAAAATGATTACTTTCAGAAAAGAAATATTAACAGTGCTAACTCTTGAACTTTTAAAGAAAATAAATGTTTAATTACTTCAGAATCTTGCTTAACTTCATTATTCGTATTTGTTTGTTTGTTTTGTCTCTTCCAATCAGATTTGTTTTCCTTTCCTTTTGTAGCAGTTTTTTTTTCACTGGGTTGTCTTGGTTCTTTAACCTTTTCCAAGGAGGCCGAAAATACATGTAATATGTTTGTTAATATGTAATGATTATAACATTAGTTACAGCAGTAATAGTATGATTGAAAAGGTAGAGTTTCTTGTGTAATACTAGTAGATTTACTGGCATGTAACACTTTCAAAAAAACATTTTCACACAAAAAAATAGATTCACACACTTATCTATTCCATTTTTTTTTCAAGTTGACAACGGGTCAACAACTAGTCACTAGTTAAATGTTGACCCAAAAAATCCACATTGGAAATAAACACATAAACAAGCAAAGTTTTACAACATGTTACAGTAGAACTATAAAAATCAAAGCATCACTTAATAGCATCAAAGCACCAACCACTATCAATAACATACAATCTAGCATTAACTACCACCTTCCTGAAATAATAAGCTCTTTAATGCCCCAACAAAGGAATTTACTATCAACTTGATACATAATAATAATAATAACTAGCACTAGAAGGATTAGATTAATATATTAAACATGCTTTTCAGTTTTCAACATCAAAAATCCACAATAAACTACATACTACCCCACTATACAAATAAAAACATTTTTTTCTAAAAATGAATTTAATTAGTAGTTGATTAAACAAAAAAAAAAGAGTAACCTTTAGGTCTTTCATTTTGTTTTCATTTTCCTTGATGGTCTCTTCTTTTTTCTTTGCTGCTTCCTCTGCTTTTTTTCTCAGTCTTTCTTCTGCAGCTTTGATCTTTTCCTCTTTTTCCTGTTTTATTTTCTCCTCCTTCTCTTGCTTTTTAATCTCTGCCTTCTCTTTCTCTTCTCTTAGTTTAGCTGATCTTCTCTCTTTCTCTTCCTTTTCTCTCATCACTCTCTCTGAAAATTGCGGGATCTCTTTTGTTTCCTCCACATCATTATTTTCTTCTTCCATTGTTGCTGTTTTTATCTCCACTGGTTTGGCTCTCCTTTTGGGTGCAAGTGGCTCAGTGATACTTGCTTCTGGTACTGGTAAATCTTTACTGCTTTCAGGTCCAATGGTTGGGACTGTGTTAGGCTCAGCCTGAGGCAAAGGTGTGTCTTCTAGAAGAGTGGCTGGAGGCTTTAGTAAATGTTCCATTGCAGCTAATTTTGTTTCTGAAATTAAAAGAAAAAGACAAATGAAATAAAAAAAAAACAGAAGTTGTTAAGTAAGATCATTCTCAAACATGGACACAAAAGCAATGCAATGGTGTCAGAATTGTATCACAAAATAAATGCAGTAGGAGCTTTAGAATGTCAATTTGATAAATGTGATGATTATGTTAGTTTAGAGAAAGAATTTAAAAAGTAATTTTTTAAATTTTAGTAATATTGTCAAATATGCTTAAGTGTCACCTAATTGGAATTTTAATTTAGCCCAAGTATGGTACCTAAAGCTAATTTCATTTCCCCCCCAAAACTAGACAACCTATTTTTGCTCTCTTCCATGTGCTAGAGGCTACTTATGTGATAATTAAACTTCTACACATAACAAACATTGTAACATTAAGTTTAGCAATCAGTTTTTTATTTGTGAGACTGCAACCTGAAATACTTTAAAGTAAACAAAAAGTTTTAATAATGGAAAGCAAATAAAACTGATACTTAAAATTATTTATTTAAATCTGTTCTTAATTTTATTTTAATTTATTTTTGGCTTTTTACATGCATTTTACTTCTGTTTTTAATCTCACACAACGAAGCACATGCCCTTTCAAGAGATAAAATTTAAAATATGTATTCTAAAACCCTCGGAGGTACATAAATAATGTCATGGCTATATATCTAATATATAAAGTAGAATGTAAGGAGTATGTATGTATGTCCCACATAGAAATCAAAACCGCTTGACCAATCGTGATAAAACTTAGCATAAATATTCCTATGATCATAGCAGAGACTGGAGTGTATTAGTCACTCCCACAACAATAAGGCCTCAAAAATTAAAATAAAATACCCAAAGTTATCTCTAAATAGAAAGAAAATATTTTAACAAATCGAGTGAACCTGTTTTCATAGTATTTTATAGTTGATATCTGTCAGCTAAACTGGTTAACCCATTTTCACATTCTTCTTTCATTTTCTTGGCAAAATAAAAAAAAATGGTAATAACAATAATGGCGATGATCTCTTCTATAACTCTAGGCAAATCGAACCAAGCTCTAGTTCTGTTCCTCATTTTCCTTAAGCAAAAATCAACTGTTTCTCCTGCTCATCTAAATAGTATGTCCATATTAAGTGATTAACAGTCTGTTTACATCGGTACAGGAGCAGAGTTAATACGATATTGACAGTTTATAATCATTAGCTTGAACAGCATAAGTGATTTAAATATTTATGAATTATGCCATCTAAATTAATAATAATAATATTAAAATAATTAAATAACTTTTTTTATATTTTAAACATTAAAAACAGACACCAGAAGTGTTTTTAATTTGATCAAATAATTCAATTCAAAAGTTTTATTGAATCAAATTCTTACCTCTCTCTTGTTTTTCTTTTAATTGAAGGTCTAACTCATTCATAGCAACAGATGTACTTTGCTCATTTTCTGTCTTTAAAAATAAAAGAATATTAATTGATTATATTTAAAATATACAAAAAGCAAAAAAAAAGATCTTTTCTTAGAATTTTTTTTTTTACAAAATGGTTAGCAGTATATTTTTCTAAAGTTTATACCTCTACAGGTATTTGAGTGACATCTGCTATAGGGGATGTGCCACGAGTAGATGGAAATGGTGTGCCCAAGCTGGCTCTGGACAGTGCTAGATATATTCAAAACAAGAAATGAAAACTACTCAAATCAGAACAAGGCAATCAATATAAACTTGGGTTTATGTTTATCTAAAGACTTTCTTTTATTTTAGATTCCTTTAGACAAATAAAAGAATCTCACTATGCAAGTTTTAATGTTTTGACACATTTAAACCAAAGTTGGTTGTTAGCATACCTAATACAAGGTTAATGTCTATTTATATTTAAAACCTTTGATATTATCAGTCATTCTGGATGTTCAGTAGCACCACTTACCATGATCAACATCATGCTCATTCTGATTTATTACAACTGAACCTTTTTCTGCTTCATTCATTACATCTGAAATTACATTTAATAAGTAATTTAACAAACTCTGGAAATGGTTTATAATAGAAACAAAATTGCATATAAAAACATAAATTTTTAAATATTTGTTATATTTATTGAGTATTCGAGATGAAGTGATAAATTAAGAGCATACTTCAGTGTTAATTATCAGTAGTGATAAGTGAGTGTATTCTATATATGGATGTATGATAAAAAAGTGTATACTTAAGTATTGAGGATAAAGTGGGTGAGCTAGGCCAGGCTGTCTTCCATTAACTGGACTGTTTACTATTGTCATTTGATTTTGACTGTGCATTCCACTGGGATAAGTCTGATCTCTGAATATAAAAAAAGTAGAAAAATTGAACATAACATCTGTTTAAATGTTTACAAATAAAGGAGCACAAACAACTTGCAGTACCATAGTGTATGGGTTTAATAGCTGCAAAAACGTATTTAATAGAATCATACAAAGTAACCAAAAACTGCAGATTACAAAATTAACTTGAAAGTTCCGATGAGGTTTACACAAATCAATTGCCAATTGTTTAAAAGAGATTTTCTGCTTCAACACCACTAAACTTTAAACATGATTCTTCACTTTTACTGACTGTTATGAAAGACATAAATGTGAGCATAAAACATCTTATGGTTTTACTTCAAGCAATAAGAGTTAAAATTCTGGACAATTCAAAAATTGAATGTTAAGGCTAATTTTTTTACTATACTATAATTAAAAAAAAAAAGAAGGGAGGAGGGCATTTAAATTTCTGCATATCAAGAGTTTGTAAAAGTAAATCAGGTGCCATTAATACCAATGATCTAGTAGCTTAATGCACTACAAAAAAAATCTACTTACCTTGACCCTTGTTGTTCATCTCCTGACCATGCCTCCTCTTCAGAATAATCACCTGGGAAAAAAAAAACAATACCAGTATTCAAACAAAATAAATTTTTCACCTTCAGATGTTCTGATCCAAGGGGCAGTATATGGCCCACATTTATCTAGGTTATCATGTGTCTAACACAATGACCAAACCTCTTTACTTTCCCTAACAAATGTCAAGGACACATTAGAATTGGGTGGATCAAAAATGTTCTAAGGACCCAAATTCCAAAAACATAGTCTTCAGTTGGACTCTATAGCTCATGACCATTTGGTGTTTACCACTTAGTCACCAAACACATACATACAAAAATAATTCACCCTAAAAACAATACATAAAAGATGAGATAAAACTATTTTTAAAGCAGTTGGCTCTTATATAATACCTATTTTAAAAAAAACAAGTACCAGAAATTTATATTAGGATTTTAAAAAAATGAAACAAATTTACCAAAATTTGCATAAGGTACATCAATGTCTTCATCTTCAACTAGAGATGACAAAATGGTTGCAGCCTCAGCCAGCATGTTCTCTCTATCTCCTGTTTCATCTAATTGAGTAGATTTCAAAGTCTTACTAACTCTGATGGTATTTTCATACCAATCATTGTTAGATGACTCCATCTCTAGTTCTGAGCTCACTGACTCAGCATCCTGTATAGATTTTGACAACTCTTCAAAGTCATTGAAGTCTGTGTTAAATGAATCTGGGGGAAAAAAAGTATTATGTGTAAGGAATTACTCTATTCTTTTATATATTTTTTCCCAAAGATGTGGACAATAATATAAAAAAAAGTTGATACAAATGCATTATTCTTTGTGCTTCTACAATGATGTCTCTATTTAATAACTTTGTTTACCTAGCTAAAGGTTAGGCAAAAACAAATATGAATTAAAAAGAAAAGAGAGATCCTGGCAAAGTCCACCATATCATATCAGATAGAAGCAATTTTTAAAAATTAGAAATGTTAAACATTTCAAGCTATGACTGGCATGGAAGCCTACAAAAAAACAACAACACTGTCAACCCAACAAGCCAAAATTTAGTTCTCAGTAAATGTAATTTTTACTTTGTTTTAAACAGTTTACTAGATAGAAACCTACACAAAAAAAGAAATGTGGAATAGTGAAGTTAAAAGGTATATTTTTGTGCCAATCTTATCATATATATTACAGACGTTACTTCAAAAAAGTTCAATGACAAAGAACACTTAAAACCACATATAACAACATTAATTATGCTCAACACTTCTAGCTTTTTATGATAAACTGAGATTTTATATAATTGCTGCCACACAATCTTAGCTTAAGACTCAAAAGTATTAGGGGCAAAATGGTCTTTGTAGCAAGCATAAAGTTCATTGTAGCATAAGCCTTTCATGACATTATAAGATTAGTTTTTGTTCTAGCTTACTAATGCTTCAATTCTTTCAATTCATTAAGAATGCATGAAACCTCTGTCAATCAATAACACAAATGTTAGCTGTGAAATGGTTGCCAATGACAACTTCACTTGTTACATAAGAGTGATCTAAATATATCTAGCTGGCTGGACAGAATGAATGCATAATTAAAGAGTATTATAGCACTCAATTCTTTTACCTCATTTATTGAAATCAGTGTTTCCTGAGTGTAAAGAATTTAAAAAGTGAATAAAATGGGACCATTACCAGAATTAGAAGAGGGTTGGTGGCTAAGCGCTTGGCTTCCAAACCAAGAGGTCTTGGGTTCATATTCCAGTGAAGACTGGGATTTTGAATTTCTGGATTTAAGGATGCCCCTGAGTTCAGCCAACTCTAATGGGTACCCAACATTAGTGATATATATTAAGGAGGCTAGTTCTCAAAACATCTTATAAGCAATCTAGTATTAATGTTTCAACCTGGTAAATTTGAGACAGATGAGTTTTAAGGCTTCTGCATTGCAACAAAACTAGCAGGAAAAAAAAAAGAATAGCTAAGAAACTTAGAGCAGCTGTCAGTTGCTGCTGAATTCTAACAGTAACTTGCTCCTGAAACTACAGATGGGAATTCAAGTTCATCTTTGAGTACAAACTCAAATCAAAGGTCATCTTGTCTAACCAAGAAAAAGCTTTACATAATACTATGTAGTAAGTATATTTTATTATTATTTTTTTTTATAAATGCCATTTTATGTATATAATTTGATGGTTTAGTTGACCAATGTGATTCACAACAGAATTACAATAGAATGTGTCATTACACTGTGTCATTTTTTTTTAACTTTTTGAAAATAGTTGTTATAAGAAGTAAAAATTTTAGATACCTTTCAGATCAGCTGATTCTGTTGCTTCAATGACTTCCATTGCTGATGTGGAAGAGACATTCCTTTGTAGGCTTTGTGCTGTTTGTGGTCGTTTTCTCCTAATGCTTTCATCAGGGGAGCTAACTTGAGCTGTGGCACTCTTGGATCTTGCATATTTTCCTAGAGATGTTTTGAGAACATCTGTCAATAGACATATAATGTAAGTACATTATAATAGTGTAAAATAACATTATAATACTACAAGAATAGTAAAATTTAAACAAATAAACCTTTTTATCCTACCAGGTGTAAATGGTCTTCCCATGTAAGTGACAGATTTGAGTGAGCTGGCCAACTTTTTGCTAGACAGGATCCTATGTCGAGACAGAGCCCTGGAAATTAGTGGCACAATATATTTAAATACAATTTCAATCGAGTTTTAAAAAGTGCATTATTAGAAATGACCTTTTTCTGAAAAGCAACATTTGTCTTAAAATAGATGAAATAAGAAAACCAAAAAAAATCCTTCATAAAATTAGATCATAAAAAGTCTCTATATACCGGTATCAAAGTCAAATATTATACTCAAATTGTAGAGCACATACAATTTACATAGCAGAGTTAACTAACTGTGAGTGAAGTCTGTCACCTGGTAGAGCCAAGGCTGGGCGTAGGTGAGGGGGAATGAAAGAACTCTTCTCCATGAGGAGTACAACTTTGTTCCTTGTGGTGAGGCCAAGCTTGTTCTAACTCATCTAAAATTTCCTGTAGTTCTGAAGATCGTGCTTTGTACAGTGAAGCTTCCTTGGCACTGTGAGACCTGCAACTAAACAAAGATTATAAACTCTATGTAAAGTTCTGCAAAACATTTGTCTAGAAAAGAAAATGTTGAAGTTATCTGTGAACAAGGTCTAGATATTTTATTTTTATGCTGGTGTGGATTATAACCCAGTGTCTATATTGGAATAGGTGGAGATCATTCAACTTTATACAAAAACACACTATACAAAATACTATATACTCAATACTCTATACAAAAATTTTTAAAAAATTATACACTATAGATTTCATTCTATTATGGGCTAACAATATCAACAATCTCTATAGTGATTTCAAAGAAAGGAAACCAAATGCCCAGTGACAAATTTATCATTGAAGCACACCACTAAAGCATTTAAGTTATGCTCACCTTCTAGAATGTATGCCAATGACTATTATATGTGTTAAGTAAGTATTGTGTAGGCCAAGGATATGTAAGTGTTGTGTAGGCCAAGGATATGTAAGTGCTGTGTAGGCCAAGGATATGTAAGTGTTGTGTAGGCCAAGGATATGTAAGTGTTATGTAGGCCAAGGATGTGTAAGTGTTATGTAGGCCAAGGATATGTAAGTGTTGTAAAGGCTTGTCAGTGTCATAGACAAATATTGCAACATCCACGTAGGGGTTGGTAGTTTTAGTTTAACTGGAGCGAAATATTTCTATAACCATAATGTGTTAATATGTTTACATTGCGCCATTGTTTGTTGTGAATGTTTTTTGTGAGAAAGTACTTAAAAAGGATGTGACGTAATAAAATGATAGTCTTCAATGTCTACTTATATCAACACGAAGTCCCTGTTCATTCATTGTTATTATTAATGTCTACACTCACTACAGTATTTTATTTATTTCTCTGTGACAACAGAACACATAACTAGACCATAGACTTTTCATAACAAAATATGCCCCTATTAATAATATATTCATAGAAATTCATACTAGTAGTTTCACATTTCACCTTTTACCATTTTCAATTCAATAGGTTCATATTTGACATTTATTTTTGACGTTTTTTTTGGTTAGTCTGTTTTATAACTTCGATTTTCAAGCTTCAATCAAAATATCTTCCGTGAAGTGCCTTCGATCACCGCCAATAGTGAAGGACAATTGATTACGAATTAATACAGTCAGCGAGTCTTAAGCATGAAAAAGAAATGTTAGTAATTCAAGTGTCAAATAGGCCTACTAATGAAACTTGAAGGTCTACGTTGGCCATTGAGGAAAAAATATCTAGAGTCGTATATAGTATGAATGCATCGCATATATTGATCGTGCTCTATGAATAGAAGATACAATGCTGAAAGTTCCGAAACAAGCTCATTATTATTCGATCAAAGATCGATAGCGCCCAACATAAACACCAGGTAAATGTGTTGGAAAAAATCATTCGTAGACATCGACAAAATTTAGAGTAGGCCCTACGATGAAGTTCTAAGGTATCTTAAAATTATCTTAAAAATTACAGACGTTCTTTAAAGACAGAAAAATAATTACGTCCTACGCGTATCCGTGTGTTAATATATGTGTTCATGTTACTTGGAGACTTAAACTTTGGGAGTTTTAGTAATGGAATTGAAATGCTTTAGAAGAATTGGCCTACTGGGCATCACAATTGAGGAGATTCGAAAAATAATCAAAATGCCAACCACTGTAAAAAAAACAACAACACGCAAATTAAAACTTTATGACCATATCTCAAGGTGTTCACTCCTACAGAGAACAGAAAGCTACCAGGAAAAAGAAGAGGAAGACATAGAAAGCGACGGGAAGACAACATTCAAGAATTTCATTGAAATCGTTTCTACTCAAGACAAAGAGTTTGAGTTTAGGCACATCGGCACAATTTAGGCCATGTGCCCGTAATCCTTTAAGGATTACTCTCCCTTTAGACAACAAGGGCTAAATTCTATACAGTTAAATCATTAAAAACAAGGTCTATTCACAGTTAAAATAGTGCCCGGGTCAGATGAAGGAGAAACTCTTCGAATCACTGGTTTTGATGGCTGATACAGGCAACCGCTCCATGCTCTAATGGCCTAAGTAAGAAGGAGCCCTTTATTCATTTAATTCTGGTATCTCTTGTATAACACTCAAACAGCTTGTAGGTTACGCAACTTTAGGATCTAGATATATACAGCCACTAAGATGCGCAGAAAAAAAAAATCATTATATTTAATGTTTTCACATTTTAATTCTCTCTTTTTTTTTTTTTTATCTATGAAACATGCGACGAATTTTAATTTTGGTATTGCAGACGTCGGGCGCAGTTTTTTTTTTTTGTCCACCTTTAAACTCAAACAACACTGTTCGTGAACTTGTTTTGGCGAAATGTCATTTCATTGTGTAAATTGAAGTGATCAAAATGTTTACGTCAGAGCTCTGAGGTATTTAACTCATGATTTAGACTCTAGTGTCTAATGTATTTCTGGCTTTGATTTCGTAGATTAGTTGTATTTTAAAAATGATAGAATAATAAGATGTTTAAAACAGCTGCACTTTTAAAACACAAACTTTGGACTAAGTGAAAAAAAAAAGGAGAAAACTTACGGATATTAGGCGTACTTTTAGAAAGCATATACATAGAAATATAGGTCTGTAAAAGAAATGCTTTTTCCATTTGTTAACATTCACATTTTGTTATTTTAAATAAAGTAAAGTTTTCCTTTCAGACCTTACGATGTACGAGACAGATAATGTTAAGGTCATCTGTTTCTATAGTCAACGCTTAACGAGCAGGGTGTCACGTGGCCAGCACAACGACCAACCGCCTTTACTTTACTAACCCTTTCCCCAACTAAAGTCAAGTAACTATAGATTAGAGTTAGGTGGACTGAGTGACGCCTTAAAAATCCCGAAATTCAAATTCCCAATCAAGGACCTCAGGTTTAGAAGCCGAGCGCTTAACCACTCAGCCACTGTGCCCTCACCTTTTGTTATTAAGTCTGGGAAAATTGCTTTTTTTTTTAAAAAAAAATTCTTACTATATCAAACTTAAATTTTCAAATAAACCAAAGTATTCTTATACTTCCTGCCTCTAATATAAACCCACAAAGGTACAGAAACTAAAGATTTAAAAAAAAAAAGATTCATTAAATAATTGTAGTAATAAATAAAATGATCTTATCTTATTAGCAAACACTTTCTTCATGGGAAAAAAAAATTGGTCAGAATGATTAGAAACTCAAGTGCGCAGTGTAGAATGAATGTAGACTTGTGTAAATGTAGGGTTACCAGACATCATCGAGGCTCGAGTTCCAGACGTCCACTCAGTGACTAACACGTCCGCCTTCCACCGTGGAGGCTCGAGAGCGAATTTAGGCTCGAGCATTTAAACAAAAAAATGCGTTTGAAAAGGCAGCACGGAAACCTTCTCTCAGATACCTGCCTCCCACCTTAGACCTCCCCCCTCCCCCACTGGTCCACAATAGTGATTGAACCATAGCGTACTGAGCATGCTATAAGCATGAAAGTTGCGCTTAACAACAACAACAATAATAATAATATAAATATTGTCAATGCACACATGTATTATTGTTAGTCAAAATATGTGAACAATTAATTACATGATTGATTCAAAATAATGTTTGCAATTTCACCCAATATAAGTGAGATTTTTTTTTAAAGTAATTTTTTTAACTTGTTGTAGCTCTGTCCTGTAACGGCACACTTTTGGTGAGCACCAACGCACTATTTAACAGTGGGCAAGTACATACTGCTCAGAGAGTGACATTCTTTGGTCCAAAACAACAATAAGCAATTAAGGAGTCTGGAGTTCTGGCACTAGATAAGTAAAAAACCTTTCTTCGTGATAACTGGATTATAGACCTGGAGCGACACTAGCAATGGTGTCGTTTGTCTGGAAAGAGGTTTGACACAAAGGACAGGTGAAACTAAGGACTAGACTCCATGTAAAATTAAAAGGCCGTGTTAGTCGCTATAAATAACTATCAAGGATATTTACTGTTAATTTTCGTTGAGATGCCTCTCTTCAATCTATTACGTTCAAATAAACAAATGTGAACATTAGTACAAACCTAGCTCTGCGTTTTAAGTCTCTAAGATAAAATTTCACATCTGCACCAGGTTGTGAATGTAGATCGCCATCTTTTTGATTTAGATCATGGAGAAAATTGACAAATAAATTGTTTTCTTTATCACTTACGCTGGCAGACTCCTTATCATAGGACTGAAAAGAAAAAGCAAATGGTATAATAAGAGAAACTGAATAAAAGTGTGCAGTGTACTGGCGTCTACAGTGCACAATATGTCGTATTTAAGTTAATTTAAAAAAAAAACGCACAAGTTAAACCACGACAGAGGCAGAACGGGCCGAAACAGATGCGTGAAAGGCATTCGTCGCACAAGTAGACTATGGGCGTTTTGTAATGCGCGTTATCGTTGTAAGATTATATTCATGCAAAACGAGACGCCTTATAGCGATAGTACGCTTAGTGAAATACTGGACAGTTCGTTCTGACGTGAAAAAAAAGAATCCATCTGAAATGTCTTCTTCAAAGAACATTTTGAGCATCTTGTTGCAGACGCTTCTTCCAAAAGCAATATTGATTGTCTTTCTTTGAACATGAAACGACTTCTTCTTAGTTGATTTCATGTCTATTGCGCTTTATTTGCCACTGATCTATGAATACTGCAACGCTTTTATATTTTTGAGTAGCTAGGCTTACATTCTCAAGTATCATTTTGTGAATGCTTACATCTTGAATGAATAGATGACGTGGCCCGATCGTGTTATAATCATTCTGCTATTTTCTTTCTTCTTCTTCTATACATACTGAAATTGAGATGTGGGGTAAGAACTTTACTTCTGACAAAAAAGACTGGCTCTGTTGTCACCATCGCTTGCCCAGCTGTCACCAAGGCTGGCCAGGATATCACCAAGGCTGGCCCTGCTAAGGCTGGCCCTGCTAAGGCTGGTCATTCTGTCACCAAGGCTGGCCATGCTGTCACATTGTCTTAAAAATGTTTGCTAGACGTTTCTTACGTGCATCTATTCATCACACAGCGAATCATAGAGTAAAAAAAAAAAAAAAAATAATTGAATGATTAAAACTACCAGCCTATAATTGGTTGAAATATAAATGATTAGAATATATTAATAACACAAGTAATAAATTCGTATACAAATTGTGTGATTTCTTTATTAAAATTCGTCCCCCCCCCCCGAAGGGTCGGCCGAGTGGGGGGGGGGCGATAGCCACTACCGCCCCCCCCCTGGATCCGCCTGTGCTTCGCATAGAGGATAAGACCAAAAGCGCACTAGACGAAAAAGGAAGAGAGGTGCTCATACTGGGAGCTCCATCACAGAATCATTCCAATGCATGAAGAATGAATGTGGCAAAGCTTTTTACTCCAGCAATGGTATATAAAGCCAGATAGGATTCTACTTCAAAAGAGAAGCAATCAGCACCAGTGAAATGCCTGTTGTCTGAGAATATCTATCTATCTATTTGTCTATCTATCTATACATTCACACACACACACACATATATATATATATATATATATATATATATGAAATGAAATCCCCCCCCCACGGGGGGTGGGGAATCGGCATTTAGTGACTGATTTTTGCTTTGATTTTGTTTATTTTAGTTGAGATTTTAATACTAAACCATCACTTGCCCTAGCACAACCGAGGGGGTTTTGAGTTTAAAACCCCCTACCAGGGGTTTTGAGTTTAAAACCCCCTACCAGGGGTTTTGAGTTTAAAACCCCCTACCAGGGGGTTCGAGTTTAAAAACCTCTACCAGGTGGGGGGGGGGGGGGTTCGAGTTTAAAACCCTCTACCATTGGGGTTTGAGTTTAAAAGAGTTTTGCAGTTAAATTCCCTCTTCTATAAAACAAAACAAAAAAAATGCAAACAATCCCCAAATTCCATGAGCACAGTTAAGGAAGATTTTGATTTTAAAACCCCCCTCCAAAATGTATGATAAACCCCTTTCTTCAATATAAAAAAAAAGCAAATTACACACTCAAAATTCTATAAGCGTAGCCAAAGGGTTTTGATTTTACACCCCTTCCCCTTCTTCAGTGGGGTTTAAAGCTAAAAAATACCTCTTCAATATAAAAAAAAAAACAAATTACGCACTCAAAATTTTATGAGCGTAGCTAAGTGGGTTTTGACTCAGTTTTAAGTTTAAACCCCCCTTCAGCGGGATTTGAAGGAAAAAATACCTCTTTAAAAATAAAAATAAAAAACAAAACAAATTATACACTCAAAATGTTATGAGTGTAGTCAAAGGGGTTTTGAGTTTAAATGCCCCTCCAGTGAAGTTTGAAGCTAAAAAATACCTCTTTAATATAAAAAAAGAAAATTACTCACTCTAAAATCTATGAGCGTTGCAAAAGAGGTTTTGAGTTTAAATCCCCCGCCAGCGGGGTTTGAAGCTAAAAAAAATACGTCTTCAGTGTAAGAATAAAAGCAAATTACGCACTTAAAATGCTATGAGCGTTGCCAAAAGGAGTTTTGAGTTTAAACCCCCATTCAGAGAGGGTTTGATGCTAAAAAATACCTCTTCAATATAAAAAAAACAAAATACACACTAAAATTATTTGAGCGTAGCCAATCCTATTGGGGGTTTTGAGTTTAAACCCCTCTCCTACAGATGGCTTTTTTTTTAAAGTTTAAAACCCCTCCAGATGGTTTTGAGTTTAAGATCCCCCCACAGAGCATTTTGAGGTGGAAAACCTCTATCTTCAATATTATTCTAAAGAAAACTACAGTTACTAAATTCTATTACCGTAGCTAAATGGGGTTTTGAATTTAAAAAAAAACAACAAAAAAACTCTAGAGATTTTTTTAGTTTAAAACTCTCAACAGATGATTTTGATGATAAAACTTCCCTTTTCGATATAAAAACTAAAGTCACTTAATTCCAAGAGCGTATTCAAGAGAGGTTAAACATTTCTACCAGTGGCGGGGCTTCATTAATAAAGTGCAGTGGATAGTCATCTGCCGAAATTGAAAAAGACTAAATGTGGCTCAACTAAGATGGCTAAGACAGATTTTAGGAGTCAGTAAGACAGATTTTAGGTGTCAGTTATAGAGATCGGGTCTAAATCAAGGAATTCCTATGCCGAACAGGGAGTCGACCCCTTAGTAAGATTGTGACAGAGCGTCGCGTGAGGTTTGCGGGACATGTTCTCCAACAAAATGAATTACGCATAAGAAGAGTTGCGATGACATCCTAGTACAACTTGGCGCCACACATTCAAAGAGGTCCTCAGAGCAGGTGGGAAGAGGCTTCAGACATTACCAGTGACAGATTTTTGTGGAAACAGCTTGACAGCAAATGCGCCGAACGGCGCGGGAGGGTCATAGTCACTAAGAATAGCACATTAGGTTTTTGAAATAAAACTTTTTAATAGCAGGAAAATGCACTGTAGATACCTCAGAATATGCATTTTGTAGGCTTTCAATACCAGAAATAGTCTTTGGCGGCGGGGCTCCGCCCCGCGCTGGGCGAGCGCAGACCCCCTTGCTGGACAGGGCGGGGTATCTACAATGTTTGTACTAACTCCAGGAGGAACCTATTCTAGGGCACAATAAACGTCTTCCAAAAGAATGAAGGGTCAGAATGTAATAAAGATAATGTACACACATATAAAACAAATAAATATTTTTTTCGCGGGGGGGGGGGGGAGAGAAAAAAGTCCCCCCCCCAAAAAAAAATCCTGGCTACGCCCATGATATATATATATATATTATATATATATAATCTTATAAAAATACAGACGTTACTGGCAGCTCCATCACAGAATCATTCCTATGAATGCAGAATGAATGTGGCAAAGCTTTTTACTCCAGCAACGGTATATAAAGCCAGATAGGATTCTACTTCAAAAGTGAAGCAATCAGCACCAGTGAAATGCCTGTTGTCTGAGAGTATCTATCTATCTAGATCTATCTATCTATCTATCTATCTATCTACCTACGTACCTACCTACCAAAGGTATATATATATATATATATATATATATATAATCTTATAAAATACAGACGTTACTTCAAAAAAGAAGATGATTACGTTCTTCGCGTCCCCCCTAGGGCAATCTAGTCAATGTTAATCAATGACTTTAACTCTGCCAAGTCATTGGTTTTCGTGGCTGAATCAGACAAACCATTCCATGCTCTAATAGCACTAGGGAAGAATGAGCATTTGTACGAATATGTCCTAGTATATGCTACAAGTAATTTGCCTTTATTTTTGTGTCTTTCTGAGTATTTTATTGGGCTTTGTTTTTGCATTTGAAGATAATGGTTCAGTGTTTTAAGGATGATTGCTACTTTACTTTTGAGTCTTCTATCCTGAAGGGTCTCTAAATTTAATGATTTTACTATTTAGTGTTACACTAGCCTGAGGGCAAAAACTAAAATTACCCCTGTAAGAGATATGTTCAGAGACGCAGTGGTAGTAGCAGACTCACAAGAGGAGCTTCAGTTACTAATGTCCCGCTATTCTCAGGCCTAACCATTAGCACTAAGAAAACTAATGTTATGGGACCACCAGCTACAGCACCACCCTCCATCCTCATTGACAATAACAAGCTGGATACCGTAAATGAATTCTGCTACCTTGGATCTACAATTCAAGATGACCTGTCTCTAGAATAAGGGATAAAAAAAAAACACAGGGAAGGCCGCATCGACCTTCGGTGGACTCCGACCAAGAGTTTGGGAAAACCAGTAGCTCACTAGAGCGACCAAAATGGAATTCTACAAGGCATGCGTTCTTAGCACGCTACTGTACGGCAGTGAGTCGTGGACTAGGTACGCAAAGCAAAAGAGAAAACTAAACTCACTCCACTTGCGCTGCCTTCGAAGGATCTTGAAAATCTCATGGAAAGAAAGAGTGTGCAATACTGAGATCCTCGCGCGAACGAGCCTTCCCAGCATCTTTACAGTCCTCAGGCAACGCCGCCTGCGATGGCTCGGACATATTCAACGGATGAAGGACAATCGCATCCCGAAAATCATTCTGTACGGGCAAGCTCAAGAAAAAACTGGTCGCCCCCACCTCCGTTACATGGATGTGATAAAACGGGATATAAAAATCAGTGAACATTGATACTGACAATTGGGAAGACATAGCCCTAAACAGCACTAGTTGGAGAGAGACGGTGACCAAGAAAGTTATGGACAGCGAGAAAACATGGGCCTCAGCTCGTGAAGAAAAGCGTGCCATACGAAAAATGGCCGGCTCCTCTACCACCAAAGCGAAGGACACCTTGACCTGCAATATATATGGACGGGAGTGTCTCTTCAAAATAGGGCTCCACAGCCATATGAAAAAGTGTTCAAGGTGAACCATTGTCGTTCTACGACTGAAGGAGGCCAATATATATACTCTAGCCAAATGTGAATATTCGTTTGTTATGAATCTCACTGCTCTCTCCTTATATATAGGCAAAGAGAGAGTAATAGAGATAAAATAAATTATCAATATATAATATCATCCCTATCTACCACAATTGTTATTCAAGAAATAGTCAAATATGATATTCAAGGGGATTGCTCTGTGTGTAAACATTTATAATCAAAAATAGTCTCTTGTAAGAAATTACAATAAAAACGCTGCAGGACTACTTTATAACAAAGGACATTTGGGACACATCGGGTACAAAACAAACTAAAAAGACAAACAATTAACACAAAATAGGCTTATGGTTAACTTATCTGACCGATGTTTTTCTCTATCGAGGCAGAAAAGAAATGAACTATGCTGGTGTAAAAGCATGGGAGTCCACCCATCTCTAATGGGTACCTGACATAAGTTGGGGAAAAGTAAAGGCGTTCGGTCATTGTGCAAGCCACATTACACCCTTGTTAACTGTGGATCACAGAAGCAGATGACCTTTATATCAACTGCCTTATAGATAACACGGTCTGAAAGGGGAACATTTTTTTTTTACGTGCATTATTTAGACAACTAGTAGGGCCTACTATATTTTGATCTACCTAAACTTCTGATTTAGAACTCTTAAGATCTAGTCTATAACTAGATATAGATGTAATCTATATTAGATTTACATAAAAATATAAGCAAAGCTAGATAATATAGCAATTAACTGAAAGCAATTTTAAATTTAATAAAGAACTCAGTAATCTGTACACTATGGCTGACTCACCATGTTTTTTATAGCCAAATTTATATTTATATCTTTTTTTTTTACTTTGAAAATTGTAATGGTCAAAATAAAGTTTTCCCAAGGCAGCCAACAAGCTAGTCATTCTCTACAACATACATCAACTGTAAATTTCTAGGAAAATCGTTAGAGTTGTTTCTGAGATCAGTGTCCAGGTTCCAGCCACCACCCCTCATGAAGTTGTGACTTGAATAGAGGTATTGTAAAAATATAAAACCTTGCAAAGAAAAATCCTTCTTATTTACTTAAACACACAAACAAAAGATACAGTTTGTAAGGAGGTTGTTCTTACCTTATCACCAAACTGCAAAATAGATAAAGAAAGTCTCTCTAATGTCTTTAATTTTAAACTTAGATCAATAATATTTTTATGTCTCTTTATTTTTCTGTTAGGTTGAACATATTGCAAGGACTCTTTGGGCTCTTCATCAGGAGCTGTAAATAACATTAATGCACCTTTGCGTGTTAAATATGTTTTTGGTAAATCCAAATGTCCACCATCAGCAACTGATACTGCAGAAATGGCAGAATGAGGTCTTGGAGTTATTCCATGTCTATGTAACATTTGACTAGAATCAATGCTTGGAAGGTTTTCTTCCTGGAAATGTAAACAATGATGTTTATTTTGTCTTAGAAAAAGCTCTCTTTCTTTTTTTTTTTTTGTCTAATTATAATAAGCAGATATAGATGCATACTATATTTTAAAAACAAAATGGAATGCTTTAGACACTTTAATAAGACAATAAGTAGTTGTTGCATATCTATGCATATTCTATGAATCTCCTTTTCAGATTTTTAATTTCTATGAACTTTTAAGATTAAAAGTAATTAAATGCAATAGCAGTAGGCCTACCTATTCATTAATTATCCTATCTAGATTTGGATCTATATAGCAATACAAATATCTCTTACTTGAAATTTATAACTGTCAATTACTCCTGTCCATGTTCCATATCCTCTGGAAAGATTACTAAGTAAACTGGTAGACATTTTGTTATTTGTTGCTTTTTTTTTGTGTGTTCTAAACCATGGACTCTACTTCCAGGTCACACTTAGCTCTGGTTCTATCATCTAGATGAGTGTGCAGATGGCAGATTTGCCAGAATATTGGTCTAGTATTATAATAAAATTATTATTTAAGGACTTTGAATCTCTATTTCTATACATAAAAATTTGGTTATCAAGATGTAATCTTCAATTAAGACTTGAATCTAGATCTAAGACTACATACATCACTGTAATAGACAGAAAGTGACCTAGCAGTTGAGACTAGTTGAGTTAGAGTCTAGATCTCTGGTAGCCTTAAATTACTTATAAAATTCTATAAATAATAATTGTAGATCTACATACAAAAATAATGCTAAATTTTTAGATCTATTAGATAATTAGTATTAGATCTACTAGACTATACTATATAGTCTGGATTAGTTAATATACTCATAATTCTGACAGTACTGTAAATGGTTAATCTAAAACTAATTGTAATCGTCTAATAATATAGAATTCTAGATCTAGATAGATCTATCATGATATCATCTGTAGTGAAAAGATTTTTAAGATACTAAGATTAAAATTAAAATATATCTTATAATCTAGATCTGTAAAAAAAATAATTTGTTAATTGTTTATTTCTAAATCAAAAAAATAATTAGATCTATATCGTTCACAAAAACTTAAATGCACCATGATCTTCATTGAAACTCGTGATTGTAGATCTAGATCTAGAATCTATTTCTAGCATTTAAAAAAAAAAAAGAAGAAGAATTTATATCTCCTATGACGCTATAAACTCCAGGAAGTTAAATTGTCGGGAGAAATCATTTATTTTAAATACTTTTCTTCCTTATTTTTTATCTGTCTAAACATTTATTAAAAACTATAAACTAGGACATTTGCTTAAAAATAAATTACTTAAAAGATAATGTTTTAGACAATTTAATGAAAAGCTACATAAAATTATATACATCTAGATATATAATCTAGAATAGATACCGGTATAGAATGTTTCTCGAACTTTAAAAGAGACACTCCCTTACAAAGGTCTCGTCCTTCTTATCTTATATAATACAGACGTTAATTCAAAAAAAGATGATTACGTCTTACGCATCATGCATTTAGTCATGCATATTAACCAATGACTTAAATTCTGCAAAGTCACTGGTTTTCCTGGCTAGCTCGGGCAACCCATTCCATGCCCTAATAGCACTATGGAAGAAGGAGTATTTGTACACATTTGTCCTAGCAAATGGGACGAGGAATGTGCCTTTATCTTAGTGTCCTTCAGAGTATTTTATTAAATTTTGTTTTTGTATTTGAAGATTATGGTTCAATGTTTTATGTATGATTGCTACTTTACTTTTAAGTCTTCTATCCTGAAGGCTTTCTAAATTTAGTGATTTTACTATAGGTATTACTCTAGTCAAATGTGAATATTTGTTTGTTATGAATCTCACTCCTCTATTGTGTCTGTTCCAGTTTCTTAATGTTTTCTTGAGTTGAGGGGTCCCAAACGGAGGATGCATATTCTATTATTGGCCTAACCAAGGTTAAATAACATTTTAGTTTTATGTTCTTATTTGATTTATAGAAATTTCTTTTAATAAACCCTAATGCTTTGTTTGATTTTTTAATAGTTTCATCAATATGTGAATTCCATGACAGTTTTTCATTTATTATAACACCTAGGTGTTTTGCGTTTTTAGTTTTTGTTACTGGTTTGCCATGAATAAGATAAGTGGAATTAATTTTTGTTACTTTTAACAACTGACATTTTTCTGGGTGGAAAGACATAGTATGCTCCAATTTAATCGAATTGATTCCCATTTCTGTAATTCATCTAATTCTCTTTGTAAAATATCTGTATCTTGTGTTGTTTTTATTGTTCTATATATTATGCAATCGTCTGCAAATAATCTAACTTTTGTTCCTGAAATAGGCCTAATGCAATTTGGTAAATCATTTATGTAAATTAAGAATAGTATTGGACCTAAGACTGTTCCTTGTGGTACACCTGAGTTTACTGATATCGGTGTTGATTTAGAGCCATTTATTATTACAGTTTGTTCTCTCCCTATCAGAAAATCTTTAATCCACTGATGCAATGGACCATTAATGCCCAAATAATCTAGCGTCCACTGACGCTAAATCCAACTCTAGCAAAACCGCTAAAAATAAACTAATGATAGTAATATTTATTAGCGACTTATTGAGTTATTCAGTGCTACTTTTGAAGAAGTGTATATATATCTGGACAATATAGCATTCTAAAAACCTTTTTTTTTTGTAAGATAGGAGTCATTGCAATTCTCTCTGTCTGGTAGATGTTATTTCTCCCACACCCATTCAACTTAGAACATTTATTCATTGGCACAAACAATTAATGAATCAATTTAAATTATTTTAAAAAAAATTAACTGGTATACCGACAACGTAAAATAATTCTTCGGTATTCAGATATGTGGCTATAAATATTCTTTTACACCCATTCTCGTATACGTTTAAACTTTAAACTATTTATTGTAGGCCTACCTAACAAAACATCAAAAGAGGGAAATAACTTCTCCTTTTGTTGACAGATGCAGTTGTACATGCGGAGTTCTTTCCTTAGATAATTTTTTCGTGAAAGTTATTTTCTGTATGTTTTGATTTAAAGGCTGGAAGAAAATGCTCTGCTTCTGATACAATACGATGCGGACCATACGGTGATATAGACTTTGAAGTAACCTAGAATTTAAGGTAAGATAACGTTCATAAATGTCTAGCAATACACTTTTTACATGGATGAATGTCCATATTGTAAATAAGGATTTTGTATTGATTAGGCTCTACTGTTCAATAAATCTTCATATTTTGTCCATGGTTTGAAATTATAGTGATCACTGCCGAGGATAGGGGGGGGGGGGGCTGTGGACAATATATGTAGGCCTAATTATTGTTTAGCTCAACACTGTTATTATTCCCCTTTATTTGAAAAATTAGCTATAATGTATGGTTTGAAAACAATGTGTAGAGAGATAATATGATTATGAAACACCGAGTCTCAATGCAATGCCCCTATAACCTATGTCTTGTATACACTGGCTTTTAGACAAAACATCACTTTTGATATTGGTGCTATGTTCATTTGTGTGGTCACTCCTGCAATTTGTGTGTAAAATGTCCCAAATACTTAATCTACCTGATTTTATTAGCTTGGAAATCTTATTGTGTTTCTGTGTGTGCGTGTGTAAAAAAAAAAAGGATGTGATAAGATTTTTTTTTCAGTAAGTATAAAGCAAGATTTTTTTTCAGTAAGTATAAGGCAATATTATTTTAAAGTTCTCAGCCTTTTAATGCTGCGACGCTTTTTGCAATTTCCCACTATAAGGCACACTGTTATAAATTACAATCATAATGCACATTCTGATAGAAATCTACTAAGCTTTATGTCTAATCATGAAACACTTTCATTTATTCTTATAGCTAAATTATAAATAAATAAAAATTTATCTCTATGGCTTGCATTTATTTACTTTTAAATTTCATAATCGCCACATTCATCTTTTATATGCCTACTTATGTCAAAATTTGAAAAGCATGGCTCGAGCAACTGTATTCTTTATTGCTACAAAATTGTTGCGACAGTTAGTGAAAAAAAAAAGCCAAAGTCATCGTGAAGGTTGAACTTGTTTTTGTTTTAGCATATCGGGAATTCTAGAGCTATCTTTGCACGATTAGAACAGTGATCTTCTGTCTCTACTGTTGTATTTAAAAAGTTGTAAAATCCCTTTTCGCAAATAGGAAAGGCCCGTCAGTGAAATGGCATATAAAGCCATCGACTTTTCCGTTCGATATCGAAATATTTCAAAGGTTTTCTGATGCTTTACGCATGAACCTTTTTTATTATTGCATCCTGCGCATCGAGCCTTGACCTCCATGACTATGGCGACGGTGCCTATCAAATACTCATATATATATATATATATATATATATATAAAATACTTTTGTCCGCCCCCCCCCTTTTTTTTTCCATTTTTGACACGTGATCAAATAGTTGACTGACAACGGCATTCCATGCGCAAAGACTTAAAATGCTTCTGGACTGAAAATATAGATTTCACTTTTCTATCTTTCCCCGTTACCACCCTTAAAAATGATTTTACATTTATTTGTTATCACTCTGACGTCGTAACGCTCTATCACCCAAGAGTTTTTTTCACCCTCAACACACAAAATAATATAGTTATACCTATATTTAAAAGTTTTTTTATAAATTTTTTTTTACAACAAAATCACTTATTCAGTCATATTTGGCTTTATATGAACAAACAAAAAAAACCACAGGGAAGAGATGACAACTCTTTCCACACAACAGTCTCTTTGAGAATGCAGAATCTTCTGGGGTGTCAGGTCACCGTTCATCATCCGTGTAAGCTGCTCAGTACGCATGTCAGACATAAAAAATAAATACAAAAAAAATTTGTTTAAATTGCAAAATAATAGCAATAATAATAATGATGTAGATAATGACGTTACTACTTGTTACAATGATACAAAGTGACACTAGGCACTCCAATAATCTAATTAGTTTAATACTTGACACTAGAGTAATTCAATCAGTTCAGTACTCCACAATATACGGTATGTCCTTGTAATGTCAAAGTACACAAGCAACGAGAAAGTACTCAAATACTCCAATAAGTTTGATACTAGACAATATATAGATCTGGTAGTCCAATCAGTTAAGTAGTCCACAATAAACGGTATGTCAAAATACACAAATAACGAGAAGGTACTCAATCCATTTAGTTTGATATAGTCGACTTGAAAAATAGCAATAAGTAATCCGTGTATAGTTCAATGTGTTGTCTACATTGACAAAAGATGCTGAAGCACAAAGTTTTATTGAGATTCTTTCTTGAATATATTACTGACTATAACAAAATAACTTCCATGTGTAACAGTCACAATCGTGTGTAGAGGTCAACCAGTGAAAAACAAAATGCAGGCTCTGGCTAGTTCAATGACAATGACCTTCAATTGCATACTTGTTTTTGCTTGAATAGTAACGTGTTGACTCACTGGTTACAATTTAAAATAGCAGGCTGAAGTTGAAATGTTATTATAGTCCCCCTTATTAACTTGTACTTGTAGAAAAAAAAAGCTTGACAGTTTCTCCATGTTCCCAGTGTGCTCCAAATTATAAACACTTATTATGTGACACACAAACAAATAAAGTTTGCTTTGTATCCAACTTTAGTAGTAGACTTCTTCTTCTTCGTTCTCATTGTTATGTTGGAGTGTTCAGATGAGTAGACCAATACATGAGATGAACTGCGCAGTGGTTTCCAAATCAGGGAGCTCTCCATATAGTTTCCTTTCTATTGTGGTGATTTGGGGCCAATGTCTTATACGGGCCTCATGGTATACAGAGCAGTTTTGGAGGACGTGGTCTGCATTCTCTGGTGATACTTCACATGGGCAGATTTCACTGGTTATAATTTTGAGCTTCCGGTACATGTGATGTCGCATTCTGTTGTGTCCGGTCCTGAGTTGAAAGATTAGACGTTGGTCTTGTCGGGATAGCTTATAGTAAGCGTCATCTTTCTTGTGATTTGGATGAGAGCTCGTCTATTTCTCATTTATTTTATTTACGATTAGTAGTAGACAACTGGCAGGTATAATAGATAATATACCTGACCGGACGAGCCCCCATTTATGTCAGGGGTTCTTTTCTTAGCTTGTCTTGTCTTTGACTTGGCTCGTAGGGGTTTACACAATTACTCAATTCCTATTAATTAATACTTGTTACACAAATACTTGTTACACAAATAAGAACAATTACTACCTGATACACTTTAACTCCAACTCAGATCTCCATGGAAATGCAAATAATACTTATTAATACTTAATAAGCACACAATTATATTAACTGTCAGTAAATAATACATAAACAATAGGTCCAGGATGCGACTGTCCAACCTCACTAACTTAATAAACTCTCTCTTACATTCAACGAAGACTTAACCATTCAGTTCTAAACACGTGCAAGACTGTTCACATTCACAACCTGGGAATACATATACAAGGGGATATAACTATCATACCAAAATATAAAACTAACATTCACTCTCGCCATATCTCCCCCTGACAGTTAGCCACACTGAGAAAACTATAGTTTGACCGTTAAAATCTTTCGATAAAAAAAATTTGCTAGAGAACGAGAAAATCTTTATCTTGAACGGGACAATACTCTTTCCGCATTCTTTGAAGAGTTTAATAAATTAATGTTCAGGAAAAGTGAGCGCATCTTAAGTGTAGATCTAAAGGTCTATCGTTGGAAGGAATACAATTAAATGTTCCATTGGTTTTTTTCTAACATTCATTAGTTATTAGGAGAAAAACAATAGCTTTATTATAAGTTGTGTGAAGGATAAATTGTCTTAGAAAATATTTTAAAAAATGTTTTTCGTGTTTTTAAATACATTTTATTTCATGTTGTGAATGTTTAATGCTTCCTTTATACGTTATTATTATACATTGTAATCAGTGCTTGTACCGCCACCTTTTTCAATGTGGGGAAAAAGTATTACTTTTCTTGTATTTTAACGTTTATTATTAATTTATTTGTTGCACTGAATGTAATTAATTTGTGTTAAGAATGGAATAGAGTTTAGAAAATTTCATTCTGCTATGTTGAAAAGGGCAAAAATTATATCTCTTTAAAAACATTGCTTATCAAGGCTTCCCTTGTTTTGTACATATTTATATTTTTTTCCCGAGATATAATCTATGAAAATCTTAAAGGAAACAAAATTCCTTTGTCCATGTTTTGTCAATTTTACGGATATTAAATAACCAGAGTTGGCTGCAACAATGGCCAACACTACTCTTTTAATATAGTATAGTAATATAGATCTAGATCTAGCTTATTCGGGTTGTAACGCCGATAGATCAATTCAAAAACGCAAAAATGGTAAATAGATCTTGATCTAGTTAGATCTACTTATATGTATTTTTTTGTATTATCATTATTACGGTCTAAGTGTAAAATTATATTTAAAATTCCATTCAGATGAGAGCTATCTAGACGATTTAGAAAGAAATTTGCTATGTGAAGTTAGTGACGTGTACGTTTTTTTAATCAGTTACACTAACTCACTAACACTCCTTACTACTAGCAGTATCGTTTTGCCACGTCTAAAATAAATGTTTAGATCTATCATCTAGTCTTAGAAGTTGATGTCTCTAACGGCCATGCATCATATTCTAAAGACTACAGTTAAATATAGATCTAGACTCTAGTATCTAAATAATCTAATATTCTAATAGAGTTAGAGAGTATAGATCTATAAAATAAGAAGATAATTACTAAAATCTAAATTAAATATCTGAATATCTCTTACTAAACATTATGATTTACTTTTTTTTATCATAATAATTAATTAATTATATTTATGATTATAGATAATAAATACCTGGGGGGGGGGGGGCAAGTTGACAAGTAGTAAAATAATGTGATAGAAGTGTTTGAAGGGTCTCCATGTGCCTTGTTTCCCTACTTAAACACATATATACATTAGGGTTTATTCAGACCTAAAACTTCTTTAAAAACTCTTACCATTTTAACTGTTTTGTTTTGAAAAAACATTTTTGGAAATTTATGTGCATAAATTATGCAAATTAGCTTGGCTTATTTTAGTAATTGTTAATATTTCAGATGGATTCCATAAGATTGTAGTAGTTCATTCATTTCTCACTAATAATATATATATATATATAGTTTTGTGTATGTAAAGTAATTAGTTTAAATTGGTTTGGAATTTTTTAGTAAGAGAAGTGCATAGTCTGGAAATAGTGCTGTGTCTTTTTGGCACAAGACATGCTAAAATGCTCCATCTTAAGAGGGTTAAACCAGGGGCTCATTACTCATCCAGGTGAAGAAAAACTCAGAATCCAAACTTTCTTTACCTTCTCAGAAATTGGAAAGTCATCTGGAATCAACTCTGATTAAAAATGAGGAACCCTGCTACCTATTTGCAGAACCTGTTATTCTGATGATAACTAAGGTGACCAGATATTTGGGTAGTGAAAGCGGGATACATGTCGATCATCGGAACATTGCTCTCAACAACTTATATGCTATATCAATACATCATAATGTACACACACACCCACAATTTACACAATGAATATTCAGAATAACTTAAATTATTGAAGACTTTCTGAAACGTTTTTCCAAGATAGAGCATCTTTCTGTGCGTTAACCTGTGGAATAGGCAGCTTCTCTGTCTAAAATGCACAGTACTTGGCACAAGTTTTGTAAACGTTTACGATTGTCACTGCTACATCACTTTTTTTTTAACCAATTCCCTTCATCCAAATAGTAAGTCGCATGCATACTTCTTTGAGAAGCAGAAGATACCTCAAGAGCCCTGACATTCTGTTCCTCAATAAAGAGAACTGTTACATGGAATATTGACATATACAATTCAGCACGCTGGTTTTCAAAGAGACTTTTCATTATGGTGGGACATTTCTCTTGTGAAAACAAATTTGATTTCAAAGTAGGATATTAAATAGTCTATCCAACGAAGGCTTCGAAGGTTTTTAAATGGAGACTTACTTGGAGCTTCCATTTAAAAATTACAATCTCATTCAGATGTTTTTTTAAATTAACACAGGTGCCTGCTATGCAGCGAACATGAAATAAGAATCCAGAAGAAAATGCCACAAGGCGGTTTTCTAAAGCATGACATTGGTCACTTTTTTATTCACACGATCATTGGCCGTCATGCCTGGGCATTTTATGAAAAGCGTGATAGACAATCCAAAGCGGGACTGTTGCGTCTAAATCAGGACGTCTTGTCACCTCAGTGATAACTAATTGTATCAGTTATTTGCCATTTCTTTAGACTCATCAGCTGCTTGAAGGTACAGAACTGTTTACAACAGTGACCTAACAAAATAGCACATACTTATATAAGGTCTTTACCTTCTTCAATACTAATATATCTAAAAGTATGAAATATTTGCAGAGAAAGAGAATACTTTAAATGCATAACTTGGTGACCCTGTTCAAGGGTTAGGTATAAGATGATGTGTGTGTTACACATGTGCTATATAGTATAAAAAGAAACCTTGATTATCTGCGGCATCTCTCTTTGATCCAACCAGGGCGTCTCTAGAGATGGGAATGACGCCATCTTTTAAAGTTCGGGTTCGGTTCTGTCAAATTTAAGTTTGGTTGATGACATCAAGAATATAAACACTGCCTTCCTTTTGTTATGATACATTCTTCAATCTTTTCCATGACAAAAATCAGCAGTTGTTTCTTCTTAAATGGTGTGTAAATCTGACCAGAATGGAAATATCTTTGCATGCTTTTGAAGTGCACTTTGGAATAAAAAAAAAAAAGATATATTTTGAAATTAGTCATTTTAGCTTTTTAAAATTCTTGCAAAAATGTTTGCCTATTTTTATTTTAAGATATTCAAAGTCTTTCCTGTTAAATGACTGGAAAGTCACGAAAACATTAAAATAAAAAAGAAACTATTGGTTCTATTCATATTTTACAATTTCTAAAGTATTTCTTGCAAAATTAATGAAAATATTTTTTTCACATTATTTTGTTTACGCTATTTTACTAATGGTAAGCCCAGGTTTTTTATCATTTCTTGAGAATGTTCCTCAGAATAAAGGCTCTAAAGCCACAGTAACCTATGAGATAAACCATGTTTGTTCTACAACTGAAGGTGGCAAACGTAAAACTTTTCATTTTTACTTTTTTTTTTTTTTTTTTCAGCTGGACATTGAGTTGATGAGTCGCTATGTTTCACCAATTAATCCTGCTGTCTTTCCCCATCTCACAGTTGTGCTACTTGGCATTGGAATTTTTTTCATGGCCTGGTTTTTTGTGTATCCTTAAATTATTGTTTAAAAATCCATAATTTCAATATATTATAATATATTTGTGTAAATTCACTTTTATTTTTAAATTTTGCAGAAACAGTCTTATTTTGAAACGATACTTTTGTATCTGTAATTTTTTGAATTACCAACCAATAGTGCTAAAGAAAGTTCCATTTTTTTCATTTGGTATTATATTGCTTAACTTCTCCATCACTGCCCCTTTTCCTGGATCCACGGAGAGTTTTAAAGCATAAATATTACATATAATCTCTACTAAATTGATCAATTAAATTTCAATACTACACAAACTACAAAAAAAAAAAGAAGCCAGAGTTAAGTTGTTAGTTAAAAATAAACAAAATTTTCAAACCTAACATCATTATTTTCTTAAGTAATCTGGACTGAAAAATCCTAAAATACTGCTGAAGTAATCATTAGCAACATGCAAGATTCTCCATAGCCTTCTATAATTTAAAAACAAAACAACCCAAAGAAAGCTGTCAATATTGATTTCAATTGTTTACCCAGCCAAATAACATGTTGCAGTGAATGCCAAAAAAAGATGCTGACCTTATCTTTTATGCTAGCAAACTGTACCAACAGGCTGAGTCACAAACACCAACATAGCCCTCTGGCCTGAATAGCACTTAGCTGTTCATTTAGATCAGTGTTTCCCAAACTTTTTTCTTAATGGAACACTTTGCACATTTTGAGTATTTAGCTGAACACTTTAAAATATTTTTTAGAGAGATTAATTCATATGGTGGCCTACTAGTTAATTATTCCAGTAGCTTGGGGAACAACTATAAATATAATACTATTCAGGCCTTGTGGATCACTAGGGTTCTGCGGAACACTGTTTGGGAAACACTGATTTAGATATTTATTTAACCTGTCCATGGCTTTATAAATTTATATGTAAACATATAAAGGAAAAAGAAACTTTTTACCTCACATTCACACATTGAAATGCACTATTGTTAAATGAATTTCCTCAAGTAAAGGTTATACAATTTTTTTTTAGTTCTGCATATTTTATTGAGAATTACTGAATTAAGAAGAAAGTTGCAATCTGCATTGAGAAATTTATTCCTTAATTTATATCAGCTATGAGGTAACCAGCACAAAATTTGCAAGAGATCTTAAAAAGGAACTTGTGGTATCTCTGGTGGCATCCATTTTTATGGGCTTTGGAGTTTTGTTTCTTTTACTTTGGGTTGGAATTTACGTCTGACACATGATTCTGGCTGTGTAAGCATTCTTTTTTATAACCATGTTTGATTAATTCCTTATCATCCAGTTGATTTAACCTATCTCACATAAATAACAAAAACAATGTTAATAATTGTTTTAGTTTTTAGCAGTTATTAGTTTTGTATGATATGTCTGTCACATTTATATCTAAAATAACTATTGAAAATGTGAATTTTCCATATTTGTAGCATTTCAAAGTTTACAAGCAGCAAGATCAACTTTGTTCTTTGTCAAAATATTTTTTTAACAAAATAATTAGTACTGAGATTGAAGTTAGTTTGAAATTCAGCTTCTTATATCCACACAAATTTCCTATGAACTTGTTTAACCCAAAAAGGTTTTGTTTCATTCCTCAATGTGGACAATTCAACCATTAGAAATGATAAGTACCATTATAATAAAATAATTTAAAATCATCGTGCCAAAATTTTCATAACCTTCCTTTTCATCTGAGATGAACTGCGATTTGCTTCAGGATTGGTAAGAAACTGTTGAGTGACACTTAGACACATCCTCCCTCATCCTACCCAGCTAGGGACACTCATACAAGATATACTTACTTAACTGTTTCCACTTAATAGGAAGTGTAGTTTGGCTGGAAACTGGCAAAATATGCACATCTGGGGCAGTGTCCTTTGAGCTATCATTGATTGCTATGGCCTGTTTTAGCCTTAACTCACTCTTTTTCTATTTCTTTGTCTTAAAGGCTTTTTCTTAATTCAGATTCATTGAAGCTACATTTTATTTTCTTCTGGTTGGTGGGATAAATACATCTGAGTCTGTGTAAAAAAAATTCTGCTTTCAGATCAGTAATTGTAGTTAAAAAAAAGCTATATATAAAACGCATATTTAAGTAAAGTAAAGTTCCCCTTTCAGACCATGTGGTCTATAAGGCAGATGATGTAAAGGTCATCTGTTTCTGTGTCCTATGGTTAATTAGGGTGTCATGTGGCCAGCACAATGACCAACCACCTTAACTTTCCCCCACTAATGTCAGGTACCGTTACCCATTATAGCTGGGTGGACTCACAGGCGCCCTTAAGATTCCAAAATTAAAAATCCCAATTTTTATCAGGATTCAAACCCAGAACCCTCTGGTTTGGAAGCCAAGCCCTTTACCACTCAGCCACCACACCTCCAAAACACATATTTAACCAAGTTAAATCATCTATTATACAAATGGAAAAGTATGATTTTGCTTCTTATTTAAAAAACAGAATTGGGTAGCATGTTTTCTTTTTACAAAGTTTATATCATCTCACTCTGTCTGTTAAATAGGTTTTAACACATTATTTCTCCCATACTCAAGTTGAAACTGTGCACAATTATTAATTGGCAAGACATGAATCAAAAATAAAAGTAACAAATTGGTCAATTAAATACTGATAATTATTTTGTTTGATACCAACAAGGGAAATCAATCCTTTGGTAGTTACAGATCTGGCAAAGTATGTACCGGGTATTGTTTCATCTTCTTTGTTATTGAACATGTCATTTCTCCCACACCCATTCACGCATCAAGTTGAAACAGTTATTTTCTGTTCCTAACAAAATAAAATATAGCCATATAGGTTAATTATGCATTTTTTGACAGTAGCAGATCATTGTGGGGTCCAATAGCTGTATTAATCCTGTTTCTAATCTCTTCATTTGTGATGCAATATTTGTAAGAGATACCTAGAATCTTTCTATAGCATCTCAAGTCTATTGCTGGGTTCCTTTTCCCGATATCTATTGTAAGCATATAAGAATGTGACCAGAACCTGGGCGTGCATCAGTCTAATTTTAGTGTTGAGGGCTTTACCTTTCCAGATTGTTTTGAGTTTTGCAAAGGCTGCTGTGGACTGTTAAATTTTGACCAGAAAACCTTTTTACATCTTTAATCAATTGCTAGTGTGAAATTAAGCCCTCTTGTTTGTATCTGAAGTATATACACTATATGATTATCATTATACTAACTTTTAACAATCTGGTAGTGTATTTAGATCTATAAAATGCTTTTTAAGTTATAATTATTTTATTTTTCAGGTAAATTGTTATTGGTTTGAAAGTTGATGATGGCTGTGTGATTGGATTTTTATGTACCAGTATGGTGATTAGAAATAAAGTACTGAATCACATTGGTCAAAATTTTTTTTAGTGTTGACTTCATTGCTACTTAGACGTACTAACATTTCTAGATATTTTTATAAAGCTTATATCACTCTCTCTGTCTGTCTTGTACATTATACACATTATTTCTCCCAAGATGAAACTTTGCACAATTATAACCAGTGTATTCATTAGTGGTAATTACAAGGTTCTTACAACCTTTGTGAAGATGAATTCCAGACCTTTTGCAAACATTTTTTACCCAGATTCTCTAACAGTAAATTGGATGGCTGTGTTAGGTATGTGCTCTGGACTGTTGTCTTGGGTTTGAACCATCTTTGCAGTCATCCCACACTGTCCTGTGGGAGGCTTGGGCTTGAAACATTCGAAATGTTAAAAAAAGTCACTAATATTATACACCTATGCAACTATTTTATATACATATACTAGCCATATGTTACCCGCGGGTCTTAATTTGCATATCACTATCGATATAGTCATAGAGTGTTTTGTAAACAATTAAACGAAATAATTATGAAATAAGTATAGCGAATGCGTGAACGTAAAAATGGTATGAATGGAGCTATCAAAATAGCTAATTGACCTAAAATTCAGAGTTGCCTACAAGTACGCATCTTGCGTATTTTGTACGCAGATAGACACGAAAATACGCGAGCACAGTTTATCATCTGAAAATGCGCATTTCCACATCAACACCCACCCCCCCTCGAAAAAAAAGTAGTTCTTGCTAATCCTATATAGATCAGTGCATCAATGCCTGGAAATGGACTATTCTTAATTAATCTACCACGAGATAGTACCGCTTTTTTTTTTTGCGCGCTCTGACGCGCGAGGATTTAAATCTTTACTAGATCTTACTGATCTAAAGCGTTCCTTTTGGTTAGATTAGTTCTTATCTAGACTTAGATTTAGTCTAGAGATATTTCACGATGTCAGGCACCTTTAATAGAATTTACGTAACTCTAGATTTAGATCTAAGACCCAAATATATATCAAGTCTAGATTCTAGATCTTAAGATGTGACCATGTGTTTACTATACTTAGATTTAGAACTAATCTAAACGAAATTACACCTAATAATAGATTTAAACTACTGACTAGATCTTGGTCTAGTAGCTCAAGGCTCTGGATATCTGTAACTAGATCTAGATCTACTTAAAAGCAGCAATTTTTGTCATCTTATAAAGAGATTTATTGATCTCATCATTTATGGAATTAAAAAAACATAGTTGACGAATTTTCAAGATTCCCGTTTGCATACGCCTGTTCTGGTATGTCGGCTTCAACAGTAGCTTAATCAGATGTCTAGATAATTTATTTGGACTATTCGGAATGCCTTTATACACGCTGATAGAGGCACCTCATTCATGTCAAGAGAGGGTGTAGGAATTTTTACACGAGAGAGGGGTGGCCACAAGCAGGACGACCCCTTATAATAGAAGAAACTCAAGTAGAAAGGCTATAACCCTGGCTTTAAAAAATCAAGGACTCCGGTTTCCAAATGGGAGCAGGTGTTAAACCAACCAGGAAAAGTGTTAAAAAAAGGGAGCCCGTGCATCAAAATATGACGATGGTACAATAGCTGTGGACAATCACATGCAACCCACAGTATGCCATTGTAAGACTATACGAAAAAATTTTTTTAAATTTTACATCACAGTATTTCAGCACAAATGAACATTTATACTTAATTTAAAACGTTTAACTGTTTACGCTCGAGCATAATGTTCTGGAACTAGCTTCTTACTAGTTATCTTTGTGACTGCTTTCAAATTACAGTCAGTCAGTATCGACCTGTTCTTACACTTGTTTATTAAAAAACAGAAAAAAAATGTATGTGCACAAAAATAATATGAAAATTTAGCAGCTAACTTTTTTAAAAGTGAGAATACAGCTTCTGTCACCCATAAAACTCCCACGGAATAACTGAATAGAGCTTCTCTTTTGAGTTCGTAATTTGCTTGAAAAATGTCCTTTACAGTTGAATCAGCTTCTGCATCAAATGCTGAACTAATTCCAAGTTCTTCCACAATCAAAGAATTCAAATAAGTCTTGTAATTTTCAACCATTTCACTTTTTAACAAAGGAAAATGAACAAATAATTGATTTCACTTGCTTGCCTGGAGAAACGTAAAAAGCTTTGAAAAGATTTAACATGCACATACATTTCATGAGCAATACCGGTACTTCCACTATTCATTAGAAATATTATCAAAGTCACAGTCTATGTCCTTCAAAGAGCATAACTAAGTCTTCCTTGAGATCCCATATTCATCTTAATACCTTGCCCATGCTAACCAAGCGGACACTACTGTGGTACCTACCAAACATCGAAACGTTTAGTTTCCGTATCTTCAAGTACTTCTCGGAACTGCCAGTGGTTAAAGACCCTGAGCTCTGATAAGTTTCATCCCTGACATCCTTGGTAAATAATACGGTATTTTTTTTATAATCAATGCAGCTTTAGGCAAACTTTCCAGATATTGGTTTTTAACTTATTAAAAAACCTGTTTTTCTCAGTCAAATCACAGGTTCCATCAGCTGTTACACTTGCTATGTTGTTCCAAGACTATAAATTAGTTAAAAACAGTTCTTTAAAGCATTGAATAAATAGTGGCCCGAGTTTGAATCTTGAATTGGATTTTTTTCGAAATACTGCAAATAAAAATACTTAATGACATGTAGAGAAAATGTCTTTTTTTTTTTTTTTGGCTGAATTTTTTAAAAATTTATAATTTGTAGGTATCCGCGGGCCGCATGTGGACCACAGGCCGTTCTTTGCCCACCCCTGTCATAGACAATAAGAAACAAAGTCAAAGTTTAAAATGCTTTTTTATTTTTCCTTTTTTTTTTTTTTGTTGAATACATTTTTTTTTCAAACTGTTTTAAAATAACACAAAGGTACGTGAACCAAAAAAATCACAAAGATACAATACAAACCCTTGAAATAATGGACATAGAGGAACTGACATATGGCAACTTACAAAGCTGCAAAGAAAAGGTGTTTTCAAATGTTTATCTGGTTAAAAAAGAAAACAACAGAAAAACAATGTTGTGTATTGTCTAGATTATTAACAGCTGGGGATAGATTCTTTGTACAGGGTTGCTGTTAAATGCATTTTATCAACTTGGAAAACTGAAAAAATGTAAGCAATTTTTTTTATAACAATATGTTAAGTGAAAAGGAACGACACTTAATTGTCAAAAACATTGACATTTTAATCCAAACAAATATTGTTTTAGTGACACCAGACAGTGACAAACAAGAATTTCCTGAGTACAGATTCTTTCTCTCACAGTTCTCTACAAAAGATGCCATCGCAGAGGCAATTTACTGACAAAGGAATATGCTATCAATCATGTTAGCTATTTAAAAAAAAACAAACAAACAACGGCTTTACTTAACAGGGGACAGAGCTTCCCCTGGTTGATTACTAAGATATTTAAAAAAAAAAAAAAAATTAACTGAGGAGCCAAATAACCTCAGAAAATAACATTACGTGTACAGTTTCTATACACAAATAGGACAATTTGACAAATAAGGACACTGTCAAGTCAATGGAAACAGTTAAAACAAGCTAGGACAAGTGAGGAATGGAGATTTTGTCATGACTAGTGTAGAACAAAGACAAATGTTTTGAACAACTGATTGTCAGGGAAGTAAGAAAGAAGCATAAGACTTCTGCAATGAGATGTTCATGGAGTCACATAGAATATGCTGCTGCTGGGCACTTGCAGTTCAAGTAGAGAAAGGAACACATAGTTAAACATGGAGTTCACTGTTACATTTAGGATGGCAGAAACAAATGCATGTCACCATTAGCTGATTGCCTTTTTCACAAGGAAACTTCTTTTGAAAATAAAAAAACAAACAAATAAAACTGAAGTTTAAAAGTAATGAGCAATATATAATAAAATATATATATATATATATAATTATATGATCCAAAGGCAGTACATGGGGCATATACTAAATCACATAGAAATATGGAACTGGGATACCCATTTGTAAAAAGACTTTAAAAGTGATACTGTCATTTTGTTTCATAGCATTTTGAATTATAGGCCTATATTTCAAAGCAAGCACTAGTAATGACAAACATAGATTTTTTACCACAGAATATAAATTTAGTTCCATACTTTAGGTTAGAACACTTAACACACTAAACTCGCACAAATAAAGGTTTAATAATAATAATATTTATAATAATAAAAAAAAACAAATACTTTTAAAAAAATATATACAATAATTTTTATTAATAAGCCAAACCAGTTCAGTTTAAAAAAATGTGTGTTAAGTACACTTCTACAGATTTTTTGTAATTTGTTGTTTTTTTTTAAACAATAGATCAAAATGATGGCTGCAATGTTACAGATAAGACATTCTATAGAACAAATCCATACAATGGTAATAACTAGATTAATAATTTCTGAAAATCAATCTTCTAAAATCTTTTTATTAAAAAATTTAATTCACGAAAGAAAAAAAAAAGAACAGAACAAACTAAAAGCACAAATGGCACCCCAGCATGAGATATGCTAAAAAACTACAGGAGAAACAACAAACAGCAAAAACAAAAAAATAATAAATGAAACGTTGACAACAAGGAACCAACCGACCGACGAGAACTGCTTGCTGGACACATGGACAGTGGAGAAGAAAAAACAAATGCACGATGGGACGTAGTACGGACGCACGACGACGCCACAGGGACACAGGAGACACACGCCATGTCACGCCAGACGCCAACGTGATCTCTACATAGAGAAGAAAAAGTAAAACAGTCAATAAACACACACACAAAAAAAAAGTACAATATTTAGCAATGACAACAATAAACAAACAGGTGCATTTTTAATACATTAAATTTTATTTATTTATTGAAAAATGAGTACTAATTGGATGTAATGTTCATATCAGATAAAGCCTCCACATATAAAAAATAATAGTAAACAACATTAATACTATTAATTGATATTAAGCATGCAGTATTTAGTGTACATTACCAAACTAAACTACAATATTTCAGAAAACTGAACTGCACAACAAATAACTATCCAACTGAAGTGCATTTGTTCTATTTGAAATAATGTATCACTTGAAATGGTATAGTCAAACTTGTTGTCTAATCTAAATAAATATAATAACTGCACAAGCGTATTTTGGTAACACACAACAAAACAATGCAGGAATATCAAGTCAAAACAATTTTGTCAAAAACATGAGAAAAAAAAAGGGTTATCTTATAATGGATAACAGGGTGCTATCATACTTTCTTAATGGCATCAAGCAGGTGTTTAAATTTAGCTAGAATTTTTCAGATGCCAATGTAAAAACTAAAACCAAACATTTGTCTAAATTTTTGCATAATTAAAATATCACAGAATTGAATTTCAATATCATTAAGTTACATCCTCAATGTATAAGGATCTATAGAAGTTATTTTAAAAAAACAAAATAATTAGATAGGCATTAAAAAAAATTGTGTAAAATAAACAACTGAAATTTAGTTTGTCACCTACTGGAAATAAAAAAAAAAAAAAAAAAGTTACTTCACAGAAGTAAAATAAGTGTTCACAATGATAACATAATACAACAGCTGAATTCATCACAGATTTGAGTAGAGTAAGATAGCACCATTTATCACCAAAATAGATTTAATGCTGCCCAAGAAGATTTAAAAATAGAATGATTGTAATCCCTCACCTTTCCCTCACTTCCTTCTTTCCAAACAACTTCAGTCTGTCTAGTAAGGCTTGCTGTCATTCTTGGGTCGCTTGAGCTGCACCTTGAGTCGCTTCATGCCGATCTGGAAGCCATTCATGGATTGTATGGCTCCTTGGGCAGACACAGGATTGTCATAACTAACAAAACCTGAATGCATAAATATATATATATTTCTCAAATGACAAGCCTTTAAGTTAATGACTTACAAGTTCATAAATCATTTGTCCTCAAAGACATGCATTGAGAAGTTCCTTTTATAAAAAGCTGTTCCACCTCTTCACTAAATATGCAAAAGAATTTTGTGTTAAATTTAGCATTCATTTGTTGAGTCATGTAATAAAATGAATAAATAATAATGGGAATATTTTTTATCAAAGCTACAAAAAGAAAAACTTGTAAAATACAAGAAGACAACACATTGACAAACATTTACATCAACATTTCTCAAACTGAGGGACATCCTGCTAGACTTTCTTATTGGGAGATTTTCATACATGGTAGAAAAACTATAAATAGTTAATTTTTTGATGTATCCAGTGCTCAAAATAAAGGCAGTGTTGATTTATGTTTTCTAAAATGTACATCATTTAATGCATTTTTGAACAACAGAATCAAATTTTCAAACTCTTTTGTAACACTAAATAATTTCAATATGAACTTTCACTGCAATTTATTATTTAGTTATTAACTAGCGGTAGTAAAGGAGACTTGATACGAAGATCAACTGACAGTCATTGAGATATTATTGAAAATAAAGATCAATTTTGTTTTTAATGGGTGTGTGTGGGGGCTTGATAAACACTGATTTACATTAAGACCAAAAGAATTATTCACTTACCAAAGCATTTACTTAGATTCGTTTGTTTATCTATAAATACTTTGGCTGAAATAATAGTACCAAAGGGCATAAACATCTGCATCAAGTCACCATCCCCAAACTCTTGGGGAAGATGATATATAAACAGATTAGCACCATCTGGGCCTGAAACAAAACAAAACAAAGGTCAAAATTTATTAGAATATTTTCTTTTTAAAAATATCTTAAGAAACAGATGTAAAATAAATATTAAATTTGAACGGATAAATTATACAAAATAACATGAACTGTTTATAAATAAAAGGACAAACATTTATTAAGGAAATACTGATATTTCTTTTTTGATTCAATTAAAAAAAAAACTATGAAAATTAGAGTAAAGTTGTTAAATGTGTGTCTCCTTTATTTAAACTCAATTTACTGAAGTCTGACAAATCACAAAAAAATGCACACCTTCTTGGTTCATACCTTCCTGCTGCTTGTTACCAACATTATTGTTAGCAGCTTGGAGCTGAGCAGCCTGTGCATTAAAGGCATTAGGAAAAGAAGCTGCAAATACAGTACATTTAATTATTGTAGTTTTCTTTTTTTTAAAAGTTGAAACAATTCATTCTAACTAGTCAAATGATGATAAAAAATATGTTAAAGCATAAAAAAATAAATTCTGATTACTTTTTAAATAGAAGTATTTCTAAATTGAGATTTTTTTTTTTTTTAAATTTGCAAAGCAATTTGAAGCATAGGAAAAAAGGAAGTGTAGCAACAACAAAGCTTTGAAATTAGGTGCTTGAAAGTATTTTAAAAAAAAATCAGTATGTTAAATCCCTTGACAATTATAACAAATTATAGACCAGCTCTAGAAAAGCTTGTGTAGTGAACTTTTTTACTTTCATTATTCAGGGATTTTAAACAGTTCATTCAGAGGAAAAAAAATAGGCTCTGGTAATCCTTTTTAATGCTGATGCACTAAATGTTATTTGAAATCCTCATCACTGACATAGACTAGGAATATATAGCACAAATCATACTACAGAATAAATACAAAGAAGTGATTTACCAGCATACTGTTGAATCCCTGAATAAGCTTGACTCAAAGCATCCATGCTGTTGGAATTATTGGTGCCAAAGCCATTCATATTACCTCCCATGCCACTGTTTCCCATATTGCCCAAGCCTGAGCCACCGCCCAAGTTTCCTGTTAGACACAAAAGTCGTAAGCCCTTGAAGTTGAACTTTCTTTAATTAAAAAAAAAACAACTATGCAAGCAAGATGATATTTATTATTTTTACAAGGTTTCACTTGCAGGCAATAAAAAAAAAGTTTTTAAACTATTCTTTTGATGACATTTTTGCAAGAAAAGAAATACATTTTTAAAACAGTACTTTGAAGCTCAAGTTATGTTTTGCATTCTCAAAAAAAAAAAAAGCAAAAAACAACAAACCTATAAGCATTTACCACAGCCATAAAAAGACTTTTGTAAATAGGAATTAATAATAATAGTGCACTACTAAAAACAAAAAGGCTTAATCTATTTTTAAAAAAAAGGTGGAGATGTCATTCATAAGTCAAATATCACCTTTGATAAAAAATACTCAACTAACAGAAAATAATTTGTGTAACTAAGGCAATGAAAATATTTTAAGAGTTTGAGCACAAATATATATATATATATAAATTTTTTTCCTTCTGAAGTTTCAAATTGTATTATGTGTCTAAGCATTAATCATGTGCAGCTGCAGGGCATGAGAGGCTATCACACTTTGTTAATATGTGCTTAGCTGAAAGCTTTACCATCAGATTACATAAAAAAAAAAAAAAAAAAAAAAGTAACTAGCCGGAGGTAATGAGTACATGAAAGGACAAAAGGATGACTACATGCACACACATATTAAGTTAATTTGCAAACAATTTCTTTGTTGTTTCTGTTTTTATTGATTCTGTAAAGACACTGATTAAAAGTTGATTTGACCTGGCCCCTAGTGCAAAGATCAACGCTGATGTTGCTGGTGCTTTACAATATAAAAAAAAAAAAAGAGTTTCCAATGCTACTAAGCATCTGGACTTTACTTCTTTCAAAGTGTATTTACCAAGAAGGTTGTTTTTTTAAAGGTTCTATTTTCTATTTTCATTAGATTGGTGTTCCAGATTGTAATGATAAGGTATAATAAGCACAAGACAATCATTTTATGTGCTTTTTTAATGTGTTCTATATAAACTTTAGTGAAAATATGAATAAATATTGTAAATTTTAAAGATATTAAATTGAATAATAATATATTTCCTTTTCCATGGTTGGTCGTTTTTCATTTTTTCATATAGTAGTGATATGGAAAATTAGCTCAATTTCAATTTTACGTTTTAAATACAGAGATGCCTACATGCCAATATTTATTTTAAGGGGCAATATCCTAAATATAAAAAAATTTAGCAATCCTAAAACTTAACACAAGACATTCAGAATATTCTCTAGAATATGTTAGAATGTTGCAGTTATTCCTGATTTCAAAATAGCACAAACAGAAAATTTATTCAAAAGAATTATGACAAACGTGAATTTAGACTTAGACCAGATGCAATGATTTGCTCGGCTGGGTCAGTGACATCTAGTTTTATAAAAGTAGATTTGTTTATACACAACTTCTTTACAAGTTCTGCAGACACTGGAACTATTTTCTCACATTTTCTTCTATCAAACCATTCTTTGTAGAGTCAACAATGAATGCTTGGGCATCCTTTACTATCATTATTCAAAAAATTTATGTAAGATTTTTGTTCAGACAGATAATCCTTATAAGTAACTCCTTTACTCTATAAAAAATGTAACAATTTTCTGCTAAGCATAGAGTCGAAAGTTTAATGAAGCATTGAAGCACACTCAGAGAGGGCAAATTGTTTTTTTTTATTCCATCCAAATGTGCAAAATAATTCCAAAGAAAAAGAGTTAAGATCATTAGCACTAGCAGTATTTATTATACATTATTCCCATACACTTAGAGGTTTGATTATTTTTTTTACACAAAAAATGGAAATCGTGTTAAAATACTTAAAAAACATTGCAAATGCAGAAAGAACAAAGCCACAACAACAAAACATGTTAGTGGTGTGTAATGCTTACCAAACTGATTTCCTCGTAATGCTTTGTAATTTGAGGGAAAAAGATAATTACATATTAGCTTTAGTATAGTTTTAAAAGCATATTTCTAGCCTTATACACAATTTCATATGTAAAAGATTACATCCCTCGGATTATCATTCTTAATAACTATCATGCATTTATTTTAATATTTTAGCCTTTTTACAATTTTAGTCACCAATTTTGACACAATTCTAATTTTTGAATTTTTTTCCCCTTGATATTCAAATGTTTTTGTCTTTTATGACTTTAAACATGATGCTGATCCACTGGTCTATTTTTCTCTCTCTCTCTCTCTATATATATATATATAAAGGTGTTTTTTTTAGAATGTATTTTTAAAAAAATGTATTTAAATAACTGACACAGTTATATCTGTTCTTTTAGGGATGGGGAAAATGATTTTTGACAACTGCTTAAGGGCTAAACACAATATACAAAACTTTTTTTTTTTTAAATAAAAAATAAATATATAAATTAGTAAAAAAAAATTAAACATTTGAAATGTAACAGTTACTGGTAAGTTGCATTAAGAAATTTTATTGTGACTATGATAATAAAATGATATTTTACTTACCATTGTTGCCAGGATTTCCCATTTGGCCAAAACCACCCAATGCACCTTTTTAAAAAATGTGAACATCATTTGTTAATTACAACACATTGAACAAGATTTTACATTGTACAGAGATGTAATATTTCTAACAAATATTCATATTTACAAAACTAAAAAAAAAATGTTCCTTAAAAGTAAGCAAAATAATTGTTCAAACAAATTGACTTGATCTATAGTAGAATTAAATGATAAGAATTTTATATCTTCAATTATTTTAGACTATAATTCTACATTTAGCCCAGACAGTTTTATCATGTCCCAATGAAAAGCAAAATAAATATAAATACTGCATTTACATTTTTTAAAAGAGTTTTTAAGAATTGATGTTAGTGTATGACATTTATAATAATGCATATTTATTGTGCATAAAAGCTGCATTATAGCATAATAAATAAGACATCTCATGACAAAATGTACTTGTTAATTTTTTTTTTAGGTTTCCAAGATTTAAAAAAAAAATATTTGCAAAGATTTCTAGGAGTTCTGACACCACAGAACCCTGGTAGTTCTCAGATCACATAAAAGTGGAATATAGCCTGGAATCAATAACATAACTTCAGAACATCAAATCACAGCAGAACAGAGAAAATATAGGATGAAAAAACATTGCCAAAAGAATGAACCTAATCTTTAATCATCCCACTGCCCCCTCACCCCAAAGGAAATTTGAGACAATGCCAAAACTATAGAACTATATGTCATACGAGCAACATAATGTCAACAGACAAAGAGAAGTCATGGAGGTAACTTTCCAAAGAGCAGGTAGGCTTCAGAGAATGCAGAAGAACTGTTAAATATTTAACACCATACTGTTAAATGAAAAATGCCTTCAACACACACAAAAAAAAAGATACACAACTTTATAAAATTTGTAAAAAGTTTTTTGACTGGGTTCGGCATAATAGAAAGTAATGAGGAAGTTCATCACTGATAAAAACATAAACATTATTGATATTACCAAAGCCTTGCACCAAATGCAAATAGCTCAGTGCTTCTGAACAACCAAATTGGAAAAAGTTTTAGGAATTATAGGAGTGCTGCAAGGATGCATTATCGCTCAAGCTCTTTTTAACATATTTCTGGAGCATAGTATGAAGGAAACTCTCTAGAAGGAGTTACTCTTAGCCTGACCATAAATGGGAAGCCTATTTTCAATCCCAGGTTTGCAGATGATATAGACCTGGTAAAAAATCTAATCTGGACAATGCAGCTACAGTGGTTGGCATGAAAATCAGTGCAGAAAAAACCCAACTAGTTTGTGGTGGAGATAGCACAAGATGTTACATGGCCAACCATTAGAAGTTGACTCATTTAAATACCTATGGTCAAACCTAACAAAAGGTGGAGGAGGATCAATAAAAGAAATAAAAACCTGTTTAAGCTTGGCATTCACTGCCATGAGCAAAACTGGAAAAGTAACACCAGCTTACAAGTAATATTAAATTTATATACTTAGTTAGTGGTCTCTAACTCAATGCAAAAAGAAGAATTCAAGGTTTTGAGAGTATCACCTTCACCTATCCCTTAGTCTGTTGGACTGTTGGAGCACAATGCAAGTTTTGTCTTTCTACATTCCTTTCTGTCTTTTGCCTTGGATAGAACCTCTTTCAATGGTAGGCCCATCCATTCTTTTAGGCTGCTCTCCCATCACTTTCTCTGTCTGCCTTAGTTCTTTTTCCTGGTACTTTTCCCTGAATAAAGGCCTTTGCGAGCCCAGAAGACCCTAGGGCCATAAGAGTTCTGTTTGCATTCTCTTTTTACAATAGTGAGGTCATCATGGGGTCCAATCGCTGTAATAACCCTGTCTCTAATCTCTTTATTTATGATGCCGTCATTAAATGTGATACCTAAGATCTCAATTCCATTGTTGGGTGGTTTCGCTGGTAATGGTTTTGAATTCCACTGAATAATATTTCCTACAAATGCACGCTAATATCCAGCTGAAGGCCAGACCATTAGCACAAATGTAGACTAGATCTAGTAGATTCAAAAGAATGAATAATGTTAGTAGTAGTCCTCTAGCAGTACCTAGATCCAGATCTAATAAAAAAAAAGAGGATGACCTACTAGTCGTTAGAGTGGGTTTGGCATTTCTGTTGGGTGCTTGATAGTTTACCCGAGTGATGGAGATGATGTACAATCTGTTTACTTGAGAGAAGGGAACAGTTGACGGCGTCAAGGTTCACTACAAGCCGTCTTTTGTCCACTATTCTTCCTAACCTATTTTCATTCTAACTTTTGGATGTACTGTTGTGTCACTAAGGAAATACCCAATTAAACCCAACTTCTATGCGTCATACTATTAAGTAGTTACATCATTGCTAGGATCCTCTCTAGATCTGCAGTCAACGTCCAAGACTCGCAAGCATATAGGAATGTGGCCATGACCAGAGAGTGTATCAGTCTGATTTTGGTGTGGAGGGCTATGCCTTTGTCTTTCCATATTATTTTGAGTTTTGCAAATGGTGCTGTGGACTGTGCAATTCAGGCCACTAGTTCAGGTTTCGTTCCTTCATTTGAGACGATAGCTCAGAGGTTTTTGAAACTTCTGACTCTTGTCAGCTTTTTAACTCCAATGCTTATGTCCCTTTTAAAGTCCTGCTGACTATTGGCCATCATTTTTTTATGGCATTTATTTTCATACTACATGATGTGGAAGTCTTTGTCTATGTGCATCACCAAGTCAGTTCTGTCCCTGCTAGGCCATCTATGTCATCTGCAAAGCGCAAGTTAGTAATTCTTTATCCCCAATGCTTACAGTACCTTCATAGCTCTCAAGAGCATCTTCCATTGTCCTTTCAAGGAAACTATAGACCACAAGGTCTGAAAGGGTAACTTTATTTTTTTATTCTGGGGTTTAGGATTTTTTCTTTTGTGCTGCGACCTTGTCTAAAACCCACTTGATCTTCTGATATAAGTTAGTTTACTATCGGTTTTTGCCAGCTTAATATAATTTTTGACAGGACATATCTGGGATGGCTTATGAGGCTGATGGTGGAGTAGTTTTGACAGTTGTTACGTGCCTTTCTTTGGAAGAGTGATGATGAGAGATTGGGTCCATGGGCTTGGGCCTTTCTCCTGACTGCCAGATCTGGTTGCTAATATCTTAAAGAGTGTGTTTATCATGGTCTCTCCTCCAGCCTGTAGAAGTTCAACAGAAATGTCTAATTTGGCTGATTTAATTTGACATCCATTGAGAGTATATGCTACAGAAAAACGCTGGGTATCAAATACCAGGAAAAGAAGACAAACGAGTTAGTACAAGTCAAAACTCTAGGTGGCTGAGTGATAAAGCACTTGACTTCCGAGCCAGGGTCCTGGGATTTTCAATTTTGGGACATTTGGGTGTCTCTTTTAAGTCAAAACTCTGACTGGCAAAAAGAAGAAACTCCCTACCGTGAAGAGACGCAAGCTGAGCTGGTTTGGTCATATTGGAAGACATAAACCATTTTTGCATGTGAACAAATAGTCGGTTATAAGTTGTCAAGAGAATTGTGTGGACCAAATTGTTGAAACTCAACAATAGGTCATGACTATATTGCATTATGGATGCGCGGTGGCTGAGCAGTAAAGCGCCTATCTGCCGAATCGGGGTCTGAATCCTGGGATTATTAATTCTGGGATTTTCGGGCACTTCTGAATGCACCCAGCTCTAATGGGTACCTGACACTAGTTGGGGAAAAGTAATAAAGATGGTTGGTCCTTGTGCTGGCCACATGACACCCTCGTACACCATAGGCCATAGAAACAGATGACCATCAAGTCTGAAAGGGGAACTTAAAATTTTTTAAAATATTGCATTATAAACAAATTGAGAGGTATTGACCCATTCCATTAAATGGCTAGCCCAAAATAGCAGAGGAATAGGAGTAGTTGCACACATTTTTTTGTAAGGTAAGGTACAGTAATACACTGCAGAGACGTCACATTAAGAGATCACAGTATGGTAAAAAAAAATCTAATGTAAATAACTGGCTGATCATCAAGTGAAAAGAAAGACAAATTAATAATGCTGAAGGAATGAATGACGAGATATGATAAAATAAAAAAAATATTTTAAAATACTTCCAAAAAAAAAAAAAAAAAAAGGTTATATTAAGCATACTTGTATCAATTAGTTTGTATCTGTTATGTAATTAAATTTGTAACAGATCTAGACCAACAATAAAAAATAAAATAAAAAGGGGGAAATGACCTGAATTCGAACTCCTAGCTCAAACCTTCTCAGGCTTTTCAAGCCAACAAGGTAACCACTCTACTAGCGAAGAGCCTATGAAGGCAGCCTAATATAAAGGGGACTAATTAAACTATATACCTCCGCTTAAGTCAAGTACTAATTCTTTCCCAGATTGAGAAACCAAACAAACTAATTTATCACCAATAGTTTGTTTTTTTAATTGATTCTTGTGTTGTCAGGTAAAAGAATTTAATTGATTCTTGTGTTGTCATGTAAAAGAAATAATTTTGCAAATTTCAGCTTGATCTGAGATTAAAAAGTAGTTTCCATTTCAGACCTTGTGATATATTGGGCAGATGAAAAGTCATCTGTTTCTATGGCCAATGGTTGACGAGCAGGGTGTCATGGGGCCAGCACAACGACCAACCGCCTATACTTTCCCCAACTAATGTCAGCTACCCATTAGAGTTGTGTGGACTTAGGGTCGCCCTGAAAATTCTGAAATTCAAAATCTAAGTCTTCACCGAGATTCGAACCCAGGACTTTCGCCTAACCTCTCAGCCACCTTGTTCTGTGTTGGGTGTCGGAAAATTAACATGTACAAGTGAGTTCATATAAGCTTTTTAAATAAACCTCAGTATTAAGCCTGAGGACACACTAAATACAAGTAAATACCTAAATAACAAAACAGTTTGAATATTAATAGCCCCCCCCCCCCCCCGAACAGATTAATAAAGATAAAAAATTAACTTGTATAAAGCAGCACAATTTTAAATGTAAAAAAAAAAAAACAAAGTACCTACCTTGGTTATTATTTCCAACAGAACTTAAGCCCTGTTGATTGCCTGCATTATTAGCTAAACTTCCTAAGCTGGCTAGAGCGGCTAACAAAGCTGGAAGGAAAAAAGTACAACAGATTAAAAACAAAGGAGAAAAGTAAGCATTAATTCAGTAGTTTTATTATTAATTCAGCATATGTAGTAAGCATAGAGTAAAAATGTCACCTGGGTTATTGCCAGCTGCTGCAGCAGCTGCAGCTATTAATTGCTGCATATTTAGTCCCATGTTACCTGCACAAAAAACAAAAAACAAAAAAAAACAAACTCAAGGAGTCATCTTTAACAACCATCAACTACTTTTAACTTACTTTATTATATAAAATGTACCTTGTTGTTGATTATTGAAATTTGTCAAATTTCCTGTTGTGATCTGCTGTAACAACTGCTGTTAAAATAAAATTAAAGTTTATACCAACCAAGCTAACATACTGAAATAGCTAAACCGGTATTTTAAACTATAAATATTAATTAAAGGAAAAAAAGTAAAACTTTTTTATTAATTATTTGTATCTACTATTTTTTCCGCTCACCCATCCATACCTTTTCATTCAACTTTGGAGGAAAAAAAAAAAAAGAAAAAAGAAAAAGTCATATAAAAGACATTTAATAATTTTTTTGGCACCTCAATACAAAAATTCAAAATGATTTTACTGGCTAAGTATTCTGAAATGTATTTAACAATAGGATTTTAAAGTGCTTGAAAAAACTTACTGCAAGGTACTGAGGCCCTAGCGCTCCAAAACCAGTGTTCCACATGTTTTGATTCATTTGTTGTGCTCTGCGTTGTTCTTTTTCTCTTATAGTGTCAGCAAATTTCACTACTAGAGGAGAAGAACAGCCCTAAAGGATAAAACACAAAAATTCACTTTAAAAGAATCAATATTATAAACAAAATAAAAGCAATTTTGGAGACTTACAAAAAAAAAAAAAAAAAAAAAAAAAAAGTGAACTAAATATTTAATAATTAAATATTTATTAATTAAAAAAAAAATTCAAAATGCTAAACTACAAACCTCCATGGTCTGAGAATGATGCATGCTCTTGATTGCATTCTGCGCACACTGTCTGGTGGCAAATGTAACAAATGCACACCCTAGATAAAAAACATGTTCATTAGAATTATAGATGCATACTTAGACAAAAAGCAGTATTCTACTTAACTTTACCCAAGCTTTGTATCCCTCTCTAAGCCAGGATTACACAAACATTTAACATATTGGCAAGCACTAGAAAAGAAAATAATTGAGAGTATGAAGTGCTATCTTCCAATAGTCTACTGTTCCTAATGCTGAAGGGACAGGCAGATATATTTTTAAATTTCAGTATTTGTCTTAAAAGAGAGAGGTAACCCACTTATTGTCATCAGCTGATCATATTGCCTGCATTATATTTCTGTGGCGACTCAGCATATTTGATTGTGCGACTGGATTGTTACTTTCTATTTTAACGCACGATTTTAAGTAGCCATTTTTAAATGCTGAAACTTAATTTTCTTTCCAGTCAACAAAAAAAAATATTGCTTTTTTTTTTGGCGCCATTTTTTTTGCATGTATGTTGGTTATTTATCAGATTTTTTTTTAAAGCCATGTCCTATGAAAGTCCTGATCCATCAGATGTTTAAAATATTTTATTTTTTTAGGTTAAGAGAATTAGATTTAGATCTAGTGATAGTATTTTACATATGAGTGTTTCTCCAGTACTGGTTACAACTAGGTGTTGGTTCACTAAAAAGTCCGTATTTCGTAAGATTGTTATTCAAATGTGACAATTTACATTACATTGCATTAAGAAATGGTTAATCTATAATATTTGATATTTTGAGCTCATAAGGTGCTAGGGAAATATTGAAATTGTAAACAATGTGTGAAATTACTACCCAAAATGGCGGCTTTAGATGTAACACAGAACACCATGGTATGATTGAATTAATATCGTACTACAACCAAGGGGCATAAAACTTCCATCTTTGTTTGGATATGTTAACAAGATCCTCATATTTCAATGTCATTATTTAGTTTTTCTCAAGGTTATCAAAATATTGATTAAACACGGCCCCAAAAATGCGTTTGAGGCGCATCGCGATGTGTCCCACTTTATACGGAATTACAATCCTTTATGAATTGTAATAAAGAAATAAATAATATGCTCAACATTGCATTTCTGTTACAACAAGCATTAAAGATTTCTTTTAAAGTATTTTTTTTCTCTTAAAAGCCTTCTAAACATGCATAACGAGCTTAAAATAGGTCGAGGTGTCCCAAATGAAGCGCCTGTGCTGCGTGTGTTAAGAATGGGATTATTTTTCCCACGACACTACTTTTTTAGAATGAGAGTTCTTTTGAGCATCACAGGTATTGTGTAGAACAAAAGAAGTGCTGTTTCCGCTGGAAATACTAGCGTAGTAATTAACAGGAGTACGTAAACAATAGCGTGTCCCACAATTAACCATTGATGCGCCTCAAGCGTCGACACGATCAATCACCGGCAATCTTGCACAAAAATCTCATTTAATCTGTTTTTTGTGATCTTTTGTGAATCAACAACCCATCAGGTATGTAGATATTTCATTATTCTACTGAAATTTAAGCTTATTACAAATAAGTTTGATTGCAATATCCTAATCGAAGTGATTTTTTATTACGAGGTTACTAAATTTAACCATTCAATCATGACGTCACATGAAGCGTCTTGAATACAATTTAGTCTTAAATCGTAAAAATCAATTTTAAAGCTTGTTACTAAACAAAAAGTTTATATTTCTAAAACAATTATGTTGATGTACTAGCAGATGTGTGTAGGGATTTAAAATAATTAATTTGTTTTTATTTTGAGAAGTAAATTGGATTAGGCGTTGAGGCGCTCCATGGGACCCCGTGTTGGTGTTTTTCATGCATAAATTATGGCGTCACATGTAGCGTCTAATACGAGTTCAGGATTTGTTAAGTTTTCTGTATTCATGGAAAGTTTCAATTAAGATCAAATGATTTTAATATATGTAATCAACTATTTTCATAATATTTTAAATGAACATTTTTTTTTGACATCTTTCATTTTATATTTTTGTAATTTTACTTTACATTGTTAGGGGCTTTTCAGTGGACACTACTCCCTTTGTTTACAAATGGTGTCCTAGTTTGCGTCTGTTAAGTCCAAATAGATTTTAGTGATATTTTGTTAAAGATATTATAGTGTCAGATAATATTAGCTACATCTAAAAGAAATAAAGCGGTACTGTTTAAGAAATATTAAATAATAAAAATTTACTTATTACTGTAAATAAGATTTAGATCTATTTGATTTTTCGTTTGAGGCGCATCTCAGACACTTGTCTTTAAAACTTTAAAGAGCTAAGCTCTAGATCTAGATATCTAGACAGACTAGACCTCTAGACCTAAATCAAGATATAATTATGTAAGTCATTATCTAGATTTACTCTAGATCTAGACCTAATTATGACTAATTATGTAATTCATTATATTATAGCTAGATTTACTCTTGATCTAGACCTAGAGTAGAGTACAAGAGTCTAGATCTAATTCAATATCTAGATTTAGATCTAAACTAGATTATTAGATAAGAAATCATTAGATCTTTTATGAACCTAGACTAGTGACTCTAGACTAGGTCATTAATGACTAGATTTAGAATCTAATTCTAGATTTAATAATATATTTTTCTTTAAATTGACAAGTATCTAGATAATGATCTAGATCTATATTATAGACCTATTCTATATTGAAATGTATTTGGTTTAACCTGCACTTAATTTCCATTGTATTGTTTATACAGTATGTTCAATTATATTGTATTCAGTTCTTTCAGTCTACCACTGAATGATTATAACTTAATTAACAGTACTAGTCCTATACTATTGATTGAGTCTATCCCTATTGGAGGGATTGTTAAATGAACTTGTGTGTTACCCATGCTTGTAATTGTGCTAGTATTTGTAATCGTGTTCGCATTATTGTACTCAGTGAATCGTGACCAGTCTGTACTGTGTTATTGTGTGTATCAGTCGTGTTTTATTGAAATAAAGCCTTGTTTCTAAGGTTATGAATTGATTTAGTATATTACAATTTATTTCAATAAAACCATTCTTAAATGGACAAGTTTTTGCATCCCAACAGACTGGATGCTGATCCTAGTTTAACTAATGCTTCATTTACATGGAAACATTGGATTTCTTGTTTTGACAGATTCGCAACGAAGGTAGGGGCTAGTGAAAGCGAACAGTTTGACCTGCTATGCAATGCAACATTGTGTCTCCATCCTTTTATCAGTAAAGTAAAAGTGTATTTGCTACTAAGAAGGTAAAGCTGCTTGGATATGAAATATCCAAAGGACATTTGAAGCCGGACCCTGATAGATTTCAAGCTCTGAGAGATTTGCCACCTTCAAAAGATCTGAAGTCTCAGAAAAGGAATGTAGGACTTTTGGCATATTATGCTTACTGGATACCCAATTTCTCAGACAAAATGTATCCTATAATGAAAAATCAAATTTTTCCTGTACCTACAGAAGTAAAAACAGCGTTGGAAGACTTGAAACAAGAATTGCAGAAAGCAGCAATTTTCACCATAAAGTATGACCATCCTCTAATTGTGGAAACAGACGCTTCTGACATCGCAGTAGTAGCCACTTTAAATCAGGATGGAAGACCTATTGCATTCTTCTCTAGAACTCTTTCACCTAGTGAAAGACATCAATCTGCCATAGAGAAAGAAGCAACTGCAATAATTGAAGCTATACGCAAAATGGAAGCATTATTTGTGTGGCAATCATTTTACCCTTACAAGGGACCAGTGGTCTATTTCATACATATTTAAAGACACTCATGACAAGAAATTAAAAACGATAAGATACAAAGGTGGAAATTGGAACTGGCAGGCTTCAAGTTTGATATACAGTATAGACCTGGGAACGCCAACACAGCAGCAGACACCCTTGTCTAGAGGGCACTGTGCAACCATGATGAAACAAAGTAGCCTGAAGACGTACCATGACTACCTGTGTCATCCAGGTGTCACTAGACTTCTACATTATGTCAGGTCAAAGAACTTACCCTTCACTGTTGAAGAGGTCAGACAGACCATTCAACAATGCAGAACCTGCAATAGAATTAAACCGCAATTCTATAAGGAATTTGCAGGTACGCTCATAAAGGCCACACAGCCGTTTGAAAGAATTAGTGTTGACTTTAAAGGTCCTTTGCAATCAGCTACTTGGAACAAGTATTTATTAACAATGATTGACGAATATTCGCGGTTTCCATTCGCTTTTCCCTGTCCTGATATGACATCTAAGACAGTGATAGTGTGCTTCGACCAGTTATTTTTCCTCTTTGGAACACCCAGTTACATCCACTCTGAATGTGGCACATCATTTATGTCCATAGAAACAGAATATCTACATTCTAAAGGCATAGCCACTAGCAGGACAACGCCCTACAATGCAAAAGGAACTGGGCAAATAGAAAAGCTGAATAAAACATTGTGGCAGTCTATTTTATTAGCATTGGACTCAGGGAAGTTGGAACTATCGCAGTGGGAATCTGTGTTATACTTCTACTAATGAAACTCCACTTGAACGGATCTTCAAATTCAACAGAAGATCGCCAACGGGAACATCCTTGCCTACTTGGCTACAGAACCCAGGGAATGTATTACTAAAATCACCTGTAAGATCTTCAAAATTTGACCCATTGGTACAAGAGGTTGAAACTTATTAGCTGCAACCCACAGTACGCCCATATACGATTTCCAAATGGCAGGGAAGAGACAGTGTCACTTAGGCACCTGGCGCCGAAGGAAAGTTCCACTAACGACTATTTCGAACCAGAGAACGGTATTCTGCCTTAAGAGGTCGGTGTCTCTTTGGATCTCTCACCAGGGAGTCGATACGTGCCTGAAACTATCAGTAATTCACAGAGTCCCACCCCAATGATGTACAACCAGCCAGAAGTCATCAGTGACTCACAGGGGTGCCACCCAATGCCAGAGGCCAATATTGACTAGAGTCCCGTACATGACAGTTACGACTTGCAAGGAAAAAGTCAACGCCAGAGACACCTCCGGATCCTTCCCTTCATACGCATGGTTATAATCTAAGACCCAGAAAGAAATAAAGGAGGGGTGAATGGAGTGATCGTTAAATGAACTTGTGTGTTACCTGTGCTTGTAATCGTGCTAGTATTTGTAATAGTGTTCGCATTATCATAGTCTGTGAATCGTGACCAGTCTGTACTGTGTTGTGTGTATCAGTCGTTTTTTATTGAAATAAAGCCTTGTTTCTAAGGTTATGAATTGATTTAGTATGTTACACCTATCAAGCAATTATGGGCATTACTAGACTAGATTTTAATAATGCACCAATAAATAATATATGTTTATGAAAGTTATTAGTATATATAATAGATATATTTATTTAGATACTTAACTTATACATTTTTAGAAATTACAGATTTCAGTAATGGAGTATCTGTTAGAGTTTCAAGGCGTCTACAAGCCAAGAAAGACTCTAAATTTACAAGCAACAAAGCCTGAGTCTCTAACAAATGTTTCTGTTTTAGAGCGGAGAGAAAAGGAAAGGTTGAGAAAAGCTGCATACAGGGCCTAGTTAAGCCCACATGAAAAAGCTTGGATAAACAGAAACCGCAAAGAAAGAAAACAGCAAGCTAATAGTCCACTTAATGTCATCTCAGCAGAGGTTGGTGAATCCCTAGGTACTGGATTCCAGACTCTAGTGGCAAAAAGAATGGCTGTTTCGAGGGCTTTGATGAAATTGCCTAGGTCACCCAAGAAATATGCTGCAGTTTTTGATGGTCTCAAACAAATATGCTCCCCAAGAAAAAGTAAAGCTGTCCATGACATACGCTTTCTGCGCCTATCTGAGAGAAGAAAGCTCATCTTTCTAAACAATATTAAAGAAAGTATCAAAACCTAACTACACTCCACCAGCAAAAAAAAAAATAAAAAATCAGATGTCTAGTGCTCATAGACAAGTACTCTGCAGTATCCTTAGTAAGTACAACAAACTCAGAGGTTGAGCTTCTCATTTCTAACATTTTGGTCTTCCAAGAAGTTTTATGTCCAAGTGCAAATCAGAACAAATTGCAAGAAAAAAAACAAAGTGATTGCATTGCACAAAATGCTTTGGAAACAATATTCATTTTTTTTTACAATAGAGAGGATGTCTCAAGAACTGATCCCTTTCAATCATCTGTTAGTGCTCAAACAGGAAAACGTTTCATGCAAAAGCTACTTAACATAAGATGCAGTCTTGCTTATGTGAGTTCTGTTTGAAGATTTTTCTTTATATAGAGGGCATTAATAAATTTCTGATCAAAAAAGGACACAGAGAGCTGACATTAAAAATCCAGCTTCATCACTCGACTTAACTCTATGCCCAAGAACTAATGCCAATTGTTTTCATAAGCTGCAGTGCATTGAAAGATCATGCAGCAACTGTGGTGTGGATTTAGTTAACAAGTATTGAGCCTTTAAAAAATTGCACGGATGAATTAGCAGAGTGGAGTATAGTATATGGTCAAAGATGACGGATGAGTATGTTCAGAGTGATGGTACACTGCGAAAGGTAAAGTGGCAACCAGTAAATAAAGAAGGATCTTTCAATGACCTAGTAAGAGGTATTACACCTAACACTATTGCTTACAGAAATAGAAGCTGTTTCTGCTTTCCATGCAGAAATTCATATGGCAATCAGTGCCTGCATGATGAAATATGTGGATCTTGGAAGGTGTTCAAACTTCAGAAACAAAATGGTAAGTACTTGTATTTATTTATTTTTAAATAGCACTTTACAATTATCTGAGAAATAACATTATTCATTTTAAAATTACCTAATCGATTTCTAAATGAAATTGTTTCTTTTTCGTCAGTAGTGCAATCTCAGTCAAATCTTGAAGACTCTTTGGATTCAGTCCCATATGCTCAAATTCAAAGGTAAAGAGCTTTTACATATAAACATTAAAAAAATTTTCATTGAATCTTATGTTACCTGTATTGTATAGTTGTTTTTTTAATAATATACCCTGCTAAATAATTTTAGACTCATTTTAGAAATTAAGTATTTCAGCACCATGTTGTTGTTTTTTCAGGCCCAAACAATTTCCTTCACTAATCAAAAATACATTGTAAATAGCTGTGTGATTGTTAAGTATGGAGAAATATTCTATCCAGGTATAATTTTTTGCACTGTGTACCTTTTAATTTCAATAAACAAGTTCAAAGTATGTTTTAGATTGAAGTATTAACTTTTCAACATTGCTGGTAATTTATTCTAACAGGGAGTTGTGATAGAAGTCCTGGATGATCAGCACAGAAATAATTTTTTAAAAAGGCACAGAAATAAAAAATATATTTGTATATCCAGAAGTGCAGGACATACAGTTAGTGTATGCAGACACGATAGTTACTGAAGTGATGTTGATACCAAATGGCAATAGAGTGGAATGTTTTGATTTCTGAATTTGTCAAATAAAATTTGTGTACAGTTTTATGCGTTTTTTTTTTCAAACCTTTTTCTGTGTGTTAAAACTAACAAAAGATATAAAATATATATTTGTCAATAATTTAAAATAATAATGATCATTCACTTGTGCACAGATAAGACAAAAATGTACACTTATAAACATAATTTTAAAAAATGATGTCCCATGAAGCACCCGCAACATTTTGTGAAATTAAAGCAGCATTTTTACAAATGGGCACTTTATGACTAGAATAGTGAACTTAATAATAAGTCTAATGGATCACTTTAGTGCAAAAATAAAATAATTTCTATATTCTGACAGAATATCTTTTAAAAAAACTTTAACTTGTAGTGTCACAGGTGCTACGGTGTCACAATTTTTGAACTGAGCTTAAATCCACTTTTCTATGCAAAACCATAAATTTTAGTATCTAAAGACTAATAACAATAAAGACAGTTATATTATGCTAAAATACAATGAATTTATCAATTGGTAGTTGTTAAATTATCAAGTGGTGTCCCCGTGATGCACCCGTGACGCAAAAGGGGGTACCCCATGAATAGACACTGCTGTCAAAATCTACATCTTGCGATTCATTTTCTATTGATAAATTCTTAAAGTGAACTGGTTGAAGAAGTGAATACAGTTGAAATGAAACCAAAAACTTCAACTTTAATTTTTAGCATAATGTGACACTTTTTGGCACCAATACTGGAGAAACACTCAGATTTTGTGATTGTCATAATGTCCATAGTTGCTTGTGTTTAGATCTAGACTAAATTTAGTGACAATAAGTTTTAGGATGGATTAAGCTTAACCTATCTAAATGACATTTTAAATTTTCTTCATACTTAATTAATTTTTTAAACTTTCTATTAAAAAAATACTTGTCTTACTTTTTAAAATAACCAACTTTTATTGAAATAATGGTTAGTGCACTAAAACAAAAAAATTAAATAGTCACAAAACTATTCTATGCATTTGGAAATAAAATGAATGAGCTATCAAATGACTTTTGGGTAAGAGCTAAATAAAAAATACAACCACTGAATAAGTATGGGATAAGGTCACATAAATTGATTCTAGGAGTTCAATATTTCATTAAAAATATTCCTTATACAATTAGCTTCCAAAAAAAAACAAAAAAAAAAAACATAGTTGCATGGCTACCAACCGACTAGACTATAACAAATATAAATTGCTAAAACTTCCTGGACGCCAAAGAAAGTTTGTTAAGCCAATGCGATTTTTGGCATTAAGCTGGCATAATGTATAGTGAGGCACCTATTTGTGTTAAATGGCAGGTCAACTTTACTAACAATGCCTTTTATATTAATATATTGCTTACACTGATTGCATAATAAAAAAAAAGTACTGTAAAATTACAAAACCTATAAAAATAATTAATAAAAAAAACAAAACAAGGTTAAAAGACAGTTTGTGTGGAAACACAACTCAAAATCGGCCCCCGAAGTGGTCCACCCAGGCAGGCTTCAATATTTTCAGAAAGAACATCCGAATGAAATTATATCAAACACAAATGAGAGAAAGAATGGAGAAAGAAGGTTAACAGATCTTGTATAGTGCCCCAACGGTCCAGCAGATCAAAGGATAGGTTAAGTGAATGCAAAGTTAGATGTGAACCTGACTTAACTAGTTCCCCTTTCAGACCTTGTGGTCTATAAGGCAGATGATGTTAAGTTCATCTGTTTTTGTGGCCTACGGTTAACGAGGGTGTCATGTAGCCAGCACAATGACCAACTGCCTTGACTTTTCCCCAACTAATGTCAGGTACCCATTAGAGCTGGGTGGACTAAGAGGCGCCCAAAGATTCCGAAGTTGAAAATCCCAGCCTTCACCAGGATTCGAACCCGGGACCAACCGACTAGACTATAGCCATGCGCTGGCCTCTCTGAAGTCTTATAATTGATGTAATTGTTTTGAAAAGGCTCAATCTCTTATTTGAATCCTCAAAAAAAAAAAAAAAAAAAATTCCGCAAAAAATTCTTTTTTACAAGAAAACTGCAATTTACAAGACTACTATTCGTTTTAAATTAGGTCTAACTTATAATGCATACTAAATAGCTTTTCTCTTTAAAAAACTGCTTGCATAAGTGATTTTAAAAATTAGATTTTTCGCTTTCAGAAAAAAAAAGTAGCCGTCGCATCAGAACTTTGAATGGTCTAAAATATTGTGATGCCGAATTTCCACTATCTTTTCTAGTTTACGAGATCTAAACAGGACGGACGTACAGACATTTCACACAAAACTTATAGTGTCTTTTCCCCTTTCGGGGGCCGCTAAAAATAGGTGGTCCCCAATTTTAACCCTAACTTTCTGTTATATATATTGTTACAAATGAACAGTGATAGGTAGAGGTCAATGTATGACCCCGGCTAGATGACACAGCAGTGAGTGTTCTCTGGAATCCACATGTATAAACAAAGACAGGATGTGACGTGTCCTCACGTGTTGTTCCAGGGGATGAACAGATCTAAGAAGGAGGCAGTTACTAATGAACAGTGACAGACAGAGGTCACTATGTGTGACCCCGGCTTGATGACACTGCAGCGGATGTTTTCTGGAATCTACATGCATAAATAAAGACGGGATGTGACGTTTCCTTGCCTGTTGTTCCAGAAGATACTAGAGTGTTTGTGCCACTTTGGAGGAGTGATTAGGGACTCTATATATGCCAGAAAGTTAATGGAAGAGAAATGTGTATGACTCGATGCAAGTTAACCAGGGTAGAGTTAACTGGAGTGGACTACTGTCGTTAAAGTCTATACAGCGAACTACAGTGGACTTGAGCCGTTACAGTCGATGTAAGACGTGTGCGGCTCTGATTCGGTAGACTTGAGTACGACTTGGTTCAGTTTAGGGAGACCTGGAGCAACACTGGGAAGTGTGTCGTTGGTCTGTTCTGTGGAATACGGCTCGATGCAAGTTGAGAAGAGATGAATTGCAACGAAGTACAGCTAACTGTAAACTGACAGATATTGTACAGTCTTCTACGCTACATGTTACAGTGACGAATTGTTAGAGTTAATAGTCATTAAAATTATATGAAACTGAAAGTTGAGTCGTCAAGTTCTTTGCAGTGTTTTTATTTGTGTGCCTACTAATACATTTAGCCAGAAGATTCAGAAATACGTAACAATATTATTAAAATATTGGTTTCTTTTCAAAAAATATTTTAGCATGGGAAGCATAAACACATTTGTGAACACTCAGACTTGTTGGGTTATTTTGATCCCAATTCATAGCTTGATGTAATAAACAATGCATAATGCTCCATAGACATAGATTAAATTGCTTATGAAAATGTCTGTTTAAAAAAAGATAAAGGAATAATTTTTTTTTACCTTTGCTAGAGGTGCCAGTATGATCTCGTAAAACAGTACACTCTTCTATTGTCCCAAACGGAGCAAACATCATTCTCACATCACTTTCACTATATTTTTTAGACAGCATGCCAACAAATAATTTTCTATCCTCAGCTGAAATGTAAAAAAAAAAATAATTAAACTAGCATAACCTTTTTCCCATAAAAAAATTAGAGATAAATTTAGAACTACAAAACTATGATTTGGATGTACAAGTAAGAACATTGTAAATTAAAATACTAACACATACTATTTTGCACTTTAAGGAGATCCAATTATGCCTATCTAAAAAAACACTCTTAATTATTAGGTGTACTAAACAACTTATTAAAAAGTAATTTTTTTCTTAGTTTGAAAAATGCATTACGTTTTGATTAAACCCATATTATTGCCATTTACATTCATAAATATGTTAACCTTTACATTTTGATTAAACCCATATTATTGTCATTTACATTCATAAATATGTTAACCTTTAGGTTAAATCTACAGAATTTTAGTTAAATTATTCAGCCCCCAATAGTACTGGGAAAAAGTTAATATAACCAATCTGTTTCAATAATACTAGACTCAATGATTACGTTTACTACGCTAAACAATGTACATCCATAAAGAAGCTAGCCAAAGTTCAACAATATTGACAGTGGGATATTGTATCTTAAGTTTCTGAAAATCTTTTTGAAAGAATAGTATAAGAACTAATGAGATTATAATCTGTATACGTAATTCTCTACGTCGCCAAACCATGGGGGACACCATGCATGCACACCGACTCTCTAAACCTCCCCCAGCCTGCACCTGCCTCACTCTCCAGGCATGCGAACAGTCATTTGCCTAAACCCAACCCATTTGGACAACTGTCTATCAGGAAGTGTTCACCCGCCACTAAAATAGCGGTGTATGCTACACAGTGGGTTGGCTAATCTCATTTATTTATAATAGGCCATTAATTATACACAAAAATTTAAATAAAACCTAAAATAAATAACTGCTGGGATAAGCCTACACAAATATATAAAAAGGGCTCATTATTTAAAAAGATGTAATTCATTATTCTAATCGCAGTATTTAACTGGGCAATACATAAATTATAATGCCCTTAACCATTTTATAATTGTAGTGTTGTTAGCAATATAGGTGGTATAATACTGCTTCAATCTTTCACTAGTGACATAGTATTTTATTACTGAAATTGAACACAAGGTCAATCAAGTTTAAATACAAGAAAACTAGAATCAAGACAGAAACATTAAACCAAACTGACCATAAGCACCATTCTTTTTTTCACTATCTGCTGGTTTCATCTGAATAGGGTGATGCATCTGCAAATAAACAATCATAAGAACTGCATGGTGAACAATGATTTTTTTTCTTTAAATGAGTTGAAATGAGGTAATTCCGGATTTCTTCTCAGTCACGTGGGTGTGTTGTTTACATTAATGACATTGTAATTTAAACATGAAAATAGTCTAGATCTGTACATCTTTAAGTAATAAAATGTATGTTACAGTAATTCACTAATTTTTATGATTATTTAGTACGTCTACTTGATCTATGCTAGCACTAAATCTTCTAGATCTACGTTCTTATCATAGGAAGATATTGCCATATATAAGACCACAGTCACATGACTTTTTATAAAGTAGGTCAGAGATTCGGAACTACCTCAGTAAAAAAAAAAATGTTTTTAACAAAAAAAAAAATGCACGCATCAAGCAATGACTTACTGTTGGCAAAGTTTTAACATTGTGTAAAGCATTCTGTGCATCGAGTGCAGCCTTTCTAGTAAAAAATGTAACAAAGCAACACCCTGTAAACATAAGCATTTCATGATTATGCTAAATACAATATTTATAAATGGTAAGATAGATGCTTTAAATTCGAAATTAGTTTTTAATTTTTTTTTTAATGAGTTTTATTTCAGTTACATTGTTAAAAGTCTCTGATAGGACTAGCCTTATTATGAATAAATATTTCACTATAGGTTTAAAGTAAAACAATTTATTTATTTTTAATCAGCAAATTATCTAAAATGCATTTTAAAACTATTTCTTTCCAATTCTTAAAAAAAACAACAAGCTAACAAACTTGGTTTAATTAGTAATAGCTTAATACAAAAAATAATATACCTTTACTTTGGCCTGTAATTTTATCTCTTAAAATATTCATACTATGTATGGGTCCAAATTCCTCAAACATGGTTTTAAGGTCATTTTCATCCCAGTTTCGAGGAATCTGACCCACAAACATTTTGATGGCATCTGGGTCAGGCTCTGTCTGTTGCGAATTCATGGTTCTGAAATAATACAGCTTATATTCAATCTATTTTCTAGTTAGGAATGATTATGGTCAAACAAGGATTTGTATTGCTAGTTTTGTTACGACCATAATTCTTTTTTTTTACTTAATATGCAAAAGGACAAAGGATGTCTTTAAATCTATCCCTCAAACTTGCTTAACCCTGAAATAAAGCACGTGCCAGCTGAAAAGTTTTTAATTAAAATTTTTTCAAGAAAAGAGTGAACAATCAAACTTGCTTGGGTTAATTTGTATATAATATGTAAAAATACAAATTATTCTTTGTTGTTATAATCAAAGGACGCTATGCCCACATTTTTTAAAATCCCCATAAATTAAAAAAGAAAAAATAAGGTGGGCAGAAATATTAACCTTTTCTTTTTCAAAATGGCATCACTTCACAAAATTAGAACATTTAGGCCTAGATCTATATCATAATTTGCTCCCATATTTTAAATATGTAATAAGTAAGCCTATCATTATAATAAATAGAGTTTGTGTGTATTTATTGATAAAGCTTGTAATACAAGTTAAAAGGATTTAGTACAATTTTATAATAACAATGTTTGCACCCCTCACACACACACAAAATTATTTTAAATGATGTTTCTTTCTTAACATTTCCCCCCCTCATTATTCCTTTGAAGCAGCCTACTTTAATCACATTGATAAAACTGTAAATCTAGGTTCATTAGCAGCATTTTTTTTAAATTTGTTTTTGTAAGGAATTCTTGTGTTTGTGAATACCATGAAGTATTAAAAAAAAAAAAAAAAAAAAGAGAGACAAGATCTGCATTTGGATTTATGTGACCCTATTACAAAAGGTAAGAAACATATTTTTTTAAATATAACATGTATAAAATACATGCTTACCATTTAGAAATGATCATAGTACACTATTTATATATATCAAGAAAAAAAAAAGTAAATAAAATGGTTCGTTTGTCTTAAATCTGAAAAAAAAAAAAAAAAAAAGCTTCGCTGCAATATCTGAATTTGTGATGTTGCCAAGCAATGTATACATTTTATTAAAATATTTAAATATCACTGGTTTTAGTTTTAAAATACATATTTTAAAATTTTTATCATACAATGTATTTTTTTATTATTATTATTCGTTATTTTAAAAAAAATCATTTTAAATCTCGTTTTTTTTACAACCAATCAGAATGGACGTTGGCCCGATTTAGCTTCATGACCCACTGTTCCATTTACCTTTTTTTTTAGTCATTTTAGTCAGAATAATTCAAAGCCATAACATCTATCAAAGGTAATTATAGACTCAAGCGTCTACAGATAATTCCATTGAAAATATTAGCTGATTAGGTAATTATTCTGCTTTAATATTGGGATGTCTCTTTCTTCAATTTAAATTAAAACTTCAAGCAACTGGACGAGTCGAGTAGATCTATCTTTTGCCTTGGGCGCGCGCAACTCTAGAACAAAAGCTTAATTATTATTGCTAGATTCCAATAATCTTTATACTAAAATTTATATAAATAACATGTTAAGACATCACAAGAAAAAATGGGAGGTGGGGGGGGGGGGGGGGGGGTTTGGGGAAGGGGCTTATTTATTAGAAATAAATATTAAAAAGCAAGTGGTGTTATTTTTTTCACATGTACTAAGAATATACTTTATTTTGTGACACATTTTCCCGTTAATACTTATGTGGATTTGTGATGGATTAAAAGAGATATCTTCTGTGAGTGATGGATTTTTCATTTTGAGGGCTAAGTGTGTTTGACCTAATTTTTTTTTTTTTAAATACTTGTCAAATGCTAATGATCTTATTTTATTTGGACTTCTCTGTTCTTGGGCATTAAAATTGATTTATAATATGTTGAAAATGATGATGGTTTTGTTATTGAGGATGATAATAAGGTATATTAAAGTATAATAAGGCCCTGGGGAGGCTCAATTAATAGGCATATAAATGTTTTGAGAAACTAGTTTTTATTGTTTTTTTTTTTTAAATGTTCTATAAATATACTTTACTTTATGGCACATTTTTCTGTAAATACAGGTACTGTGAATTTGTGAAATTTATAGATTATTGGACATATCTTCTGTGAATGATGGATTTCTCATTATAAGGGGTAAGTGTGTTTGACCTATTTTTTTTCATGTGAAATAATTGTCTGCTGTTTTTTATTTTTTTATTTAATTCCTTTGTTCTTGGGCATCAAAAATGATATATAATATATCCATAAAAGCCAATTTGAAATTGGTCCCAAAAGTAGAATGTTGAGAGCTCAATCTGTTTTCCGCCTTATGCTAAAATACAATGCATTTATTAATTGGTCTTTGTTAAATTATCAAATGGTGTCATGATGATGCACCTGTGAAGCAAAAGGGGGGTACCCCTTGATTCTTGAATGGACGCTGTTGTCAAAATCTACACCTTGCAATTCATTTTCTATTGATAAATTCTTAAAGTACACTGGTTTGAAGAAGTGAATACAGTTGAAATGATACCAAAAACTTCAACTTTAATTTTTATCCTAATGTTACACTTTTTGGCACCAGTACTGGAGAAACATATATATATATATTTGGGATTAAATGCATATTAGTTGAAACAATGTTACGGTTATTTTAATAAACTTAAACTATTTTTTTATCTGTGTATTTCATATATACATAATACAGGTAGTTCATTATGGACATCAATGACATTTAAGAATTATTAAAATGTGTGTTGGATACATGATGTAATTGTATTATCATTATGTTCTTAAAGTTCTTGCATTTTTAAGAAATCAATAAGTTATTTTAAACAAAATGTTACGCTGTAACTTACAGTAAAGTTTCAAAAATGCGTAAACGAAATAAATTTAGATCCATTTTACTTAGTAACCAACAATGAAAGGGCGGGGTAAGACATTTGCTCTGTCACACTCTGTGTAGGAGTAGATCTAGATTAATCCTTAACTTAGATTTTAGATCTATAGTAAAATGCAAAGTTCGAGCAGCCCCGATTTGTCAAGAGGTTCGAACAGTTCACTTTTTATTGCTAAAACTTTTTTATTTGAATGTTTACCAAATTACTACTATATTGCTACTGCGCATGCACCTTTTTTCTTTACTTCCGACACATACTATTTCCTTTTCCTTGTAAAGGCTAAGTTCATGGTAAGGTCAAACTCAGGAGGTGTGGAGTTATTCTTTTTTTACTACCCGGTAGTGAAGGAAATGGGTAATGGGCTTAAGGCTATTTTTAAGTCTGATTGCTCATCAGCTTAAAGAGACTATTTGAAGTTGTGGAGGGTGGGAAATGGTGCAATGGATGGTGTTCTTGCGCTGGAGTAAAAAGAAAATGACTTTATAGTAAAAATTAAATATTAAAACATGTTTTCAGATATATTTTCTTTGATCTGTTCGAACCTTCCATCAACCCGATTGAGCTTACTAACTGAGGAAAAATCAGCTCGAGGAAAAGTACGCTTGGCGATACTTACCCTACACCTCTTTGACTTCATATTTAATTTTAACTAAGTCTAGTGATACATTAAATCCAATCTATTTTCATAGAAAAAGGGACGAGGAATTCAGAGATACTATCAGTTTTTTCATAGGTCAGACTGTTACGGTGCTATAAAAATCCAAACTTGAAAATTGCTGCCAGCGGGCTTAATGCGCTCGAACTTCGCACTTTACTCTAGACTAGATCTATATATTATGTTCCTAGACCACTCGAGCCTATTATTTATGCAGAAGTAGAATCTAAAAGCAAGGCAGTCTTTAAAAGTTTTTTCATCTTGAAATTTTATTTTATATTATTTATAACAACTTTCAACTAGTCAAGTTGACATAGAATCTATCGGTTGCACACTAGACTAGGCCCAGGGCTATCTGAACAATTCAATACGCACTGGTCTGCTGTCCAACTTTTACTGTTCTTAAGTTCAAGCTTACTTTTGGCATCACCATTGATTGGGCAGAGAGTAGATCTAAAGTCTGACTCGAGAGGGAGGGGGGTGGATGTTTCTAGTCACTAGGGTTGGTTACCCGAATGCTAATAACTCAGACTGTAGTCTGTATAGATCAAGAAATCTATATCCATCTATAGTAATAATCATAATATTTATAGAGATAGATGTCTAGATCTAGTGTAAGTGTCTACTAAAAATAATAAAATATGGCTTGGATTTGGAGACCGGGCCGGGGTATCACTTTTACGTGAATGAAAGCAAGAATTAGATATTACATCTAAGTATGTTTTCAAATCATGTGTATAATAGTCTGCAGTAAATATGTTAAACCCACATAATACTTCATATCATACCTATCTTCCACGTGTAAACAAAGGACGCACAAGACACCACAAACATACACTGAACGCAACGAAAATGGCGGACGGCAAGTGTGAGAGAGGACCACAATGCAAGTTGATTGCCAGGTCAAGGCCCCATCTCGAAGAATCTTTATAGAACATCACAGACATAGTAAAATCTTCACTAGTTCTTTTCTTTTTCAAACTAGATCTATATCTATATTTATATAAAATATTGTTGATTTCATTACATTTGTGGAACGTGAAAATCATATTTCGTAGACAAAGATGAAAACTTAGTTAACACGCTACAAGAAAAATAGATCTAGAAGTAGATCTAACACTATATGAGAAAACAATGTAGCTTACTAAGTAATTTAAAATTATAAAGTATTTTAAATATCTTATTTTATTAAATTATTTAAGACTTAAAACAAAACAAAAGGAATAAGAAGTAGGAAGTTAACACAGTGCCCATAGCATAAAGGCATGCGCAAAGTTCGCTTATTAATGTAGGACATTCTAATTTTATTTTCAATAATAAACTGTCAGTCTAATTAGCTAAAATAATTCTTTCAAATAATATATTAGATATAGATCTAGCATATTTAAGTAAATCTTTTTCCAAAGAAAATTGTATAGGGACATTGATTTTAATACGTAAAATAATTCAAATTGTAACTATTGGTTCGGCAGACTTTCTATAAACCAACTTGGCAATAGTGTCAGAGAATTGACGATAACGAGACACACGTGCTATGCTACTTTATCGAGCAAGCCAAGAGCTGCCACTGTAGGCGGTTAGTCTACGATTCGAGCCAAGACTGGAAGAGGGCGAATAACGTGTCTATCTCGTGTAATTCTCATTCCAGTGCAGACTGTTTTTATCTTTAGGGAGATAGAGCATTATTTTCTTTTCTTTACGCTTTTTGAAACACTATATTTCAGACATTACTTCAAAAAAGAAAATTACGTCCTACGCATTTCTTGTGTCAACCTAGTCATGCCTGTTAATCAATGTTAAGTCGTTGTTTTTTTTTGTCTGACTGGTTCAGGCAACCCATTCCATTCTCTAATGGCACTAGGAAATTTGTAACACGTGTACGAATTTGTTTTAGCGTATGGAATAACAAATGTGCCTCAATCTTTGTATCATTCTGAGAATTTTATTATTTTTTTTTTAAATTGTAAATTATGGTTTAGTGTTTTATGTATTATAGCTATTTTACTTTTATTATTCTGCCTTGAAGTGTCACTAAGTTTAGTGATTTTACTAATGATGTTACTCTAATCAAATTGGAATATTCGTTTGTTGTTATAAAACTCACTTCTCTATTTTGCATTTTAGTTTCAGTGACGTCACTAGGATCGGTGTCACCCGGTGCGGAAAGATCAGGGTGTCACTTCCTCCCCCCTCAATCATGAACAAAAAATCCCTCCCTAAAAAAAATAAAAATATCGTTAGTTTTTTTTTTGAACTTTGAACCATAATACAGTGAGCTAATTAATTGATTGTTATGTTGGAAAATGATTGTCGGTTCTATTTTAAAATTGCGTTGTTTATGAGCTATTACATAGATTAAAAATGTAAAATTACTGACATTAGAAACATTCAGTTCACAAGTTTTCTTAATTAAACGTTATTAAAGACCTCCTCACGGAAACGGTTTTACATTATACTAGTGTTTCTCAACATCATGCACTGAACAGATTTTCGCCCCGCGAAGTCGCGAAAACCATCATCGAGCGAAGCCTGGAATACCAACAAAAAGCTGCTGATTAGTTGTGTGGATTTAAACAAAACAACCTTTGACAGCTTCCATCGCGAATCGCCTGAAAAATAATAGATCAGTGCATCCCGCAATAATTTGCCTACTAATTATTTAACTTCATCAACAAGCTTGCCAAAACAAACAGACAACATGAACGACTGAGAACGGTGGATGATGTAAACAAGGAGCGCATTGAAGAAGTTGACAATTACTGACGGAAAGTCATTTCATCGCATAGTGAATGTTAGTTTTGACTTAAGCATGCTGCACCTTTCATTTAGTAGTCATCGCGTGAGACAGGTAACAACGACAATGTCTTAGCGGTACATTCATTCTTAAGAAAACAAAATCATAAGCCTTTACCTCGACCCACAGATTCAAAACGAGATAATAGACCTGATGGGCAATGCCATTTTAGCAAAACTACTAAAGGAGATCCAATCTGTGCCATTTTTCTCTATCAAGGTTTACAGCACTCAAAGAGAATTAAACATTTATTAAATTTGCATTTTTTTCTGACAATGTTTTGTGAACTCCGATAACGAACTACCCAAAGAAATAGCAATCAGAGAGTCATGTGTAGGTTTTAATATTTGTGAGTTGTGAGAACCAGAAGTCTGCAGGATTGATTAAACAAATACTTTCAAGTAATAAAATTCGCCATATTTCTTTATTACTTAAGATGCCAAGGCAATGATGGTTTTTCAATATGAGAGGACAGTACAATAGCTTTTAGGTATTGTTTCAACAAAAGCAGCCGCTTGCGCATAATGTTCACTGTGCTAAACAGTAACATGGTCTAAAATGATTCTGTCAGCTGTGCTCACGAACTTGCATTAGAATGCCTTTTAGTAAATGTACCGATACATACAAACAGGGCCGGTCCTACAGATTGCGGGGCCCTATGCGAAACGGATTCGCGGGCCTAATTTGCGTTATAATAAGGATAATAAGTGAAAAATAAGATTTTGTATTAGAAAATAAATTCGTCTTTGCATTTTATTTATAGTTTACTAAGTACAAAATCACTGTTAAATTAACTTTACAGTAGAAAGTAGTTTTCCAACAAAACGCCGATAAACATTCAGATCTGTCTTTTAGATTTACTATCGACTATCAAAATATCGTTGTTGTTTTTTTGAAGATTTAGATCTATATTTGTATGCCAGTGACCATTAAAGTAAATTTAAGTATTTGAACTTCTTTTTTTGGTTAAAATTCGGTTTATTATTACATTTTTATTAAATGAAAGCTGACACAAAGCTGTTTCGTTTGTTTGTTTTTTTTAATCGCGAGTAGGCTTGGCGTTTTCCATATTGAATGACACCCCGAAATGACAATTGTGTCTGTTTTAAGAAGATTTGCATCAGTTTTCAGAAGATTTTAATAATTTCAGATTTTCATGACTTTTTCTTAGATTTAATAATTTCAGGAGAATTCCAGAAACCCTTAAATAGGTCTAAGTTAAAATGGTTTAATTTGATAATTTACACCTAAGATTCGCATCGCGCGGGGCGTATGAAAGTGCGGGGCCCACTGCGGCCGCATAGGCTGCAGTGGCCTAAGACCGGCCCTGCATACAAACTACTGGATTTCTTTGACACAAAATTTTTGTCACATGGAAGGCGAGGGGCCATCAACATATTCTTGAACCCGAGCCCACGAGTACCTTGCTACGCCACTGGCTAGCTATCGACATTGTCCTAAAAAAAACCTAAATCAAGCTGTAGTCGTTATTCCATGGCATGAACCAAACGGACTGACGGACCTAGAATTTGCAGACGATATAGAATTACTCGGAAATACAATTAAATGTCTACAAGAGATAACGGATAGCTTCGATAGAGACACACTCAAAGTTATAAGTATCGATCATCCAGTACTCACATCAACATTGGTCATGCAGATCTTGAACAAATAGAAAAGTTCCCCTATTTAGGCAGCGTTATCACAATCGATGAAGATGTATGCCACCATGTTGAATTCGGATAGGAAAAACCGTCTTTTCAAAAGTTCGGCCTATCTGAACAAACCAATCAATTAGCGAGGAGACCAAGATCCACGTCCTCAATACAATCATTGTCATAACGGCCACCTACGCTTCGAGATGTGAATACCGGTAGTTGAAAAGAGGCTAATCGTGGCACAGCTGTGATGGCTGAGAAGAATCCTAGGAATAACATACCGAGATATTTGACAATAGAGTTCTCCGGGGAAAAGCCTCGGGTGCCAAGAGTTTTTCTTCATTTTGAGCTTCAAAAACTTACTCCTGTCTTCTGCAAAGTCTTATTTCTCTTACAATAATAATAATAATAAGGCTTGTCTTCGAGTCCGAGGAATACTGAGGAATACAGTATTTCCCGTGGCTGCGCAGTCCCAGCTGTGACCTATAAATTTTGCCACATTCGGGGAAGCATAACCATTGACCACAGGTGGTCGATTTAGGTTTTCTTTTCGCCGTCTGCGTCTGTTCTCGGCAGATGATTTTCTTTTGGTCTCAAATGTGTATCCCGCGGCCTTTGTGAGTGACATCCAGCTGTCTCGTTCTGAGGCCGCATGTAACCAGTTGCTCCCTACTATGTCAGCTAAGGTAAGTTGGCGACTAAGCTGGTCTTTAAAGCGTTTCCGTGGGGAGCCTTTTACCTCACCAAAAAAAAAAAAAAGATTGCCTTTGGCATACGTTCGTCTCTCTTATAGTAAGAAGGTCACAAGCCCAATAGAATGAAATGATTTGTCAAGTCGTCTTGTAGCAGGCATGTTTAATTCAAAAGACGTCAATAGAACCAGGTACTTTAGTTGAGAAACATTCTCTGTTCTAATGCTAGAAGGTGGCAGACTGCGTTGGGGATGATGCTTTGAAATATCTCCTTCAAAAGATTCGATTTTGTTGCTAGCAAGTCTTACGAAAAATTAAAAAGTTATACTTGAAAGATGAAACGACGTACCTTTATTGAATTTCTTACAGTTTGGATATCACTTCGTTTAGGGCCATTAACAGGCTACTCAAATATGAAGCAACTATAGAGCATAAGTCTTCAAAGGTGCATTTTTTTCCCGCTTCGGTGTCACCTGGTGTGGTCTGCACCCCCCTAGTGCAGATCCGTAGTTAAGGGGGGAGGGGCACGATGCCCGGGTGCGACTCTCAGGAGGCCACCGCACGCAGAGGAGCGCCAAAAAAAAACAAACAATCAAAACATGGGCTTAGCTTGGGGGGTTGGGGGTAAAACCACCCTCTTCCGAAATGAAATCCTCTCCCCAGTGGCGTAGATAGGGTGGGTAGGGGAGGAGGGGGATAATTTGAAGAGGGGCCCCCCAAAATGAATGTCCGAAATTGGGTTTTAAATAAATTAAATATTACGTCACTGTCATGTTATCTTGTTTTTCACGTTGTTATATAAGTGAGTGACCCTGTTGTATGGCCTATGTATTCCGCACAGAGTATTAACTCTTTCCGTGCGGGGTTACTCTCAATTTCAAGTAGTAGCGCTGACTAGTGCCGTGTTACTCTCAGGAAGTAACTTGGTATATAGGTTAGTTTATTTCATCATCCTTATCATTGAATAAGAAACGTGATAGGAGCGCTGAAAACAAAGGAGACCATGAACGTGTCGAAGTATCACTATTCAGATGATTCATACAAAGATACAGCAGTCGAAGCAGTGAAAATGTCTCTTGATGAGAGAAGTAGTGCTGAAGAGACTCCAGTGGAATACCTTGTACTACAGTCAGAGAAAACATCTGAAGTAAGTGCTGATGAGTCATGCGATGGTAATTAAGTACAAAGACTTCGGATAGATCCAGCCTGGAATTTTATCTGAGGAACTGCCAGCAAAGATCTTATCTTCTTATCTTATATAATACAGACGTTACTTCAAAAAAGATGATTACGTCCTACGCGTCATGCATTTAATCATGCATATTAACCAATGACTTAAATTCTGCCAAGTCACTGGTTTTTCTGGCTAGCTCAGGCAACCCATTCCATGCTCTAATAGCACTAGGGAAGAAGGAGTATTTGTACAAATTTGTCCTAGCATATGGGACGAGGAATGTGTCTTTATTTTTGTGTCTCTCAGAGTATTTTATTAAATTTTGTCTTTGTATTTGAAGATTATGGTTCAGTGTTTTATGTATAATTGCTACTTTACTTTTGAGTCTTCTGTTCTGAAGGCTTTCTAAATTTAGTGATTTTACTAAAGGTGTTACTCTAGTCTAATGTGAATATTCGTTTGTTATGAATCTCACTGCTCTATTTTGTGTTTGTTCCAGTTTCTTTATGTTTTCTTGAGTTGAGGGGTCCCAAACGGTGGGTGCATATTCTATTATTGGCCTAACCAAGGTTAAATAACATTTTAGTTTTATGTTCTTATTTGATTTATAGAAATTTCTTTTAATAAACCCAAATGCTTTGTTGGATTTTTTTTATAGTTTCATCAATATGTGGATTCCATGACATTTTTCATTTATTATAACACCTAGGTATTTTGCGTTTTTAGTCTGTGTTACTGGTTTGCCATGGATAAGATAAGTGGAATTAATTTATTTTAGTTTTTTTTGTTACTCTTAACAACTGACATTTTTCTGGGTGGAAAGACATGCTCCAATTTGATTCCCATTTCTGTAATTCATCTAATTCTCTTTGTAAAATATCTGTGTCTTGTGTTGTTTTTGTGTTAAGATTGTGTTAAAGGGTAGCTTATTTGTCCAAAACAAAGATGAACGGTATTGGGGTTTCCAGTGCGGTTTACCCAAAATAAATAACGAAGTTTGACATCATGGTTCACTAGAAAGCTTCCAGCAGGGAAAACTAACAACCGATCTTGGCTCCTCTTCTCTTCACTCTCGGGATGTCTGGTTTGTTTTCCATGTGTACTGTTTTATCCTCAGAAAACAAACTCAAGCTTACGTGGTCACAACGAAAAACCGAATTCACCAAATGCTGGGAACTTTCTAGCATCTTCAAAATTTCTTGCAGAATTTGATGAAGTTATGAAACACCACTTACATAGAATCGAATATGGGAAGACACATTATTTGTCACCAGAAATTCAAAATGAGTTTATTAACTTGATGGCAATAAAGTTAGGGAATCAATTGCTGGAACAGTCAAGCAAGTTTGTTACTTGTCTCTGATGCTTGATTCCACCCCCAGATGTTTCTCACCAAGAACAAGTCTCTCTAATAGTTCGTTACTTGTTGGATGTTGATCATTTCGAATTAAAAGAGTCTTTCATTGGTGACTTTGAAATGTTGAAACCAGATGGACAACATTATGAAGAACTTGTCCATTGGACTGGACTTTGATCTGTGCAGAGGTCAAACCTATGATAACGCTGCAACAATGAGTGACCGTCTGTCTGTCCTGCATAAAAGTCTCTTAGGCATAAATGCAAAGGCAACATTTCTGAACTGTGATAATCACTCTCTGAATCTAGAAACTCTTTATTTTGCTGAGATAGATCCAGCAATAGTCACCTTTTTTTTTAAACTGTACATGAATTGTTTCACTTTTTTTCCAATTAACCCCAGAGATTGGCCAAAATGAAATAAGTTGGAGCCTGGAGTTTAAGAGAGTAATACAAGGTGGTCCGCAAGAGAAGAAGCTACGTCGGCAGTTTCCTTGCATCTCGACAAAATCATCAAGCTATTGGAGAAACTTTCTTAATCAGCAACTGAAAGAATGGACACAAGAAGCAGTGCACAGAATCTTCTTCATGCAGTGGAAAATTATGAATTTTTTGCTTATCCGGAATTCTGGTCAAATCTCTTGCGCCCAATTAATATAGTTCAGAAGAAATACAAACGTCTGGACTGCACATAGGGAAGCTGCTCAAACCTTGCAACCTCAATCCGAATACTGCTAACTCAGGCACTTCCATTGCGTCATGTGAGAGAGTATTCTTAAAGCTCAAGTTAATCAAAAACTATATCAACAACTATCTCAGGGCACAATGACGCAAGAATGGCTTAGCATAGCATTAATGTCAGTGGAGTCACAAATACTATACAGTATCAATGTAGATGATGTTATAGATGCCTTTGCTGCACAGAAATCACGACGTGAAGCCATATGAATTGAGATTTGTCACTTGTGCATTAACTGGCCAATAAACAATGGTATTGTTTATTAAAAGATTCCTAATGCTTATTTCTTGTTAATTTTACGGATATACTGTACCAATTTGAATGTATGCTTATGTATTTATTAAATACATTATCTTATGTCATGATGTCGAATGTTAAAATGCAAGAGGCCCCCAAGGAGTTCAATTCCCCCCGGGCCCCCGAATCCCTAGCTACGCCGCTGCCCCTCCCTGAACTCTATAATCTCTTCTGCCACTGCTGGGAAGTAGGTCATGTCCCACAGGACATGTGTGACGCAAGTATAGTCACAATATATAAGAAGAAAGGAGATCGGAATAAGTGCAACAGTCATAGGGGTATCTCTCTCCTCAGCAGTTGGCAAAATCTTTGCTATATTGGCTGCAAGTGATAGCTTCTAGAATCTACCCAGAGTCTCAATGTTGATATAGGAGTGGCGGATCCTCTATAGACATGATATCATCTCTACGACTACTGCAGGAGATTTTCCGAAAGAGAGAGAGAGAGAAAGACAGAGAGACAGACCCATTTACATCGTTTTTGTTGTCCTGTCTAAAATCTAGAGCAGGGGTGGGCAACCTTTTCTTATCGAGGGCCGCATTGCAAAAAATTTGGGAATAGGGGGCCGCACACACACACACACACACACACACACACACACACATATATATATATATATATATATATATACAGTGCTTTTTTCTAAAACAAAATAGAAGCCGGTACTCATTGATTAGGTGCCGGTACTCAGTAGTTCATTGCCTAACTTTTTACTACTAAATATTAATAATGTACGTTAAAATACAAGAAAAGTAATATTTTTTTTCAAAACGGTGCCGGTACGCCATACCGGTGCGTACCGTCACCATCACATAAAAAGCAATCTTAGTGTATATGTGAAATGGTGCGAATGCGTGTTGAAAGTGAAAAGAGAACCAAAATGGAGGAATATGAACAAGAAAGTGTTTTCAGTGTTAATAAAGATTAAAGTATTTATAAACGGTGATTTGTCGTTTCCATGTCTAAAGAGTCTCATCTAATATGAAGACGTAACAATATATATAATGTACTAACAACTTAGAAAATTACGCTAGCTAGTTATATACAATGTCTTTTAATTCACATTTATACTGTGTTACACATTTACATTTAACTTTTTACATTCCCAGTTGAGGGAGTTAGCGATTTCTGAAAAAAAATTAGGTTAATTTTTTTTTAAATTTTGTTATTGTCTGTTTACGGTACATCTCACAATTTCACCACAAATGAACACACAAATGAACAGTTGTACTTTATTTGAAGTGTTTAACTGTTTACACTCGTGCATAATGTTCCAGAATTGTGGAACTAGTTTACTAGTTATCCTAGTGACTACTGTCAAATTACAGTCAGTCAGCATCGACCTGTTCCTACAGTTATTTTCAAGCAGAAAATAATGTTAGTTAACAGATGTATGTGCCCAAAAATAATGTGAAAGCTTAGCAGAAAAGTTTTTAAAGTGTAGAAATACAGCTTCTGGCACTCATAAAACTCCCGCGGAATAATTGAAAGGAACTTCTCTTTCAGTTCATAATTTGCTTGTCCTCTAGAGCTGATTCAGCTTCTGTACTACATGGTGAGCAGAGTGTATTAAAAACTGATTCAAAGTTCTTGATTTCTTAAAATTAGCTATTAGCTTTCAAATTCCACAATCAAAGAATTCAAATAAGTCTTGTGCTTTTCAACCATTTCACTTAAAATAGTTTCACCAAAGGAAAATGACAAAACCTGTCTTCACTTGCTTGCCTGTAGAAATGGGAAAGCTTTGTTTGAAACGTTTTAACATGCACATACATTTCATTTGCAATACTTCCGATGAAAACATGAAGTGTGTCTTCCACTCTTCATTAGAAATATTAGTAAGAAAGTCACAGTCAACGTCCTTCAAGGAACATTACATTACAATTTCTTCCTCAAAATTCTATTTCTTCTCACCACTTTGCCCAGGCTAAGCTTCTTATTCTTTTATAATACAGACGTTACTTCAAAAAAGAAGATGATTACGTCCTATGCGTCATGCATTTAGTCATGTATGTTAACCAATGACTTAAATTCTGCCAAATCACTGGTTTTCCTAGCTGGCTCATAGGAACTGTCTTTGGTTAAGACCCCTAGCAGTTCTTCTTCGTTCTCATTGTTATGTTGGAGCGTTCAGATGACTAGACCAATACATGAGATGAACTGCGCAGTGGTTTCCAAATCAGGGAGCTCTCCATATAGTTTTCTTTCTATTGGGGTGTTTTGGGGGACGTGGTCGGCATTTTCTGGTGATACTTCACATGGGCAGATTTCACTGGTTCCAATTTTGAGCTTCCGGTACATGTATTGTCGCATCCGTTGTTTCCGGTCCTGAGTCGAAAGATTAGACGTTGGTCTTGTCGAGATAGCTTATAGTAAGCGTCATCTTTCTTGTGATTTGGATGAGGGCTCGTCCATTTCTCATTTATTATATTTACAATTAATTTCTTCAATTCTTCTGGATAGAGTGCAGAGTTTATTTGTGAATTAGTTTTCCCACTCTTGGCGAGTGTGTCAGCCTTCTCATTTCCTTCTAGTTGTATCTGAGCTGGTATCCATTGAATAACAGTTTTTTTTGCTGTGATAAGTTACATTACTGAGATAATTAGGTAAATATATGGCCCCTTCTGTCTCGGATAACAGTAGATGCGCTCAGATGAGTCACTAGCTTTGGTTACGTCTTGAAATGGGGCAAATGGTGTGACTGATCAATCCAATTCTGGAGCGGCAGAGTTTGCCACAGTTCGTACATGTATATGCATCTGTCCTAGGGCTAGCAGACAGTGCAGCTTTCTTCGTCTTTCTCTTGGCTGATGCAGCTTCGTTTCTTTTGCACTCGGCGGAGTTCGTACCAGCACGTACAAGCTACGGAAACTAGTGTCATGAAAATATGCAGGGCACCGTACAGTTTGACAGTTCCGCCTATAGGCCATTCTCCATCAAGAGCGGAGTAAAACAAGGATGTGTTCTGGCTCCAACACTATTCGGCATCTTCTTTTCAGTTTAACTCACCAGTGCTTTTAAATCCCTGGAAGATGGAGTATATATCCACAGTAGATCCGATGGAAGGCTATTTAACCTGGCCGCCTTAAAATCAGAACAAAGAGACGGTATATCTAAGAGTTCATCAATAATATAAATGATACTCAATTCTGCTTTGAGAAAACTTTCCCGTTTAAAGTTTATGGTTGAGATATCTTCTTTAAATTATTAAAAATCTTCTTGAATCTTTAACTCAATTTTTCGAGATATTGCAAATTCAAAATAATCTTCGTTTACTTTAAACTTTTTTAGAATGACATGTTAAGACAATGTTTCTTTCGCCTCAGAAATCGCAATAATTTATATAGATATTTAAAATTAGCTTTTTTTTAAAAATATTTGTATTTTTTATATGTATGATTTGTGGGAACACCTGATTTTTATAGGTGTTTGGCGGGCCGCATGTGGCCCGCGGGTCGTAATTTGCCCACCCCTGATCTAGAGTAATCTAGACCAGGGGGGGGCAGCCTTTTTGTATCGAGGCCCGCAAATATAAAAAAAAATGGGAATGGCGGGCCGCATATCTATATACATCATAGAAAGATACTCTAGCTAACTGTGTAGAATGTCTTTTAATTCATATTTACACTGTATTATATTCATGTTTCTTTTTCTTTCACACACTTCACGTTAAGGAATTACAACAAGAGTTAGCCATTTTTAAAATTAATTTTTTACTATTTTTGTAAAATTGCTGTTGACTTTTTATATTACAATATCCCCACAAATATACAGTTGTACTTAATGTGCAGTATTTAACTTTTTACACTCGTGCATATTGTTCCGGAACTGTGGAACTAGCTTACTAGTTGTTACCCTTGTGACTGCTGTCAAATTACAGTAGGTCATAAGCGAGCAGTAATTATACTGTTTTAGTTTCCACAAAAAAATAAATGCTTGTTCACTGAATCAGACAATATATGTTCCGGAAGTGAAATATCGAGAAGAACGAAACTTGCCCTTGTGGAGTATCCCCAGAGAATGCTGACCATGTCCTTCACCTTCAGTGGTGCATACTAAATCAAGAGACCCGAACAAGACTCTGGCCCCAAAGCCCTCCTATAGAACCAAAACTATTCGGAGAACTGCCTGATCTGGAAACCACTGCGAGGTTCATGAGAACAAAGAAGAGCAGATGTATGTGTACACAAATAGTGTGAACAGCAGCACATTTTGTAAAGTGTTGAATTACAACTTCTGGCACCCATAAGACACCCGTGGAAGTACAGACTGGAACTCCTCTTTGCTTGGAGTTATGTCCTCTGGAGCTGAATCAGCTTCTGCGCTAAATGGTGAGCTGATGGTATTGAAAACTGGTTCTTGACGTTTTAAAATTTGTTTTTATAAATTGCGCAATTAAGGAATCTAAATAAGTTTTGTACTTTTAATCATTTCACTAGAAATAGTTTTACCTTTCAGCAAAGGAAAATGACAAAACCTGTTTTCTTTTGATTGCTTGTAGAAATGGGAAAGCCTTGTTTAAAAAGATTTAACATGTATTTACATTTCATATGCAAAATATTCTTTGCAATAGCAATTATGAAACTAATGAAATCTGTCTTCCACACCTCATTAGAAATATTGGTAACCAATTCACAGTCAATGTCCTTCAAGTAACATTACAATTTCTTCCTTGAGATTTTATATTGTTCTTATTTGCCTTGCCCATGCTAAGTTAGCGGATACAGTGGATTACTTTGTTCCTAAATTGGAACTACCTGTGGTTAACACCACTAGCTCTAATAAGTTCGATTACTATGTCCTTTATCCAATAATATGTTAAAATTTGATGCAGCTGTGTGCAAACTTTCCTGTTTAGAGTTTATGGTTGGGATATTTTTTATAAAAACAACAACAACAACAACAAAAAACAACAACAAACAAACAAACATTTCAGTCAAAGATCGAGCTCCATCAGTTGTTACATTTTCTTGTTCCAAGCCTACCCAACATTTAACACAGTTCTTCATAGCATCGAATAAATACTGATCAGAGATTGTGTCTTTAATTGAGTGTATTGATGTATAGCCATTCGTAATTTTCGTTTAATTGAAACTTTTTATAATAGACAGTTTCAATAATTTATATAGATATTATTTTAATTATATTTGCATTTTTATATGCATATACTGTGGGCACACCTGATTTCTGTAGGTGTCGGCAGGCCGCATAAAACAGGCCGGCGTAATTTGCCCACCTCTGATCTAGACAAAAGAATATTATGAAGTCTGTGAGTATATAAGAATCTTAGGAAATCTATAGATTAGCTGAACGTAATTGTGGTCACATCACAAACTACAGATAAAGAATATTACGATTACTAATAAAAATGTCCTCCTTTAGTGTTGCTAAAAAGCTTTGTCAATGTTTTACCATGCTCAACTACGCAGTATTATAACTTTCAATATCATTGACGCCCCACCCCTCCCTTTATTTTTGAAAAAGTTTTAAGTTGTTGAAAGATTGTTTGACTTTTTAGCTCCTAGGGTCGTCTTTGACATTGAAAACAAAAAAGAAAATGAACATTAAAAATAAAATCCTAAATGTTGCTAGTTGGTTCTCTTATCTTATATCTTATATAATACAGACGTTACTTCAAAAAAAGAAGATGATCACGTCCTACGCGTCATGCATTTAGTCATGCATATTAACCAATGACTTAAATTCTGCCAAGTCACTGGTTTTCGTAGCTAGCTCAGGCAACCCATTTCATGCTCTAATAGCACTAGGGAAGAAGGAGTATTTGTACAAATTTGTCTTAGCATATGGGACGAGGAATGTGCTTTTATCTTTGTATCTTTCAAAGTATTTTATTAAATTTTGTTTTTGTATTTGAAGATTATGGTTCAGTGTTTTATGTATAGTTGCTACTTTACTTTTGAGCCTTCTGTCCTGAAGGCTTTCTAAATTTAGTGATTTTACTAATGGTGTTACTTTAGTCTAATGTGAATATTCGTTTGTTATGAATCTCACTGCTCTATTTTGTGTTTGTTCCAGTTTCTTTATGTTTTCTTGAGTTGAGGGGTCCCAAACGGTGGATGCATATTCTATTATTGGCCTAACCAAGGTTAAAGAACATTTTAGTTTTATGTTCTTATTTGATTTATAGAAATTTCTTTTAATAAACCCAAATGCTTTGTTGGATTTTTTTTTATAGTTTCATCAATATGTGGATTCCATGACATTTTTCATTTATTATAACACCTAGGTATTTTGCGTTTTTAGTCTGTGTTACTGGTTTGCCATGGATAAGATAAGTGGAATTAATTTATTTTAGTTTTTTTTGTTACTCTTAACAACTGACATTTTTCTGGGTGGAAAGACATGCTCCAATTTGATTCCCATTTCTGTAATTCATCTAATTCTCTTTGTAAAATATCTGTGTCTTGTGTTGTTTTTATTGTTCCATATATTATGCAATCGTCTGCAAATAATCTGACTTTTGTTCCTGAGGTAATGCAATTCGGTAAATCATTTATGTAAATTAAGAATAGTAGTGGACCTAAGACAGTTCCTTGAGGTACATATGAGTTTACTGTTATCGGTGTTGATTTAGACCCATTTATTATTACAGTTTGTTCTCTCTCTATCAGAAAATCTTTAATCCACTGATGCAATGGACCATTAATGCCAAAATATTTTAATTTTTTAAGCAAACTATGGTAGTGAACTTTATCAAAAGCCTTGGAAAAATCTAGTAAGATAGCATCTATTTGTTCACTATTATCTAAGCCTTTTGAAAAGTCATCAATTAGTCCTATTAGTTGTGTTTCACATGATCTATATTTGCTAAAGCCATGCTGGTATGGTGTGAGGACATTATGTTTGTCTAAGTGGTTTATGATGTTGCTACATATTATGTGCTGGTAAGTGATACTGGTCTGTAGTTTCCTGGGTCAGATTTTTCTCTTTTTTTAAATAGGGGGGTGACATTAGCTTCATTCCAGTCCTTTGGTACTCTGCCCTGGTTAAGCGATGCCTGAAAGAGTATTTTGAACACTGTGGCTAGCTCATTGCTTAGTTCTTTGAGTAATCTAGCTGGAATACCATCAGGTCCAGACGCTTTATTTGGTTTGGTGTTGGCTAATAGTTTTTGGATGTCATTTTCTTGAACTACTATATCTTCTATGTTGTCTTCTTGGTTCAAATTAAGTAATATGTCTTTGTTTCCTGTTTCCTGGTTAGTAGTTAGTAAGATCATTGGCTATAAACAAAAAGTGACCTCCGTGACCCAATGGGCTTTGTTGCTGCGCATAAACATTATATATGTGTCAGACGCGAATAGCCCAAATTTTCAGTAAAAGAAATGACAAAAGTCATTTCTCTATAGAAAAAGTTACGAAAGCTATATAATATACAACCACAGACCTATATATACTACAATAAATATAGGTATTTGTTCTCTATTTACGATTTATTTAGGTATGTGCTGTTTTACTATTACAGACCAAGTATCAGATTTTAGAAAAACCCAGGCTAGTTTTTTGTGTAACGCTATTAGCTAACACCGTATAGATCTAAATTACATCTCTTCATTATTATAAAAACCATGGCGTGTTATTAACTCTTTATCGTCGTAATTATTTTTTCACGTTCTGACAGATTTGTTCATTTTTCCTATCTCTACATTCTACGCTGTTCGGATTAAACTTCAATAACAGTTTTGTTTGTAATCAGAAAACGTTACTTTTGATATAGAATTATAGAAGAATGCATGCTCTTTTTTTTTATAGTACAAATACAAGTTTAAAACACCCAAAATTAATTTAATGTGATCAAATCAACGATGTTATCGTTAATTAGGAGAGAAATAATTAATACCCAGGTCTCCCGATGTCTAACTAGACTTACTAGAATGCATGCTCCTTTTATATAGCACAAATACAAGTTTATAACACCCAAAATTAATTAAATTTAATGGGATCAAATCAACGATGTTATCGTTAATTAGGAGATAAAGCGTTAACACCAAGGTTTTCAAGATGTCTAACTAGACTCACCCTACAAAAATGGTGGATCCTTCTATTTTGGACTTTGCTTTCTGTCTTCTGTTGCTGGAAGACCGAGAAGAACCTTTGGATCGTTTCCCGTTGTTGTTTCTGCAAAGAGATAGTTCAAGAGAACGTAGTTAGCTGACAGTGTAGAGTTCTTGTCTTGGCACACCAACACACATGCGGAATGGGCGGGTGGGCACGATTTTCGTAAACGGCTCTAACGATTTTCCTAGATATATGACACTTAATGTGTATCGCTGGAAAAAGAATTACTAGCTCGTTTTGCCCCACAATGTTCAGATTGCAAGCTAATATGAGGAATTGTATTGATATTTAAAAGTTATTCCTTTTTGAGATGCAATGCAAAGAGGATAGTTGTATTCATCAGTTAAACGAAAATGTAAGAAAATTCAATATTGTTGTAAAGATGTGGTTCCATTCAAAGACATTATAATGAGCTAATATACATATTATATATTATAAGGTTACTTTAAATACTGTATGATTAAAACAGTATTGACAATTCACTGAATGTTTTATCGGGATGAGGACATCAATGTGCAGATGGTTTGGGCGACGTTGTAAATTGTAGACCTCATGTGTACGTTTTACAATCCAGTGTTGTGGTTAGAACGTTTGTGTAGAGCTATTTCATGGAAGTTTTGTCTTTTTAAAAAATGTATATTTTTAAAATGTTTATCTTGTTACCACTCAGTATCCAGTTTATAACTAACTTTTTAAAATTATTAAACTTAGTGTAGGACGTAATTATATTCTTTTTTTTTTGAAGAAACGTCTGTAATATATAAGATAAGATACGAAGTGTGTATTTAGATGCAAGAATATCATATTCAATACTTTGTCTTCAGAGCCATATACTCTGTTACTTCCCTTTAAATCATTTGTACCACTGATGTTAAAGCGCTCACTGGAGTAAGGGAGGTAAGTGAATTTGAAACGTTCACAATTTTAAAATACACAGTTGTTTCCCTTTTTAACACACACACACACACACACGCGCGCGCGCGCACGCACACACATACACACACGCACACACACACACACACACACACACACACACGCGCGCGCGCACACACACACCTCTCCTTTCTAGATTCTCTTTTTCTAGGCTCGACTAGGAAGGGCAATGCGGTAAAAAATGTTAATCAAATGTCCCCCCCCCCCCCTCCAAAAAAAAAATACAACTATTTATCAAATTGATATTGGAAAAAAAAATGAGCAAATATTTTATGTAGAATTTATCGATTACAAACTTTTTTTTAAAAGTACAAGTACAAATACAATAGAAAAAAATCCTCTCTATTTGTATGACATATCGAAAGCAGTAGTAACTAATTTCTTACAAAATGAGAAGACATAAAACCAAGTGTTTCTGAAGGCGACAATGACGGATTTATTTTTCCATAGTTGTGTTCTATCAGGCGTGCCTTGGGTGGGGGAAGTAAAAGATGAACATGATGAATATAAGAGGAGCTTTTGGTTTCCTATCAAAGATGCGTGCTTAAGCTTGAAATAGAAAGCAGTTCGAACCCAACTAGATCTACGTGCTACTACGAGAAAAAGACTTAGGTGAGAGAGTTTGTTATTCTCTAAGAATGACGTTGCAAGTCAATGCTGTTAACTTGTATTAGCTTGTCAAGAATCACGTCTTCAGACGTCCTAATAAATCTAAAATAATCTCTTCGAAAACCACTAAGAGGAGATCATTGATAAAAATCTATACCACATAATGATGGGATTCGTTTTCAAGTCATCAGTTCTCCTTCCATGTTTTGTTGTGTTAAAGTAGAGGCTACAATCATGGGCTTTTAGTTATTCTCATTTGACTTCTTCGACTTACTACTCTTTTTACCCTATGTGTATGGCCTCTTTGTTTGTGATATTCTTACTAAGTGGTATAGCACAATATATATATATATATATATATATATATATATATTGTTACGGTTCTTCTCTATCCTAATCAGGCGTTCTGTAAACAACTGCTCAACACATAACACATCAACACAAGAACCTGGCAACAAGAGCTCCAAATAATCTGGTACTTTAATAATGGTCAAATAGATAACATCCAATACTAGACAACACAATCAACTACTAAAAATGCTACACTGTGCATCACCGTACTAAACTCTACTATCTCTTCCTGGACTCGTACGTTTTATTTGAGGACTCCGCCTGGACCGACTTCATGGCTGACAAACAGTCCCGGTCTCCTTGCTGTCCTGTCTTGAACTGCCCTGCCTTACACACTGTCTCTCGTCCGGGAAGGATTTCGATCACATGACCATAACACGGGTCATATTTGTGTGTACTAGCAGTACTGTCCCTTGTACATCGACAGCCGTTGACCTGAGTGATTTGCCTGAGTTCACGTGTATCAGCTGAACCTACAGTTAACCCTATCGCGCCGCCAATAGGGTTATAACGATATATATATATATATATGGCCTTGAGGGCTTCAGCATTTCTCACATCTTACGTCGCTTCGTGAACACATTTTTTGATGTTAATTAGAACATGATGTACATAGTGTAAGTAAATAATGTAAGCACTTATTCTATCCTAACACAGTGACCTGCAGAAATTATTAAAAAAAAAATTAAGGAAATATAATATACGTTTAGTAATGAAATGAAACAGTATGAAAAAAAAACTAATTAAAAGATGGAGAAAAAGCTTATTGTGAGGAGAAAGCTGCAAATGGTGCTGGACATACTGGAGCAGGTAAATCTGAAGAGGCAGAAAATGCTGAAGATACAGGGGCAGGTAAGTCTGGAGAGGCAGGACCTGCTGAAGATGCTGGGACAGGTAAGAAAAATAAATTGACTTAGGGACACGCTTAGGACGTAATCATCTTCTATTCTGAAGTAACATCTGTAACCTACAAGTTAAGACATGGAGGATGTGGCGAAGCCACGAAACATAGCGACTCGAGGACTGACATAATGAGGGACCTCTAATAAGGCCTATATATATATATATATATATATATATATATATATATATATATATATATATATATATATATATATATATATATATATATATATATATATATATATATATGTATATATAATCAAATTTGCTATTATTTAACAGTTTCTTCTCAAACATACTAAGAACATTTAACTAGCGAAAGACTGTCACTGAGTATTTAATCAGACCAATGACATGATGAGGTTGATAAAGAAAGTGAAACTGATACTGCTTCGGTCCTTTACGATAACTTGTGAAGAAAACAAACAATTTATATGCTAGTGCTGCTAGTTCATTGAAAGAACTATTGCACAACAGGATGTGGACTGGGAGAAGAAAACATGGAGATGAGTAGAACAAGAAGAAATAACATCGGAAAGGGCATGAACCAAACTGTGGGGAATGGCCCAGAACAGAGAAATGATATCGGGATGGGCATGAACCAAACTGTGGGGAATGGCCCAGAACAGAGAAATGACATCGGAATAGGCATGAACCAAACTGTGGGGAATGGCCCAGAACAGAGTCCGATGGCCCTCCACTGGGAGTCAAAAGGAATAAGTAAATAACACATTCAAAGAATTTTTAAAACCCAGATAATTTTATTATTTTAGCATTACCCTCAATTAAAAAATTATTATTCGTAGTGAATGATGTTGGTTTAATCCTGTTGGTACTGGAGACAAAGGTAGTGGATTTCCAGAGTATTGTCATGTGCACAATGTAAGACTTGGAATAGCTGCTCTAACGTATTGATGAGGGTACAAAATGTGCACACACATTCACACACACACACACGTACATACATACATATTTATAATAATAATAATAATAACCATCCTATTCCGAAGATTAATGAATGATTACAGTGTTTCATATGGCTACGCAAACCCACTTGCAACCTGCATATTTTTCCACCCCTGATGTATGTGTAGTGGAGTGGATACCTTTTCAGAAAACACTGGCCACCCCGATATCCACGTGACCCTTCCCCCTAAATGGCACCTTGTGTCCGCGCATAACAAGGCAGACCAACGTGGGCACTGTCAATTCGACCGGCATCTCTTGTCGCTGTAGTGTCCGTACGTTACTGGACCTACGTCGTCTCCACTCCCTGTTTGTGCCTGGTTCTACACCAGGTGTTTATGGATGGCTGCAGGTAATTACATTTTATTTATTTATATTAGATTGTAATTTTAATTAGTAGTTTATATAGAATATCACTATCGCGGTTTTTGTTCATGTTGGACTATTCTTATTTTTAGAAGCCAGCACGTAGATGAATTTATTTATTGAAATGCGTACCTGTAGTATACTATAAGAATTAGATCATATATAGAATGTTAAATGTCCATCTTGTTAGAGAATTACTTTGTCATTAATTTGTATAATGTTTCTGATGTATCATATCCTTCCTTATGTTCTGATAAGAGATGATTGGCTTACATTATTAGATTTTCTATTTGTTGATGTAGTATTTAGACCTGATTTTGTGTATACAACCATTTAGGCTTATTAATTATGTTTAGTTTATGCCCATGTGTAATTATGTTTTATGTTTGCCTTTGGCAGGTCTTTAATGTATAATAAACAGTTTGGAATCGTCCTACGAGTTGCCTTCGTCATGTCATTTAGTTTGTTCTGTGCCAAACCCACCACATATGCAAAGCCTTTGTCCGCCGGGCGTCTATTTAAGTTTTCTTAACGTCTCCTGCGCCAGTCCTCTATAAGGGCTCTTTCCTGGGCCTCAAATGCGTGTTCCGCGGCCTTCGTGAAAGCTCTCCAACTGTCTATAGCGTTTCCAGAAGCACATCTGTTACGCATTCCTATTTAAACCTCGCATATACATTGTAGTCTCTGCACTGTTTCTCATGAACTTTAACCCTAATTTATTAGCATATTTAATATTTTATCTTGAAGAAGTTAACTCTATGCTGAGAAAACTTAAGCAAATCTTATTAGCTTGGTTTGATCTAATCTAGTCATTGCAGTACTTCCAATACTATCAATGACTGAACAGACATCTCTGATGGGATTGTCCATGTGGGCACTCTTTACCGCGGTCAATCTTATTATGCAAAAAGAAATATGGAAAAGAAAAGGAATCCCAACAAATTATGTAAAGAAGAAATGGAAATTTGATTAGCGTGCAAGAAAAATGGTTGTAGGACAACTTGGTTGTCAACCTTTTACTTGTAACAGACAGAGGTAGCTGTAGGACAACTTGGTTGTCAACCTTTTACTTGTAACAGACAGAGGTAGTTGTAGGACAACTTGGTTCTCAACCTTTTACTTGTAACAGACAGAGGTAGTTGTAGGACAACTTGGTTCTCAATCTTTTACTTGTAACAGACATAGGTAGTTGTTGTAGAATCTTCTTAGTGTTGTCTTGAAGTGGGCATTTTTACAAAGCTTATATTCTCTCATTATGTCTATCTGTCTGTCTTGTAGACGTTATTTCTACGAGACCCAATCTTGAATCAGGCTGAAATTTCGGACACTTATTTCTTTTAGAAGACAACAGAAAAATAATAATAATAAAAAATTAATCCAATTAAAAAAAATCAATTAGTTAAGTAACTATTGGTAATTAATTTTTTTGTTTGGTATCTCGAACAAGGGAAAGAAATTGTACTTGACTAAAAGGGTGGTATAAATGGAATTATTCCCCTTTATAGGTAGCTGCTTCAGTTAATTATACAAACTATAGGTAACTATACAGTCTTCTATTTTCATAGGCGCCTCACTAGTAAAGTGGTCGGCTTGAGGAGGCTTGAACCATGAATTCAAATTCAGGTCGTTTCACCTATTTCCACAGATGCTTTTAAAAAGGAAATATGATAAAAATGTCCCCAGGTATCCCTCCCCCAAATATTTCTAAGCGCATAGATTTATTGTTGTTGGTCTAGAATCCCTAGATCTATTACAAATGTAATATTACTTGACTGATCCAAACTAATTGATACAATCACATGTCGTATAAGCTTTGTTTTTTTTTTTAAAGTATTCTTAAAACGTTTTTCTTCTTTGATATCACAGAAAACGTCGTCAGAGAACAGAGGAGCGAAAATTGTATTCAAGCAAAAATAAAAAAGGCAGGCAAGCCAAAGGAAGACCACGACTTTCTATGGACTGACGATGTGAATGCAGATCTAGGGCAGCTTGAGGGTTCAAGCGTGGAGACGATAAGCTGATGAGAAATTTGAATGGAAGTGGCCCGAGTCATCCATCGAATGGAAGTAGCCCGAGTCATCCATCGAATAGAAGTGGCCGAGTCATCCATCGAATGGAAGTGGCCCGAGTCATCCATCGAATGGAAGTGGTCCGAGTCATCCATCGAATGGAAGTGGTCCGAGTCATCCATCGAATGGAAGTGGCCCGATTCATCCAGCGAATGGATGGAAGATGTCAACAGAACGATAGTACGATGATCTGGAAAATTCGACCGTTTTAATGTGAGAAAGACAACTGAATATATTTTTTTTTTTTTAAATTTGCTCTTATTCTATCGAGAAGATTAAGACATCTCTAAATTTAATATTTTATAATTATAAGCATATATAATAATGTCGATTTTACTTAAACAATATTCAAATATAAATTCGCAACTACAATGCAAATACAACATATTTTTGTCTTTACATCTTTACACCTCAGTGTTTGCACAGGTTGAGAAACGCTGCAGATCAACAAGATTGTAAGAGGAGGACACTCTAGCCTCCCCGTTTTGTGGTCATCGGTAGAATGCATCTCCTGTCTTTAGAACACATCTCTTGTCGGTAGAAACATCTCCTGTCTGTATAATTCTAATTAAACCCAATTTAAACAAAATAGAAAAACATAATTAAAAATCAACTCAATTGAATTGATTTGTTAAAAACGTTCAGAAAAATGATTTTTTTTATTTTATTAATTGTCAGACAGAAATGTGACTAGATCAAAGTGAAACAGCAATTACGATATTAAAAAAAGGCTTTACAGCTTGACAATTATTTTTTTTTGTTGCATACTTTTCTCATTATTTAAAGTAATACGTTTAGCAATTCAAGCGTTCAAAATTCACCAATAGCACATCGTTGTTATATGTAGTTCCATAAAACATCTCCAAATGTATATGCTCTAACAGAGACCTATATGTGACGGTTTCATAAAAGGCGGTAAAATAGCTAGCGTTTTGGTGTATCTTGTGTACACACTAAAGAAAGTGTTTATAAGAGTATGTTTTTTTTTTTAAAGGTATAAAAGATTTTTGAGCACGGCAGAATCAAATGTTCTAAGCTCTTCTATTTATAGCACAAAATACGGAGGAAGCATTAGACTTTTGTTTTTCTTGACTATAGTTTGCGTGTGTATGTTGACTTAAGCCCATATAAATGTGTGTACCGAGTATGTGTGTTGCTGAATTTTTCTTTCTGCATTCCTTTCTAACGCTTTGCATTCTGTGCTACTCATAAAAGTTTTTTTTTTTTTTTATTTGGAAATGATGCCGTAAGTGAAGAGAGGTATTGCGATCACTAGGAAGCAGGCAGAATGACAGTTTTAGGTGTTCATATCAAACTTTAGTGCCATATGAATAATTGGATGCCATTACAAGTTGAGCCTAATTGCAACATTAACACCTAGATTATAAAGACAAACATTTTAACAAGTTAAGATTGGTGTTAACATGCCCAATGTCAGGATTCAATTGAAATAAACGTAGGTGCTCTGAAATTATCGGGATATTCCCCTTTACCTAGTGATTTGATAAGAATACAACCTCTGCTTGTCCAATCAGCATCTCGATTTTAGATTCTGCTGGAGGCTCAATACCTATAATTTAGACTCTAGGTTGCGTTGCTAGCCAAAATAAAAAATACGCAGAAATGTTGTAACACATTTGTAACACTGCATATGATCCCTGGTGAAAGAAAGAAATTTACCTTTGCAGAAAAAAGATTTACCTCGCAACAAAACTAGCAGACGACTTTGATGTTCACTGACTTGAAACTTTAATGACTGAGTGTCCCTGAAGTAATTCTTTCTAGGCTGACACTTGAAAACTATTCGGCATTCTTAGAGAGGCAATTTAGTCTACTTCAAGTGAGGACCAAACATGAGAAATGCATTGCGGAGGTCGAGGAGTCTGCCATGACCCTTCGCCGCTAGGGGAGAAACACGGGAAGCTCCGTGGATTTCAGCTTGTAATACTTCTTTCGATTGAGACGATTGGTTGTAAAAACAAAGTTTAGAAAAACCATAAGTAACCTGACTTTTGAAGACAGAACACTTTTATTACTATCGTCTCGAATAAATACAAGGGCCCTTCTAATCATTACAGAAAAAAACTAAAAAAATTGTAACTGGAACCAAAAATTACTGAACTGTCCACTGTTGATTCCGTATTCTGTGTTCTGGAAAATGCCGAAAAAAAAATTAAAAAGATAAAACTTGGGCAAAGTATTCTCACCAAGAGACAATGAGCTCTGTACTTACAAAATAGTTGTGATTTCATTTTTCACTCAAACATCATCAGTAAGATCCCTCCAAAAATAAATAAATACAAAATTAAATATTTTTTTATGCTTCAAATATCGATGATCTATATCCATTGAAGATAAAAAAAAAACTACGTACGAAAAAAAAAAAAAAAAACATTTTTGAGCCACAATGTACTTTTTCGAGCTTCATTACAGCTACACTTACCCCCTTTGTGCTCGTCACCATTAGTTACTCCTTGCCGCCCGTTGGAGATACAATATTACATTGATATTTAAGGTTACTCTATATATCATCGTTTTAAGGTGGATAGACTAACTGTAAAACTGACATAACAACTTATAAATGACATTAACATTCTGTCAATTTAACTCTGATGCCCACTGGGTGGTAAGGAGTAACTCGTGATACAATTGATTCGTATACTAGGTGTTAATTAGCTCTTTTCTGTCGCTAAGTGTTGTCAATATAGCTCTTTTCTGTCGCTAAGTGTTGTCAATATAGCTCTTTTCTACCTGTTCTATCGCTAAGTGTTGTCAATAGTCACTTTAAAGTTTCTACGTTATATTTCATACTACAGAATCTCTACAAAGGAGATTGCTAAAAAAATATTTACACATCTCATAATTATTGTTTCAAAATAAAAGGATCTAAAACTAGAACTAAATCTAAATTCATGTGGCATGTGAGATCTTTTAGGAATTGCGTTTCCTCAGATAAACATTTTCCAACGAACTATTCAAAAGCACATCTCGACGTTTAAAGGAGATAATCTATAAGACTGTTTCCGACATTTACAAGAGGCCCCCTAATCACATCCATCGAACTGCCCCCATTTTGTCCTTGTTGTGAAGAGTTCTCTTTCCTTGCCAAATTACTTTGCTTGTTCTTTAAAAACATTATTCGATTTTATTTCGTCTATCAAATGTAACCCTTTATATTTTTTCGACAAGTGTCTTGCAAATATGGGAATTCAGAACAGGAAATGCACCTCATTAAAAAATTGAAATCTGTCTGTCTGTCCGTCCGTCCAACTATCTATCTATCTATCTATCTATCTATCTATCTATCTATCTATCTATCTATCTATCTATCTATCTATCTATCTATCTGTCTATCATTTGAAAAATGTCAAGTCGTCTTTTCTTGTTATGTTTCTTCTTTACATTGGGCAAACACCTCTCCTCAGATTAAACAGCAAAGATCTATTCTAGAGGCCGCTCTTGTTGTTTCATGTTACCGATAGGTTGAGCTACTGTTTGTAGGAGAGCATGGGGATTTGTTTCTTTCCTATTCTTTAACCAGCTTAAGGGGAGCAATCTGAGGTTTGCCTTTTTAGATTTCAAGTTATGTCAAATTAAAAACAAAACTGCTACTATTAAATGGCAATGACATGTTCGGGCCACAGACATAATTATTACACGAATGACAAGAGCCTCCAAAAAATGAGCAAATTGCTTGCCAATTGTTTTGGAACAATATTATGGGCCTTAGGAATTGTTTTGGAACAATATTATGGGCCTTAGGAATTGTTTTGGAACAATATTATGGGCCTTGAGAATTGTTTTGGAACAATATTATGGGCCTTAGGAATTGTTTTAGAAAAATATTATGGGACTTACCAATTGTTTTGGAACAACATTGTGGGCCTTAGGAATTGTTGACGTCATAGCAACGAATTAAAAAACATAAAAAGTATGATGATTGATGGGATGAATGGCTGTCTTACTTCCCCTGCCCCCCTCTCTTGTATTTAAGTTAAAATTATTCGCACACACTTTGGCTTCATTACATCAGGCTCTCTCTCCCTTCTTTGCTTCTATCATTTGTCTCACTCAATAAATCGATACGGTGAGAAAGGGGAGACTACAAATTTCGTGAACTATTCGACCTACTCTAATCAATGAACTGGAAGAAATAGTCGATTGTGAAATGTCCATCGAAGGCAGAGTTTCACGAGTGCAGATTATTGTCTGAGATCGTCTGCAAGAAACACAAATTTCCGCTCAGTTTTCTTTTTAATATTTCTTTTCCACCCAAGAAGCTGAGCCATTGCCCAGATTTTTTTTTAAAAATCTCATTAATTAAGCTCGTGAAACTTGAGTCTGGCTAACTTCTATTTTAATGTTAGATTTTTTGTTTTGGCTTTAGCGGGCAAGGTTTAGTTAATTCAGTTAAATATGAATGTAATATACAAAGCAGATTTAATGTGTTTGGATGAATGTATGTATATTATTTATAGCAACAGTATTATTTGACCGACCTCGATCAAACTTTGCTTGAATATTCTTTAGAAACAAATCATTGCGGAGGTCCAAGTAGATACGGATAAAAAAGGTCAAAGTAATAAGAAGGCAATAATTAACTGTTCTTAGACGACATTAACAAAGGAAATGTGGCTATTAAAGATTTGAAGATATTTGAACACCAGTTTCGGGAATAAGCCACAGTAATTTCAAACCTATCTGCTGATAAATGATTTTCCCTTATTCAAACAATCTTTTTGTTAGTCCCGCGTGTGATGTCGTAATCTTCATCTAACGACTTCTTGACAAATGTTGTTTTTATTCAACAGCGCTAGTCTCATGCCATTACAATGACAGGCTACCTTCACATCTCGGCTCTAAGACGTAGGATGTACCGATCCTCTGCTGAAAGCATGGTCAGCCGCCGAGACTATTATCCTTCTTGACCGACTGGGATCTTTCAACAAGATAATCACGATGAAACATAATTCATGGCTAAAAATAGCTCCGCGCGTATGAGACTTTTATAGAGCAGGCAGGGCTCCCAGTGGTGAACGCGAGTGATTTACAGAATGAAGCCTTGTTTGTGTAATGTGAAACTCTGACCCATGGAAATTGTTCTCTGGATAACATGGGGAGATGGCGAGTAGCTGAGGAGTTGGCAATGTTTAGGTCAGACCAAGAGCTAGATATTCAACTGATCTTGTGTTTATTATCATCAGTATCTAACTCTGAATCTATAGGAGTTATTTTTCTCTATGTCAATCTCTTTCCACCTTTTCTCTGTCTCTCTATCCAACATTTCTCTCTCCAGCTAAGCAAGCTTTGACGTATTCATGTAATTAAACCATGTAGTTCTCCAATATGCACCTTCATCCATTTGTCTGCAAACCTTCTCAACCGATCAATCAATCCATCAATAAAATGTCTGAATAAAAAGAGCTAATACATAGTTATGCAACTAGAGGCCAACTGAAGATCTATTTATTTCATCTCCCCACTTTTCCAAATGTTTCTACAGCAATATCATTACAGTTGTTGGTACTCTTGACATAAACCAGGCAGATATTTGAACAAGATCTGAAGCAGGCTGCGGATGTACACCCACTTTATGACAACTGATATCAAAGGCTATTACTGGCCATTTCCTACACAGCACTGCGCTGCGCCAACGAGCCAATTACTTCTTATCAGGACTGTTGCCCGGCACTTAATAACGTATGACTAGAAGCTGGTGTTAGGTGCACGGAGGACGTAGAGTGAAATAAATAATAGTAATATAAAAAAAGGTTTCAAGAAATGCTTCTCTTATCTGAGCTAATTGGAAAGGGGATTATAACATGACCAGCCCCAATAGGGCGCACTCTCTTTAGATGTTGAGGGCTAAGTATTGTACTAAACAAGATTGAAGGAAGGGGCCACCTCCGCAGAATTTTCCCAAGTAAAAGTAAAAATATAATTAAGTTAATAAAAGAAGAACACGAATGTAGTGAAAGGTCAGGATCTAAGCGACTTTGCCTCATGGTCGAACCAATGGAATGGAGGAGAGGTATATGAGACCGCCTTGCAATTCAAGGTGCCAATACAAGACACATTTCTGTAGGTGTACGTAGTGTACTGGACAGGGAGGTCAAGGTTCTTCATTGCAAGAATAGGCCTAATCCGTAGTGAGTTTCTATTTCTTAGATCTTCACAATCAAGTCAACAATGTCAAGGACGCCAACTAGATTAAACAAATAATTGAGATCTAATTTTAACAATATTTCATTGCGTTGTAGTTTATAAGCTATCCCGACAAGATCAACGTCTAATCTGTTGACTCAGGACCGGACACAACAGAATGAAACAACATATGTACCGGAAGCTCAAAATGGGAACCAGTGAAATCTGCCCATGTGGAGTGTCACCAGAGAATGCTGATCATATCCTTCAAAACTGTTCGCTTTACCATGAGGCCCGTACAAGACACTGGCCCCAAAACACCCCTATAGAAAGAAAATTATATGGAGAGATCCCTGATTTGTAAACCAATGCGCAGTTCATCTCATATATTGGTCTAGTCATCTGAACGCCCCAACATAAAAATGAGAACGAGGAAGAAGTACACCGGATACACCAAAAAGCTAGCTATTTATAATTTTCCCACCATGTTTGAAAATCTCCCAAAATATTTTTAAAAAAAATATTTTATTAATTGAAATCGTATGTTAGCTTTATATTGACTTGAACCAATTCCATTGTATAGGTATGATTTAGACTGTCTTACTAGTATCGATTTATCGATTCTTTCTAATTGCATAATGTAGCGTCATTACGTCTTTATGACCCATTGATATCTAGTGTCGTGTCCTGTCATTTCATACTGTCATTGCCTCTTCCTTGATCTGTGAGGAAAGCGGAAGACGAACGCCACTCTATCACGAGTGGCCTGTGATCATTACCAGCGCTCTAAGATAGCTATTAATCACCAGACCTGCTATTACTGTGACACAGAGAGAATAAAATAAATAAAAAGGACCAGTCTAAGCATTTAGTGGACGGATGATTGTGTCAAGCGAGCGTCAAACTCAGCGTCGGACCAGCGGACCACTTCTGGCCTGCTGGACATGTTCCTTAACAAATTAAATTATAACTTCACAGTTGAGACAAGGTTATGGAACGAGAGAGAAACAACGAACACGAGAGATAGAGACAGACAGAGAGATTGAGAGACGGAGACTGAGAGAGACAATGAAAGTATCAGATAAATCTACTCGAAAATCTTTAGTTCTAAAATTCAATAAATATATTTTTGTCACACTTCACAGATATAACAAATTGTGGATACATCAAGATTCAGAGATCTGATAATGCGGCACAAAAAACAACAACAAAACACAACAAATTTTATGTTGTTGTTAAATTTATTTCGTGTACACTATTTTAACTTCTTTATTGTTTCTTTAGTTATCAGCAGATTTCTCTCCAGGAGACTCGTTATAATTGGAGAAATATTATTTTCAGTGCTACCTAAGACAAAAGAGAAGTAACACGTTGGCAACATCCACTGAAAATTCCGAGCGAGTTTTTCACGTCCCCAACCCTTCCTCTTGTACCCTTTCTTTTTCTCCTGACTTCAATTACGCTGTTCCATATTCATGCGCAGAAGTAATAGCCTCCCCTTGATATCTCCGCGTGAAGATCTGTGTACAAGTCTTGGTTTCGATACACGCGCATATAACCGGGGAAAGTTATTTTGTTGTAGTTATTATTTTGATTGGAGGCATGGAGTAGCTGCATAAAAAGGCTTTATGCATGTCCTCGTGTGTCACTAGAAAGGCTCTAAAGGGTGGATGACACAGTTGGATCATGTGCCACAGATTTCAGTGTATAGGCTCACAATACCAGCGCTCTCAAAAGATAGAAAACTCCCTCTCCAACAAAACAACAGCGTTTCAGCAAAGTGAGGAATGTTAAACAAAAAAAATGAAGACATAATTACGCTGGACAGTTTCACACACTGTTTCAATAACTAGGTTCCAATAGGGTAAAAGGAATTCCCCTTTCAGACCTAACTCATCACGTTCTATGGCCGAGGGTAAACGAGGGTGTCATGTAGCCAGAACAACAACCAACCACCTATACTTCCCGAACGAGTTAGGCCCCCATCAGAGTTACAGGCGGACCGGGAGGGGGGGAGGCGGGTCCTAAAAATCCCAGCCTTCACTGGGTTTTGATATTGAGAGCCCTCGGTTCGGAATCAAAGCGCTTTATCACTCGGCCTCCACGCTACACAAATTCGAATAGGACTACATGATTCACACATGATTCAAACATTATTCACACATGATTCAAACATGATTCGCAACATGATTTACACAACATGATTTATACAACATGGTTCACGCATGATTCACACAACATGATTCACACATTTTTCACACATGATTCGAACACTGATTTACACAACATGATTTACACACGATTCACACAACATGGTTAACGCATGATTCACACAACATGATTTACGCATGATTCACACATGATTCAAACGATATGATTTACACAACATGATTCACACATTTTTCACACATGATTCACACATGATTCAAACACTATGATTTACACAACATGATTTACACATGATTCACACAACATGGTTCACGCATGATTCACACAACATGATTCACGCATGATTCACACATGATTCAAACAATATGATTTACACAACATGGTTCACACAACACGAAAAACGAGCTTCACATCAAGTGAATAGACTCACTCAGATTGTCGTTCTCAAGGCACAGGTTACAAATCCAAAAAATCGCACAAAAACAGCCAACGAGACGCTTTTCTTTCCCAATGCATTGAATACGTTAATAAATGTCTGCACCATTCATAAACCTCCACACTAAGGGCCAGTGCTGTGATTAATCCCTTGACCTAGGACTTAATCTTTTTTGAAGTAACGTCTGTATTTTATAAGATAAGATAAGATAGCACGGTCCAGATATCTGTAAGGTTTGCCTGACTCCTTACAGGGCAAGACCCCCGCATGTACCAGTTCCATCGATTGCAAGACTAGTCGTATTTTTGAAAACGCTTCTGAGTACCATGCAGCAGTTTAGGATATGTACTACTGTCTCGTCTTCCATGTAGCAGTGTCGACACCAAACCTTATACCAGTATTTGTAGGGAGTTCAAACATCTTATATTAAAAAGAAGTTTTAAAATTAAAGTGTGCATATTAAAATAAAAAAATTAAAACATTCAATCCCACGACTAACTCGTAATTAGCACGGCTCTCTAATAACTTAGCCAACCAGCCATAATACAATGTGCGAGATTTTAGTTCGAAATAAATTATTCAGATTTTTCGACTTCTGGTTTAGACAATGACGAAAGTGTAAGGTAACAGTAAAAACACATATTTTTCTAATGTTAACATAAAACTTTTTTTTTTCTGTCAACCGTGAACCTCTCCGCTTCCCCCCTCCTCAAGTTTTATTTTTTTTGTCTTACTTAAAATTTATTCAGAAAGCACACGACCAATCATGTTTCTTACCCCCTATCACTTTTGTCCTCCCCCCCCCCCCCCCCCCCCCCCGTAAAGTGTGCTAAACTCCCCACGGGAAACTTTCACGACTAACTAAACGAAGTCTAAATTGAACGTCACTGTTACCAACTAAAATACTAATTTTTACACCATCTCAATGTATAGCTATTGATCTTCGTAGCAGATATCCTGTATTACCGCTTGTTAGTTGCCAAGTTTATTAAATACGTTTTAAAACATTGAGTAAAAGTCTCTTGACATTATCTTCTGCTATAAAAGAAATACCTTAGAACATTTGGCTTCTGCAGTTCTAAAAAAATGCACAAAATGATCATATACTTTTAAAAAAGCCTATCTTAACAACATCTTAGTGACATCTAGGGGAGGAAGATAACAAATAGGTCTAATAAATTTTTTTTTTCACTACGTCTCACTACTAGTTACTGTCTCACTACGTCTCGCTACTAGTTCCTGTCTCACTACTAGTTACTGTCTCACTACGTCTCACTACTAGTTACTGTCTCACTACTAGTTACTGTCTCACTACGTCTCACTACTAGTTACTGTCTCACTACTAGTTACTGTCTCACTACGTCTCACTACTAGTTACTGTCTCACTACGTCTCACTACTAGTTACTGTCTCACTACGTCTCACTACTAGTTACTGTCTCACTACATCTCACTACTAGTTACTGTCTCACTACTAGTTACTGTCTCACTACTAGTTACTGTCTCACTACTAGTTACTGTCTCACTACTAGTTACTGTCTCACTACTAGTTACTGTCTCACTACTAGTTACTATCTAGTTATTTTTTAAGGTCATGATAATACTTTCAAGCAAAGCGTTTCGATGTAATTGTAAAAAAAAAAAAATTATTCCAGCACTGTCCATCTTGTGACTCACTTGACTATGTTTAATGAAGGTCTAAGTTACACTATCAGACATCAAACCAAAATAAATCACGCAAAAAATCACTGACAAAATTTATTCAGTTTGAACAAATGGCTTGCTTTTAGGCTTTTAAAAAATATAACAAAGGTTGAGATAGAATTCATAAAATATTTTTTGAAAGTGAAATCTAACACTATTTTTTTCTGCAATGTCTGAAATATGATTAACTTGGGGGAAATTATTTAAAAAAAAAAACAACCCACATTGAAACACATGACGTGAAACACACAAACACATATTCTTTCTCTCAATCTATATCAAAATCGCTTTCTTTCTCTCTTTCTCTCTATTAATCTTTCTTTCTCTCTCTCTTTTTTTCTCTCTCTCTCTCTCAACATTTAACCCCTAAAGTGCTGAGCTGTTTTACAATGAGTGCATATAAAATGGAATAACAATTCTAATGTTTAGAGGCTAAACTATCACACGCGTTTTAAGGGTTAACTGCCACATTGCCAGTGCTTATTGAACACTAAGCTATCAATGTAACTTTACATATTTCTAATTTGTTTTTAAAAACAATGGTGTATGTCATAGTGTGTACACGTTTCATCACCCACTGATCCTGTAGAAAGACAAGGTTGACTAGAACAAAAAAACACACACACAACTGTGACCAAAAGTTTGTTCTGACCCCGGGGGGGGGGGGGGGGGGGGAGTAGAGAGCTTTGTGTTTCGACTACTTGGAATTATGAACAGTGGCTTAGGAAAACAACGGGTCAAGTTGACCCTTAAACTCTTAGCAGGAGACAAAAGCCAGGTACACCAACACAAGAAAGCAAGCAAAATATAGAAAAATAATAATTAATTAAAAAAGCAAAGCTTTTGTAAGGGAAGAACTCCTTATTTACAGACATTTTTTATCAATACTGTATGATTTATTTCTCTTTTCGAAATCAAACTAAATTAATTAATTACCACTATTTAATTAACTAGTTGGTCATATATTTTAATTGATTCATGTTTTGTTAAGAACAATCAATAATTATGCAAAGTTTCAACTTGATCCAAAACTTGGAAGTGTGAGAAATAACGTACCCATACTTTTGACCAGATAGAGTCCGGTAGGTGACGTTTTGGCGCGAGCCGTTTTGGCAACGGGACGTTTTGGCGCGAGATATTATTTGACGATAATTTAATAAGCACGTAACATTTTTTTAATGATCCCTGGAATTCCGGCGACTTAGGCAAATAACCATGGTGTCTATGTTTACTTAACTTAAAGTATTTTGAGAAACATGGTACATGTATTATATTTTTACTTATTATTAGCAAGTGTTTGGTATGTATAGCTGGAGATACCATACTGTCATCAAATAAACCAATGTTAAGGTAAACAAATAATTGCATCCATTTTTAGTCTATCATTGTTTCATTTTGTTTTTAATTTAAAAGTAATATCTTAAAAAACTTTTTTGAAAATAAAAGTGTGCCTCTTAATAAACACACATACACAAACCAAAATGTTTATTAAAGAAAATGATGTGAAAAACAAACACACATTTACATTTAGTACGTGAAAAATATGTCTTAACACAAACACTCATGCAAAACATAGATATGAATAATTCTTTTAAAAGAAATAATACAATAAATGTACATAATGTATTTCGCGCCAAAACGTCCCGTCGCCAAAACGCTCACGCCAAAACGACCATCGCGCCAAAACGACGGGGCCAAACTGGCGGCGCCAAAACGTCCTGACTTAATAGAAACTTTGTACACAAATAGATTCAAATCAGAACATAAACACACACGCGCACTTAGGCCTTACATTGAGACTGCATAACAAATAGTGTTTCTATGTATTTCTATCTACAAAAGACAGTAAAAACAATTGCAAGGGAATCACTAATAGCAATCGAGTAAATATAGTGTGTTTTAACTGACGAGAAAATATTCATTCTTGGAATTACATCTTTATAGAGTAAATACGATAGATCGATTACTGTGGAACCTATAGCAAGAAAAAGAAATAGTTGTAGTATCGGTATCGAGACATTTTCTCTCCGCTCGGCTCTGACGATTGATGAAATCGACTCACAGGTCGATACTTAAGAGTACTTTAACTAATAAAGGATCGGATGTTTTGCAGGTGATGACTTTGCAATTATTGTACCAGACGAATATTCATGAAGCTAATTACTTAGAGAGGGAACAAAAGTTAATAGCTTTAAGTCTGCACCATCGCATCGTCTAAAATATTCCAGAATCTATAAAGTTGGAAATAAACATATAATACTAAGAGATCAATAAATGTAAATGTATTGCTTGGTGGGCTACAATGAAGGAAATATTCTGAACACATGGTGCTTTATATCGAAAAAATCTATGTTTTTCTTTTTTAAAATGCGATCTTTATACCAATACCCCCCCTCCCCCCCATAAAATATGTGTAGGCCTAGCATGGTGGATTTTCTTCAAGCGCAATACAAAAACAATTGGTAAAAATATTTATAATCGCACAGATTTATTATTATTAGTTTAGATCTATTACAAATTTAATTACATAACTGATCCAAACTAATTGATACAACACTTAATACAAGCTTTGGATTTATTTTTTTAAAAGTATAATGTTTTTCTTGTATTATTTCACTTGTATTTTAGTATATATAAATAGTTCAAATAGCGTTTTCCTCCATGTTGTTGGGTTATTTGTATAGTTGGAGAACAAGCAGGTAGATCAATTATTGAATGCTGTACCTGTACTAGACTATAGCTACACCTATCAACTGCACACAATTCTAATATATTGTTAGGAAAAAAAAGCTTCATTTGTTAACTGGAAAATATATAAGTTGTTTATCATCCATTTTTTAAATGTTTTTTTATTAACCAGTGTGTAGAGTCCAACATTTGTAAAACCAGCGAATAGATTCGAACATTTGTAAAACCAGCGAGTAAATTCGAACATTTGTAAAACAAGCGGGTAGATTCGAATCAAACATGTAGAATTGTACAAAGTAAAGTTCCCCTTTCAGAGCTTGTTATATATAGAGCAGATGATGTTCAGGTCATCTGTTTCTTTGGCCAATGGATAACGAGCAGGATGTAATGTGCAGCACAACGACCAAACGCCATTACAGGTCAGGTACTAATTAGAGATGGGTGGACTCAGGTGTGTCCTAAAAATCCCGAAATTCAAAACCCCAGTCTTCATCAAGATTCGAACCTAGAACCTCTGTGAAATCAATTTAATTATGTTCGTTTTATCTCTGATATTTAATTGATCTTTAACTATATACTTTCTGAATTATCTTCTGTTTAACACGTCGCTGTTTTATGTTTTTATGTTTTTGTATTGTGGATTTTATTTAGAAGTACTCTTGTATGTTCATTAGTGTTTATCGATTTTTAATGGTTGAAGTGGTAGTGTGAAACCTCATTCAGCCGTGTCAAGATACTGATAGGAGAGTTGTCAAAAAATTTGTCAGATGACGATTGGCAGAAATTGCACTGTCATGGCCGGCACATGTTTTACGAATCTAAAATGAAACCTAGCCACGTTGAGAATAATCTATCTATCTATCTATCTATCTATCTATCTATCTATCTATCTATCTATCTATCTATCTATCTATCTATCTATCTATCTATCTATCTATCTATCTATCTATCTATCTATCTATCTATCTATCTGCCTGGCTGTCTGTCTGTCTGTCTATTTATCTATCTATAGATAAAGATAGATATATAGATAGATATAGAAAGATATAGATATAGGACTACTGATTTGGACTGTTGACACAGGATGTACTTCCTGAGTTACTCTTCAAAAACACACACATACACACGCATCTGTTTGCTACACACAGGTCATTGTCTCATTGATATTAAATTCGTATCGAATAAATCTGGTCTAAGTATAAGTCTAATGACAGAGTACATGAAGTGACGTAGGTAGATCGTGGGGGCGACTGTGGGTGTGAACATTTTGTACATGTCAAAGTTGTTTTTTTTGCTTTTTCTTTCAGTATATGCCCCTCTGCCTCTCGTATAAGCATCAACGTCCAACTATGTTTCAGTCAGGTTACAAGAGGAATTCCGCCCTCTGCCTCCCCCCCTCGTCCTACCCATCCCCTTCCCTCAGTGATTCCTTACATTCCTGAAATCGTCACCTTTTACTCACACATGAGATGTTACATGCCAATGAGTACATCATCATTTCAGGAACCGACTCGATGAAAACTGAGAGTGTGAGTGTGAGTCGTGTGTGTGTGTGCGTGTGTGTATCTAAGTGGGGTATATACGTGAGCTTGTTCAATTAACCTCACCTCAAATGGATGTGGGTAAAAAAACAACCTCTAAAGCAGCGGCGTTTCTCAACCTTTTATTGGAGACGTTATCTTAAAAGAACAATTGTATTTCTGCAATCCCCAGCAATGGGGGGGGGGGGGGGTGTGGACTTTTCCTCTGAGCATCCCTAGCCATGCCAGAGGCGGAGTGTTGGCACCAAGCTAGTTCCTGTATTTTGATCTGCAGAAAAGCTTTTCCCCTGGCGTAGAGAAAGCATTCTTTATCAATGTGAAAAATGTACAAGTTAGATAAACTCACATAAAGATTTGTATTGAAAGGTTGAAACTAAAGAGTGAGAAACACTCAATGCTCATGAACGTATCTCACGGATTCAATCTTCCTTAAATCATCTTATTGTAGTGCCGTCTGTTGTGGTCACGAAACCAAAAATGGCATCAGGACTAGATTTACCAAGGACGTAATCATCAATAACTTATAGGATAAGATAATGTGCTCGGTAGAAAATCGTCCAGTCTGACGTCAAAAAGACGAATAGAATCGAGACCAATCGTAATAGAAGGCCTGAACACTGACCGGCAACGTCGTAACTTGTGGGCAATATAGATCAATAGCTCGTTGCCACGTCACAAGTCAGTCTTCAATAAATTATTGGTCTAAATTGCCCACAGGTTGTGACGTCGTAGGTCAGTGTTCTATGACGATTGGTCTCGATAGAATCACCTTGTCACCTGTAATTGGAACAAATGGCTTTTAGTTGGCTAATTTCGTTGTTGAAATATTGGTTTAATAAATTCCTTTGTTTACCTGATCAATACTCAGATAAGGATCTATTACTAGAATGTTATGACAGAAGGTTTTGTATCCGTAACAAAATAAAATGACCGCCATTGCGAACATTTCATCAAGCACGACCCCCCCCCCTCCCCTCTCTTTCGAAAGGGTGCTCTACACAGGTTGAAAGCACAAGAAAATTTAAGTGAACAATTTACAATCATGACAGAATTACAGAATTTGTATGACCATGCCTGACTAGTCTTATTGGATAGACAACTAACAGAGGCAAACTATTCAGGCAAAGAACTTCAGACGGATAGAAGCTTCTCTCTCTATTTTTCTCCTCTCTCTCTCTCTCTTCAAATATATATATATATATATATATATATATATATATATATATATATATAGAGAGAGAGAGAGAGAGAGAGAGGAAGATGTGGAGATAATCAAACCATTATATTTAAGATAATTGAAACAATGTAATAACTGTAAGTTATTATCAGTGTCACTTTATTTTACATTAAAACAACAAATCTCTTATCGATCAACAATTTCAGACTCTATCGCACGTGCTCCACTTTAAGATAAACACAAAATAAATTCTTTTCAAAACAGCTTCCTTTAGACATTTACAAGTTATCTGGAAGGTAAAGTCAAACAAATAAGAACAAAGACGCCCCCTGGAGGGAGTCAGTCTCTACTTCTGATTGTTCTCAGCGGTATTTTTATCTTTTCCAACAAGAGAGCTCCACAGGCTCGTGATGCGGTCGGGAGCGAGGAATGGAACAAGGTGTTAGGGCGCAGCGTCCTTTGCTGCCAGTGTTTCTGTCTGAGTGGTTCTATCAGCACTGTACATTTCCGACCCCCCCCCCCCCCCAATTTCCTATTATACAATTAAAATATTGTTAGAATGTAGATTGCACAAATGGAAAGTGTGTCTGAGTAGTTTCAGAGATGGCTGTTGAATGGTTGATGGCTGTGGGAGTCCTGTATTTAGTTGCAAATCTGTATTTAGAATTAGTTACTACCATTATGGTGTGCTTTCATTACGCACTACTGAGTGAATAGTCACAAAAAGCTCTACTTGTGTGTGATAAGCACATTTGGCCTTACTTGTGTGTGAATGGACACACTAGGCCCTACTTGTGTGTGAATAGTCACACTAGGTACAACGTCTGTGTGAATAGGCACATTTGGCCCTACTTCTGTGTGAATAGGCACATTTTGCCCTACTTGTCTATGAATAGCCACATTTGGCCCTACTTCTGTGTGAATAGGCAGACGAGGCCTTACTTCTGTGTGAATGGGCAGACGAGGCCTTACTTCTGTGTGAATAGGCACATTTGGCCCTACTTCTGTGTGAATAGACACAGTAGGCCCTATGTCTGTGTGAATAGACACATTTGGCCCTATGTCTGTGTGAATAGACACATTTGGCCCTATGTCTGTGTGAATAGGCACACGGGCCCTACTTCTGTATGAATAGGCAGATGAGGCCTTACTTCTGTATGAATAGGCAGATGAGGCCTTACTTCTGTGTGAATAGGCACACGAGGTCCTACGTCTGTGTGAATATGCACACGAGGCCCTGCTTCTGTGTGAATAGGCAGATGAGGCATTATTTCTGTGTGAATAGGCACATTAGGCCTATAAACAAATGGTTGAATTACCTTAAGAACTTAAAAAAACTGTATGATGCAGACACAAAACTAGACAGAAATGATTATTCTAAAAAAAAGTAAATAAATGAATGTAATACAAAATACAAACAAATTAATCGACTGAAAATTTTGAATGTGTATCTTTTGTTTTCCTTGACTGTATTTAAAAAGTGCGCTTCTAAAGACTGGAAAGGGGGAGGGAGTGATCGTGGATGGGTGTAATGGAGTGTGTGTTTCTCTGATGACAGTGGGAGGATGCTAGCGATTAGTTGTGAATTATGCAAGATAGGTGACATTGTGATCATTTTCTTAGTTAGGACAGACTTCACCAGAACGTCAGACTGAAAAGTTGTGTTATTGTTATGTTAGATGTTGTTAAAACTATTATTACTAAAGTCTACTTCATTTATTTTATTTCACATCAGCTTGATTTTGTCTATATCATAATAAAAGTTATAATTAGTATTGTTCAATAAGGAAGTTATTCAAGTTATTAGAAGTTTTATTAGTTAAGATATATTACGCCTACAAAGATTTAATTGTCTACCAGAAGTCTACTAGAAGTCAACAACCGTCCACACCAATGGGACAAATGCTGGAGGGGAGACCATTGAATGTAGTCATCATTTAGCTCCACTCCGACGATAGGGAGTTATATAGGAATTCCCTGGCCATTATTTAATCTCATCTTGCTGTAACAACAGGAAACTGACTACTAAATGGCGTCTTTAAATATCCAGATTTTATTTTGTACATTCTAACAGAGAAATGTTCCAAGTCAGGCCGACCCACAAGAATTATGCGTTCCATTAAGCACGTTAATATTGTAAATACAACAGAATACTTTGATCTAAATGTTTCTTAATGTCCAGCGTTAATCCGAAGCTCATCTCACAGTCGCGTGTTTCTGTTCACTTTCTGTGCTGGTGAGTCTTTGCACGTGTGCGTTATTCTTTTAAAGTATCTGTGTGTGTCTGCTTCGCGAGCTTCGATGCATAAGTTAGCGTTTGTGTGTACAGAAAAGAAATTAGCATGAGTGGGTGTCTGTGAGGGTGCGCGTGTGCGTTTCAAGCGGAGTCTGTTTCTGCCTGCCATCCATCCTCCTCACGTAGTGGGTAGCATCATTATGATTGATTGAGAAAGATTGAGGGAACAAAAAAAATAGGAAGTAGATGACTGAAGTGGAGGAAGAAAAGAAAGACGGATTCCCTAATGAACAGTGACACAAACTTTCCTTTTTTTTAAAAACCTGGATTGTCTTCTCACGATAACATGCCAGGGCTTTTAAGCAACCATTGTCCTGTTCACATGGTATCCTCATAAACAAACTTTTGATCACCTCTAAATACCTTTAGAGGTCATCGTTTCTTTTCCCTTGGTAACTCCCTGAAGTCTCTGCAAGGATCGAAACACTTGATGTGACTCAGCAGCAATGGCTAAGACGAATTTTAAGAGTCACTAATTAAGATCGGGTAAAAAACAAATGAAATGTTAGGCCGAATGTCGCACACTCATGTTCTTCGACAGAATGAATCGCGCGCACCAGGTGTAGCAGTAACACGGAGGCCAAAACAAGGACAACAGGGACGTCCGTTTGTAGCATGGTGCCGTACCTTAATGGGATAGCTCAAAGCAGTGGACACCAGTTGGGACGAGGCTGAAAACATCGTGGGGAGGAACCGATCTCTATGGAGACAGCTTGCCGTCCAATGCGCCGAACGTCGTGTGGAGGTTATAGAATAACCTAAAGAAAATATTGTATACTTTTGAAACACAAATTCAACTAAAAAGATTGACAATGTAAGTTTGAATATAGTTTAATTAAGAAATAAAACACCATCTATTCAAAACACGATTTCCCGCTCACTTCCTTTATTGCCGAGATTTGAAGCATAGACCTAAAACCTCAGGATTATAGTTGTACTCATACAGTACGGACACAATCAAGAAACATTTGGTTTAAAATTTCTTACCCTTCTGTACATGAGTGTTAAGAACACACATACAGACACAAACACATATAGACACACACACAAACACCTATCAGACTCACGCAGGTACATAAAACATAAATGCACATCGTAAATTGAATTCAAACGGATTCAATTACGACATCAAAACATTTGGACAGATGTTATTGTTTAAGCCCAAAGGGAAAGCCGACCTTTAAACTCTTATGCGATACCACGTGATTTGTTTAAACGTCAGTTCAAACTTCTTGATTTTTTTTTTATTTCGAGTCTTGGTGTTTAAGAACAAAAATCTACAGTTCAAGTTATTTGTTGACTGGTCAGTGAGGCCAACAGTTCTCCATTATCGCAGACACACCAAGTTGGGAGAGTCTGGGAGAGACAGTAAGAGTATGGGAGAGCCAGGAAGAGTATGGGAGAGTCAGAAAGAGTATGGGAGAGGCAGTAAGAGTATGGGAGAGGCAGAAAGAGTAAGGGAGAGACATGAAGAGTAAGGGGAGGGCAGGAAGAGTAAGGGAAGGGCAGGAAGAGTAAGGGAGAGACATGGAGAGTAAGGGAGAGGCAGGAAGAGTATGGGAGAGGCAGGAAGAGTATGGGAGAGGCAGGAAGAGTAAGGGAGAGACATGAAGAGTATGGGAGAGACAGGAAGAGTAAGGGACAGACATTAAGAGTAAGGGAGAGGCAGGAAGAGTATGGGAGAGGCAGGAAGAGTATAGGAGAGGCAGGAAGAGTAAGGGAGAGACATGAAGAGTATGGGAGAGGCAGGAAGAGTACGGGAGAGGCAGGAAGAGTAAGGGAGAGACATGAAGAGTATGGGAGAGGCAGGAAGAGTATGGGAGAGGCAGGAAGAGTATGGGAGAGGCAGGAAGAGTATGGGAGAGGCAGGAAGAGTAAGGGAGAGGTAGAAAGAGTATGGGAGAGGCAGGAAGAGTAAGGGACAGACATTAAGAGTAAGGGAGAGGCAGGAAGAGTATGGGAGAGGCAGGAAGAGTATGGGAGAGGCAGGAAGAGTAAGGGAGAGACATGAAGAGTATGGGAGAGGCAGGAAGAGTACGGGAGAGGCAGGAAGAGTAAGGGAGAGACATGAAGAGTATGGGAGAGGCAGGAATAGTAAGGGAGAGACAAAAAGAGTAAGGGAGACAAGAAGAGTAAGAGAGAGGCAGAAAGAGTACGGGATAGGCTTACAGTACTGCGAGAAGAATGTCCTGCGCTCCCTCCTTTTATGCGCACAGTAGTTCTCAGTACCTATTTATATTCACCTCATTTAATGACAGTGCTATTGTGTGTGTGTGTTTTTCTTTAGCTAGGACTTATATACACACAATGGAAAATCTCATGAAACACACCTGGATACAACATACGTGATGACACATTTATGATACACGCCTATAGCTAGCGTGTTGATGTACTAGAGGCTACACATTTATTCTCTCAAGCGTCCAAAAACCTAACGATGAACAGCGGTCTACACTTTGTAGGCACATTGGAAATGCCTCTAAAAATGACATATAAGTGTAGTTTCTGGACAACTGTGGACAAGTCTACCGGGTCTACCCGATTAAAAAAACTTCAGTGAAAATAATTTGTTATCTATGCCAGAATAACAATACATCATAGTAATGGCAATGTTTTCGATTGCGACTAACGGATGAAACCATTTGTGACCTGCCTATTTTTCAGCATATTCTTTTTTTTTTTTTTTTTTTTTTTTAAATACTTAGTATGCCTACAAACAAAATTTTGCCAGATTTAGACTTGATGAAGCCCTAAACTATTAAAACTATGGGGCCCCTTGTAAAGCAATTTGTGCAAAGCTTATATCAGTTCACTCTGTCTGTCTGGTAAAAAGTTTTAACAAGTTTTTTTCTCCTATTTCCCACTCTCGGATCAAGTTAAACTTTTGCACAACTATTCACAAGACATGAATCAACAAAAACAAATTAAAGAATTAGTTAATTAATTTTGGATGATTTCCTCCTGATCAAACAAATAGAGTTATCTTCCCTTTTCCTTACCATTTGCCGTTGTTAAAACTATTTTAAAATTGTATTATTGTCTTTCCGATGAACTGTACATTTAGCTTGATGTCCACTTTGACACACACAAATTTGGGGGTGGGGGGTGGGGGTGGGGGTGGAAGGCTATGTAGAAGTAGGTAGAAAATCGATCGACAGTTAATTAAAATCTTGTAGCATCAAAAAGGTTTCCTCTCTAAACATCATTAAGAAATCTATTCCATTTTTCATATTGAGTGAGAATATTTTCACTCGATACTAGATCTAGTTCTCAAGATCACACACCACTGTAAGTTTCTGTTACAGTCTTTGCTTAAAACATTTGTATATTATCTGGTGCTCTCTAGGTCAAAGCTAAATATCCGAGTGTCAACAACGAAAATAAAACTGTTGAGCAGAGTCCTCATCAAACTAATTAACTTACTGGATCTGCTCAACCTGGAGTACTGGTTCCCACCGTTGTCTCATGCTTCACTTGAAAGAAACCGAATGACACCAAACATGTCCGATTGGTTTTGTGACAGGCGAACACAGAACGCCCTGGCGGCTGTTTCACTAAGCCAGTCATCTGTCTGGCGGCTGTTTGTTGAGTCAATCTTTGCATCTCTTAGACAGATCGATATCCGAGTCTCAAATATTGAACTCACAGATTTTCTGATATTACAGTCGCTTTATTTTATTTTTTTTTTTGATTTCGCAACAACCTGGTTAGGGATGAAAAAAAAAATCCCTTATAGAACTCCCAGCCCAGCTTTTAAAATAAGGGGGAAAAACAAACAACAAAAGCCTTTATTTTATAACTGTACCAGAAAACCGTATCAGTCAATGGGTTCAAAGTTGACGAAATGATAACACTTTGTAAAGTTTTGAATAACGAAGGCAGTACAGACAGCACAGCACAGCAAGTACGTGTTGCCACTAACTCCCCTTCTCTATTTAGAAATAATATATACATGAGTTATTCTAAGTCTCATTTAAAAATCCAGTTGGTTTGATTGTTTCAATAATCAGTTAATTATACGGCAGGTTAAGTCAAGCAGCTTAATTGTCTTAGATTGTAGAATAAGAGTTCACTCAGAGACCTCATGAACATAAAGTATTGCGTCAGTTCTGATGGAGGGTTGCCCCTTGTTGTGTGGTATGGGCCAGGCACTTTCATTACCACCACCCACCGCTATCTTCCTGTAGATGGTTTGGACTGGCTCCTTCTTTCTGAAGAAAAGTCGGAAACTTTGCACTATAAAGCTACTAAACACTAACATACGCTGTGTTTTATGTCCGTGTATAAGCTCACTTTATTCTTCTAAATTGTTTATAGGCCTCCAAGGATTTCAATATCCCCCCCCCCCTTTTTTTTTCAGTCAACTAACTCATCTTTGCACATAGATAGATCCTTATTATAAGATCAACATAGATCAACATAGATCAACTTTAACATAGATCAACTTTGATAGATCAACATAGATCAACGGGCTTATCAGTTCATTGTGATGACAATACGGGCCAGACAAAACAAGCAAAGCGACTATCAGAACTTTTTAAAGCCAAATTCAGTTAAAACAAAGCTTACGAAGCAACGAATCGTTGATGCTTAGGTTAAAGCAATAATTAATTTGAATGAAACAACAATTCTAAAGGATTTATTGAACTTCTTAAAATAACATTCTATTTCTTTAATGAAATAATGATTTTTCTTTAAATAAATTAACTAATTCCTTGAATGAAATATTGATTCTTTGAATGAAATATTGTTTACTATTTACTATTGATAGCAGCTTTATAATACATATAATAATAATAATAATAATAATAATAATAATGAAATCGCAATCTTTAACAATAAGTGACTTAACAAATGTTCCTTACCAACTTTTGGAGGTCGGCGCTGCTTCAGACATGACGCTACGTAAGAAAATTTCAGAGACTTTAGTTTTGAAAGAAAAACAGATCGTACATTGCATTGTGTTTCTCGTTTCATAATTATAACAAATTTGGGATAATTTGTATTCTAAACACATTACATGAGAGAGAAATAGATAGATAGATAGAGAGAGAGAGAGAGAAAGAGAAAAAAAAGAGAGAGAAAAAGAGTAAAATTTATATGGTCCCATCACGGACTACTATGATATTGTCCACTTGGTCACTGTCTAGAAATGGTATTTAATCTGCTTTCAGCATGTTAGAAATCATAGCGTTTAAAAATAGTTTTCTTCTTTTCCTACCTTCCCTGCTCTCTTTCTGTTTACCATCATATCTATTACTTTCTCCCAAACAGCTCATTTTGTTTCTCTGCATCTCTTTTACTTCAACTCTCGTACATACTTCCACCCATCTATTTCTCTCTCTCCTTCTCTCTCTCTCCTTCTCTCTCTCCTTCTCTCTCTCTCCTTCTCTCTCTCTCCTTCTCTCTCTCTCCTTCTCTCTCTCTCCTTCTTTCTCTCCTTCTCTCTCTCTCCTTCTTTCTCTCTCCTTCTCTCTCTCTCCTTCTCTCTCTCTCCTTCTCTCTCTCTCCTTCTTTCTCTCCTTCTCTCTCTCTCCTTCTCTCTCTCTCCTTCTCTCTCTCTCCTTCTCTCTCTCTCCTTCTCTCTCTCTCCTTCTCTCTCTCTCCTTCTCTCTCTCTCCTTCTCTCTCTCTCTCTCCTTCTTTCTCTCCTTCTCTCTCTCTCCTTCTTTCTCTCTCTCCTTCTCTCTCTCTCCTTCTCTCTCTCTCCTTCTCTCTCTCTCCTTCTCTCTCTCTCCTTCTCTCTCTCTCCTTCTCTCTCTCTCCTTCTCTCTCTCTCCTTCTCTCTCTCTCTCCTTCTTTCTCTCCTTCTCTCTCTCTCCTTCTTTCTCTCTCTCCTTCTCTCTCTCTCCTTCTCTCTCTCTCCTTCTCTCTCTCTCCTTCTTTCTCTCCTTCTCTCTCTCTCCTTCTTTCTCTCTCTCCTTCTCTCTCTCTCCTTCTCTCTCTCCTTCTTTCTCTCTCTCCTTCTCTCTCTCTCCTTCTCTCTCTCCTTCTTTCTCTCTCTCCTTCTCTCTCTCCTTCTCTCTCTCTCCTTCTCTTTCTCTCCTTCTCTCTCTCTCCTTCTCTCTCTCTCCTTCTCTCTCTCTCCTTCTCTCTCTCCTCCTTCTCTCTCTCTCCTTCTTTCTCTCTCTCCTTCTCTCTCTCTCTCCTTCTCTCTCTCTCCTTCTCTCTCTCTCCTTCTCTCTCTCTCCTTCTCTCTCTCTCCTTCTTTCTCTCCTTCTCTCTCTCTACTTCTTTCTCTCTCTCCTTCTCTCTCTCTCCTTCTCTATCTCTCCTTCTCTCTCTCTCCTTCTCTCTCTCTCCTTCTCTCTCTCTCCTTCTCTCTCTCTCCTTCTCTCTCTCTCCTTCTCTCTCTCTCCTTCTCTCTCTCTCCTTCTCTCTCTCTCCTTCTCTCTCTCTCCTTCTTTCTCTCCTTCTTTCTCTCCTTCTCTCTCTCCTTCTTTCTCTCTCTCCTTCTTTCTCTCTCCTTCTCTCTCTCTCCTTCTTTCTCTCCTTCTCTCTCTACTTCTTTCTCTCTCCTTCTCTCTCTCCTTCTCTATCTCTCCTTCTCTCTCTCCTTCTCTCTCTCTCCTTCTCTCTCCTTCTCTTTCTCCTTCTCTCTCTCTCCTTCTTTATCTCTCCTTCTTTCTCTCTCCTTCTCTCTCTCCTTCTCTCTCTCCTTCTCTCTCTCCTTCTCTCTCTCTCCTTCTCTCTCTCTCTCCTTCTTTATCTCTCCTTCTCTCTCTCTCCCCCTCTCTCTCATTCTCTCTCTCCTTCTCTCTCTCCTTCTCTCTCTCATTCTCTCTCTCTCCCTCTCTCACCTTCTCTCTTTCCTTCTCTCTCTCTCTCCTTCCATCTCCTTCTCTCTCTCTTTCTCTCTCTCTCCTTCTCTTTCTCCCTCTCTCTCATTCTCTCTCTCTATCTCCTCTGTCACTCTGTCTCCTCCTCTTTCACCCCTTTTCTATTTCCTTCTCTTTCTCTCTCTCGTCTCTCCCCACCACTATCTCCTTCTCCTTTTATATTCTCTCTCTCTCTCTGTTACCAAGTTACACACAGACTGTGTATGTATATTTTTTTTATATTGTAGTATACTGTAGTATAAAAGAAATTGAGGAAAAGACTTGATGATAGGGTCTAATAGTAACATCAGTAATACAGGCATCTGATGATATACCACTGAAGGTCTATAAGTAACATCAGTAATACAGGCATCAATATACCACTGTGTGGTTAGCTAACTCATTATTAGCACATAGCACCAAACTAAACATCTAGATTACACACATGTAATTAATTGTAAGGAACATCCGCACAGACAATGTTAGTTGTATGATCCAAGCTGCTAAATATTTCCAAACACAGTTACACACATAATTTAACATCTTTTTTTGAAGTTTATAGTGCCAATAAGTCACTAATAAATGATCACGTTCGTGTCATTTACCTGTCACACAGGGAAACTAGTGAAATTAAGCCGCATCACATCCTGTTTTAGTTAGGTCCAATGCATTTACTTACAGGAGAGTTTCTTCATTTTTGACACATTTTTAAATCCACATTTAGACGTATCTATTAATAGAAAACGTGTATACTGTTGAGCTGTACTTTAGATCTATTTTTGCTGTTTTCAACTAATTGCATGTTTTGTGAGAACGATTTCGTTGTTTCCCTTTTCATACGTCATGTTTACAACACACATAAAAAGGGAAAAATAAAAACCAAGAATATTCCTTCTCTTTTTTTTTCCCACTTCCGTTTCCCACATCCTGATATGTTCAAATTAGAACGCGAGTATTCAAATATTCTTGTTACCATCTGGCCTATAAAAATCTAGGTAGGGCTAATTTACCTGCATGTAGAGTTTGAAGGATAGGTGGCAACGATGCTACCTGGGCCCTCGCAGTGACGTCATAACTTGATGCTAAAATGTCTCACATGACCCTCAACCCAACTAGAGGAGTTTTGTTTTGAATACTTCACTACAATCCTACTAAGTCAACCTTGAAAAGACTCCAAGCTCTGCGTCTAGAGAAAATAAAAATGGCGCAGGCTAAGTCTGGCAGGACACTAAAATAAACAGGAGGTTGAAACATAAAAACTTCAAAATCTCTAGTCAGCGAAGCCACTTTAAAACATCAACAAATATAGAGTCTGCATTATTAGCCGTTGGTTTTTAAAGCCAGGACTATGTTTTTTTTAAAAATCATACATAAATAAAAAGATATAGAGGCTCAGTTTTTTTAAAAGTATATTTATATTATCGACCTTTGCTGCAGCGGCATGTCAAGAAGTGGATCATCACATTGACGAGTTTATTTTAGATTTAAAGAGTGATACGAAGACAAAAAAAAAAAGTGACTCGCTTCAAAAAGATGTTTGACATCACATTTTGATATTTGACCTAGCTGATGTGTATGTGTGTTATAGCAACAACATATGAAGAACGTGCTAGCGTGTGTGAGATATGTGTGCTAATCTAATGTGTATGTATGATAAAGTAACTATTTGTGAGAGTGTAGCATCAGGAACGAAGACCCAGAGACTGACTTAAGACTAGCACATGGCATGCTGGAAATCGTTCATTAGTTGATTGGATAAATCGTTGAATCTGTTCAGCCTTTAAAGTAGAGGCTGAGCCGAGTTGTTTTGACACGTGCTAGCATCACAGAATATCTTGTCCTCTTATAGTGCGTTCTTCACACAAGGAAATATTTTAAAAGCTTTCTCCGTTAAGTGTTGAGTTGAAGAGCTATTTTTTTTTTTTTACTGAACCTAGCGTTGCATGATGTAACCACAACTTAGCATTCACCTTCTTATTTGTATTTATTAGCATTCTTACACTATGTCCAATATTAAAGGATGTAACAATAGAATGTAGCAGAATGTAGCAGTACATTTAGTTTAGCACGTTCAGAAGTCTATATATGATTGACCCAATGTCAATACGGAGATATATGTTTAAGAACAAAAAAACAACAAAACAGAAATCTTCTTTACGAAATAAAACACTTTCATTCTACAAGTAGAAAGAACGACACTCAGGAGCATATAACTCTATTAACACAAAATATAACTTAATTTTCAATAATAGATTCAATAAAAAGTATTGAAGACGAAGCTTGAAACTTGTTGACTGATGGACCCTGATATAAGCTTGTCTCCCTTTCTTTTATAAAACATTTCTTTAACACGAATAAAAAACAACAACTTTTTCATTTCTAATTAGCTTTGCTTTCATTCACCAACCTAAGGGTTAACAAAACCCTTCATGTTTACACTTCTCTTGAGACTTTGACGCGTGCACCGTGTGAAAAAAAAAAACGTTTTTAATTATAACTTTTGACTTTAAAGAGATCGGGCCACAATGAAGACAAAATTATCTTTGTCTTTTTTAAAAATGTTATTTTGAAAACTTTATTGGGTTTGGGTTCCAGGGCTGTACCAATCTACTTAACAGCCTATAATTATAACTATAAAATAAATATATCTAAAATAAGAAATAAATACAACTAAAATAAAGAATAGCCTACGTTTTTTTAAAGTTAAAATTAAGGCTAAAACAGATCTAAAATCCAAAGTCGGTTCAAATTGTAAGTCTAAAACAGGTGTAAATTCGGAGGAGTCCAAAATAGGGCAAAGAAGGTCTATACTAGAATTTAATTCAAAGTAGAAGTAGATCCAAACTGGGTACAAAGTAGAAGTAGAAAAATGGATCCAATATCTGTCCGAATCTGAGGTAGGTCTAAAGTACAAAATATCAAAATCTAGGTCAGTGTTTTACAATTACTATGGTATTATTTAAAAATTTATAGGCATATATATATATATATATATATATATATATATATATAAAATTTTATATATATGTGTGTGTGTGTGTGTATTAGCGCTGTGACGATGGATGATTTCGTTATCTTTTAAACTTGACGGCAACGAACTATATGTAGGCCTACCCTGCGGGAAACAGAGAAAGTAAACATGTAAAGAAATATTTAACAGGACTACAGCTGCCTATTGTGCAATGTGTGCATTGCACGCAGGCGGCCGAATGTAAGGGGAGGCCAAATCATTATTCCAAGATTCCTTCTTTTTTTAATTTTTGGTTTAATAATAATAAAAATACTAAATATTTTATTTAAATTCTAATGATTCCATTACATTTTGAAAACTTGGGGGGGGGGAGGGGGGGGGGGGGTAGAGGGGGGAATCGAAATAATATTCGTACAATAAGAAGTTATTTTGGAAACTTTAAAAAGAAAAAAAAAGTGGCGCGTGAGGGATTCCCACTGGTTTTTGTATAGACGCAGACAGGACCTGGCCTTGAATTTTCGCGGGTTGTTTACAATATTTGTTTCGGGTCGAATAGCCCGCCCTGTAAGTAGATCTTGTAAAGTAGATCTTTTCAAAAGAAAAGGTTAAGCGATTGATTGGTAGTTATGCATTGAGGATGATGAAATGAGCGTAATGTTAATGTGAAACGGCAGACGAGCTTGAGACATGAGAGAGTGAAAAGAGTAGAGACGTTGTTTTGTGGTGACCTAGATTTCGTTTAAATGTCAGTTTATTTCATTAATATTAGACCTCTATCTCAAGTTACCTAGAATGTCCCTCACATAATACTATTGGCCAGGGCTGCCTCTGTATTATTAGATCTTATATGTCCCTCGACTTTTTTTTAATTAGATGAATAGAAAACACACCAATAGTAGCCTTTCTTAAATTCTCTCTTCTTACTAAGAGTAAAAAAACAGAATACGCTTAGTGCCGAGTCCCGCCGGGAATCAAACCCCTTGCCGACTTGATCGAAAACCTGTCGAATCTTCAACTCTATCTCCATGTAGAAACTTTTACAACGCTTAAAATTTATGTAGACAACACAAATTCGAAAAAAAACAACAACTGACGATAGACCTATATACAGGTCTGTGAAACTGACTCATTTTATTGAAACTTCATTACCTAAATTTGTATTACATAAACAGTATTAAAAAAATTAAGATAAAAAAATTGTATTATAATTAAGACAAAGTTTTCTTTTCTTTTTCATTACATTTTTTCAAAAAAATTCAAAGTTAAAATTGAAAATAAAACATCTTAGAGGGAATGGGGATACGACAGCCATGCGAATATGGAAAGAAAAAGGAATGGTACAAAAATGAATTTAAATCAAAGAGCGCTTTAGGTAAAGTGTCTAGCTCAGTCTAAATGAATTTTTTTTTCTAAAACAAAAAAAAAAGGGGGGGGGGGGCATCTTGTAATTTCGTAAGCAGGCGGCCACGACACTCGTGGCGGCCCTGATCTTTATCAACAAATTTCTTGATGTGATCAGTTTGAATTATTTTAAGAGCAGAATGAAATGAACAACAAAATGAACGCCAGGACAGGAAACATCTCCAACATTATTGTCAATAGATAGAGAAAACAACTAATACCGAACTATCGTGGGAATGTCACATGTGTCGATATTAGAAAGGCGGGCGTATGCGAATTAGAAAAAAAAACAAGTATCGATACAGAAAAGCTTGTCTAGAAGATTTGTGAGACACGTGATTATTTCCCCTGTAATGAGACTGAAATGTGCGATTACGATTACAAGTTTTTAAAAAAGGGGGCGCACGCGGTGCGGAAGTGATGAAATGATTTATTCAATATCGTCTTGCTTCTGTCTGGACATAGAAAGATGATTAAATTGTATCTGCCCAGGACAATCATCTAGTTAATTGATTTTACAGGGACAGGTGTAATCATTAATGTCGGTATCGATATTGTCCAGAAGGAGGCAGACGACATTCATTGACCTCTTCTTGTTCATGCACCGCTTGTCCCACAACCAGATTTTGGGCGGCTAGTAAAAAAAAAAGGGGCAAGGCAAAGAAGAATTCTGAAATAATTTATTTTTGTTTCTTTTGCGAATGATGATATTTTTAAGAGAATTTTTTTTTCTCTAAGTTTTCTTGTAAACTAATAATGGTTTTATTCTGAGCCTGGAAATAGTTTTGGAGGCGCTGATGATTTTTTTAAAGGTATACTTTTACTTTTATACACGATATACTGCGGGACTAAACGAACGTCTGAACGTAGGCCTAAGGGTCATTCATGGCGCAAAGATTTCCTCTCTACGGAAGTCTCTATCTATTTTCAATATTTAGAGTCTTCTATTCACCGATACGATGTCTCTTAACACTAAGTTCCGATTACAAACGTTTTGAGTTGAAAATCAAACTGTAAATCACTTGATAATCTCTGCTTAGCAAGGCCACACAAAGCCATGCAATTTGGTTATAAACACATTCACATATATGTCACAAAAATGAGTAACATTCTTTTTAATAAGTATTTGTTAAACTACAGTTAAACAGAGAGTTGGAATGCATTTTAAATATTATAAAGTTAAAATCTGATCTAATAAATATTCTTATTTCTTCATATTTAAAAAAGAAAAACTGACGGTGAGATGAGAAGAAGTTGGCGATTGGTTGCTGGTGAGGATGATGAAATCACAATAGGTTCTAGCGTAATGGAAATGTAAAGCGGTAGACTTGGACGATCTTAGAGACATGAAAGAGTAAAGACGTGTTTTTGTTGTGATTTAGATTTTTTTTTTAAATATCAGTTTTTTTTTCATTATTATTAGAGCTATATCTCATCTCAAGTTAAATCTGTGTATATTGTAATAAAAGTTATATTGAGTTTTTGTTCACAATAAAAGTTTGTTCAAGTTATTTCAAGTTAATTTATTAAAAATATAATACACATACATCGGTTTAGTTGTACCTGCTGTCCAGAACTACAGATCAACGACCGATCAACAAGTCTGAAATACTCAATGCCCCTAATAAAAAGCCTATATTAGCTGTAGCTTTATTGTCATTTCAAAATAAAAATGTCTGTACACTGGCGGGGGCCTTGTTCACTGTCATCACCACACACTTGTACTGGCATAGCTCTTAGAACAGTACAACAAACATTCAGTTGCTTCCCCTGAACACAACACGTCAAGGAATTTACCTCCCATGCCTTCATGATCTATTGCTTAGGTAGAGACGTTTATATATAATGAAATAAATAGCATTAACACTATGAGCTAGTATGATCTCATTAGCATTCTCACATAACACAAGATTTGGTTGTTTTGCAGTTTGTATTGCCCAAAAAAATATTGTTTAGCAGTTAGTAATTACATATTATTGTTTAGCTAATGGCTCGTCTATACATCTTATAACATGGGGACAAATTGATGTTGTTTTTTTTTTTTTAATTTAATAACACTTCTTCATGATATCACAGATATCTTAATGGTCCAAAAATGTTTACGAAACCCACAAGTGTCATTTTTCTCAATTTATACCGGAAACAAGATAGACAAAATACTAATGCCAACCCTTGATCATATTATTTCAGACAGATGTTGTTTTTTTTATGGTTATGGCGAATAACTTTGCGTATGATTGTGTTTGTATGAGAAGTGAAGAAAAAAATAGAAAAGGAAGGGAATAGAAACAGAAACAGAGAGAGAGACAGAGAGAGAGAGAGAGAGAGAGAGAGACAGAGAGAGAGAGAGAGAGAGAGAGAGAGACATAGAGAGACAGAGAGAGAGACAGAGAGAGAGAGACAGAGAGAGACAGAGAGAGAGAGACAGAGAGACAGAGAGAGAGAGAGAGACAGAGAGACAGAGAGAGAGAGAGACAGAGAGAGACAGAGAGAGAGACAGAGAGAGAGAGACAGAGAGAGAGACAGAGAGAGAGACAGAGAGAGAGATACAGAGAGAGAGAGCGAGACAGAGAGAGAGTGAGGGAGAGAGAGTGAGGGAGAGAGAGATAGGCGACAGAAATTCCATTGGTGGAGAGAAATAAAGCAAGAGATCAAGACATGAAGAGAGGGACAAATAGATTGAGAGAGAAAGAGCTCATAAGATAATACAAGAGAGAGAGAGAGAGAGAGGGGAGTGAGAGAAAGAGCTCATAAGATAATACAAGAGAGAGAGGGGAGAGAGAAAGAGCTCGTAAGATAATACAAGAGAGAGAGAGAGAGAAAGAGAGGGAAGAGAGAAAGAGCTCATAAGATAATACAAGAGAGAGAGAGGGGAGAGAGAAAGAGCTCATAAGATAATACAAGAGAGAGAGAGGGGAGAGAGAAAGAGCTCATAAGATAATACAAGAGAGAGAGAGGGAAGAGAGAAAGAGCTCATAAGATAATACAAGAGAGAGAGAGGGGAGAGAGAAAGAGCTCGTAAGATAATACAAGAGAGAGAGAGAGAGAGGGAAGAGAGAAAGAGCTCGTAAGATAATACAAGAGAGAGAGAGGGGAGAGAGAAAGAGCTCATAAGATAATACAAGAGAGAGAGAGGGGGGGAGAGAGGGCTCACAAGATAATACAAGAGAGAGAGGGGGGGAGAGAGAAAGAGCTCATAAGATAATACAAAAGAGAGAGAGAGGGGAGAGAGAAAGAGCTCATAAGATAATACAAGAGAGAGAGAGCGGAGAGAGAGGGCTCACAAGATAATACAAGAGAGAGAGAGGGGGGGGGGGAGAGAGAGAAAGAGCTCATAAGATAATACAAAAGAGAGAGAGAGGGGAGAGAGAAAGAGCTCATAAGATAATACAAGAGAGAGAGAGGGGGGGGGGGAGAGAGAAAGAGCTCATAAGATAATACAAAAGAGAGAGAGAGGGGAGAGAGAAAGAGCTCATAAGATAATAAAAGAGAGAGAGAGAGGGGGGTAGAGAAAGAGCTCCTAAGATAATACAAGAGAGAGAGAGAGGGGGGGGAGAGAGAGCTCATAAGATAATACAAGAGAGAGAGGGGGGGAGAGAGAAAGAGCTCATAAGATAATACAAAAGAGAGAGAGAGGGGGGAGAGAAAGAGCTCCTAAGATAATACAAGAGAGAGAGAGAGAGGGGGGGAGAGAGAGCTCATAAGATAATACAAGAGAAAGAGAGGGGGGGGGGAGAGGGCTCACAAGATAATACAAGAGAAAGAGAGGGGGAGAGAGGGCTCACAAGATAACACAAGAGAGAGAGAGGGGAGAGAGAGGGCTCACAAGATAATACAAGAGAAAGAGAGGGGGAGAGAGAGGGCTCACAAGATAATACAAGAGAAAGAGAGGGGGAGAGAGGGCTCACAAGATAACACAAGAGAGAGAGAGGGGAGAGAGAGGGCTCACAAGATAATACAAAAGAGAGAGAGAGAGGGGGGAGAGAGAAAGAGCTCATAAGATAATACAAGAGAGAGAGAGAGGGGAGAGAGAAAGAGCTCATAAGATAATACAAGAGAGAGAGAGAGGGGGGAGAGAGAAAGAGCTCATAAGATAATACAAGAGAGAGAGAGAGGGGAGAGAGAAAGAGCTCATAAGATAATACAAGAGAGAGAGAGGGGGGGGGGAGAGAGAGCTTACAAGATAATACAAGAGAGAGAGGGGGGGGGGGAGAGAGCTCATTTGATAATACAAGAGAGAGAGAGAGGGGAGAGAGAAAGAGCTCATAAGATAATACAAGAGAGAGAAGGGGGGGTTGAGAGAGAGGGCTAACAAGATAATACAAGAGAGAGAGAGGGGGGGAGAGAGAGCTCACAAGATAATACAACTTGTATTGGCCCAAGCCAATGGAAACTAAGTTTGATCACATTTGTCCCCGTTAGCCTTACTTCTGTAACAATAACAAATAGATGCAAACACAAACAAAACACAGAAAAAACGCACACACGCACACAAGAAGTGTTGATGAATAGGGTTCCTATGTACGTCTCGGTGTGAACGAATGACCTTCACATTTGATGTTCATGTTATCGTCTGGTTATTTGTTTAAGTTTCATCAACACCTAAACGTCAATCAGGTGCCATTACAAATATTTTTTTCGAAGAGTCAGTTATTGTATTATTTCTTTTAACATTGATTAATTTTTGTTCTAATTTAAATTAACGATAGCCTCTTGCTTTAATGTCACGCACAACTTTTCGAATTAACACGTCACATTTTAAAGTTGGCACCATTCATAGTTCTTTCATTACTGCCAACTCTCTAGCTAGAATACATTACGGATCAGGTCAGTGTACCTTTCAAAGTACTGGCTACACAGGTGTCTTGTAGAGGGGCGCGGCAGTTTTGGATGCTGAGAACACCTGCGCGCACGCCAGGGATAAAAGTGAAAGCTTACACTCTGATCCCCCAACCCTCCGATTTTTTGTCCGCTTGTTCTTTCCCAATGAAAAGTCTGGTCTAAGTATTACAGCTAAGTTAGCGGAACACTGACATGTTAAACTTAATACATAGCAATGCTAGTAACGTGTATTCTTCTTTATATGAGAGAAGAGTCATTGTAATCACAACAAATTAATTGCAAAAGGATCAATAAAGCAACCTTAGTCTTAGTCTTAGTCTTATACACATCCAGATTACCACATTTGCTATTTCAGAGATGGGCTTGACGCTTTGGCGCTGACGTTTTATTGCGCACGTTTGTGTATAGGCTTTTTAGGAGAAAGTTAATCAAACACAAGCACACACGCACACATACACGCACCTATAAAACAACAACAAGAACATGTTTGACTTTTAAGGGCACACAAAAGTATAACACATAACTTAAGATGACTTCAGGATGATGGTTGGGGACTAAATAAAATAACAAGAATACACAAACATATCTCACCAACAATACAATTGTTAGTCTAACTTCTAAGAAAATTGAACTAATCAATCCGATCTCAGTGTAAATACAACAAGATACTCATGCCAGAGGAAGATCACAAAAAAGATGGATAAGTGAAGAAAAAGCAACAAATCAAAAGTTTTCGCACGAACTCAGACTTCCCACCTTTCTATAGATCGCCTGCTAAAAGTCACCGTGACACATCTACACGAAAATCGAAAGAATAAATAACAACAGAATATAAATATAGTGGATAATTTCAAGCCTGAACAGCCCTCGCCGAAATTTCCATCGATGTTGTCATAGAAAATGTCAGTTTCAAAGTGCCTGCAAAAAAGTAAACGCTAAGTTCCCACTACCTTTTGTTGACAGCGCTTAATGTGAGTGTTCAGCAAGACAACACAAAAACACTTTTTCTCTGGGGAGAACAGACTCGTAGATCTACATTGTATGTTGTTTATGAATTATACATACACATACTGATCTCTTTAAAAAAGGTTATTGTGAAGTTATTATTTGACAACAAAGTAATTTGAACAGAGTCAAGAGTTGTCTTTGTTGTTTTTTGTCGCTCTCCCAATGAGCAAAAAGAACACCCCACACAAACGTTCTTCTGTTTCGCGCCATTGTGGGCACGTGGTAGCCACGTAGGCGAGTCGTTTAATAAAAACGTTCTTTTTTTGCATCAAGTTCCACAAACTCTTTACTATTTAAATCTTCCTTTCGATACTTCATCCCACCCCCCTCTCTCTCCGCTCTCTCTCTAAACAGTCCGCCGGCTAAATAAAATATTTCACAAGCTGTCTTTAGTTCCCTATCAAACAATGCCATCCCTCTCAATCATCTGCCTACATCTGACACATATACAGACCTGGAGGCATATCTTTCTAAGTGCCTTAACACAGACATCCATTTAGAACGAAAATAAAAACCTCAAAATCGTCATTTTTTTCTCCTTATTTTACACTATGAATAACAGATCTAGAAACTGTACATTTTATTTTACGAGCTTTATAAAAGAGGGGAAATAATCTGAACTTGTCACTGCGCGGGTCAATATTGAGATGCTTTGGCATGACAGTAGTCTCCTCTTGCTAAATAGTAAAATGATGATCCTATGAACGCCTTTGTGTTCTTATTTATAAAATGCCTAAATTATACAAATGAGACCACGTGACTTGTAAAACAATCATCTAGACCTAGACAGCAGCAGATTAGCAGTTTGTTAGGGGGAACTAAGACTAACAAGTAGTTTCTATTGGCTAATTCAAAGTCTCGCGCTGATCTCGAGAGAAACGATGACAACACTTTGGTTTGTTTCTGAAAGAGGGCACTAATGGCAGGAGAGGACTGGGGTGAGGATCTCTCTGTGGGTGCGTGAGGGCGCATTCTTATGAAGTGAGGCTTGGAATAAAAGTAAACTTGGTGGCCTCGGAGAAAAAAAAATGAAGTTCAGTGAGGGATGTGGGGGTGTCCCTGTTAATCAGACGTCATTGTTTATAACATGAGGTCATATAAAAACAAGCCAAACAAAACAACAACTTTAAACAAAAGAAAAAGCTGATATTGAATCAATGACAACATTCACCAAATAATCAAATCAGTTAGCCGTCATTCATTTAGTTTGTTTCTATAGAGAATGTACAAAGCTAAGCGGAGAGACTTCTTGAGTAGAGAATCAAAAGAATGACAGAAACAGGAATTAAATTAGAGCAAGTCTTTCCACCCAGAATAATGCTGGTTATTAAGAGTACAAACAAACAAACAAACAAACAAACAAACAAACAAACAAGCAAGTAAGCATTTGGAATGCAAAGGTCACAGGTCATTACAGCATTGTTACAGAGGAATCGATCAAGGGCAAAGGAATTTCATCTCTACATTTTATCATAGTACTAAGCAAACTGTGGACATCACAGTTACAGCGGCTGTAAAGCAATGAAAAATAAAGGTACTAAACTACTAATGAGTTAAAAAAACATTTTTTTCCTCTAGCTAAAATATGTGAAGTACTTTAAAATATTCCGTTGTATTATAAAATAGACTTGCCTTGCAGTGATTGCCAATCTTGTGTGACTGGGCAGACAATACATACAATCAATGAGACTGGTGCACTAATGGCTGGTGTTACATATTCAAACGGTTTGAGGATTTTTTCGAAATAAAATGACCATTTAGGTAGAATTGATTTGAAGTGTTACAGTCTACCACAGTTGTCGTAAGAAAGTTGGCATTCAGAAAGTGAAGTGTGTTTGTGTGTGTGTGTGGGGGGGCATTCAATCTTGTCTCGAATGTTAGGGGCCATTCAATCTTGTCTCGAATGTTAGGGGCCATTCAATCTTGTCTCGAATGTTAGGGGCCATTCAATCTTGTCTCGAATGTTAGGGGCCATTCAATCTTGTCTCGAATGTTAGGGGCCATTCAATCTTGTCTCGATGTGTGTGGGTGGCCATTCAATTTTGTCTCGATGTGTGTGTGGCACCATTCAATCTTGTCTCGATGTGTGTGTGGGACCATTCAATCTTGTCTCGATGTGTGTGGGGGGCCATTCAATTTTGTCTCGATGTGTGTGTGGGACCATTCAATCTTGTCTCGATGTGTGTGGGGGGCCATTCAATCTTGTCTCGAATGTTAGGGGCCATTTAATCTTGTCTCGAATGTTAGGGGCCATTCAATCTTGTCTCGAATGTTAGGGGCCATTTAATCTTGTCTCGAATGTTAGGGGCCATTCAATCTTGTCTCGAATGTTAGGGGCCATTCAATCTTGTCTCGATGTGTGTGGGGGCCATTCAATCTTGTCTCGATGTGTGTGGGGGCTATTCAATCTTGTCTCAATATGTGAGGGGCCATTCAATCTTGTTTCGATGTGTGTGTGGGGGGCCATTCAATCTTGTCTCGATGTGTGTGGGGGCTATTCAATCTTGTCTCGATATGTGAGGGGCCATTTAATCTTGTCTCGATGTGTGTGTGGGGGGGGCATTCAATCTTGTCTCGAATGTTCTCAAAACTTTTCTCTTTCACTGTTTTACTTGGACGTGTTGGTCATAAATAGAACACAAACAAACATTGAATGATGATAATAATGATTTTGAATTATTTTGTATGTACAAATTGTCACATTAAAAAAAATATTTTTTTTGTTGTGAAAATATTAGGTGAGGGGGAGGGGGAAGGGAAAGTCTCAAGTTCTATAACTAATATTACACGTCCATTTTTAATTGCATTTCAAGCATATCTAGAAGTCCATGTTAAGTTTCTCTTCAATCACATTATTTTTTTTCCAATACAAATACTGGTACTGAAGTGATGAAAATATTTGTTTGACTGATTATCTACCCCTTATTCTTTCAAAAGAAGATCATTCTAAAATCTAAAGGATCATGTCTTGTGGACTCATAATTAAAAGGATGTTAGTTTAATGAAACAACAATCATAAGAGCGATAACAAAACAGAGAAATAGCTTCATAAAGAAAGACATGTTTCGCTAGTACACTTGTCTATAATGGTGATTAGAGATGGCCACACTACATTTGTTTTTGCAAAATAGGGAATCTTTTTGTTTAAACCTCATTAGCCCCCTGACAGGAGCGTTTCTCGGAGTCCTCCTGTCAGGGGGTAGAGGGAAGATAAACATGGAATGAGGAAAATAAACATTACCACAAGCATTTGAGTTCCATTTCTTGGAGCAATCAATTCCTTGGCAGCTCCGACAGTAGTCCATGTTGGGAAACCATGTGTAGCTACAGCATTGATCGACCAAATAAATATTACACAATAAATTAGTCGCGCTTCAATAAGTATGGCCGCTTTGGTCGAATGAATGAGTTGTCTGGCCTACACCATTGCTTCAGTATCCGTGTTCGCGCCACTTCACAATCAAAGTGTAACAATTGTTTGTGTTTAAAAGTATAGTTCATGATAGATAGATAGATTGACTAAATGATTAATTGATTGATTACTTGATTGATTGATAGATTATTCTCAACGAGGCTAGGTTTCATTTCAGATGCGTAAAACATGTGCCGGCCACGACAGTGCAATGTCTGCCAATCTTCATCTGACATGTTCTTGAAAACTCCCCTATCAGTATCTTGAAACGGCTGAATGAGGTTTCACATTACCACTTCAACCATTGAAAATCGATAAACACTAATGAACATACAAGGGTACCTCTAAATAAAATCCACAAAAACTCCAGCTATACAAGAAACAACAAGCTATATATACAAAAACAAGAACCAGCAACAGTAAAGCACCTGCCATATTTCACTCCGACAATTAACTCTAACCCCTCAGAAAGCTACCCTTGTTCTACAACAAAATACAGAGACCACAGATTGCATGCTATTCACATTCATGAAGGAATATATAAACAAAGAAACATAAGAATTTCATACCTAAAATACAAACAAAACAAAAAAAGAACATTCAGTCTTACCATAGATTGACGATAACTTACAATAGTTAGCAGTAATATGCGTGTGTGTGTGTGATGAGCTAGAAAGATCGGATATCTGTGTCAAGGTTACCGTGATTGCATTTAAAAAAAACAGGAACGACCTGAATTGAAACACGATAGCTCAAGCCTATTTAAGAAACCTTTAGAGAATATACTGGTCTCTGTGTCATGGAAGTGCTTATGAAAATAGAATCTCATAGTTATCTATTGTTAGTTTCAAACTTTAAAGCGGCCTCCTATTTCTTTGTATATAGATTAAGGGAGGCTAATTCAACATGTACTACAACATCCATTTCTTTCTCTTATTCGATACCAAACAAAATCATTAACTACCAAAAGCTAAGTGGTTTATTTTTTTAAATATTGATTCTCGTGTTTTAGGTAAAAAAAAAAAAATAATTGTGCAAAATTTCAGTCTGATCCTACATTGGGTGTTGAAGAAATAACGTGTACAAACATTTTACCAGACCTACAGACAGACAGTGAGTTGATATATGTTTTATAGAGTAGAAAGTTGCCAGAGTCTGAATTTGAACTTCTATCTCTATGCTGGAAGGCCGAGATCTTTGAGACCTGCAGCTACTCAATTACTTAAACAAATGAAACGTTGTATAGTTAGTCTAAGTGACCGAGACCTGATCTTCCTTTAGCAAAGTACATTCTAGATAGATAGATAAATAAATAAATGAGTTAATTACGACTAACTTATTAATAATTAGTTAATTTGGTTTTATCGGAAAACATATGACTAATTAAACACCATTGCTTTATTAGTTCCCTTGCCAGGGAGTACATCTCAATCTACTGACAGGAAATTTTTTCTACATAATTTTATAGACTCTCTCAGAGTGGGCGTTCAAACCACGGTTGTTTTGTTTTATTTATTATTCCATCAAGTTTCTAGCCTGTATAACATTAAAGAGATTCCATATTTTTCATTCCTCTAAAAGCTCACACTCTTTGATTCAATTCATTGCTCTTTATACTGTAAGTCTTAGAATGGAAGTATTTGCTCTGCTGTTGTCTGTATCTTCAACCTAAATACAGACATTATATATTTTTAGGTTAAAGCCTTCGACCCCAGAGTCTAGGTTAAGCTGACCCTGGCACCAAGCAGAGATGTTTCTAACCAGGAGTCCCAGGTCTCTGGTGGCAGTGTTTACTAACATGACGTAATGAGAAGCCCTGCCCACCTCCAGGCCACGAAGTAAAGTTTATAAAGTCAAAGTTAACGTGCAATTGAACCTCGCCTTCCTCCCCAGATAAATGGCGAACACCTGAGCCACGTGTAAATAATAAGAAAATATGTGCTTTCATTTTTTTATATTCATTACGGTTTAAGAAGTTATTCACATTTAAGGTATACATCATTTTTTTTAACGTATTTAACCTGTTAAAATACTAACGTGAAATCAGGAGAAAAGTCTCTACACTCCATAAAACAAAACAACGTATTTTTCCTCTTTGAGATTCCTTGTGAAGCGGGTGATTTAACGTTTTCCTGTTTTCGGATAACAAGGTTTGCCCCTCGCGCCTTCTAGCGACGCCATATGTGGCACCTCTGCAGAGAAGCTGAGATTCGAACATGCAATGTTGTTTACAGTAGAACTGACAAAGCAGACTCATACACTATTCCCCCCCCCCCCCCTTTCCATGACGTGCTCTGTCTGACTTGATACGTCAACATTAAAAAAATATTTTTAGTTATAGTAAGGCTTAGCACTTTTTTTTTGTCACATGACGGAAAGTAAACTAAAAGAAGACGATTTAGTTCAATTAATCTTAACGATGATCAGATAATCCTCTCTTGGAGCGATAAAACTATACCCAAGTGCTTCCGTTTTCCCAGTACATCATTTCGACCCAGGATCTCAAAGATGTCATTTGCCATCATTTGACATCCATCGAACGTAAAGTAAAAATAATTGAAATCAAATAATGAGAAAAATGAAGAACGATGTGACAAAAAAAACCCCCACAAAAACTTGGAGGTAAAAATGTATTGCTGACAACGAGGTTACAACTACATGACGTCATAAGGCCGCCATCTTGACAGGACGTGGGAAGATTTGTTATCCCTTGCTGCTAGATCGCTATTGTGATGAATGAACATTGTTTTAGGAATATTGTTGGGGCGAATTTACCTTAGCTCCTGGAGGCACATGGCTGTCTTGTTATTGCTGGCAGATATATTGCTTTTCCAGCACGAATCCCATTGTGCGTGGACTAAATAAACGAAACACTAGGCAGCATTAGCATTGCATACATGTTCAAACCTGTGTTGTCATTGTCAAATTAATGACTTCGTTGTAACTTTTGTTACCGGCAAACTTGGGCTTATAAATTAACGTAAGCATGGGCGTAGCCAGGATTCTTTTTTTTCGATGGGGGGGGGGGGTATTTGTTTTCCTTTTCCCATATATGTATATTATAAAAAATGAAGAAAAAATCTGAGGTGTCTACGGTGCACTATCCTGCTACTGCCATCCTCTGCACGTTATTAGTGGAAGCCAGCGACTGGTAGAAATTGACAACTATGGTTTTGCTTTAGTTTTTATTTTTTGGAAAAGGGGGGGGGGGGCAGATTAACCACAAACTTTGCTTTTCATTTTGTTAGAGGGGGTGTGTTAACCTCAACACCTACTTTCTTGGCTACGCTCATGGAATTTGTTGACTTTATTTTCCTTTGTTTGTTTTTTTAATTAGAGAGGTTTTAACCTCAAACCTCTTGGCCATGCTCATGGCTGTAGCTTTGCCTTTTTTTATTGGAAGAAGGATTTTAACATGTAGACCCACTTGGATACTGTTATGAAATTGGTGAATAGCTGTCGATACATCAATTCATTATCTAAAATAACTAAACTCAAAACCCCTCCTTAGTTGCTATTTTTATATAATTTAATTGACTTTAGCTTTGCTTTTGTTATTATTGGAAGCAGGTTTTAAAATCAAAACCCCATTGCCAACGTTTATGGAATTTAGACAAAGTAATTTTCTTTTAAGTTTTTATTGGCGGGGGTTTCAAACTTAACTCCTCCGGATATGACTAACCTGATGGAATTTAGTGATTCTAGTTTGCATAAGATTTTTTAAAATCGAAAAATGAATTTTTCCGTTAAAACCGTAAGTTGGGTTCTTACAACAAGATGAGTTGATTAAAACCAGATTGTTTCATTAAACAAACACTTTTTGAATTACATGAATATTTTTGGTTGTTTGGGATTCGGTCTTAATAGCAACCGTTTCAATAAGCCGGTCATCTGATTAACCGGATATAACTTTGTTATATATTACTTTATTTAGACATTTGGGCAAAGTTTACATCTATGAACTATATATATATCAAATGTCAGAAATGAAATTAATTTCAATTGATCAGTTTCGGATGTGTCCTACGGAAATGAAGATTATGAAGTTCTTGTTCAAGCTCTCCTGCAAGATGGCAGGGAATAAAACAGATCAGGTTTTGAAGCGCCTGCCTCTCAAGCAGTCACAGACTGCAATTCAAAAATCTAAAATAATGTTTTCAATAGATTCAGTTGTTTGCTGATATACCCCAGTGACATTTGTTTACCCTGGCAAGAATATTTTCTTCCAAACTTTTTTTTCCGACAACAAGTGTTTTAATCCTATTACGAGAAGAATGTTTATTTTTATCCTCCTCTGATTCTCCGATGTCACTATGTATTGACATCTTTACAAGACTAAGTATTTGTTTAGATCCTATCATTTGATGACGTCAACTCTAAGTGTTTCACGGCATTAACTTTTTAATAAAATGCTTTTTTTTTCCCACACACCTGATCTTCTAAATCGCTTGTCAGCCTCCGGGAATGTGTGAACGACTGGCGTGATTGAACAGAGGCTCTCACATTAATTAAGTATCGAGGGCCAGAAGTTAATTCTATTGCACCACAGAAATAAATGTCCACAGAAACGTGTGCACTTGCTTTGTCTCAATTTAACCTAAAGAAGCCCACAGTGGCTCTTGTTTATAACTTTTTAACACGAAATGAAACGCATTTGAGTAAATTATAATGAAAGCCAGTGGATGTTAAAGACATTTCATATCTACTGATAAAGAAGTGATAGAAACAATACTTATATTTGGTCGATATTCAGTGGTTCTCACACATAAATATAAGCTTGTGCAATAAGAAAGGACTTAATAAAGCATTCCTTTGTTAATATGAAATAGACGATAGTGCTTCGTTACATTTACTTTAAAGAAACAGAAGACTAATAAGAAGTCGCAACTGAAGGGAGTGCAATAATATAAATGTATTATATTGTAGTACCTGCATAGAAATACCATTTAGTAATGTACTGACACAGACGCTCTCTGACACAGAGAGTATGATTTTGTCACATTCAGTCATTGAGTCATGAAACTCTGTCCCAAAGTTACTTTGCCACGCCACATCACAGATTAAAAGTTGAGACTCGCTGAGATGGTAGCTACTGTTTAAAAATGTCGTCTGCTTGTAGTTCATTGTAAGACAGTTTATTCATACCGACTCGTAGAGCTGTATCATGCATGAGACGAGCTGTACCTCGCCATGCCGCTGGACAGACTACAAGATGAGACTCGCTGAGATGGTAGATACGTTTTAAATATTTCTTCGGAGTTGTTAATTGTAGAACAAAGTGTATAAATACCGTCCCGTAGAGCTCTAGCATCATGAGACTAGAGCTGTACGTCAAGTGAGATGGCTGGTAGCACGCTTTGAGTAGACAGGAATTCTCTCTCTATGACAAGTGTACTCCGCGCTACTGGCAGCCTGCTATCTCAGCCATCGTCCATGTCCAGAAGCGGCTTGTCTCTACTTTGGAGTTCTCTGTATCACCAGGTCAATGTTCTTTATTTAGCTTCACATAGTTCTCGATTGTCTAGGTCAGTGGTTCTAAAACTGGGGACTGTCATACATTCTTGAATAGGATTTTTTTTTATGTCATCTGTTATCTTAATGAACATATTGATTGCTTCATTGATCTGAGATCTGGACGTCGTTTAAAATCGATCAATAAATTTATATTAGTTTTTTTTTTATTTAGCAGCCAAAAGTCACTTCAATTAAAATAATCTCACTCTCTCTATCTTTTCGCTCACACATACATATTTTCTGAGCATTTCTTCCACGTTTTCTTCTTCTTCTAATTTGCTCTCTTTTTCTCTCTCTATCTCTCTTTCTGTCTCTCTCTCTTTCTGTCTGTCTCTCTTTCTGTCTTTCTCTCGAATCAGATTCTCTGTCCATCTTTTTTTCTTTAATAAGTTTATTTCTGTGTCTCATTTTCTTTCTTTCACCAAACGATGTACCGGTATGTTTATTTCACCTGACATCTCCATTGACCGAAACGAAACAACATAACCAAGGATTTGAACTTAAACTTCACGATTAGATCATAGTGTAGAAATCTTAACCATTGGAGATAGACAAAAATTATAAGATGGCCGACTGGCACCCTCTATCCGCTTGCCATTTCGCATATATTGACAACTCTGAATACTTTCAGTAAAATAAAAACAATAAGATTATTAAACAAAATATCCAGATGTAGAATCATTATAAATTAATAATTAAAAACATTTTAAAAATCTTATGAAAACTGACATGGCCTCTTTCAATCTTAGGAATTTTATTTCAACAGAGAGCGTTATATGGATTCAGTAAACCGATATGTGTAAGACACTATCAAAGTTAGATAGTCATACATTAAATGATATTTGATATACACTGTGTTGAAAAGTTGATCTTTTTAGAAAATTTCTATCAACATTTTACAGAACGAACTAGCGGCTTATTGATCCTCATAGATCCTTTTATAATCAACTTTTGATCGTCATAAAAGGAACTCTTGATCAACATACAATGGTCCCTTGATATTCATTAAATGGGTCCTTGATCTTCTCTGAACAGTCCCCATATTCTCATAGATTGGGATGATGATCTACATAGAACGATTCTTTAATTTTTACGGAACATCCCTAGTTAAATTTTACAAGAATGTAATTGATACTTTATTATATGATAGAGTACACACTCTATGAAATTGTATTCATTAATGTCAACTCTTTACATTGGAAGGACACTAGCTAGAATAGCCAAGGGTACAAAGTTTCCTTTTTTTAAAATCTTGAACATGAAAGTCAGCACATGAAGCTATGGTTCTCGCTACGTTTGAAGATGCTTCAAGAATCGATTGAATGAAAGGACTGTTGATATGCCCCCAGGGAACAAAGAATGTATTGATCTCTTCCCTTTGATGCAATCCCATGGGCTAGGGCACTTTTTTGTTTTGTTTTAACGTATCTTTGTATTTCTCTGATGTAGTTGATACACTAGTTCCTCGTTGTTTTGCTTGCATAGAAGTGACCTGACTTCAATTGACGGGACCTATTGGCAAGGAATGCAGTCTACTTAGAAGTCTTCCAACTTTCAAGCCAGGTTGTTAGTGGGCCGTATGATCCAGGTTGTTAGTGGACCATATGATCCAGGTTTTTAGTGGACCTTATGATCCAGGTTGTTAGTAGACCATACGATCCAGGTTGTTAGTAGACCATCACTGGTCAATATAATTTATAACTGAACTATATGAAGGTCTATTAGTCTTGCATTATAATTATTTAAATTTACTAGTGCAAAGTTCAAGTTATGAGAAATACCAACTTATTGACATGTATTTACATGTCATTGGTTTATGGTATCACTATTCATCATCTTAAAGATAGACATCGAACTGAGGTAGACAATTTATGACATTTTTATAATAGGGTGTCACTGAATTTAAAAAAACTGCTCTTTTCCATATGAGTTATTGGCCAGTTATGCATCTTTCATCAAGGCTTTGCCAAATAAATATTATATGGAGAATAACCTTTTCTCTGATATTATGATATGTTGCTATGCTATGCTAGCTCAAACAACAGGCATATCGCGCCGTGACCTGAACAAGTTAACAGGCCACATTAATCATTGATCTATTGGAAGAAGGAAGTTTAATCCTGTGCTATAATGGACTGACCTTAAAGTTCACCTCTTTCCATTTAAGGTTCAATTTAGTGCTTCCTGAAATCATGAGAATTGAGAACCTCTGATCTTAACCCACTAATGAGCGGTTTCATATTCATGGGGATTATTGCTTGTTACTTATATGAGTGGAAAAGGAGGCCACTAGCAATCACTACCATGATCTCCGAAGATAGTCGCGAGTCATTCAAGTAAGCCTGTGTATTAGCTAAGTTCAAGAAGACTTCATTTCAGATGCCGGTCTACAAAAAGAAAAAAAAAAACCCCGTACCATAAAAATTAGCATTTTTATCTCACTGTTTTCACAAGGAAAAGGAAAGGGTGAGGGGTGCTGACTTCATTGCCAATTTTTACTTTCTGTGTACTTTACTGAAAACCGTTCGAGAGAATATTTCTTTACAAAAAATTCACATGCCAGCATACGTATAGGATAAACAACAAAAAAATAGTTCTAAATATTCCGAATTTAATATGTAGTTCATTAATGAAGTTAGAAATCAGTCTATTAATTTGTGTTTTGACAATATTGTGATAATACAATAGGTGAACTTACATTTTTGTTCTCTTTATAATTCAAACTTCTCTCCCTTGATATTTAGCATTAGCTTTAGTCACAGCGTTATTATTATTATTATTTTGAACCAGCGTTAGAACCAGTCTACTACGTACGTGAAACAAAAAAGTATAACAATTCTTTGCTTACTTTGGCTTCATGGTGAATTGATTGTAGGTACGGGAAATGTTGAAATACTTCTGTCAGGTGGAGACGTGTCACGTGACTGCCAAGGAGAGTACATTTTGGTAGAAGTAGACATAGTTTGGTTTGGAGTGTGTGTGTACAAACCAGTGAGTTTAAAGTAGATAGACAAGTCATAAGCAAAACACAAAAAGAAATACGTCATCAGCAACAACCAGTTAAAAAAATATTCGGATACATTTAATGCCAACTCTTTTTAGCTTGTTGACCAACCTAGTCTGTAGTCTAAATCTATAATTAGATTACTTTGATCTAGATTAGTTCTAAATCGAAGTCTAGTAAACACCTGGTCACATCTAATCTAGATCTAGAGTAATCTAATCTAGATCTATTATTTTAGATCTAAATCTAGATGTACGGAAATTCTATTAGAATCCAGATCTATTTATATGACCTGACATTGTAAAATATCTCTTAATTCCAAATCAGTTTGGAGACTACATATAAACTGATACATTGAAAGGAACTCCGCATTATTTAAATCAGAAAGATCTAGTAAACATTTAAATCTTCGCGCGTCAGCGAGCGCGAAAAAAGAAACGGTACTATCTCGTGGTAGATCTAATAATAATAGTACATTTCCAGGCATTAACGCACTGATCTACATTTGATTACAGGTACTATTTTTTAGCGGCCACCGAAAGGGGAAAATACGCTATTAGTTTTGTGTGAAATGTCTGTCTGTCCCGTTTAGATCTCGTAAATTAGAAAAGATAGTGAAAATCCGACATCATAATATTTTAATCCATTCAAAGTTCTGATGCAACGGCTACTTTTTTCTTTTCTAAAAGCGAAAAATCTAATCTTTAAAATCACTTATGCAAGCATTTTTTTTCATAAAAATACACCAGTTTTTACGGAAATGTTTTTTTTCTTTTCTGTAGGATTTGAATAAGAGATTGACCCTTTACAAAACAATTAGATCAATTTAGATATTCATTATAGGACATCAGTTAGGCCACGTTCACATTTAACTTCACATTCACTTTCACCTATCGTTTGGTTTGTTGGACCGCTGGGGCACCATACAAGATTTGTTAACCTTCTTTCTCCATTCCCCTCTGTCATTTGTCTTTGATCGAATTTAATTCTGATGTTCTTTCTGAAAATATTGAAAACTGCCTTTTTACCTGCCTAAGTGGATCACTTCGTGGGCCGATTTTGAGTTTGTGTTTCCACACAAACTGTCTTTGTAACCTTGTTTTTTTTTTTGCTTTTGATGGTGGAAATGCGTATATTCAGAAGATAAATCGTACTCGTCCGTTTGTGTACAAAATACGCGAGATGCGTCCTTGTAGGCAGCTGCTGGTTTAGGACGTAAGTTAACTAGAACCACTATTCTGACTCTCCACTACTGCAGTACCTAGTTTTAAAGACTCATGGCATTGCTAGCCCCCCCCCCCCCCCCATCTCAGTTGGTCTTTCATCCAGTTTGTAACGTCACTGACGTGCAATATAATCCAGATCTCCCCATTGGATCCGCCGCTGTATCTTGTTAAATAGCCGAGGATCAGATATACATATGGAGTGATCCCTAGGGTTTCAAACAAAATATAAAAAAAAACAACATCTCGAGTGGTTATTTGGTCTTCTATACAAACACAATAAGCCAATAGAACCACATATGAGAAACCAATAAAAATAACATATCTAAATATCATGATATAGTTTACATTGGGCTACACATAGAGAGATGACATATCTAGGAAACAAAAAGTCTATAGAAACGCTTTTGTCGATAAGATTGCCATCTCTCTCTCTCTCTCTTTGTCTCTGTCTCTCTCTGGCTCACTTTGTTTCTGTCTGTCTCTCTCTCTCTCTTTGTCTCTGTCTCTCTCTGACTCACTTTGTTTCTGTCTGTCTGTCTCTCTCTCTTTGTCTCTCTTTGACTCACTTTGTTTCTGTATGTCTGTCTGTCTCTGTCTCTCTCTTTGTCTCTGTCTCTCTCTGACTCACTTTGTTTCTGTCTGTCTGTCTGTCTCTCTCTCTCTCTTTGTCTCTGTCTCTCTCTGACTCACTTTGTTTCTGTCTGTCTCTCTTTGTCTCTGTCTCTCACTGACTCCATATGTTTCTGTCTGTCTGTGTGTGTCTCTCTCTCTATTAGTCTCTGTCTCTTTCTGACTCACTTTGTTTCTGTCTGTCTCTCTCTCTCTCTTTGTCTCTGTCTCTCTCTAACTCCCTTTGTTTCTGTCTGTCTGTCTGTCTCTCTGTCTCTTTGTCTCTCTCTGACTCACTTTGTTTCTGTCTGTCTGTCTGTCTGTCTCTCTCTCTCTCTCTTTGTCTCTCTCTGACTCACTTTGTTTCTGTCTGTCTGTCTGTCTGTCTCTCTCTCTCTTTGTCTCTGTCTCTCTCTGACTCACTTTGTTTCTGTCTGTCTCTCTCTTGTCTCTTTCACAATTTCGGTCCGCCTGTTCTTGTTTGTCTCGATCTTTCCAACATTTTCTGTTTTTCTTTGTGCGCTAAAAAATGTTTTTGCTTTTATTGCATCCATTTTGTTTTTCTTTGACCTGCTCTGGTCACCCTATGTTGAACTGCATAGAGCGACATCTACACATAGAACTAAACCCTGGACTCTGTTGAACTGCATAGAGCGACATCTACACATAGAACTAAACCCTGGACTCTGTTGAACTGCATAGAGCGACATCTACACATAAAACTAAACCCTGGACTACAGACTTACACAGCGTCTGGGAAAGATGGAATTTCTTTTGTTTCGGTGTTAGTAGTTTTAAGAAACACACACACACATTTTTTTTCTCAGGCTTCAATAAAAATAAATAAGGTCATACATTTCTATAAGCTCGCCCCCCCCCTCCTTTTTTTTTTTTTACCACGAATAAGTTTGTGCTTTATCGTTTATTTTGTGCTTATTGATTATCTGTAAGAAGATTGGGCCGCATTCTAACACGTTCACCAGGGGGGCACCTAAAGCAAACATTGGCCCACGTAGTCCAAACCAAGTCATCCTTGTCAATAGAGAATCTAACAAACCTTACGTGACTGGCAGCAAGACTCAGGCACTAGACTGGAATAGAGAAATAATATACTCACAACAGAATGATCAAAACATAAAGGGCAAAAGCCTGGAGGCACAGAGCCAGGGGGAATATTAATAAACCTGTCGGCTCTCTTTAGACACGGAGCACCAACAAGTGATTGGACACAGGATCCCAGGACTGATTCTGGAGCGCTTTCTCGTGTTGTCTACAGAATGAAATCAGATCAAAATGAACGCTGTATAGATGTATATCTCAGCACAAATTTAGCTTCCTCAGCTTAAACAGAATGTTGATTTGGTAAACCAAAATAAATCAATCCATTTTCTAAACTGACTTAATTTTATTTTATTTTGAAACGGCTTGGCTATCCAGCTTAAAGCCCTGCAGTCAAATCCCTGTATAGATGGAGCTATTTATTTTGGATTAGAGCGCGTAGCTGTGTCCATTTATCTCTCAGCCTAGTAATGAGGTGTGCGCATTGGATTGTTGTATGGTTGGTCCCAAGTTCAAACCCTGCCCGATATCATTCTCTGTGGTCCTTTGGAAAGTTTGGATTAATAATCTTCCTTTATGAAAAAGGTCTGAAACTTTAATCACCCACATGTTGACTAAAATAAAGTTAAATTGTTCTTTCCACATCGTTAAACTGAGATATCTGAAATGAATGCTGTTCGTCATCGGTCGTTGAATTGTAGCTCCCAATAGCTACACCGATTTAAGTGCCTACTCTCTATTTGTCTAACTAACTTGAGCACGTTTCTCTTGTAAATAGAACTTCCATCACAAACAGATTTAACTTGAAATGATAGAGAGAGAGATCTCATAGTAATGAAATAATATGCATGACTAAATGCATGACGCGTAGGACGTAATCATCTTCTTTTTTGAAGTAACGTCTGTATTATATAAGATAAGATATAAGATAAGCTGATATTACAACAAAATCTAACTTACAACAAAAACATGACTCTTTCAAGTCTTTAGATCGTCTCCCTTTTCACATTTGCATGACGCTAAAACCTACTGTAGTTTCATCATCCTCATTACACAGGCACCAACCAATCCTAACTTCTCACCGACACCTTGGGAACACACACACACATACACACTCCATAACAGACGTCCCTTTCAAGAGCTCCCACATTGGCTTCCTGGTCTTAAGGTGGAACTTCACTTTTTGGGGCATTATCTCAATAGGAACTGCAAGAGTAGAACTTTTATATTTAAAGAACGGTTTTAGGTCAGCTGAGTGCAAACCGTTATAAATTTTCATAACAAATTGAGTTGTCGTTTATCCAGAGCGAGATGTTCTCATTTCAAAAGATAAAAATGACGTGTCGACAGACACCACCACTTCAGATCTCTGCAGCTGATAGTCCTGCTGTGATGTAATGAACTGGATTGTAGATACAGAAGTAGTCTGTCTGACAACAGGTGGAGAACGGCAGGTGACAGAGTTTGGTGATCACAGTATGCATATGGTGTCACCTGTTGTGATGTGTACACCTGTGTACGTCATGCCATGTTATCACCGCGTTGTTGACGTTTATAATTCAATCAGATCTATCTTTTGTGATGTGTACACCTGTGTACGTCATGCCATGTTATCACCGCGTTGTTGACGTTTATAATTCAATCAGATCTATCTTATAGGTGAGACATTTTACAACGGCAAGGTTCTATCTTATAGGTGAGACATTTTACAACGGCAAGGTTCTATCTTATAGGTGAGACATTTTACAATGGCAAGGTTCTATCTAATCCAAGCCGGATGGCCTAATTTCTCTGCACTATTGCGAACAGCATGTATATATTTTAAACACCAATGTGCAGATAGGAAGTAAGGCGAAAAGACGCAAAGATAAAGGCACATTCTTCGTTCCATATGCTAGGACAAATTTGAACAAATGCTCCTATTTCACTAGTGCTATTAGAGCATGAAAAAGGCTGCATGAGCCAGCCAGGAAAACCAATGATGACTTGGCAGAGTTTAAGTCATTGGTTAACATGCATGACGCGTAGAACGTAATCATCTTCTTTTTTTAAAGTAACATCTGTGTTTTATAAGATAAGTAGCAAGGCAGAAACGTAAAGACAATGAAATTCAATACAGTAAATACTTGTCGATATGTAAACCAACTGACCCCTTATAAGGGCAAGCACTGAGTAGTATGACCAGTGCTATCAAAGCCGAAAACTTAGGGCTTGTACAAGAACAACAAAAGAAAGCTCTTTTAAAATCCAATCTACTGTTGAGGTGGCTGAGGCCATAGCTCTTCAGATGTTGCCCAGGTATATGTCAAGCAGTAGTGTTGCAATGTGTCCAAGTGTTCAAACCATGATAGTTGTTATGAAGTAGACATTTCCAGAAACACTTATTGAAGGTTCAGCCGAGTTACACACAAAAACACTTGGCACTAAATAAAAACTACACAGAGCAACTATTACAAAAAGCTTAGAATTTTTTAAAGGAAATTTTTATGAACTCAGTACTTGTACTAACATCTTTACTTCTAATGTCAACAGATACAATAGAACAAGAGGAGAAAGTACAGTACAAGAAACGTCTTACAGAATTACAATAAACGTCATACAGAATTCATATCTCAAAATTCATCGTCTTGTAATATTATATATAGATATACAACTTTGATATTTGTGATGAAAACTTTTAGAAATGATGTCAAGTATAATTCAATCTAAACTGTAATGTTACCAGCTGAGTTCTACGACGGAAGCATTAGTAATGCTGTAACATTGCTTCAGAAGCCATTAAAAAACTGTAACAGTTTCACATGGAATGAAACAAAGTTTGTCGTCCTCTAAATCTGTACTTTTCATCAAAGTGTCTCTCCTATATTGGGTTCCATCAGTTCTTGGATTAGAGTTATCTCAGCCTGAGTCTAATGGGTCAAGGGGAGAGTACTAGGGAAGATCAAAGTGAGCCACCAGGTGGCGCTAGACAGCAGATTGCATGTGGAGGTGTGGTATGTCACTAGCGATGGACAAAAAGTAACATTCTGAGCGTCAGATGCGGGAAAAAAATTGTTCAGACGTGTTCAAATCCAACTTTACGCCAGCATGGCTCCCTGACTTTGTGTTTCTTTATGTAATTTTCTTTTCATCAATTTTCTCTTTGGGGCTCGTGGTGTAATATAATAGACATAAAACGTATTAGCGTAATGGATGAAGGGGATGCAGTATAGAACACAGAATTCCTGACTGTAATATAACAGAAACAGAAGTTTACTATAATAGGCTTAAAATGTACGAGTATTCTACTAGAAATAAACTGTCTAAGCCTAATTCAATAGGCATGAAATGTATAATTTTTTGAACTAAAATCACACTTAAGACTTTTGGTAGAGATCTACTTCACACTTTAGACTTTTGGTGGAGTTCTACTTCACACTTTAAACTTTTGGTAGAGATCTACTTCACACTTTAAATTTTTGGTAGAGATCTACTTCACACTTTAAATTTTTGGTAGAGATCTACTTCACACTGAAGTAATGATCAACATTATGACAACCTGAATAAAAACAGTTTTCCCTCCATCAGCCAACTACTGTGTGTGTGTATATTCATTCTTTTCTACAGCCACGTCTCTTGTGCCAAAGTAATTGCCGAATTCAAACAAATCTGTAGTTAATTTATGAATTTATTGCAGACGTCTGGATTTGCCTTCGTGTGTTTAGCGAAGAAACATTTAATAGGTACCAGACAGAGGTTGTCTTTCCTTGTTCAGATGATATATCAAATGTTCACAAAGTATGTAACGTAAAAAACGCATGATGTTAATGTCTTTCTGCAGAGCTCTCCAAGATTTCAACCATCTGGACGTCTGCACAGGCCAAGCAGAAAACTAGGTATGAGGCTAGGTGTCAGGAAATGATGATGTACAGCAGGTCTGGAAGATGGATGAACTTTTAACATGAAAAAGTTACAAAGTATTTGCGAAACGTAAACTAATCTGATTTAAATATTTTATTCTTTTAAAATAAACGTTTTTATACTTTGATAGTCAGATTAACAAAAATAAACTCAATCTACTCGAGCACAACAGTAGGGACTCTACTCGGTACTGGCAACACTAAAGTGAAATGCCCAGTCTCAGGTAATCATTATCTTATAACTTGGACTTAGTAAAATTTACTATTGGAGAAAATTATACATAGTTTATCATTTTTAGCGGCCCCATTAAGGAGAAAAACCGCTATTAGTTTTGTGTTGTCTGTCTGTCCTTCAGTCACGTGTAGATCTCAAAACCTAGAAAAGGTAGTGAACAATCTGATTTCACCATCTTTAGGGTTTGTATAGTTACAGGTACAATGATTACCTGTTTTTTTCTGAAAACGAAAATTTTATTTTTATAATTAATTTGCAAGTCGTTGTTTTTTTTTGTTTTCATTCTAATAGAGACATGCATACACAAATAGAGACATGCATACACAAATAGAGACATGCATACACAAATAGAGACATGCATACACAAAAAGAGACATGCATACACAAATAAAGACATGCATACAAAACATATTGAACAGACTTTCATTGAATGTTCTCAAGGCAACACTACGTAGAAAAATACATTCACCTAAGTGTGAGATATTTTGTATACTAAAGAAGCCTCACTCTGTCTCTCTGCCATGGTGGTGTTAAAACCTTGTTACTCCGGGTGTTATAAAATTATTAAGTTACAGGACAAAACCAAAAAATAGTCTATTTGCATGATAAAAGGAATTTTAATATGCATAGCTATAAAACAACAACACAATATAAACATCATTACAGTAATCTACATTTCACGATTCGTTCTGTTCAAAGGCTTTTAAAAATGTGTTTAGAAAAAAAAATTTCAGATTAAAATAAATAAAACCACTCTTAACGTTATAAACAAATCTAAATAATGAAGATGAACGAGTGGAATGCCTGTATAATATTTTGCCACAGACCCGAAGACCTTTAGTCCATACAGAGCACGGATTTCTAAAAAGTCAAAAAAAAAAAAAAAGCAAATATAAGTTTCTTTGTCTCTTTGCCTCTGTTGTCAAAGCCACGCATACCTGTCCAACAGACTTGTAAGCCCACTCCTACCTTGTTACAACCCTGGTGGTCTTGATCTCACCTACACGTCACTAAACTGCCTACGTCCTACCAAGTCAGCCAAATGGTGGGTGAAAACTTCACAGCGACTGGCTGGATGGTTGCATAGAACATCAAATGAGTTGAAGGGAAAGTTTTTGCTCCCTGCCAGAGGGGAGCAGCTTCTAACCAAGTCTATTTCAATGGAGAAAAGAGTTCAGAGTAAAATGGAAAAAGCCTGCATAGTTTAACATTGAAGCCCACGTGTAGAGTAATATCCAATAACTGACCAGCATACTTTAACATTGAAGCACATGTGTATAATAATATCTAACAACTGACCAGCATACTTTAATACTGAAGCACACTTGTAAAACAATATCTAACAACTGACCAGCATACTTTAATACTGAAGCATACTTGTAAAACAATATCTAACAACTGACCAGCATACTTTAATACTGAAGCATACTTGTAAAACAATATCTAACAACTGACCAGCATGCTTTAATACTGAAGCATACTTGTAAAACAATATCTAACAAATGAAACTTGTAGGAATGTTGTGAAGAAAAAAACTACAACGATGTCTTATATTTAAAACAAGATTTGAAATTAATGTAAACAATTCATTCAGTCATATTTTCCCGTAAATCTAGTTACTAAGCAATATTTGTTTTTAGAAAATAAGGGTTGCATTTTTCGGCAACGTTAATTACTTGAAATCAATTTACTACAGCTAATTTTATTTTAGTTTGCAATCTAAAAAGTGTTTAAGGTGGATGTGAGGCCAAAACCGATAGTTCGAGTTGAAATCTCGACCCGAGCTGAGCGCCTAAGGTATGTCCCAGATACCCCTTACCTCCACTGGTCCACAGAAAAGATTTACCGTAGGGCACTGAGCTTGCTATAAACATGAAATATGCGCTGTATAAAGCAATTTAAAAACAAACCAAAAAACAAAATAAAATCATGTGCGTGGTAAAGAAATGTTCATTCATACAGACTCCAGCCGCGCACACCAGTGGCGTAGCTAGAGTATATGATGCCTGGTGCGGTATCTCATCTTGATGCCCACTTCCCAAAAAAAAAAAAAAAAAAAAAAATTAACTAATAAATAACATTGCAAAACCTTACTTTTTTTTCGAAATAATATGTATTCATTAATCAAATATTGTTACTTTTTTCATGACCTTAATGACCGTTCATGACCGCAGCATTATCATAGCCTTGACCCCTGCAGTCCATTATGTCTAAGCCATCCAAACGCAATTTCTCTAGAATCATCTCAGCGATTCCAGCAGCATGCGTGTCCTTTGTGTCGATGAAGTCAACAAAAGACTCACGAACCTGCACCCCGTCATTCTCCATGACAACATACGTAAAATTTGGGAAATTTGATCCAGCTTTGAGATGTCAGGTGTACTGTCAAAAATAATGAAGAAATATTTAGCTTGTTTTACTTGCTGTATGATTTGTTTTTTAGCGTAATCCCCCAATATTGTAATAAATTCATTTTGTATTTGTGGAGACATGTATGTATTCGGTCTGGAACAAAGCTTAGTTCGATGCACATGCTCCCTCCAGAGTGGATCGTACTTTGATAGTAATTTTACTAACTCTCCAGGTTTTCGTCTCTTGTATAATCAAAACTTGGGCCTTGTTGTTCCCTACTCTCAGGCAAACTTCAAGTTCCCTCCAAGCAAGCGATGACTGAATGTGAGCTCAGCTGGTCTCATGTTTTTCTATTTTTGGGGATAACCTCCACCACTCATTGAATCCATCTTTGGATTTAAATGAAGATTTGGTACTTGGTCTTGTTGAGAAGAGTGCGCAGGGGAAGCAAAATAAGGATTCTTTTTTTTTTGGCGAATAACACATCCACTTTCTAAGAACTTTCTCGCCGTTTGACATTTGCCGGAAAAACCAAGCCTTTGAAAGCTTTCTAGCCTTTCCTTTTGCTGATTCTTGATGTCTATACGCCTCTCTGAATCGACTGTCCATACGCTGAACTGTTTCAGATCCTTGAGTGAGAAGGTGTATGCGAATATTATCTGTGATGACATCAGGCTAATCTCCAATGTCGTTCAGTCTAGAGTTTATTATCCTGCTTTCTGTATTGTTTACACTGTCTGATGGTTCAGCTTCTTCATTATGAATTTTTGAGGACATGCTTGTGTGCTGTCCTTTAGTCTCTAGAACCTGCGGTATTGAAGTATTTTCTTCTTTTTACGATGTCGGCCTCATAATTTTTTTCTGGATTCAATGATAACTGTCTCATCTTCCTTTGTTGCTTTTATTTGTTCAGTTAATTCATACCCATTAACAGCTCGCCTATACTCGGTGGACTCTGGCAATGATGTGACTTGAAATTGTCTCGATGCTTCTTTAGACTTAAGAAATTTAAGAAACGCACCTCACTGCGGTCAAAGAAACTGCTTTATGCGGATGACATTGTCCTCTGGTCAACCGGCAAGACAGCCGACCAAATACAGGCGGCATTACAAGCAGACCTCCAAACCATCTCCTCGTATTGCGACAAATGACAGATTCAGATAAACGTTGCCAAAACGACCTGGTCCCTGTTCAGCCTAGGGATCGACATTCTTAAGGCTATATTCGAGCTTCAACTCTGTGGGCTGCGACTCCAAAGTGAAAACACGCCAAATATCTAGGGGTAACCCTGGATAGAAAGTTGTCAATGCTCCAGCACGTCCAGGAAGAAAAGCCTCGAAGAAGTAAGCGTTACTAAGAAAGCTGGCCAGCACAAAGTGAGGTGCCAAAGCTTACATGCTACGCACATTGTACTTAGGGGCAGTCAGATCACAAATTGAGTACAGCTCAAGTATTAGCTAGTAAAACTGTCCTCGAATCACTCGATCGAGTACAATCACAGGCACTAAGGTTCATTTGTGGCACCTTTCGGACAAGCCCAACAAACGCTGCTGAAATCTTAACAAATGTGGTCCCTTTACATTTACGGTACTTACAGCCTATGAGCGCAATAAAAGGGCTACTCCAGGATACCCACCTCAATATTAGTGCGACAGTGGAGAGAGTTGAACCGCATAAAATGCGATCGTTCCTCCACATTTCGGCCAATTTGTCAAAATCAGCTGGGCTCTCCACTGACAGATTCCCAATTAGAATAATTAGTACTTGCCCTCCGTGGAGGAGAAGTCGGCCCCACAAATAAGCATGTCCCTTATAGGGCAAGAGGGAGCCACCAAGAGGCGATTAATACCTGCCATACTCCAAAACTTGGCATCAGCTACATTAAAGTCCTACCCATCAGATGCCATTCTCTGTTAGACAGATGGGTCAGTAATAAGGGACCCCGGTAGATCTGGCTATGGGGCCCTTAAAGTCTACCCAGACCGGACATAACCAGAGATGCCGATTTCTCCGTCTGAGCTTAAAAGGTTTTGAGGCGCCAGCCAGACTAGTCAGTCTTGAGCATTGTTCATCATTTTGTTTACGTTACAGTATTACAATTAATTAGTTAGTTAAAAAAAACCTCGTAGAAAACAAAGGTTAGCTTATTTAACAATATTGACATTACAATAGAATTTTTTCCAAAATTAAACTATAAAGAATAATAAAGAAATGAATAAACTAAGACAATTGTTTAGAGCTAGAGTTTAGAAATATATTTGTAAACTCAATATCTAGATTAAACCAATGGACTAAACAATGAAGTAAAAAAAGTTTGGCCTATCTTCTTCTTCTTTATATTACAGAGCATTGATCTGTGTAGTAACAACATGTACCGTGTGTCCGAAATAAATCTAGTAAATTAGATTCAAACTGTTCTATAGCTTACATTGTATGGAAGAAATAGTCAAGGCGATGAAACAAAATAACGACATGACTAGTTTATAAATCGTTAGTTCATGTTTAAAATACAGTAGTTTAAGTTTGTTCGTGTCCATACAATTAGTCGTTTTTACTGAAAAGCTCAGGGAAATAGGAAATTAATACACAGTGGGGGAATTTTGGTGCCCCTCTTCATTTGGTGCCCTGTGCGGCCCGCACAACCCGCACATTAGTAGCTACGCCACTGGCGCACACAGTTGTATATATATAGTCTATGATATCTTCAAGGTCAGTGTTTCGCAAAGTGGGGATCGCGTACCCCCAGGAATACGAGAAGAGTTTGAAGGGGGCACATAGTTAACTATGATGATTTAAAAAAAAATACCCATGTAGCTTATACATTAGAATGCAATATAAGTTTTAAATTCTTTTTATTAGTAATTTTAAGTTTAAAAAACACAAACTCAAACTAGGTGCTTTTTTACATTTTAAGACTAAATTCTCCAAAGATCTGGAAATAGATAGCGATGTTACAACTTCCGTCGACACGGACACGCCCACTTTTTCAATGTAAAAACTGTTTCCATTATTTTAGAATGTATTTGATGTGTCTCTGAAGCATGAAAAATAAACTCATAAATTAAATACTTAACCACGATAGAGTAAATATTATTTTGGTTTTAGGTAGGCCTACAAAAAAAAAATTATTGTAAACACTATTATCTGTGGGGTAGACGGTGAGTGTTACTCAGCGTTACGAAAATTCTAGAAGGGGTACCCATAGGTCAAAAGATTGAGAAACACTGGTCTAGATGTAGATCTCACGTATCTATCTCTTCACAGAAGCTCTACACCAATCTAGCAAGTGGGTTTCAAGTCGATTTTATTTTGAACATTGAATGTTATGATAGAATAAAGAAAGAAATAGATTAGAAGATGCTAAGAGGGGAATGAGGATAGAAATAGCTTAGTGTCAGGCAAGAGTGGCCACTTAGCTCCAAGAAATACTCAAGTCAACTGGGACAGGTGTGAAAAGCAGGAACTTAAGCGTGGATTCAACTTTACGTACTGCAACCAACACAGAAGATGACAAGGGATTAGACGTTTTCTTCTTACGGATATTTTCTACACTAGATTTTGCTCAGCGTCTTTGCCAGGTGTTTTGATCCTGGTATCTCCATGGACAAGGTTTTCATAATTCCCAAGAGAACAACGGGTTCCATTTTATGAATGTGAATCTTTAGACGTTAAACTTGTTTACTACTTTTACTCGAAGCTCAAACCTGAACTTCCCTGATCAGTTTTTAATAGGGAATGAAAAAGATTGGCCAAAGCTTGTGCTGTACACCAAATTCAATTATATACAATATCCAGGCTTACATGGCCGGATTTACATACTGTCAACACAAGGAGCTAATATAATATCTGGAATTATAAAGGGCCCCAAAAGGAATCCTGTCTCAAATAGCTCAGGGCTTTTTCAAGTAGAGTTCCGGCACGATAATTTAATAAGAGTTTAAATGGTAGACACGATTGAAGGCATCCTATTAGTATCTGATGTGTTTACGGCTTGGCCATCTAACAAGGGGGCTAGAGTTCGGATCCCGATTCGAGAAGAGTTGTGTTTGCTGAGCGCCTAATATATCTCTGAAATACTCCCTCCCCCCCCACTGGTCCACGGAGATTGTAACCACATGTTTCACTGAGCGCGTTCCAGAATCGTGAAAGTTGCCCTATATAAAAGCAATTAACAAAAATAAAATCGTGTGTGTGGTAAAAAATGTTCATTCACACCGCGCACACATCAGGTGTATATATATAGATGTGCTTTAGGTCAAGATCTTCTGCGTACATGTAGTCTAGGATCTTGTGTATACATATAGTCTAGGATATAGTCTAGATCAAATATAGTCTATGATATTGTCTAGATCAATCATAGTCTAGGATATAGTCTAGATCAAGATCTAGTCTAGGACAGTATTTCCCAAACATTTTCCTAAATGGAACACTTCGCACATTCTAAGTATGTATCGGAAGACTTTGCACATTCTAAGTATGTATCGGAACACTTTGCACATTCTAAGTATGTATCGGAACACTTTGCACATTCTGAGTATGTATCGGAACACTTTGCACATTCTAAGTATGTATCGGAACACTTTGCACATTCTAAGTATGTATCGGAACACTTTGCACATTCTAAGTATGTATCGGAACATTTTGCACATTCTAAGTATGTATCGGAACACTTTGCACATTCTAAGTATGTATCGGAACACTTTGCACAATCTAAGTATGTATCGGAACACTTTGCACATTTTAAGTATGTATCGGAACACTTTGCACATTCTAAGTATGTATCGGAACACTTTGCACATTCTAAGTATGTATCGGAACACTTTGCACATTCTAAGTATGTATCGGAACACTTTGCACATTCTAAGTATGTATCGGAACACTTTGCACATTCTAAGTATGTATCGGAACACTTTGTGTCATTTTTAGACAGATTAGTTTACGTGGTGACCATCTGGTCAAATTATTATTCCGGTAGTTCGCAGAACACAGTTTGGAAACACTGGTCTAGGATATTGTCTAGATCCAAATCTCGTGTACTTCTTCACAGAAGTCCATCTAATCTGAGCTTTGGGTCGATTGTATTTTTAACAGTGAATGTTATGATACACATATATGGCTAGATTGACCTAGGGACAGGCTTAGGACCTAATCATCTTCTCTCTTTTGAAGTAACATCTGTATTTTGTAAGATAAGATAAGATAATCTGTTAAAGACTTTATGGGTACATTCTATAAGCTTATGTCAACCCACAGGCGGATCCAGAACTTTGGAGTGGGGGGGGGGGGGCGATTTTTTTCCAAACCCTAACCCTAACGCCCAGTAAAGCCTAACCCTATGCATAAACGTGCGTACAGCACACACACACATATATATTTCATATATATATATATTTGATCTAGACTATATCCTAGACTATATGTATACACAAAATCCTAGACTATATGTACGCAGAAGAATATATATATATATGAGAATAAAAAGAAGCAGCATTTCTCAACTTCCGGCGAAAAACAAAAAATCTGGGGCAGCGCTATAAGGTTTCCTAGTGGGGCTCGGGGCGAAGCCCCGACGCCAAAAGCGTTTTCTTGCATTTTTCAATGCAGAAACACATTCTCTTGACATCTACAGCTCATTATTCATCAATGGAGTTCGGGGCGAAGCCCCGACGCCAAAAGCGTTTTCTTGCATTCTTCACTGCAGAAACGTATTCTCCTGACATCTACAGCTCATTATTCATCAGTGGGGTTCCGACGCTAAAAAAGATTTCTTGCATTCTTCACAGAAGAAACGCATTCTCCTGACCAAAGGCTCATTATTCATACTATTAAAAAAGGACTTTTTGAATAATGTTGTACTTGAAAAGTATTCTCATATGAATTTATAGGCCCTTAATACATTGCAAATAAAACCGATTTGTTCCTTGAAAAGATAAGATAACCCACATATTTAGATTAAGGTTTTAAGGATCGACGCCGAAAAATTAATTTTTTGATAAATAATATTCAATGAAATTCAAGTATAAATTGTGAGTTCTAGTCCCACATTTATTGAACTAGCAAAATATCAGATTGAGTCAAGGTTGGGAAAAGGGACTATATAAAGATTGTTTGGGTTTAGAACTACATCTCAATCGTGACTCTTATACTGAAAAATTTCGTTTGAATTCTAACTTTCTTACAATAATTATTATAAATTCATGTGAAATTACATAAACTCTGTCTGGAAATTGGAGGGGCGGTAGAGTTAAAACGATTCATCCTCGCTCCTTCAATAATTTCTGCTAAAGATTGCATTTGGCATTAAAGAATAGGGGTGGGGCGACTCAACTAATTTTGTTCACAAACTATGATTCTCCATAAAAATAGGACCGCCCCCCCCACTCAGAGGGCTAGAGGGGGGAGGGCAGTACATGCAATCGCCCTCCCCCCAACCACACCGAATCGGCAAGGTACCAGAAAGGGATTGACATAATATAAAATTTAAATATTAATTGAATTAATTTTGTTCACAAACTATGATTTCTCCATAAAAGTAGGACCGCCCCCCCCCCACTCAAAGGGTTTATGTAGGAAGGGCAGTAGAGGTATTCGCCCCCCCCCCCCCCCCCCCAATCGGCAAACAGGGAACGACATAATATAATGATCAGTTAAAATATCAATAACAAGTTTTAATCATATAGATATTTAATTGATTATGTTAGCAAGCTATTTCTAGAAATAAATTGGACCCCCCCCACTCGAAAGTGTAGGGGCGGGGCGGGATTGATACCATCGCCCCCTCCCGACCCCACCAAATCGGCCAACATACTAGAGGGGGGGGGGAAATAATCTAAAAATAGGTTGAAATATAAATAATTAGTATATATTATTAACATAAGTAATAAATTCGTATACAAATTGTGTGAATTCTATACTAAAATTCGTCCGCCCCACCACCTACGGGGGGGGGGGGGGGCTTCGGCCGAGTGGGGGGGGGGGCGAACGCCCCTACCGCTCCCCTCCCCCTGGATCCGCCAGTGTGTCAATCAGTGGTCAGATTCGTTTGGTTCATTTTAAGGTATAGCGAATTATTATCTTTTGGAGTTGGTTAGGAGTGTTAATGGTTATGAAGAAAAGACTGACTTTGTGACAGATTATGTTGATACAATATAGAAATCAAGCACTTCCTGGCCAACTCGGAATAAGTCAGAATAGAAACAAAAGAAAAGAGAGAAGTTAGACCAACAATTTGTAAAGTCACACAAGTGACTTCAGAGGCCACGACCGGCGCTGCTAACTCGACATTGAGAGAGTTTTCTTTTTTTAATTTGTAGTAGTCAGGTCACGTGCTTCTCTTGTCTTCACTGATTGGTCCGAGTTATTGGTCAGTTTCTAGTTCAGCGAAAGTTACTTCCAAAGTTGAAAAACAAAATATAAGGTATACTTTAAAAAAAAAGTTTCTCCAAGAGAAGAAGTGAAAAATCCCTCTGCTATATCTATTAGTACTGCAAAGTTCAGCTCCTTTTTTTGTATCAAACAAAATTAATTAATTACCACTACTTGATTAACAAATTGCTTCTTTTTTTTATTGAATTTTATTTTTTATCGACTATGAATAATTGTGCAGAATTTAAACGCTTTATTTTTTTAGTGCGTTTCAATGAAATCGTATTTTTTTTAAAATTAATTTTCTTTCTTTTTTTTTTTTCAATTATAGTTTGTTTTTTCTTCGGAGCTAAGGGCGACAAGGTTTGTTTATCGATTGTGTATTTATAGCCAAGATCAAGAGACTTCTTATTCTTATTTTTTTTAAGGGAATGTACACTATTCATGTATGTCATTTGTTTTTATGGTTCACTGTTAACGAGGTGTCAGTCAGTGGCACATCGACCAACCACCTTTGCTTTACCCAATTAATGTCAGGTGCTCATTGGGGCTTTGTGGTCTCAGAGGCGCCCTAATGACCCACTCTTCGAACCCGGGGGCCTCGGTTCGGAGGCCAGGTACCTCGCCACCGCAACTTTTATGGGGTCTTACACTGTTTCCTTTAACAGGCTGCACTATTGACTGGAAATTACCATTAAATGTAAGGCGGCCTATACAATTGGCATTTAAATGATTAGCTGTATATGTATCAGTTTCCAGACATAGTTGAAAAAAAATCAATATTCATATATTTTTTTAAGTAACTAGAATATAGTTTAAAGGAATAAAATATTAAAAAACAACACAATGTTACAAAGACAGTTTGTGTGGAAACACAAACTCTAAATCGGCCCCTGAAGTGATCCGCTCAGGCACATAAAAAAGCATGTTTTAATATTCTCAAAAAGAATATCAGAAACTAGGAACTAGAAACTATTAACAACTACAGCCCTATCTCCGTCAGAAACTAGGAACTAGAAACTATCAACAACTACAGCCCTATCTCCGTCAATACAAAAAGAAGAGACTTGCTGATGTCGAAAGTATTGTCGATACTGTTGTGGTGTTAGTTCGACTATGGACTTGATGCCACAGGATACAGAGATTTTTTAATGCTATTATTATTACATTGTTAATATTCATATGTATTCAATGAACTGATAGTTACGAAGCATCATTAAATGTGAACCTGGCCTAAATGATGTTATTGAATGATTATCTATTAAATCTAATAACTCTATTTTTTTTTGTAGAGGGCCAATCTCTCATTCAAATCCCCCCACCAAAAAAAAAAAAAAAAAAAAAATCAACACACCTTTTCCCTTCATTAAGTGTTGCTGCCCATTTCGGTATATATTGTATACTTCACGTGTGTGTAATATGAAACTCTCCTTATTAATTGTTGTTTTAATTTACATTCCACACATACGCATACTAAATCTTTTCTCTTTAAAAAAAAGTAAAATTTTTTTTTGGAAACGTAGATAGTTAGTTGACAGAAATTATCTGACTGGGAATCTATTCAAAGACACCCTTGAAATATTTTGCCAAACACTTATATTTCACTTTCATTTGATTTGTCGCTATGACTAAGCTTGACTGAATTGTTTCAACCCAATCAAGTTAAATGACACATCTGACTATATCGGGAAATATTTACCCAAACAAGCCAGTAGACCTTAGATCCTCGACACTGTTTGTACACTAAAATGAGCATCAGAGGGAGGTAATCGATCTCTTTTAGATTTTTAAAAAAAAATGGTATTTTAAAAAAGCACACAGGATCAAAAAGCGATTATTTCCTTCAATTGTTTGAATGTGCAGCCAGCCACTTGAAATGGAGAAGCCTACAAGATGGGAGCAAACCGAGTTTTCTTCGTTTACTGTAAGGACTGCAGATAACCAATGCTGAGCACAGTCGCGCCGTAACGTCAAAACATGGCGGCTCTTTGATGAACAGTTTAAAATCTGTATTAATACACATTCGAGATTTAGTTTCTAAAGTTTGTCTTCCAATTAGTAAAAAAAAAAGACACCTTTTATCTGAAACTTGTGTGTGAATTTGCGAAATCAGAGGTAGTTGATCCCCTGGGTGACGACACTTGAGATAAAAAAGGAATGAATGTAAATTTTAAATGGTTCTCAAAATCTAGATCTAGAACACTATGTTATTAATGTTATTTTTTGTTTTCAATTTTAAGTAAAAACTTTAAAGGATTAATAACTTTAAAGTCTAGCTTTATTCTCCCCCCCCCCCCATTTTAAGTAACTCATCATTATACTCATGCATACTAAGAGGTGGGAGGGCTCGTTCTATATAGAGTACTTTGTGTATGTGGTTCAGAACTTCACACCGGCCAGAGTCTACTACGGAAAGGGGGCTACATGAAGTCTTCTTATCTTACTCGTGTTCCTAGGTCAATCTAGTCATGCATGTTAAGCAATGAATTAAATTCTGCCAAGTCATTGGTTTTCCTGGCTGGCTCAGGCAACCCATTCTATGCGCCAATAGCACTAGGGAAGAAGGAGTATTTGTAGGCTACAAATATATGTTTTGTAAAATGTTTGTTTTACATGTTTCGGATGTTCCTTCAGAGTTGAAGATAGTTTACTTCCTAGTCCAAACCTCCCGCAGGACGACGGGAGCGGGCAGGGTTTGAACCCGGGACCATCGATAAATCCGAACGACAGTCCAGCGTGCAAACCGCACGACCAGGCAGCCATCCCTGACATATGTCTTTATTATTGTCTCTTTCTGAGTATTTTATTCTGTTTTGTTTTGCTATTTGAAGATTATGGCTCAGTGTTTTATTTTGTCTTTCTCTAAGCATAACGAGTTTTTCAACTTCTACCTCTCAGTGTTATTCGTTGTTAGAATTTTTTTTTAAATCGTTAAAATGAGCCTTTGAAGAGTTAACTTTAGACTCCAGTTAAAATGTTCTTTTTGACTTTAAAAAAATTGTCCATGTACACAATTATCTTCCATGTAAACTAAGAGGTAAGGAGACCTTCGCGTCTCTTAGTGTGTGCTCCTGAAGTCTGCCATTAGAAAATAAGTGCTGGAAACGTGATACAATCACATGAGCATGTGTGGGTGGGGGGTCCGCTGGTTGGGCCCACGTAGATCTAATTGTGCAGCTCATTGTCAATGTTGATATCCACCGCCTTGTTTACAAACATTTCCTGGCATCAACATTTTTTTGTGTGGCCCAGACACTCACACAAACACACACACACACCGTCTTGGGGCGGCATGGCTTTAGTCCTGATATGCAATAAATATTTCCATGAAAACATCAGCCTCTGTAGTGGAGCTGTTATAGGGCGAGCTGCCTACCTGACGGCACGTGTTAAACTAATTAAGGCAATGTTTAACCTTAACAACAGATACTTGAAATTTTTTTTTTGAAGCGAGTGATCATTTTTTTTTGTTGGTTTAACCATATCCGTGTGAAGCTGCCTGTGAAATCAAGGGAGAAAATCACCTTTGAAATTATGTCAAGGGGAAGCACTCTTTAAAACATTAAAGTTCATTTAGATCTTAAGTTTTTCTTTGCCAGTAATGAAAAAAAAAATGTTCATATTGTTCCCTCTCCTTGCTCATAGACCCACTCACTGTCAACATAGAAATGACTTTTGGGAAACATTTCCTTATTTATATAATATATATATATACTAGCCGGTGTACCTCAAGGAACAGTCTTAGGTCCACTACTATTTTTAATTTACATAAACGATTTACCAAATTGCATTAGTTCAGGAGCAAAAGTCAGATTATTCGCAGACGATTGCATAATATATAGAACAATAAAAACAACACAAGGTAAAGACATTTTACAAAGAGAATTAGATGAATTACAGAAATGGGAATCAAATTGGAGCATGTCTTTCCACCCAGAAAAATGTCAGTTATTAAGAGTAAAAAACTAAAACAAATTAATTCCACTTATCTTATTCATAGTAAACCAGTAACACAGACTAAAAACACAAAATACCTAGGTGTTATAATAAATAAAAAACTGTCATGGAATCCACATATTGATGAAACTATAAAAAAAATCAAAACAAGGCATAAAGGTTTATTAAAAGAAATTTCTATAACTCAAATAAGAACATAAAACTAAAATGTTATATTTAACCTTGGTTAGGCCAAAAATAGATTATACTATCTCCGTTTGGGACCCCTCAACTCAAGAAAACGTTAAGAAACTGGAACAGACACAAAATAGAGCAGTGAGATTCATAACAAACAAATATTCACATTTGACTAGAGTAACACCATTAGTAAAATCACTAAATTTAGAAAGCCTTCATGATAGAAGACTTAAAAGTAAAGTAGCAACATAAAACACTGAACCATAATATTCAAATACAAAAACAAAATTTAATAAAATACTCAGAAAGACACAAAGATAAAGGCATATTCCTCGTCCCATATGCTAGGATAAATTTGTGCAAATACTTTTTCTTCTTAGCCAGGAAAACCAGTGACTTGGCAGAATTTAAGTCATTGGTTAATATGCATGACTGAATGCATGACGCGTAGGACGTAATCATATCCTTTTTTGAAGTAACGTCTGTATTTTATAGGATCAGAAGAAAGGACTTTGCTAAGATGTCAAGATGTTATGTTTATTAGCTCTCATGTATGTGTTTTATATATTATTATGCCGCTATAGAATTGTTATTGTTCCAAACGTAGTTGTTCTATAATAATAGAAACAGATCTGCTAAGAAATACAATCTTTGTCAATGTAGGTAAAATGTATATTATTTTTTTAGAAAATATCTTTTTGTGATAACATTTCTTCTGTGCTCATTTCTAAATGGAATGTCCCACTATTTGAAAAGACATACCCGACAATTTAGCCCATCCCCTTTTTTTTTGCTCACACACACACACACATGTGAGATGTTTTGAAAATAATAAATATTTGCTTTTTTTAAAAAAGGGTTTTGTTTTTTTTGACCGAGTCTACGTCATTAAGTTTGAGGGAAAGAAACGAAGAGGGAGAGAGAGGGAAAGAGAGGGAGAGAGAGAGAGAATTACAAAATATATATTTCTCTATACTTGTTAAATCATAACCTATTTTATTTGTAAAGGTAAAAAGACTTGGTTGTGTAGCCACAGCTCTGCAGAGAGATACCAGGACAAGCAACAAAAACAACAAACTAAAGTTACGGAAATCCCCGAAGTCACCCTCCTCCTCCTCCTCCCCTCTCATCGTATGCATTTTTCTCCCCGTCTCTCTGTTCAAGGGAGTGTATCTGGATTTGAAATCTTGTCTCAATGTACGTTTGATGTGGTAGAGAGGCGCCAGCTCGTTGTTCAAGTCACTGCTAAATAATGCTCTGAACGCCAGGGATGGGATGAGCCCACAGTCACCCACACACGCAAATACCTTACATACACACATATCATACACATATCATACCCTACATACACACATATCCTACCCTACATACACATATATCATACACTACATACACACATATCCTACCTTACATACACACATAACTTGTAGAGTGTAACTTGTAGAGTGTAACTTGTAAAACCTAATTCTTGTGTTCCAAGATAAATATGTTCTCCAAAATTGAATTTTTTTTTTTCATTTGATACACCATCACAACTGCAAAAAGTTTTTGAAAAACATAAATAGTAAGCTATATAAGAAGGAGGAGTACGGTCATAGCAATTTTGCACAGAGCACGAATATGTTTGTTTTCCATTAGGAATGATGTATTTGTCTTTATTAAATCCAATTTAAATTTCTGTGGCCCTCGGTTTTAAGCAAGGACAATGACCTTACCCCAACTATTGGGAGGTACCCATTAGAGCTGAGTCGACTCAGAAGTGCCCTAGAGATTCCAAAATTCAAAATCCAAGTCTTTACCGAAATTGGAACCCAGGACACCAGGTTCAGGAGCCAAACGCTTTACTATTCAGAGACCGCACCTCATTACTTCTGATTACAAGATCGTAGTTTCGTTATCAAATGTAGGTCATTCAGACCCCATCATTTGGACATCACTTGGACCTCATAATTTGAGAAATGAGGACCATTACATTCAATAGTGACGTTATTATAGAGACTATAGTGTTATCAATATGTTATCAAATGGTAATAGCGTCGAGACTTCAGTGCAAAGACAGTCGAAATGCTTTTATATCATATATTTGTATTTCTTCTCCTTACTTACCTCTGAAGTTTGAAGAGGTCAAGGAGGAGGGCCTGGATGGTCAGTGCCGTCAAAGCCTTCTGCTGCTTATTTCTCTGCGCTCGCCGCATGGCATTGACCTCATTCCATTTGTCCCAGGAAGTAAAATTGAAGTCAGACGAAATGCATTAGGTCACACAGAGAAATAAATACTCCAAAAGGATGAATCACAAAAAGAAAACAAACACCACAACACCACAGACAGAAGTCCTATTGAATTTCAACACCACAGTCCTACTAATGTCCGAAATGAATAATTGTAAGGTCTACTGATTAACAATCTCACAATTGTAGGTCCTAAGGACGTCTAGTAACGTCTAAGTATTGAACAGTCTAACGCATATTACGCACCACGAGACCAGATGTACTGATGATATTCATAATAAAAGAAAAACTATTTTTACCGCTTCTAGTGTATTCTTAATGAATGAATGTATTTAATTTTAATTAGTCCTTGGGGGAAAAGTTTATTAGATGCTTTTTATTACAGGTAAAAAACGAATTATCATCCTTGACCAAAATATACTGTTGCATGAACACAGTTATTTCCCCCTTTCAAATTTAATTTGATTTAATAATCCTGAGAATTAGACGTCTAATACGTGTATGTCAGAAAAAGAAAAGAAACAGTAGCACTATTGATTACACGATAATTAAATATCTTGTGTTTCCACGAACAAATTGGTTCTATTGAATGAAAGCTGTTAGGTTGGAAGTCACCAAGTCGAAGCAGTTCAAAGGTCACAACACTACCACGTGACCACTTGTTCCTGTGTCATGGAGCCTCGTTTTCACATACACTGTGGATGAGATAAAAACAGATTCTGTGAGACTTTGAGAAAAATGTTAAAATTATAGCTAGAAAACATCATCCCCTTCTTCCTGCTACATCTCCCCTCCTCCCCCTTTCGCCCTCTTGTTTGTAGCCAGAAGTCAAAGACTTAACAACTAGCTGCCATTCTCCTGACTGTCAGACGTGGACCCAAGTAAGGAATCGATACTTTATACTCTAATGTTTACATTATATGTTTTTACTAGTTATGTCGATACCGAATCTTAGCCATATGAAAACTCATATAGTAAAGTTCATGTTTATATGTGTTATAGTTAAGTAAAGTAAGTACTCTCACATGCTACAAATATTCTGGTATTACTAAGAAAATAATTGGAATGTCAGCTCTAAAATTTAAACGAAAAATAAATTCATATTTTATTTGTTTACTTGATTTTGTTTTGCAGTGTAAAAAAAATATATATCATTCAAACAATTTCTCTTCATTTAAAATTACGAACACACGCTCGTAATTTAAAGTGTTTATCACAAACTTTCATTGTACGATTCCTGCAAATATGTATTGGAATCGAATCGGTTCGAACAATCGTCAATAAACTCTCAGGAGTCAACTATTTGTTGAATAGGAGATGTCCTCTGTCAAGAGCAGTTAAGTCTAATTATCTAAACTGGTTAAGACAATTACAGGGAACAAGACGAAACCATTTCTATAATGATCGAGAAGGTTGTTATTTTTTAATATGTCGTACTGGTCTTTGCAAACATGTTCCAAAATCTGTGATGAAAAATGTGATATTTTTATTGTCATGTTTTATTTTTTGTATTTTGTTTGAGAAATTTGACAGTTTGTTTTTGTTTTTAAAACTTCGATTTTTCCAGTTAGTTCAAAGGTCATAGTTACTCTCGATCATTGCGACGGGCAACGTTTTATTGGTTGGATCTATTTCGGAAGTTCCCTGAGAATTGAAGGGTATTACATCCTACCCTAAACTTCACGCAGGGCGGCGGGGGATGGCGGTGGGCTCAAGACGACAGTCCAAAGCGCAAACCACAAAAACAGGCAGCCATCTGGAAGGTCGTAGAGTTGGCGTTCACTTTCTTCCTAGCACAATGAGATCCAGATGTTTCTAGGTAGTCGTTGCTAAACAGTTAGGCAATCAATTTAAAAACTATAAGCAATGAATGAAAGTTTTCCATCAAACTGTGCGAGCTTTTGAAGAATGTAAAGACATTTGCTCTTCTTATTCTAATTGGATGAAGTGTCCAGATAATCTATGAATGAATGAGTCTTACTCAGATGAAATCTTTCATTTTTACCACTCTTTAAGCAATTTGATGGAGGCGCGGTGGCTGAGCGGTAAAGCGCTTGGCTCCCGAACCGGGGTCCAGGATTCAAATTCTGGTGAAAACTGGGATTTTCGATTTCGGGATCATCGTACGCCTCTGAGTCCATCCAGCTCTAATGGGTACCTGACATTAGTTGGGGTAAAGTAAAAGCGGTTGGTCGATGTGCTGGCCAAATGACGCCCCTGTTAACCGTAGGCCACAGAAACAGATGACCGCAAGGTCTGAAAGGGAGAACTTTACTTACTTATAGCAATCGATACGAACGTATGTATAATATGTGGATAGTCATTGTCTAAGGTGATGTATCAAAATATAAACACGATTGATAGTCAGCTGATGGGAAGCAGAGCTCACGTGACCTAGTAATGTGTGTACCAGATCCTATCGGGTCTTCACGCTCAGTTTTTCAGCTTAAATTGAAATCCAAGACTGCAAGTAGAGGTTGGCTAGAAGGGAACTGTCAGGAGTTAAAAGTGCAAGATCTGGGGTTTAAATGGAATACGTGGAAGTAGTGGTGTGGTGCTGTTTTTTTTTTTAAAGAACTAAGTTAAGGAAACTATTTAAAAACAAATCTGTGACCAAAAAAAAAGTACTATAGTGAGATGGAAGAAGAGAGAGAGAGAGAGAGGGTGAGAAAGCTGAGAGGTAATAGAGAGAAAAAGACAGAAAAAACAGAAAAATGAAAGATGATAGACGTAGAAAGAGACAGACAGAAAAACAAAAAAGATAACAGAGGAAAGAGACAGAGGCAGAAAACATGAGAATCAACAGAGAGGAGACACAGTGGCAGATAAAATGAGGGACAACAGATGGAATAAAGAGACTAAGAAATGAAAGAGAGAGAGAGAGAGAGAGAGAGAGAGAGAGAAAGAGATAGAGAGAGAAAGAGATAGAGAGAGAGACAAAGAGAGAGAGAAAGCATGAAAGAAAGAAAAAAAAAGAGAATAATATATATACGAGAACAAGCAACACAAAAAGAAAAAAATGTTTTTCCCACGACATTTCCTCCATTATAAATGAGTTCATTTTGTAAGAGTCATTACTTAGCTCTTAATAACTAATGAAGGACATAGATAAAAAAAAAAAAGGAAAATGTGTTACCCCACTGTTAGTGGCCGTGACTTGTAGCACCAAACTAGACAACTAAACCGTTGTAGGCGTAATAGATCTTAACTAATAAAACTTCAGATAAATTGAATAACTTTTTTTGTGTACAAAGCTAAATATAGCTTTTATTATAATATAGACAAAACCAAGTTGATATGAGATCAAATAAATGTACTAGACTTAAGTAATAATATTCTTTAACAAGATCAAACCCACTACAATAACACAACCTTTCAGTTTTACGTTCTGGAGTCGTCTGTCCTGATTAAGACCAAATGCCGACAAAGCTACCTACGTTACATCATCACAACCGATCGCTAACCTCTTCCCACCGTCACCATAGACACACACACACATACACTCCATAACACCACCCAAATTCCCTGCCTCCGATAAAAAATCCTGATTACGCCAATGTATAAATCTACTAATATAGAAAATTCTAGTTCGGTGATATAGTCTAGATCCAAACCTTTAAATAACATTAAAAGAAAGACGTAGCCTAGACTAGAATACAGCATCTAGATAGAGATATAGTATTGATATTGTGTATTCATAAATTGTCATCAAATAACTCTAGCAGTCCAGCTAATTACCTCTGCTATTTCTATTTCGTTGTTCAATTCTTAACTGAATACATAGTGTCACCTACACAGTATCTATATTTAGCTCGTCAGCGACCTCTGGAAATTCCATCACGCGGAGGGCTATGTGTCAGAATAAATGTGATTGGTTTTGAAATATTAATTTTTGTACATTGAGCTGCATGTATTGGTTGGCATTGCAACGAGGTGCGTTAGACACGTGACAACGCTATACCCGGGGAAATGTTCTAGATTTTTAGTCAGTCTTGTATGGAACGTGTTAGTGAGAACATGTACTAGAGTTTTGTATTAGAACAATTATATTATTGTGTAGATCTGTTATTTTATTCAAGTACATTTAACCATTGTAATTATTTGTGAATAGCTTTTTCAAGTTCTGAATTTAAGTAATTGTTTTAGACGAAGAGAAGTTTCTTCATTGAATATAGTAACATACTTAGATTGATTTAGCGATTGGCAACTTCTAGATGATCTTATTATCAACTGGCAACATTCTGAATGATCGTATTATCAACAAGGTCTAGCTACTTCTATACGATCATCTTATTAAAAGACGATTTCAAGATCCTCGGCAATCACGATCATTGATGGTGTGATATAGATCAAGTTAATCTTCAACGTGACATCTATCATAGCATCTTCATAGATCTTGACATCTGACATCCACAATTGATGATTGTGACACATAGATATCGATCTCTAGGCCAAATTTAGTTTTAAGATGATTATATTTTGAAACAAAGTATACAGGTCAAACCAGAGTTTTTCCTAAGTAGGCAATCAACTAGTATTTTGTTTTCCTAAAGATATACATAAACTTTCAATTTCTAAGAAAATCGTTACAGCTGATTTCGAGATCCGTGTCCAGCCACTTGAAGTTTTGACCGTGAAGAGTTTGCAAGGTAATAAGAGGAACTGTAAAAAAAGAAAACAAGTGTGTGTTTGAGGGAGAGAGATGAGTAAGAAAGAGAGAGAGAGAAAGAGTGAGAGGAAGAGATAGAGAGTGAGGGGAAGAGAGAGAGAGAAAGAAAGAGTTATAGATAGGTAATAAGAGTAACATACAAAATGTGAAACAGGAAAACGAGATAGACAGAAAATGTATTTAATTTAATAAGTTTGAAAACAAAACAAAACAGAAAGATTGACTAAAATGAAATAGATCATTTCAAGTGCTTACAAAAACGTGTTTATTTACTTTGAATGTATTTGTAAACATATCTACATTTAGGATTCGTCTAGTACTGATTGCTTCCGTTGTATACTGTTCTTTCCAATAAAAAATGTCAATGCGAGCAATATAATCTGCCAACAAACATTTCTAAGTAAACTGTCTAAATGTCTAGTAGGAAACCAAGGGAAGTCATACAACACACCAAAAACGTCATTGGCCTCACAGTTATTGTTCTTAGTGTTTTCCCCATCAACCTTTGCGTCAGCAGAAGTATACAACGAGGAGGGTCTGAGCAGGGAATGAATGCGGGACTTAAACGCACCCGAAACGCGAAACGATCACTACTAATTTGCGTATGCTGTAGAAAAGGGAAGGGACTTTGACCGTACTCACTGTTCTGTTCAATTACGTTGAGAACTCTAATGCAGTAAATCTGGAGCGTGTTCATTCAACATTATGTTTACATCCTTCTAGGTTAACACTTGGATCTTCGACGAGGATTAAATAAACTAATTAAAAAACATTTTGTGGGAAAATATCATTAGTTCGAACAGTGGCTTTTAATACAAACACATTAAAACATATTACAGACCTGAGAGCAAAGTAATACAATAAAACCTAGTCAAGCCAGTGTTGGATCCGCTCGACCGACCCCCTCCCCCCTCCACAGGGAGAAAACGGGCGAATTTCTGTTAACAAAGAGCACAATTCGTGAACCAACTTATTTCCTTTTCTTAATAATATATACTTATCATTTATATTTGAACCAATTTGTACAGTTTTGGTCGTTTTGCTCATTCCATAGGGTGGGAATGGCGATTGAATCCAGCGCCCCCCCCCCCCCCGACGCTTATCTTTTGGGTTTGGAGGGAGGGGGATAGTGCAGAAATCACAGTTTGTGAACAAAAGTAATTAAAAGTCTATAAAATATCTGGTATTCATTGAAATTTGAGAAAGAAGAAGACTTTCCCATTCCACATGAGTGGTTACACTTTTCAGAGCATTAACCATTTGGTATTCACACACGTGTTTGTCAGCGTAGCATGTAAGGTAGCCCAGGTAGCTAACAATGTTTAACTAAGGAAGGTTTATATTGCAAGGTAGCAACACAAGCAGTACAAAGTATGATTGGTATTGAATATAATCAAGACATTAAAAAATACATAATTTGACCACCAGAAGGTCGTACTAATCGATACGTCATCAGCAAGACTTGCAAGTTAGAAGTTTCATCAAAATTCAAGACTTTTATTTTTTTTTCTTTCTTTCCTCCTGCCAGCAGCTCCCGCCCCTTCCCCTCACCTTGCTTTACTCTCAGTCCCAGGGGAGACAACAATCCGAAGCAGACGTGTGAGCGATAAGGGAAAGTTAACTCTGGGGGGATTATCGTAGATATGAAAAAAAAAGTGTCCAAAATGAACATCATAGTCAATATAACATGTGACTAATTAAAGTTAATATAACAAAATATTTACAATTTATATTAAATCGCATGCTAGTAAATGAGTTCCTGATTTTAAGACAGTAGGCCGAATGCTTTTCTTCGTCCAACACAGTATCTCTAGTGAAATTAATGAGGTTAACAAAACTAACATTCGGTTCACTCTATGGAGTGTTTCATTGATATAAACTACATTGCGTTCTGTTTAGAAAGCGTATATCAACTCATTCTGTCTGTCTGTCTGTTAAAAAGTTTGTACACATTATTTCTCCCACACTCTCGAACCAAACTGAAAATGTTCACAATTATTTCGTTTACCTGACACAACAAGAATCAACAAAACAAAAATAATTAACCAATAGTTAAGACTTTCTGGTCGGTCTGGGTCTGCTGTTAACTTTAAAGGACAAGAGGGGGAGGCCCTTCAGTCTGTTTACTTGAAGATTGTTTTGTTTTGCTTTGTGAGATGTTTTTTTTTTTTAATTGAATGTAACTCAAAGTTAACTAGCGTGGACTTTATTTCTTGTCCAGGTAGTTGGACTTCAGTTATAGAGTTCAAGTATAGCCTTTAATCATTTTGTTCAACTATTAATCGATACATGGAAAATTGTTCTGTTGGATATTAATTTATATTTGAATATTTCAGTTGCCAGAACTATGCCTGTATTTTACGTCTAGTTTCCAACAACAAGTTCTATGTCCGTGACTCGGCATTCTGGAATCTTTATTGTATCTTTGTATTTGTCGTCACAGTTAGGTTCATGACTAGGTTACATTTGGTAGTCAGACTTGAAGTTCACATTCGTATATCAAGAAGGAAAGAAAAAAATTTGTTAATTAACTACTGGTAATTCATTATTTTATTTGGTATCTCTAACAATGTAAAGAAATATTACTTGACTAATGATGTAGTAAAAGTTGAATAAGTCCTCTTTATACTTTGTAGAAAGAAAGGTTTGAAACTAACAATAGATAACTATAAAAACCTTATATTTCCCTAAGCATTTCCATGGCACAGTGGTTAGCGTCTTGGGGAAAATATTTGTAATAGCGCAAATTTATTACTGTTAATCTAGATCTATTACAAATTTAATTACATGACTGATCCAAACCAACTGATACAACTACGCTTAATATATATTTTTAAAAAGTATTTTTGAAAATGTTTTTCTTGTTTTGTTCATGAAATCTTATGAAATTATAGATACATTTTTGTGAATACAACAATAACAGTTACAATAAGAGTAACAACACAACATTAGGCCTACATTATAACATCAATAGCATAAAAGAATAACATTTGTTTTTCCTCATTACTGAGACTGATACATGAGTTATAAAGAGTCCACTATATTACACACTCTGCTGCGCTACAAGATAAGAGATATAAGATAGATAAGAGTTCCGAAATTGTGTACTTGTATGCCCCCCCTGACCTTGTACGCTACAAGTACACAGCTTGACAGGTTATTTTATTTTACTTCTATGACGCCAGTAATCGTATCGGGTGTAAGATATCAATCAAGTACAGCGTGAATGTAATTTAAAATGCAATTTACTTTATCTTAAATACAGAGAAAAAAAAATCTAAATTTATAAAGGTCAGATCTCCACACTGTCTATCATTATTATAATATGTATTTATTAAAGGTTCACGTGGCCCTCATAACGACGTGCCTGACGCACTTTCAGCAAACAAAAATTACTCATAAGGGAAATTTGTGTTTTTAAATCATAGAATATATATTCAGGACTGCATGCCAAGCATCTTATTTATGTATGCGCACAGTCTGTAAAACTAGTGTTCTTTAAGATGTGATCTTATTACTTCCGCTTGGCTTGAATAATCAACAAGTAGAAATCACATTTACAATGTGAAATCTGTCGTTAAGAAAAATGTCGAAGAAATAAGTTAAACGGTGCCGTTGGGGCCGCAAAGTTCAATTACTTCTTTAATTGAGGTTTGACCTCTTAGGGAGTCTCTGCTTTTTGCGTAATTATTAAGCTTTAATGTAAAAAACACTCATTTGGGGGCCCGGAAGGATTTTCAAATTCTTCACCCTCCTCCCCCTCCCCAGTTACGCCACTGTTTGTTTATATAAGCCTCAATACAGGACTTCTCTTTACAGGACTTCTCCCTCTGCGACTCCTGCAGTTAGATTCAACCCACAGTCGTACTTGAAAACATCTTCACCGAGTTTGAAACTAAATGAAAACTAAAAAAGAATAAAAAAAAACAACAAATAAAAAACAAACAACTTGAGAGTTAACATTGCCAAGTTCTAATCACCTTGCACGCTGTTCATTTCTGAAAACTTGACAAACCAAAGGACCGACCAGAGTGAAGAGCTGACCACAGGGAAGGACCGACCACATTGAAGGACCAACCACAAATACAATTTTAAACTGGCATTAATGTCTGTTTTGTGTCTCCACCACTCTGCCCCCATGCCTGTGTCCCATCAACGCATTGAACTGTTTGAAGTTTATCGATAAACTATTCACAACAAACTGAGTTTAAATGCAATTTGTTTCAGGAAAACAGTTTGTCAGACTTTTTTGGGGCCATTCTGCTTTCCTCCCCCCCCCCTCTGTCTCTCTTTCTTTCTCTGTTTCTTTCTTTCCCTTCTCTTTTTATTCCTATCTCTTTTCTCTTCTTCCTCCCCCCCCCCCCAACTGTTGCAAGTTTTCAAGTCACGAGTCGCCCTGCAACTTAAGATGGCGATTCTATTTGGTCGCTGGTCTGTCCGTCACTTATCAGTGATGGATGTTATCACACAGGGGCCAATGCGACTTGATAATCCACTGGATGGCAACACAAACACTCCCGGTGGAAATTCTAGACATAAACGGATTTCCTGAACATCTGCTGTCCACAGGAAAGAAAAAAAACCCACAAGAAAGTTTCCGGGGTAACTTTGGCATGACGGGGGCCGTTGGGCGAGGGTTTGCAGGGCGCGGTGCAAACATTCTATCAGGTGGAATTGATCGAATGCTGGTCTCATTGAGTTACTGAAAAGTTGAAGCAAGAAAATCAATTGAACAGTTTTAAAACGAATGGTGATGTGTTGATCTTTGAGTCTACTCACATTGTTAAACTCGTGTTCGGGAACGAACGACAATTTCCCGAGGAGCAATCGATCTGAAGGTGTTTTACATTTTTATTGGTTTAGTAAGAAACTGATAATATTAACAATGACCAGATCTATATCACATAATACATTTTTTTGTCGAAGTTCACAAAGGAAAATAAATAAGTGACATTAATCCATTATGTTTTCACCAGTTTTTTGTGTGTGTATGTATGTGTGTCAGAGGCGTGGCAATCAATGTGCGGGGGTGCGAGAGGCACCGAAAATCAGACTCCCCCCCCCCCCTCTAGGTATTAGTTTCAAATTGACAATATTTGTTTCAGTCTCTGTAGGCAATGAACTTCGCCCTCCTTTTAATGAGGCACGAGGTACATGTTGTTAGGTAGTTCAATCGTTTAACTCTTTTTTTTTAAATAACTCTCAATAATTAAGAAGTTATTTCCCTTTTCAATATCAAAACAAAGTTATTAATTACCCATGATTAATTTACTAACTGGTTAATATTTTAATTGATTCAGGTTTTTTAAGCTTTCAATTTAACCCTAGAAAGCTCGTGGGAGAAATAACATGTTCAAATTTTGCACGAGACAGACAGAGTGAGTTGATATAAGCTTTGTAAAAATGGGAGAAATAAAATAAACAATGACAAGGGACAGTATTCATCAAGTTATAAACCAATCAGACGTCACGGGGGAGCTAACATTAATGTACGATTCGTATCTGGGGGTGCCATTGTGACACCGGGACCCATTTTGATAAGTCCGAAACAAAAATCTGATGGTCAAACACTTTAATAAAAAAGATCTTCGAAAAAATCTGTTAACATTGTTGCTTATGCCCATTCTATACATTTGCTTTTCCTGTAGAGTGTTGAACCGTTAGGGTATCACACATGATCTGTCGACCGTTTTCTCCATTCTTTAATGTCTTTTACTTAGGCTATAATCTCTTTCAATGACAGGCGTGTCCAATATTTGATGTTGTCCTTCCATCTCTATCTCTTCTTCTTTTTCCTGGTATTGTTCCTTGAAGGAAGGTCTTTGCAAGCTCTTAAGACTTGTAATAGGGCCATGAAGCTTAAGTTTGTGTTTTTTTTAAACATTGATGAAAAGAAAAGAAAAAGGCGGTCAATTATTTAACAAAACTAGTCAACAATTAACAAAGATGTTGACCGATCATCACAATAGAGGATTAAACTAAAGAATCCCTTTGGCTACGCTTATAGAATTTTGAGTTTGTAATTTGCTTTTTTATATTGAAGAGATGGTTTTTAGCTGCAAACCCCACTGGAGGGGGTTTTTAAACACAAAACTCCTCTTGGCTACGCTCATAGAATCTGGTGACTGATGTATGGATAGTCTTATATTGAAGAGAGGGTTTTATCGTAGATTTCGGAGGGGGTTTTGAAAAAAATCCGCCTTAGCTGTGCTTTTGGAATTTGGGGATTGTCGTTAGCTAATTTTTTTTTGTTTTTGTTTTATAGAAGAGGGGGTTTTGACTGCAAAACCCCCTGGTAGGGGGTTTTAAAACTTAAAACCCCCTTGGCAGCGCTGGGGCAAGTGATGGTTTAGTATTAAAGTCTCAACTAAAATAAACTAAATCAAAGCAAAAAATCAGTCTATAAATTCTGACCTCCTGGGGGAAATTCATTTCGGGTGGAGGTTTGAACCCCAACCCCCCCCCCCACTCTACGTTCATACATTATACTGTACATACATAGAATGTTTAAATTCATGCACTTTAAATGTATTTTTCTCACTTATTCGGTCACAAAATGTTCGAACTTAACATTAAAACGAAGACATGAGTTGCTGCTAACTCTGTGTTTGTGAACTGACGAAAAAAAAAATGTACAGTAGTTCAAAAACTCTTCACTTTGAATTGGTAATACTTCCGGGTAAAAAATCAACCAATACAAAAGAACTCCTAGTCTGCAATCAAGCATCACAAACCTGTTAGTTTTCTGAATTGCAAACCTTAGAACCACTCACCGAATTACCTTCATCATCACCTTGAGATCCCATCAACCTCTGACCTTCAATCTCTTACAACTTTCTGCCTTCAAACCCTCGATTTCATGCTTCATTTACAACGACACTCTCAGTCCATTGCCCCAAAGTGGCCCGCGAGTAAACAACTTAATGCTCCCAGGGTGGGGAGGGACTGATCACTACTAGACTATTGCCTCTCCCCCGCCCCCCACCCCCTGGCTCTTTATTGAAACTTTGCTATTGGACTGCTCAGCTGTTTTACATCAAGTATGTTGTAGCGGGAACGCATGGGTTGTAATGTGTACATCAAATACTTCCATGTTTATAGAGCAGTTCATAGCTAACATTATTTAGATACAAACGTGTAGTTGGTTGTCAATAGCTAACACTGTTTTGGACAAATAGTGACAAGGAATTCTAAGTAGGTTTCTAAAACTAGTTCTGCAAGGCTTCAAGGAGCAACTTTGTAACACTTCATTTCATAACAATTCTTTTTACAAACTTTGCAACACTTTAACATTTTGTAACATTTTATTGTGCAACATTTTATTTTGAATTTCTTAGCTTTGAAACATTTGAAATACTTCTCTTTGAAATACTTCTCTTTGAAATACTTCTCTTTGAAATACTTCTCTTTGAAATACTTCTCTTTGAAATGCTTCACTTTGAAATGCTTCACTTTGAAATGCTTCACTTTGAAATACTTCACTTTGAAATGCTTCACTTTGAAATGCTTCACTTTGAAATACTTCTCTTTGAAATACTTCTCTTTGAAATGCTTCACTTTGAAATGCTTCACTTTGAAATACTTCACTTTGAAATGCTTCACTTTGAAATGCTTTACTTTGAAATGCTTCACTTTGAAATACTTCACTTTGAAATATTTCACTTTGAAATGCTTCACTTTGAAATGCTTCACTTTGAAATGCTTTACTTTGAAATGCTTCACTTTGAAATGCTTCACTTTGAAATGCTTCACTTTGAAATGCTTCACTTTGAAATGCTTCACTTTGAAATGCTTCACTTTGAAATGCTTCACTTTGAAATGCTTCACTTTGAAATGCTTCACTTTGAAATGCTTCACTTTGAAATGCTTCACTTTGAAATGCTTCACTTTGAAATGCTTCACTTTGAAATGCTTCACTTTGAAATGCTTCACATTGAAATGCTTCACTTTGAAATGCTTCACTTTGAAAAGCTTCACTTTGAAATTCTTCACTTTGAAATGCTTCACATTGAAATTCTTCACTTTGAAATGCTTCACATTGAAATGCTTCACTTTGAAATGCTTCACTTTGAAATGCTTCACTTTGAAATGCCTCACTTTGGAATGCTTCACTTTGAAATGCTTCACTTTGAAATGCTTCACTTTGAAATGCTTCACTTTGAAATGCTTCACTTTGAAATGCTTCACTTTGAAATGCTTCACTTTGAAATGCTTCACTTTGAAATGCTTCACTTTGAAATGCTTCACTTTGAAATGCTTCACTTTGAAAAGCTTCACTTTGAAATGCTTCACATTGAAATGCTTCACTTTGAAATTCTTCACTTTGAAATGCTTCACATTGAAATGCTTCACTTTGAAATTCTTCACTTTGAAATGCTTCACTTTGAAATGCCTCACTTTGGAATGCTTCACTTTGAAATGCTTCACTTTGAAATGCTTCACTTTGAAATGCTTCACTTTGAAATGCTTCACTTTGAAATGCTTCACTTTGAAATGCTTCACTTTGAAATGCTTCACTTTAAAATGCTTCACTTTGAAATGCTTCACTTTGAAATGCTTCACTTTGAAATGCTTCACTTTGAAATGCTTCACTTTGAAATACTTCACTTTGAAATACTTCACTTTGAAATACTTCTCATATAAAGATTTAATTTTTAACTTTATTTTTTCTAAACACTTCATTCGCCACACCATATTGTACGTGTATTTGGTCAGTCGCTGTCTAGAGATCTAAATATTTCTGAACCTCTTCACAAAAAGTAAACCAAACATCAGGGAATATTATAAACGCTGAAATAAATGTTTGTGTGTTTGGGAGTATGTATCGTTTTGAAAGAATGAAAATAGCCAAAAGAAAAAGAAAAAGTAAAAAAAAATACAAATCAAAGATGTATTACAAGTTTTTTTTTGTGTTTTATTTTAGTCAGAGAATCAGTTTTTAACCATTTTGTTTTTTTGAGAAAATCCTGTGTTTATGTAGATTATCTCAAATTTCCTGGATGAGGGATAACGGATAAACTGGACAAATCTGTTGCACTTGCAGGCCATTTGCGAGACAAGATATTTTGGAAGCAATTCTTTTTTTCAAACCAATTATCAACCAATATTTAAGTTTCACTTAGGTATCGAGCACTAATTTGACTTTATTTATTCACTATAGGTTAAGTGAACACTCAACAACTTTTGACCACGTCTGGACATACCACTTTGCAAACACATGACATCACGCAGTGACGTGCTCAACACAATGTCCCTCTCTGGAAACACAAATCACGGCCACACTTCTACAAAGTTGGACATATAGCAAAGTATGACTAAATGAAACAGATTGATATGAAATTGAACAAACAAAAATCTCAATTATATTTAATACAAAACAAATCGGCTTGCGTTTCGTGGTTCAATTGTAATGGCATCCCTCCAAAAATTAGAATTCAGAAAAAAAAAAGTGAAAAGATAGATAATCCTGTAAACGTTTTTCCGAGCGATGATTCTATATATAACACATATTCATTGAACTGATAGCCTCCATATTGGTTTCAATTTGTTACGGATCTTCTCTTCCTTCCACAATTTATTTTTTTACAATCACTTCTCTCCCTTTTTTTCACCCCAGTTGTGTCCCCTTTCAACTCCGACTTATTCACCCCTCTCAACCGCCCTCACATAAAATAAGGTTCCATTTAAGGTTTTTATCTCAATTTGTTGCCGCACTCTTGTTTTCTAATAACCCTTGACACACGCGCGCACAAACACATACACACCTACAAACAATCACATCCGTAAACACATCCACCTGCCCACATAAACTAATACACTTACATACACACACAAAATCATTGGCCTAACATAAAATAATGTTATGTAAACAATGAAAGATAATAATGAAAGTTCTTATGTATATTCTAAATGTAAGTACTATGTTGAAAAAAAACTAAAGTACTATTATGATTATGTCATGTTGACTGAAGGCCACGTATTGAATACATTCATCTTCTCTTACTGCACAAAACAAAAGGACAAATTGACTCTTGGAACATTAATGTTCTCTTTGTTTTTAGTTTCTAGATTTGTTTCTATTGATTTACTGTGTTTGGGAACAATTCAGTTATTGAAGGAAAAACAAGGACTAAGAAGGAATTATATATAACTTAATATTAAGGGTGACAGGGCCGGCCGCCTAGGGCCTCCGATTGGTGGTGGTGGTGGGGGGATCTCGCACAGGATTAAAAAAAAAAATTTAGAGAAGAAAAAGCGTAACTTGGCTTCAATGTTACTTTATTTATTATTTTTCTCTTTCATTTGGGGTCCGCCAAATTCACTTCTACTAGGGCCTCCAATTATCTAAGGCCGGCCCTGGTGCAATCGTTACTGATTGGTTCTACTTATGCTCGATAAATAAAATACGTTACATGTGAGTGAACATGGATGAACCATGAACCGTTGTTCAGATAAGAAAAAGGTCTTTGGTTGTCTTAATGGGAATTCTTTGGGACTCGCATTACTTTCTGATCAGCTGGTGAAGTTGTGCATTTAGTGTTTCAAGTATGTATACTTACCTATATAAATGTATAGAGGTGTGGATAGAATGGACGAATGAAATTATATTTCCAATCCTCGTTATCGAGAGGTGCATGGAGGTTTAATTTATGAAGCGCTTGTTCTGAGTGTGTATGTAATTTTGTATTTGGTTGTATCTATATTGTTATTGTTACAGTAGTTATGCTGAGGTGGTCAATTGTAATCTATCTAGATTTCTATTTTATGTACGGTATGATTATGTGACCGCTTTCAGCATGCTTGCTTTTCTTAACTGATTTGTTTTTCAATTGTTTTAAAAATGGTGGCTTTACTTATTTATCAAAATGTTTAGATGAAGTTTCTCTTGTTTGAAAAAAAAAAGACTTGCTTTAACATTACTATACTGAATATCGCATTTAATTATCATCAAATTTGAATTCGCGGTGAAAGACATTATATATAAACTGTATCATACGCTATATACATTCACTTTAAACATATACATGGCTATTGAAACATTTTGATGTAAATAATTTCGACCAGTGTTTGAATAATACTTCGCTCATAATTTCTGTATTTCTCTGACAACTGAGCTCCCAAGTAATGAGACCAATTATTAGACTAGTGATAATAGAATGCATACATAATTAGCATAGAAATGTTTGTAGTTATGGCGTTACAGCCACAGGATACTTCTTAAAGATAGTCATTTGGGTCATTTCAAATGGATGTCGCTTAATATTTATATTTAAAAAATAAATAACATTTGTATGTTCTTCTAAAACGATCAGTGTTTATAATTTGGTAAACATTAGTATTGAATTGATAGGAAATTTAGAATAAATTAAATTAATTAAATTAAATCTTCCTTGTCGACACCACAGAATGAAATTCATAAATACCGGAAAGCACCCAGGTACTTAAATATGACTTGCAAATATGAGACTTTATTGGCTTCTTGCTGAGAATGCAGTAATCGGGCGCCTAGGGAGTTGCTATTTAAAAGACATAGAACATGTTGAGCTGTTCTGTTGTCAACAAAGGCTTCAGAAATTAAGGGAGATTTATTTATAGGCTCTGAATAATGGCGTCTAGACCTGACATAGTTTTATGAACATAATACGTCATTCTGACAGAAAATAACAAATATACATGTGATAATACAACTAACCTAACGATACTTGTGATCTTTCTCTCTCTCTCGTTTTACATCCATCCATCCATCCATCCATCCATCCAACCATCCAACCATCCATCCATCCATCCATCCATCCAACCATCTATCTATCTATCTATCTATCTATCTATCTATCTATCTATCTATCTATCTATCTATCTATCTATCTATCTATCTATCTGTCTATCTATCTATCTATCTATCTATCTATCTATCTACTAACATTACCGATTTGAAACAATTACTGGAAAAAAAATTCATAACTATAGCTATACTTAAAAGTAGAACAAAATATCTTTTTAAGATGAACCGACTATACAAATAACTTTCACATGTCGCACGAGTCCCGCATAGCGTACTTTGATGACTTCATTTGAACGCTGTTATTTGATGCGTGTGGTTGAATCCAATACACTTTAAGATATGCTTCACATTGTACTGGCAATGATCACAACAGAGAACCTACGTGTCTCCATTTTGTCCTTACATCCTCCATGCTAACGCAGAGGATTATGTCATTAGTTACAACGTCCTGTGTGGTCAAAACTTTGGTTAGCAAGGGAAGAAAGGGGCGGGAGAGGTGCACTGTTTACCAACAACACATGAAGTAAGAGTGTGGAGTATTTGTGATCGAGTCCAGTGCTGCCACTTTTTCTCACTTGGTGGAAGCCATGCAGATGCTTCTTGGGGACGTAGCTGGCGCGTGCACGTCACAGGAACAGCTAATTCCTCCCGTGTAAGGACGAAATGAGGGTATTGATTTGACTTTGAACGCTACTTTGAAAAAGAGATAAAGTGAGAGACACAAAGAGAGACGTATGCTGAGCAAATTAGGAGAGAAAGAGAGAGAGAGAATGAAAGAGAGAGAGAGTAAATGATGGGTAAAAGATGAGATGGTTGTAGTTGTAAGCAGAGACAGAGAGAGAGAGAGAGAAAGAGTGGTTGAGAGAAAGAGAGAGAAAAAGAGAGAGAGAGAGAGAGAGTGGTTGAGAGAAAGAGAGAGAAAAAGAGAGAGTGAGAAGAGAGATTACCTTGTAAACATTTATAAACTTTCAAGTGTAACATAGAATAAAAGAAAACAAGAATAAAGTCTAGCTCTTCAAATTTAATGGACGAACTGAACCGCCATAAAACAAACAGGGAACTTTTTACAATAGCTCTATTCATGTCACACTTTCGGATAGGAACGTTTTGGATGGGCAAAGGGTGGGTGGACGCTATTCTCGAAAACGGCTCTAACGATTTTCTTAGAAATTTGACAGTTGATGTATAATGTTGGTATAAGAACTTTTAGCTTCTTGGCCACAGTGGGAAAAGTATATTATGACTGTTATTAATTTTCAAAGTATAAATAGAAAATAATTTAAAATTGGCTGGAGAAGTAGAACATCTTTATCTTGAACAAACTCCCCACGTTTTTCGATGTTTCCACATGTAGACCCAATAGTCATTCAATATAAATTAGAGTTTCGGAACCGTCTATAGGCCTATCATTAGAATATTATAAAATCTAGTAGATTTATGCATTTTCTAAACCAAGATTATTTTATCTGGAGGTATGGGGGAGTGGGTTGGAGCAAGTTAGAAAATGTTTGTTTTTTTTTAAATCGCTTTGTAAATTGTATAAAGAAGGATTTGTTTTTCTAAGTTAATATTGTTTCTCTTGAGACCCGAATAAAGAAAAATAAAGTTCAGAATAGTTTATTAGGTTATAAAATTAACTTGGTCAAAAAATGTCCTTCTTTGACTCTAAGGTCTAAACATGTTTTATTAGTCAGTGTAAGAATGAAGAATGGAGTCCTTTCAATAAGTATAACCATCTGTTTGACAGAATTACTTTATATCATTTGTATATAATCCAAGAAAAACCACTATCACTATGAAACATTATGCAAAAAAACGATTAAAGGATTTTGTATTAGTTCTAATAGGTAATATTTGTAAAGCACTAATGTACATTAACAAATAAAACCTAATGCTAGTCTATGAATGAAGTGCAGGAAATAGTGTTTTTTTTTGTTTTTTTTAGAGTTTTCTCTTGTGGATGTATAGTAAATAACTGATCTAAGGAGGCCAACGAGTTTTATGTGCAGGTCTAGTTGAGGACAAATTCATCAACTATTGAATGGGTTTCCTACCAGTACTTGCTAGAGATCAATTCTCCGTGCCAGGTCGTATAGACATTAGATCTAAATATTACCAAGTTGACGAATGAGAGGGTTATCACATTGTTAGGCTCAGGTATCACTAACAGTCTACCTAGAGATTGATTGCTTCTCACACTAGTGGACAATCGTTTAAGAACTGTGATCCCGGTGAGTGATTGACATGTCTAGATCATGTATCCGGGGGACTAGCTAGACAGAAATCTCTAGATCATGTATCCGTGGGACAAGCAAGACAGTAATGTCAATATCATGTATCCGAGGGACTAGCAAGACAGAAATGTCTAAATCATGTATCCGGGGGACAAGCAAGACAGAAATCTCTAGATCATGTATCCGTGGGACAAGCAAGATAGAAATGTCTACATCATGTATCCGGGGGACTAGCTAGACAGAAATCTCTAGATCATGTATCCGTGGGACAAGCAAGACAGTAATGTCAATATCATGTATCCGAGGGACTAGCAAGACAGAAATGTCTAAATCATGTATCCGGGGGACAAGCAAGACAGAAATCTCTAGATCATGTATCCGTGGGACAAGCAAGATAGAAATGTCTACATCATGTATCCGGGGGACTAGCAGGACAGAAATGTCTAGAGCAAGTATCCGGGGGACTAGCAAGACAGAAATGGTATTGAACATGTATCCGGGGAACAAGCAAGACAGAAATGTCTAGAACATGTATCCGGGGGACAAGCAAGATAGAAATGTCTACATCATGTATCCGGGGGACTAGCAGGACAGAAATGTCTTGAGCAAGTATCCGGGGGACTAGCAAGACAGAAATGTCTAGATCATGTATCCGAGGGACTAGCAAGACAGAAATGTCTAGATCATGTGTCTGGGGAACAAGCAAGACAGAAATGTCTAGAACATGTATTGGGGGGGACAAGCAAGACAGAAATGTCTAGATCATGTATCCGGCGGACTAGCAAGACAGAAATGTCTAGATCATGTATCCAGGGGATAAGCAAGACAGAAATGTCTAGATCATGTATCCGGGTACAAGCAAGACAGAAATGTCTTGATCATGTATCCGGCGGATTGGCAAGACCGAAATCTCTAGATCATGTATCCGAGGGACAAGCAAGACAGAAATGTCTAGATCATGTATCCGGAATACTAGCAAGACAGAAATGTCTAGATTATGTATCTGGGGGACTAGCAAGACAGAAATGTCTAGATCATGTATCCGGGAGACTAGCAAGAAAGAAATGTCTAGATCATGTATCCGGCGGATTGGCAAGACAGAAATCTATAGATCATGTATCCGTGGGACAAGCAAGATAGAAATGTCTAGATCATGTATTCGAGGGATTAGAAAGAAAGAAATGTCTAGATCATTTATCCGGGGGATTAGCAAGACAGAAATAGGTTTTGTTGATAATGGAGGAGAATTTATTGAATTATTGCTCTAAATGTATTTTTGTTTTCGGATGAATAGAGAGAGAGAGAGAGAGGGGGGGGGGAGAGCAGTGGCGTAGCAAGGTACCCGTTGGCCCGGCCCCCTAGCCCAATAAGATGAATGTAATGTGTGATAAAATCAGCGAGTAATCTGAATGTATCGGTATATTTACCGAAAGACATTCCAACACAACTAGAGTAGAATAATCTTATTACGTTTAAAGCTGAACTCTAGCACAATTTTTTAACAGAAATAAAAGAATTAATGGTGTTTCAAATGTATAATGAAATGTTTTATGACATCTAGTTCCCATTCTACACATTTACATTCCTAAAACACTTCTAGGTGTAAATCTTTGAAACATTGATACAAACTAATATTCGAGTTTTACGTCCGTTATTTAACTGTAAATAGATGGTATATTTGTTTACTAACATTTTTTTGGCCTTTTAAGTAGCAAAGTAAGAAACCAGTGCATCTATTTCTAAATGTGCGAGCAGCTTCTTTTGATGAAACAATGCCCAAAGGTAATTCTAGTATCCTTCATATTGGAAGCACCATAATAGCTTTAGCCTCGTAGTTTATTTAAGGATAAATGGGGATTTTTTTTATTACTTGGAGCATTTGTTCAGCCAATTTTGCAGACGTCTGGTTCTCACAAATATGGAAACCTAGAAATGACAATCTTATTGCCATTTCTTTGGATGTTCCGTCATAGGAGATCACTAAACAGTCTAGAAAGAAAATAAAACTATTTTGATAAACTTTAAATTTGTCTGAGCGATGTCACCAATGAAAGAGAAGAATGCTGCAGATTGGATGGTCCTATAGTACCCGGTATTTTGCCAGAACTGCATTGCCCAACTAGCCCAGCGGGTCTATTATTTCATTTTGAATCTGTGGGGCTTTGACTTCCTGCCAAATGTCAATATTCATAACAATTTTCTGAAATTTTCGTATAAATATAGTTAACCTACTTTAGAGCTATGAACCAAATTTAAACCAAATATCATGCATTGGTCAGTGAAAGACACTATTCCATTCATTTAGTCATCTCTCTATCTTCTAGATCTTTGTTATAAACTTTCGCCCCATATCAGTTTCCTCATTAATTGCAATAGCACAAACACATTTAATTTTAACGATTCCTATGTAACACTCTGATGTTTCTCTGGCTTGAAAAATATTTAATGTTATTCTCATTTTTTTTGTTTAGATTTTTCCTCCTTTTTAGCGGCCTCCGAAAGGGGAAAAGGCGCTATTAGTTTTGTGCGAAATGTCTCTCCGTCTGTCCCGTTAAGATCTCGTAAACTAGAAAAGATATTGAAAATCCGGCATCACAATATTTTAGACCATTTAAAGTTCTGATGCAACGGCTACTTTTTTATTTTCTGAAAGCGAAAAATCTAATTTCTAAAATCAGTTATGCAAGCAGTTTTTTAATGAGCAAAAGCTAATTAGTATGCATTTTAAGTTAAACCTAATTTAAAATGAATAGTAATCTTAAAAATTCCATATTCCTAAACTTCTGTTTTATATTGTAAGTTATGTGTTTTTTCTGAGTATTCGAAAAAGAGATTGATTAAGTAGCTAACACTTGAGGATTTATTCTGTGGATTACTTGTGTTTCTGTGGGGTTTTGTGTGTTACTGTTTAGAGTGGACGGCGCGAGGGTTGTGTAGTAAAGTACTGTGTAGTTTGTAGTGTAGCTATCGTCTCTTTTCTGTCTCTGTACTTGTGATAGACCCTTGTACAAATGTCAGTTAAGACATTTTTTATTGAAAAAAAGGACCTGGATGGTGCACTTGTCCACGCCCCAGGTACCTTGCTTCTAAAGCTGTCAGGCCAAGGGGCTGTTAAGGCCACTATGGCGAGCCTAATAGAGTGCCTGAAACTAACACCAGACGAAGTGAGTTCTCTCTATCGCTTCGAGAACCCCTTTGACTGGTTCCTGGTCCCAGTTAGGCTAGATAGTGGAATCACGGGGATAAGAATCCCAGGCCCCACGCCCGTAGTTAAAGTTAAAGCATACGCTGATGACACCACCCTTTTTCCCTCCTCAGAAAAAGACATAGCCGCAATCATAGATAAGTTTATTCAATTTGGGAGGGCAAGCGGGTGAAAAATCAACATAAATAAATCTTGTATTATGGGATTGGGCAGGTGGGAAATCCCCTCAAACATCCCCTTTAACCTTAAAATAGAGAAGGAAATTAAAATATGCGGCATCACGTGGACAAGCAACCCAACATATTACCACACACAGCAGTGGGAAAATATTTTAAAGAAAACCAAAAACACACTTAAAAGATTTCATTATGCAGCAACTACTATATTTGGTAGAGCAATACTAGTAAACAACCTGGTCATCCCGAAGATAGTTTATTTAGCAAACATCACAGAACCTCCACCAACTTTTATACCAAGCATAAACACAATCATTAGGAATTTTATATTTAAAAGCACTATCAGAAACATTAAACACACAACACTTATACAAAACAAAGAGGATGGGGGGATAAACTTACAGGACATCAGAACCAAAATACAAGCACTTAGATTAAAATACATAGGACAAGTAGCCAAGGACTCAAGCAGTTTTCCATTAACAATATACTACTACGGCTTAAGGTTAAATAAAATAATTCCAATAAAAAATGACACCCCACACCTCTTTGGTACAAACACACATCCATTTTACAGATCCATATCAAGAATACTCCCCGGCAATGAACATCTAATACACAGTAAATTAAAAGACACATATACAACACTTAAGAAACAGTTACAAGAAAGATTATTCAATATGATCAAATCAAATGGAGTAGAGAGTTAGGTGTAATAGATTTCAGAGACACTTTTATAAATCTACACAGCAAACACATTACACCCAAAGCCAGAGAAATAACATACAGACTAAGCTTCGGGATGACCCCTGTAGGAAGTAAGAAAAGAAATGTACACACATGTGTTTTATGTCACACAGATAATGGTAACAATGAAAGCCATTTGTTTTTAAAATGTAAAATATTTGATAATGTTAGATGCACAATGAAAGACCTACTAGAGGCAAACTGTAACACCAATGTTAATTTTAACCTAGCTATTGTTTTAAATAAATTGCCTAAATCAAAAGTAAGATGATTCATAAATTTAATCTAATAATAGTGAGTGAATACAGAAGTCTTGTGTGGCACAGTAGAATTAAAGTTGTTAATAACAATGTATCTTTAAATCCTTATAATCTAGAGTTAATATTTAGAAAAATAATTGAACATAGAATTGATAACTATACTGGTTAGATAGAAATTGTAATTATTGTATAATTTATTGTCCTTGACTAAATTGTCAGACCTCAGAGATAAAAATCTAAATACTGTATTTAATCTGTAAAGTTACTCTATTGGTATTATGTCAATTAGTTTAAATGGTTATGCGAGTGTGTGAGAGTGTGTATGTACCTGGGTTAAAGAGAGTTTGGGCTGAGAGATGCGGGATAGGAATCAAATTGAACTTTATTTATCTATGGAAAACTACTAAAGAACTGTCTTTTAAAGGGAAGTCAACACTTTTGAAGAATTATTTCTCCCTCGCGGTTACGTCCTCTTTGATCACATGATCGGAGAGCATGTCACAAGTCAACATCAACTGTGTATGTAATACACTCACAGAACACGGCAAGCCCGTGGATACGTAACAAGAACACTATGACAATGTCTATATCTTAGCGGCAGCCTCATCCTAGACATACTGGGAAACAAAGGAACAAGAAAACAAGACGTAACTGAATGGAGCCTGCGAAGAGACTAGAAACAAAAATAACCAAAACCAATAATCCTAAAGAATATAGACAAGGGCAGACAATTGAAAGTCAAGAATCTTTTTTGAATAATGTAATATTTTAAGACAAATTAACTATTTTTTATTTATTTATTAATTTTTTTTTCTTTTAAACCCCTCGTAATGAGAGAAAAAAGAATCCTTAATCGACACCCCTATCCTGAAATAATTTACACATGACCCTAACAGAACCCTGAACAATTGTGATACAGCAGTACCTTTGCTTGGTTAACTATCCCAGAATGACTCTAACAGACCCAAGGGCCACCTTAATGATGCCAGCGTAGCCCTCTTACATCTCAAGGAGACCTTTAAAAAATTGTCGTTAGAGGAATTAATCTGTTCCCTGATCAGTCTTTTTTAAATACATGAGGCATACAGGGCAGCTGTATAAAACCCTATATTAGCTTGCCTTGCCTAATTACTTGCTATTACCTGGAACATAGCATTGCTTCAAAGTCAATTTCCTGAAAGATTGTTAATGTTGCTGTGCAGCTTTGTTAATGAACTCATTTATGTTGAAGATTGTTACTGTTATAGCAATAATACTGAGTCTACTTATCAAGGAAGTCCTTTTTCTCTGTATTACTTCATAGAAAAGATGTGGTTCTGTTGTGTCAAATTAAATATTATTATATGTCTAAAATACTATTTGACGATACAGAATGGAGGCTTAGGATGAAATCAGTCACTTTTTCCTCTTCGCACTACCACCAAGTTCAATACATTATGTCCCCTTTAGCCATAAAGTGACAACGACAAATGTCAAGTGATTAAAAGGAAACATAAACTAATTGGATACAATTACACTACAGAGTTCTTTTTGCTTCGTTTAATTTTGTTGAAAATGTCTACAAGATAAGATAACTTACATTCAGTTTGACTACAATTGACAACCTTAGCGTTGTCAAATTAGTAGATATTAAATGAATTGTAATTTCTTAACCACTCATGTTTAATTTTTTTTTTTTAAATGTCTACAAATTAGTGGATATTAAATGAATTGTAATTCCTTGACCACTCATGTTTTATTTTTTTTTAAATTTATACAAATTAGTAGATATTAAATGAATTGTAATTTCTTGACCAAAAAAAAAAAAGAGATTGAGCCATTTCAAAACAATTTTAAGACATTAGTTAGGCCAGGGAGAGGCGCGGTGGCTGAGCGCTTGGCTTCCGAACCGGGGGTCCCGGGTTCGAATCCTGATGAAGACTGGGATTTTCAACTTTGGAATCTTTGGGCGCCTCTGAGTCCACTCAGCTCTAATGGGTACCTGACATTAGGTGCTCAGACAGGTCCCCCCTTAGCTCGCGGAGCTGGGGACACTCGCACAAGACATGCGCCACTGTTTCAGCGCTCTCTCCACAGTGGCGGCATCGGGAGTCAAAGTTCGTGCGGAACCGGGCAAAATATGCCCCTATAGGACAGTGTTCCGTTCTGCATTGTGCAATAATCGATTGCTCTGACCTCTTCAGTCGCCACCATGGATCGTCGCGATCTGTGTGGCGCATGTGCTGCCAGACACCACGTGCTCTGTCGGATTCCTCCCAGGACTTTAACCACTTCTCATAAATGAGTGCTCGGATTTGTGCCGTTGCTTGTAAGTACGTGCTTGGTGCTTCGAGGTGTGTGGCTGCCATTGCACCCTCCCTTGCGAGGGCGTCTGCCGTTTCATTGCCCTTCACGCCGCAATGTGAAGGCGCCCACTGCATAAAAACGACAGCTCCAATAGCTCGGCGGATGTTATCTGCGGCGCCGACTGCCTCTTCTATTACGGGTGACCCTCCCCCGCCGCCACCCATAGCTTGGAGACTGGAGCGAGAGTCGGTGACCAGCACCACCGTAGTGGCGCTAGTCTCGCGTTGGAGCATACGGGCCCTAATGGCCTCGAACGCTCTAGTTATCCCTGTTAATTCGGCATCCATGGAGCATGCCACGTAGCCTCATGGACCAGAGAGCCTATCTTGTTCAGTCCGGTCGGGGTATACTATAAGGGCCCCATACCCCGATATCGGGGTCCCTCATTACCGACCCATCAGTGTAGCAGAAAATGGCATCCGATGAGTAGGACTTAATTGTTATAGATGCCAAATTTTGTAGTATGGCTGGTGTTAATCGCCTCTTGGTGGCTCCCTCTTGACCTAAAAGGGACAGGTTTATGTGTGGGGCGGCAATATCCTCCACGGGGGGCATGTACTTATTCTCCTAATAGGTATTCTGTCAGTGGAGAGTCCAGCTGTTTTAGACACATTGGCCGCTATGTGGAGGAACGATCGCATTTTGATGCGGTTCCTCTCTCTCCACTGACGCACTAATATAGATGTGGGTAGCCTAGAGACGCCCCTTTTATAGCGCTCATAGGCCATGAGTACTGCCCTCTCCCTCCTAAGATATAGGGGTGCCACGTTTGTAAATATTTCTGCAGCGTTTGTTGGGCTTGTCCTAAAGGTGCCACTAATGAACCTTAGAGCCTGTGCTTGTATTCGATCGAGTGATTCGAGGGCAGTTTTGTTAGCATATACTTGAACTGTATAGCTGTATTCAATTTGTGATCTGACTGCCTCTAAGTACACTGTGCGTAGTATGTCAGCTTTGGCACCCCACTTTGTGCTGGCCAGCTTTCTTAATAACACTATCTTCTTGGAGGCTTTTCTTTCAACATCCTGGACGTGCTGGAGCATTGACAGTTTTCTATCCAGGGTCACTCCTAGATATTTTGGCGTATTTTCACGCTGGAGTCGCAGCCCACCGAGTTGAAGCTCGAATGGAGCCTTAAGAATGTCGATCCCTAGGCTGAACAGGGACCAGTTCGTTTTGGCAACGTTTATCTGAATCTGCCATTTGTCGCAATACGAGGAGATGGTATGGAGGTCTGCTTGAAGTGCCGCTTGAATTTGGTCGGCTTTCTTCCCGGTTGACCAGAGGACAATATCATCAGCATATAACAGTTTTCACTAGCGGATCCAGAACTTTGGAGTGGGAGGGGGCGATTTTTTTCCAAACTCTAACCCTAACGCCGAGTAAACCCTAACCCTATGCATAAAAGTGCGTACAGCATATATATATGTATATATATATATGTATATATATATATATATATATATATATATATATATATATATATATATATATATATGAGAATAAAATAGAGCAGTTCTTCTCAACCTTCAGCGAAAAAATAAAAAAGTCATGTTGAGGCCTTTCTCTTGCAAGCTTGGGGGTCTGGGGAGCGATGTAAGATTTCCCCTGTGGGGTTCGGGGCGAAGCCTTAAAGCAAAAAGCATTTTCTTGCATTCTTCACTGCATGAACACATTCTCCCTACATCTACAGCTCATTATTTATTAGTGGGGTTCGGGGCAAAGCCAGGAGGTTTGGACTAGGAAGTAATTATCTTCAACTCTGAAGGAACATCCGAAACATGTAAAACACTTACAAACACTTTACAAAGACTTTGAGGATCACCGCCGAAAAAAAAAAAATTCGATAAATAATATTCAATAAAATACAAGCATAAATTGTGAGTCCAAAACTTATTTAACTAGAAAAATATCCGATTGAGTAAAGGTTGGAAAAAGGCGACTAGAAAAAAAGATGATCTGGGTTTAGAACTACATCTCAATCGTGACTCTTATACTGAAACATTTCGTTTGAATTAAAACTTTTCCAAAGTCTTTCTTAAAAAAATTAAGACAAGTCATGTGAAATTACCTAAACTCTGTCTGGAAAGGGGAGGGGGCGATAGAGTGAAAATGATTAATCCTCACTCCTTTTTATAATTTCTGCTAATGATTGCATTTGTCATTAAAGAATAGGGTTGGGGCGACTCGATATAAGAATTAATTTTATAGCATGTTTAAATTATATTAGTGACAGATTTTTATTTTATTTTGTAATTTCTTAACTATAATACAAATAAAAAAGTATCAATTTGTCCCATGGGGGAAAGGTTTCACAATATTTTAAATACAAAACAAAATGAAGACAGATTAAGCTTTAAAAAAATTGAATAATTAGCAGCTGTATCAAAATTTTAATTCGTGACTCTCAGGACTATCCCTATAGACCTAATTGTTATTGTCGTCCCCCCCCCCCCTTTTTCCCCCTGTACAACACAGTAATATTTACTTTACCAAACTCTCCCCATACCCTCCACCCCATACGTGTAAATACTAACAATGGATTTATCGTACAGGAAAAAAAAAGAGTGGGACGATATGGAAACGATTATCACTTCAAACACACTATTAGGGCTAGCCACCATAACAATAAACCTGATGGAAAGTGGTTCCTTACATTAAAGCTTAAAAACGAGTTCATGTGTTATTGAAGTTCATATACATTTTGGTATAACATTCAGACTATTTTGAGGGAGCTTTTTAAATTCTATTTATTAGAGGTTTTTACTAAAGTGCATTTATATTTTTCACTTAGGTGTCATCCCCAAGTTTTCATTGTGTTCCCATCTGTTCATGAGTCATGGACCCATGGGCTATGAGCCCCTTTGCGTCATTGTTGCTACGCTTCAGGTTGTGGGCCCCTAATGGCCGTGGGCCCGGGTTCATTGAACCCCTTCGCGCCATGGATGCTACGCCACTGGGGGAGGTGTGTGTGTGTGTGTGTGAGAGAGAGAGAGAGAGAGAGGGGGAGAGGTGAGAAAGAGGTGAGAGAGAATAAAAGCGAACAGGAAAAAAAGAGAAAAAGAGAGGAACTGATAAAGAACCGGAAATGAGAGATTCTAAAGAGAAAGAAAGAGAAAATGTGTGTGTGTGTTGAGGACCAAGTAGCAACTAACATGCGACCTCCTGGCCAGATTCAGATGCGATCCTTCTCACCTGAATTGAACGCAAAGTATTTCTAGTGAACACAAGTCTCTTCATGTCACAGTGATTCTCAAACAATGCTGTGACACCCGAACGCTGGAGAGTTATCAAGACACTACATACAATATTTCTGTCACTATCTTGCTTACTGGTGCCTGTTGTTATGCAAATATAAATTAGTACAAATTTGAACAGAAGGAGAGTTGCCGACAGGCCATGGAAACTATGCGCCTGGCATCCTCGGATATTTATTTGACAGTCTAACATGCAAATAAAAAAACAACAACAGGAAACCATCAAATTCAGATTTCTTCTTTTTTTTACAATTTTAATGTCCATTTGTTTTGTGCACAAAATGACAACAGAAAACTTTTGCTATTTAACAGTCCAGTGACTGAGAAGAGTCTAGATCTACAACTGTAGACAACAAATGCAACTTTGATCAATGTCAAGAGGTTTACGAGAAACAAATTGAAACAAAAAGAATGACATCTCTCTTTGTTTACAAGAGGGTGGACTCTTAACAAGCAGACAACACAAGACTAGCGCAAAGAGTCGCCTGCACATTAGAGACCACCCTGACGGGGATATACACCTTTACATTTGAGAAGGTAAAACTATTAATAGATTTTGCTGCCACTATTTATTGATCTGTTGGCAGTAGCGGTGAAGGGGCGCCAGGGCTGTTCTACACCTTGTTCGTTATGTGTCTTCATACCAACCTTTTTTTTCCAGTTATTTGTTAGTTTTTCATCACCTCAATTTGTTTATTTTTTTTATCAGAGTCTATATGTCTGTATGTCTATTTACGAGAAACAAATTGAAACAAAAAGAATGACATCTCTCTTTGTTTACAAGAGGGTGGACTCTTAACAAGCAGACAACACAAGACTAGCGCACTGTCACTATTTATTGATCTGTTGGCAGTAGCGGTGAAGGGGCGCCAGGGCTGTTCTACACCTTGTTCGTTATGTGTCTTCATACCAACCTTTTTTTTCCAGTTATTTGTTAGTTTTTCATCACCTCAATTTGTTTATTTTTTTTATCAGAGTCTATATGTCTGTATGTCTGTCTAACTGAAAAAACATTGCAACAGTTACATAAGATTTAATTCATTCATACAAGGAAATTTTAAACTTTTGCGAAAAAATACATAGTGATATTAACTATTGACTAATACAGATCAATACCAGATATATTATTAGCTGCCGAGTTAGTAGTTTACAAGAAAAAGGCCTCGGAGAGAGTCCTCAGACTAAAGCTAGTCTACAGAGAGTATTAGAGACACAGGCCACTTGCTAATACTACCTCAACGAAATACAGTACCCAGTAACAGATACAGTTTACAAAGACAGATTTGTCCATTAGTGATATCAAATCACAAAGTTACTAGTGGATCTAAAACAGTGACCTGGCCACTATTTGAATTGTTCATTGGTCCGGGTAACAATGTCGAAAAGTTCACATCATCCTTGATTAACCAATAATAAGGACTAGAAATGAAAAACTGGAGTACCATTGGATAGTCTTGGAGTCTGAAAGAAAATTGATAACTAGGGCAGAATACCAAGCTGATATTAATTTCTCAAGGATGAAGGGACCATTTCTTTTCAACTGGTTTTTTGTAATTTATCTGAAAAAAAAATCTAATAGAAAGTGTTCAATTACACCCCCCCCCCCCCAACCAACACAAAAAAGACTCCATATGACTCGATACAAATATTCAATACAAATGACGTTTAAATGCGCCTTAATGCTCTCTAATGTTTACATTGTCAAACATCATTTCATGTTTGAATCATTTTAGCTATTTCATGCAGTTATTGTTACAGATTTTCTTCTGCGGCGAAAAAAAGTGTGTATCCGATGCACAGAATGTAGGTATTGTCTTTTTCAAGTTAGATGATAAATCTTGTTAATTTTTAGCTCTGCAGCATCAAATGTTCTAAGCTCTTCTGTTTGTCACTCTTTCACTGGCAACATTAAAATTTAATCGTGTCCTTGACATTGTTAAGTTCAGCGAGAATAGCCGCTGTACTGACTAAGCTGACAAAGCTCTTCAATGAGTCTGCTATGTAACTACGTAATAACAAGTGTCATTTTATCAAAAGATTTCAAGGAAGTCTACACTCTGGAGCGTCACCGTCCCAGGCGGCAGTGGGTGTAGGGAATGAGATTATATTGTGGAATATCGTAGTTATTTCATAGGCGCATACTTCTCGACCATCCAGTCAGCAGGGTGGCGCTTGTTACGTGTCCACAGGCCATCAACAGTATCTTTCAAATGTGAGGTACGTATTCCTTGTCACCTCTGAAAGTTAACTGCTTTAAAAAAACAGTCTGTTATTGTTTTAAGCCCAAGCCGAGATAAGACTTTTGCCTTAGAGGGGCCCTGGATGTGTTGGACACCAACTTGTTTGATACGCTACTGCGTATGTGTATAAACACACATATATATCAGCTAAGCTAAAAGAAATCAAGAATGTATTGTATAAATAGATCAATACTTGCTGGCCGGCCTGGTCGACTTATTAGCTACTTCGATAATATTTTCCACAAGGGATATAAATAGACATACCAAAACTAGAAAGCAAACATAGTCGATAAAAAAGTTTAATAAGTTTTATATCTCTTTTACTCTTCGGATTACTGTGAAGTATATTTACAATAAAAGTAATTAACGTAGGTCCTTACCATCGTATAGCTTTAACGTCATGGGTCATTAGCATTAAAAGTACTTAAAATAAGAGGTCATTAACATCATTGTTTAATTAATTGATCATTACCCACAATCAGAATAATTTTCTCATCTAATTGAGATTCTTCTTTTACCTTTCATTTACTGAACTGTTTTATTTCTGCAGCTGTCTCTGGGTTTCCCCCATTTTTCTCCTGTGAAACGGTTTAGCCAAAGGTACTTTTTGCTGTTAGGTCTTTTCATCTTCATTTGTCAAACTGCTTTGAGAAACTCTGAACTCAGCCATATACACAAACAATGCACAGATCAAGTTTATTTTTCTTCATTGTGTGTGTTTTTTTTTCTAATAACCTTTATTCTATCTTCTGAATTACAGACTTTACTTCAAAAGAGAAGATAACTCAGTCCTATGCTAATTTGTGTGTTAATCTAGTTGTGCCAGTTAATTAGAGACGCTTGCGGTTTTGACATATTCGCTACGCGACGACCACTAATATTTCATTTCGGTATTTCCCCAAAAGGTGGCAGTCTCTATATAGAAAAGGGTCACTAATGCGGAACAGGCATGTTTGCGGAACAGCTCGTCGAAATTAGTTAAAATCTACTTTATTTTGAAATTTTCTGCTGAACTACTGTAACGGTACTGCGCCTGGTCCATTTCTCTACACTTCCAATATAAGGGTTTTTCTTTTACATCAAAAAAATTAAAACTAAAAGTAGCAGCAAACTGTTCCGCAATAAAGACTCTACTATATCATTAACAAAATAGTACGAAAATTGTCGAAAATAGGACTTCCAGTATATTATTATTATTATTGTTACGAATCTCACTATCCAGGCTCTCTGCAAACTGCACCATACACCACCAACTTAAAGAACTTGACAACTCAGGGCTCCAAAGTAACGTAACACTTTAATAGTTGAATAAATAACAGCCAATACTGTACAATTGGCAACACGTACACTGTACAAATATCTCTCCGATAACACCAGACCGCCGTATTAACTCTTGCACGGGCCTCTCCGTCTCGTTCCGGACTTGCACTGGGTTCAACAGTTCAGGACTGACTTCACACACTAGGCTCGTTGTGTCGGACTCGATCGCAGACCAAGATCAAGACGCCAGTCGTCTCAACTGTACTTGACAGTACTCCGCACTGAACCGTCGTAATGCTCCGTACAGAACCACAGCGTTGAACTGAGCTGTAGTCGACCGTGTTCTGAGCCCTGTCGTGAACCTTCTGTCGTGAACCTCTTGACTGGACACCTTCGCTCTTTATATAGGGTCCCTACTGGCCTTCTAGAACCGGACGGAACATCGCTCGACGTTTCTAGCTTCGTCACATGACTACATTCCTCGTGACGCTCCTGAGCTCTGTTCACGACGGCGATCCTTCCCGAACCGTCCTGTTGACACTCGACTCGGCTGACCGTCGTAACTTGTCACGGTTGACCGCTCGTCTAGCGCTGGCCTGGGGCGATTTGCGTCGGCTGACTACACTCACACCACTACCCCCATCCTTGCCACCACCAGGTTTATAACATTATTATAGCTTTTATATAGCGCTACTTTCATGCTTATAGCATGCTCAGAGCGCTTTTGGTCCAATCTCATTTGTGGACCGGTCGGGGGGGGGGGGGGAAGGGGTATCTAGGAGTTGGTTTTCGGTGCTGCCTTTAGGCGCTCAGTAAACCCAACTCTGCCCGAGTCGGGTGTCGAACCTCGAGCCCCCTTCTAGGTAGCCAAGACAAGCCAAGTTCAAGCGCACTTAGCCCCACGCTTCCCACATTATTATTTCTATTATATTATTTCTTTACCCCAATTGAACTTTTGTTAAACTTGCCTTACGTCACTTCCGGTTCAAGAAATAAAATTAAAAACTAATCCTAAAAGCATCTTAGTTGCCTAATAGACCTGGATCTATTGTCATTACGCTCCTTTCAAAAGGGGTTAAAAAATAACACAATAAAACCAAATCGATAGTATTTTTCATTAAGAGAACACAATACATATAACTGTAGAGTCGGGAACGTGAGGCCCTCGAAAAATTCTTTTTTTTTTGTTCTCTAGACCTGAATCGTGCTGAATAGTCGATCAATGGGAGAATGCTTAAAAAGTGAAAAGTTGTTCTTGTAATCAAAATGAACAGAAAAGGTTGCAGCTGTTGTATGTGTGTGTCACTGTTTGAGTCACTGTGTATGTGTGTGTGGGGGAGGGGTGTCACGGTCAACATATAAATTAAATATGTTTAAATTTAAGAAGCCGAAGAAAAGAATGTACGTAGGACTAACTTTTTGATAAGAGAAAGTGATAGTAGAATTAACGAGTGCGTGTATGTGTCTGGGGCGCATTATGAACCGGGTCTTTCCAAATCAAGTCAAAAGTCTATTTTGGACAAATTGCGATGAGCAGGTTAAAATAACAATATAGGGGTTCCGGAGAGCGAACAAGAGAGAAAGAGAGAGAGAGAGAGAGAAGGAAAGAGAGAGAGAGCGGGAGTGAAATTTCATTGTAACAGATACACATATTTACGAGCTAAAATGTGTCCCGTTCATTAAAATCCAAAAAGGGTGTGTGTGAGTTCCGGCCATAATAAACAATATTGTCACGTATTACGAATTGAATTCTACTTTTAAATGGCTTGCCTAGGGGAACGTGACAAGAGAAAAAGGTAGTTGTGTCACTTCTCTTAAGTCTGAATTTAATCAAAGACTTACAATGAATAACAAAAAAAAAAAAAATGACACAAGAAATCGGAAGGTAAAATATCAACTTAATGTTTAATAAAATATAACTCGAATAGTACTTTTAACTGAATCACATAAAGCAAGAAAAAAAAAAATTTACTCAATACAAAATGGAAGGGTTGACCAAAACCCTTTTACAAAAATGGCATGTAAAAATATTACAATACAAGAGTTTGAAAATATAATTACAAATACAAGCAAGGCCTTGAAAAAAAGAAAAATCTTAACTTACACGATCAATTGGTATACCACGCACGGGTCACGCAATGTCTCCGATATTCTGTCTCACGGCTGTCTCCGTATGTCTGTCTGTCAACGTTACACGGGCGGTCTTTATATAATATACCGCGCGTCGATATCAAGACAAATCTAGTAATTTCTAGAACAGAATAAGTCATCAACACCCAGATCTAGAACGCTCTTCAAAGAGACAGAAAAAAAAAACAAAAAAACACCCTCCTTTCAACCAGAGGTACACACATAGGTCAAGGACCGGTCACTGTCTGTGTGGCTTGACTCACCGCGAAAAATAAAATTAAAAAAAACTTATTACACAAGGGGCAGACAACCTACAGGTCAAGAAAAAAAATAGTATCTAGGTAACAATGCCTAGATATGTAACAATATAGTCTGGAAAAAAATCGAAGGGCGTAGCTGGTGTGTACTGCTCTCTCCTCTCATCTGTACCTTGGCTTACATTCCAGGGGTGCTGTGACAGTTCGACTAACCTAATCCCTCCACTTTTCCAGGTCAGCAGCTGTTCTAAGCAGGATATCAAGAGACAAGCCGGGGTCCATTCTTGGATGCAAGTTGTCCAGCCAGCTTTTCTTTGGACGACTCTTTCTTTCTTCTCCCTCCACTGGACCCTGAAGAATGACTTTTGATGGTGAACCATGTCCATGACTGAACCAGCTCAGCTTTCGTCTCTCCACAGTTCTGAGGTACTGCTTGTAATCTATAAATGTCAAGGTTCTATTTTGCGTCTGTTCTAGTTACTTTATGTTTCTTGAGTTGAGGGGTCCCCAGCAGAGAACGCATATCCTAATATTGGTCTAATAAAGGTTAAATAGTATTTCAAATGTGTGTTCTTGTTTAATCCTAATGCTTTGTACAGTTAATAGCAAACAAGGATAATGTCACTATAAATCTCTACAGAGCTGTTACAACAAAGTATTTACATTAATTTATTTGTCGAATATTTTTTAAAAATCTAATTTATTTGTGATATTAATTTTCCTGCCGGTATAATACTTTTTCTTTATGTTGAACTAGACATATGTTACCCGCGACCCGCGGGTCTTTATTTGCGCATTACTGTCGATATAGTCACTGAGAGTGTTTTGTAAACAATTAAACGAAATAATAATGTAATAAGTAAAGCGAATGTGTCAATGTAAAAATAGCGTGAATGAAGCTATCAAATCATAATAGCTAATAGGCTAAAATCCATTTTTTCAAATTAAAACATTTGCTTGTAGGCCTACATATATTTGATTAAAATTTTAGATGAATAGACTTAATTTTGTATGTTCATGTGTTAAAGTATAAAGTAGATCCTGAGGTAGACATAGATCTAAATCTACACTAATCTAGAGTTAAAAATTGGCTTTTATAGAGTTCATTCTGTGTTGCGCATGCGTGACCTTTTTCCATGAATGAATATAGGCCTATCTCAATACTGCTACGCAGCCTTAGCGAACAGCGAACGAATGTATTAAAAGTGCTTTAGAAAAGCAAATTTGAATGTTAATTTGATTAAAATATGAAATGAATGGACAATAATTAGTATGTTTATGTGTTAAAGCATAAAACTATCTTTGCGAAAAGAAGTTTTATTATCTTAGAGTTCAATAAGAGTTTTAGACCTAGGCCTAGGAATAGACTCAGTAGAGAGATGTGTTAATGTGGAACCAATTGGTAATGTCTAATGAAAGAATGTTCGCCTGGAAATCTGTAGTCACAGATATCAGGAACTAATTTATGTAAAAAATGCTTTTGAAACACAAAATTGAAGGTTAATTTTATTATATAATGAAATCAATGGATCTTCTATTGTATTTTCATGTGTCAAAGTAAAAAACTATCTGCGCTAAGTGTATTTCTTAAAATTAGATCTAGGTCTAAATCCTTTCGATCTTTTCTCATGTCAACATTGTTAACCATGGCCTAGATCCATAAATACTATAGCTTTAATAGAGTCGGACAACTTTTTTTTTTTTTGAGGGTCTTAAGTTTATTTTAGGGCTACAATACATACACTACGGTCTAAGTTATTACCCAAGGAACATTCCTGCCTAGTTTTATCAAGATTGGTCACGGTTTTGATGTCTATAAGTCACATACATACATACATACATACATACGCCTCACATTCTACTTTATAATATAAGATAGCATAGATAATGCAGATTTCATTTCAAATAGTCTTGCATATGTTTATAGTTGACTTATAACAAAAAAAAAATCTAACAGTCAAATAAACAAATAATGCCAACTCCTTTCAATTAACATCATATTTTGAATAGCCCAAACAGTTTTCAATATTAAATTGGTCTCTAATGCACAGTCATAACTAGTACAATATCCACAGTACACAGCCATTTCAATTAACATCGAGTATTAATAGTAAAGTATTCAGCGTTGGGAATAAGATGTAGGCACTACAAGACAGATCTGTTCGATAATAGAGACTGCCATAGATAATATTTAATTCATATGCGAGCAGGATGGTAAATTATTTGAGAGCTCGGTCATTTTGTCAAGCTGGTGGACATGATTTGACTGTAAAACTGAAGGGGTTTGTTTATCACACCTTATTAACTCCTATTCATATTCTGTTCCAATCTTCAGACTTCGAGTGAGTTCCATCAGGTCCTGTCTCGTGTGTGTGGATACACACACAAACGCACACACACAAACGCACAAACATACCCACACAAACGCACACACATACACACAATTAAATAGAACCCCACACTTTCAAAGAGACAAAGTTATCAAGTAACTGATTCAAACGAATAGAACGTGGACTGGAGCTGATAATAATTTTAGTGTCTAGTAAATAATAAAACCAGCACATTTCATTATTCCAAGCAATCCGACAACAACACACTCACACACTCTTGCTCTCACACAAGCGCATACATTATTTATGGTACTGACATTTAACACACACGTATAAACTGTCAAAACACAATGACACACACACTTATCTTGCTGGATTACATGTCACATGCTATAAAACTATTTGCTGATAGTAAAGGAAAAAAAAATCAATTTCCGCCATTCAACAAAAAGTTTTCTTGCCTTCGCTGGCATGGTCTGGACCTTCCTTGCCAGGACATTGCGTTCTTTGCAACTCTTTCACATAATGTCGCGAAAAAAAAACCACCTTCGAACCTTCCTTCGAACAAACGGACATAGGAATATTTCTATCTATAATCTTAGTTCATCTATTTTGAGATGTATATATATACTAGCTATGTTTCTACCCGGCTTTGCTCGTGTTTTTTTCTTTCTTTCATTTGTTTTGTTGTAAAATGAAATGATGATGTAATAGTTGAAATCTATGTCGTGATGATGCCTCATTGACCTAGATATAGTAAACTCTCTTTTTGTTCAGGCAACTTTACAAATCGTAATAATACCACTTTTATCTAAGGAACGTTCTAGTTTGCCTAGTTTGAACAAGATTGGTCCAACGGTTTGGATTTCTATAAAAGACATAAATACATACCAACTCGTTACATTCTAATATATATAACCATATATAAATATATATAACCACCACACAACTAAAATTAATTTAGCCAGGTTTTAAAGTTAAATAGCTTGTGTTCATGTCCTCTCTACGTGATATAAGATTTTTATCACCTGCGGTTCTGATATAGCGGGTCAAAAGCTCAATTTTAATAATGCTGACACGGTGTCCACGCTTCCTCGGTATATTACGGCATCATGTGGCCAACAAAAGTAATCAATGTTTGATCAATTAGTACACGTTCTTGTGCACCTGCATACACACAAACACATGACAAAGACACACACACACACACACACAGTGATGCTTGACATATTAGTACTGCATGCTTTCACTCATTTTACTTTTAGCACCTGTTCAAGTAATAGCAGTGAGGGGGGGGGGAACAAAGTAGTGGGTGAGTAAAGATGAGTGGCTGATGTGAAGAAGTAGCATAAAGCGTGGCGAGTGTGGATGAGAGTGTGTGTGAGAGTGTGGGTGAGAGTGTGGATGAGAGTGTGGGATTAGAGTGTGGATAAAAGTGTGGGTGAGAGTGTGGGTGAGAGTGTGGATGAGAATGTGGTTGAGAGTGTGGATGAGAGTGCGGATGAGAGTGTGGGTGAGAGTGTGGATGAGAGTGAGGATGAGAATGTGGGTGAGAGTGTGGATGAGTGTGTGTGTGAGTGTGGGTGAGAGTGTGGGTGAGAGTGTGGATGAGAGTGTGGATGAGAGTGTGGATAAGAGTGTGGATGAAAGTGTGGATGAGAGTGTGGGTGAGAGTGTGGATGAGAGTGTGGGTGAGAATGTAAAGTGATAGTGTGGGGGGAAAGTGTGGGGTTAAAGTGTGGGGTGAAAGTGTGGGCTGAAAGTGTGGGTGAGAATGTGGGCTGAGAGTGTGGGGTAAGAGTGTGGGGTGAGAGTGTGGGGATTAGAGTGTGGGTGAGAGTGTGGATGAGAGTGTGGATGAGTGTGTGTGTGAGAGTGTATATGAGAGTGTGGGTGAGAATGTTGATGAGAGTGTGGGGTGAGAGTGTGGATGAGAGTGGATGAAAGTGTTGGTGAGTGTGTGGATGAGAGTGTGGATGAGAGTGTGGGTGAGAGTGTGAGTGAGAGTGTGGGTGAGAGTGTGGATGATAGTGTGGATAAGAGTGTAGGTGAGAGTGTGGATGAGAGTGTGGGTGAGAGTATGAATGAGAGTGGGTGAGAGTGTGGATGAAAGTGTGGATGAGAGTGTGGGTGAGAGCGTGGATGAGAGTGTAAGTGAGAGTGTGGGTGAGAGTGTGCATGAGAGTGTGGGTGAGAGTGCGGGTGAGTGAGTGTGTATGAGAGTGTGTGTTAGAGTGTGGGTGAGAGTGTGGGGTGAAAGTTTGGATGAGAGTGTGGATGAGAGGGTGTGGGTGAGAGTGTGGATGAGTGTGTGTGTGAGTGTGGGTGAGAGTGTGGGTGAGAGTGTGGATGAGAGTGTGGATGAGAGTGTGGATAAGAGTGTGGATGAAAGTGTGGATGAGAGTGTGGGTGAGAGTGTGGATGAGAGTGTGGGTGAGAATGTAAAGTGAGAGTGTGGGGTGAAAGTGTGGGGTGAAAGTGTGGGATGAAAGTGTGGGTGAGAGTGTGGGGTGAGAGTGTGGGGTAAGAGTGTGGGGTGAGAGTGTGGGGATTAGAGTGTGGGTGAGAGTGTGGATGAGAGTGTGGATGAGTGCGTGTGTGAGATTGTAGATGAGAGTGTGAGTGAGAATATTGATGAGAGTGTGGGGTGAGAGTGTGGATGAGAGTGGATGAAAGTGTTGGTGAGTGTGTGGATGAGAGTGTGGGTGAGAGTGTGGGTGAGAGTGTGAGTGAGAGTGTGGGTGAGAGTGTGGATGATAGTGTGGATGAGAGTGTAGGTGAGAGTGTGGATGAGAGTGTGGGTGAGAGTATGAATGAGAGTGGGTGAGAGTGTGGATGAAAGTGTGGATGAGAGTGTGGGTGAGAGTGTAGATGAGAGTGGGTGAGAGTGTGGGTGAGAGTGTGCATGAGAGTGTGGGTGAGAGTGTGGGTGAGAGTGTGGGTGAGAGTGTGGATTGAGTGAGTGTGTATGAGAGTGTGTGTTAGAGTGTGGGTGAGAGTGTGGGGTGAAAGTTTGGATGAGAGTGTGGATGAGAGAGTGTGGGTGAGAGTGTGGGTAAGAGTGTGGACGAAAGTGTGAGTAAGTGTGTGGGTGAGAATATGGGTGAGAGTGTGGATGAGAGTGTGGATGAGAGTGTGGATGAGAGTGTGAGTGAGAGTGTGGATGAGAGTGTGGGTGAGAGTGTGGATGAGAGTGTGGATGAGAGTGTGGGTGAGAGTGTTGATGAGAGTGTGGGTGAGAGTATGGATATGAGAGTGTGGGTGAGAGTGTGGATGAGAGTGTGAATGAGAGTGTGGATGAGAGTGTGGTATGAGTATCGCTGTCGGTCGTTGATGCACCAAACTGCTGGTAGACAACTAAACCTCCGTGGGCGTATTCTATGTTAACGTGTAGAACTTGAAATCACTTTTCAGTACAATATAGAGAAAGTCAACTTGAGATGAAATGAAATAAATGTTTTAGACTGTTTTTAATATAACAAGGTTACAAAAGGTAATGTGCTTGTGTTTGTGGTCTATAGGAAAAATGAAACTTATAAGATTACTATTCTTTTTAAATTAGTTCTAACTTATAATGCATACTAATTAGCTTTTTCTCTTTCAAAGAATACTTGCATAACTGATTTTAAAAATTAGATTTTTCGCTTTCAGAAAAAAAAAGTAGCCGTTGCATCAGAACTTTGAATGGTCTAAAATATTGTGATGTCCAATTTTCCATATCTTTTCTAGTTTCTGAGATCTAAACTGGACGGACGGACAGATATTTCACACAAAACTAATAGCGTCTTTACCCCTTTCGGGGGCCGCTAAAAATGGTATTTTGAACTAAATCTAACTCATTACAAAAAAAAACACATCTTTACACTAGACTCGACTGGCGTACCCAAGACAGTGCCACTTAACTTGCATCATTAACACTGCATAGTCGCAAACCAATCGCTAACTTCTTCTCACCGTCACCATAGAAAAACACACACACAGACACAGACACAGTGTGGTGTGGGGTATGAAGAGGTTCATTAAATAATGATGACTGCTGTCTACTTGATGTAATGACGTGATTATCAATTGGTCATGTGTTGCATGTCACTAGTCGGTTTACACTATAGTGAACTTGTTGATAAGTACAAGAATTGAGAGAAAAGAAAAGAAATGAAACAAATAGAAACATAAAGAAGGAAAATAGACAGACAGAAAAACAAATTGCGATAGATAGATAGAAAGATAAATGGATGGATAGATAGACAGGTAAATGGATAGATAGATAGATAGATAGATAGGTAAATGGATAGATAGATAGATAGATAACTGAGAAAGAAAGAAAAAGAGAGAGAGCATAAGAAAGAGACAAAAACAAGAAATGAGAGTCAGTGAAAGAAAGTAGAAAGAAATATAAAAGGTGAAAGAGAGAGAGAAGTCAAGGAGCATTGTTTTAGATTTCTATTTATCTACATGGCCTGTTAAACAAGCAACTTATTATTTTCACATACAGACACATGCACGCACACACTTAGAGAAATATACAGACGCACACATTCACATCCTAGCTTACATGAACTGATTAATTTGTGCTAATTAGTGCAGTAATCCCCGTGCCAAAAGTGTTGACACTAGGTACACAGATCCATCTTCTTATCTTGCTGCAATTACCATCTTATCCCCCTTCCCCGCCCAGACGTATGTATTACTGTTGACTGATACAGGATCCTATACATTAGAAGTAAATGTATAGACCTAAAGAAGGATTGTTATGGTTTCATAGTGAGTCTTTCTTGCCATGTCCCGTTGATGTTTGGAAGACCCAAACTTCTGTGTTATTGACTTGAAGCGCATAGGCAAAGTAGCCATCCGTCCAGGACCTCCAAGACTCAAAGTCAAATATCAAACACCAAGGTTAGGCTGAGGCTCTATATCTACTAGTCTATCTCTAATTAGAGCTAATAGCAAAGTGAAAATTGCACGATTTTCTACATGCAGATAAAGAGAGGAGAAATTTCTGGCAACATTGGAAATAACAGCAACCAATGGAAATGAAGGAGGCGCGGTGGCTGAGCAATAAAGCACTTGGCTTCCGATCCGTGGACCAGGCTTCGAATCCTGGTAAATGCTGGGATTTTTAATTTCGGGATCTCGGGCGCCTCTGAGTCCACCCAGCTCTACTTGACATTAGCTGGGGAAACGTAAAGGCGGCTGGTCGTTGTGCTGGCCACATGACACCCTTTACTTTTAATTTTACTGGCAATGAAATCATGTTTCATGTTAATGACAACATCTGGTGTATGTAGGAATTTCTTGCCCTTAGACTCTTGGAAGCTCCCTCGTAGAAAAAAAAGGAAATAGGTAAACAGTGAAAAGGGTTAAGGTTAAAGTTATAGTTCCGGCATTCTGGCTCCGCACGACGGTCACAACACTGGTCCAACACATCATCAAACCGTCACGGGCACAATGTTAAAACTTAGCCCTGTACAACGCTGATTAAGGCTTGCTAACAGCTAGATTCCCAATAGAATATTTAGAGCATAAGTTCAAGCCCTGACTAGCTAAACATTAAAGTAAAAGAATGATAGCGATCACGCACAAGAAAAACACTTCAACTATTTGTTAAAAAAGACGTCGATACCTCTACACTATAAAACATCAAATAGAATAAAATAATTTAAAAAAAAATAAAAAAATATTTGATTCAATCGCGACTCGATTTTTTTTTATTCGGCCAGCGGGCAAAGAATACTTGTGCGATTATTTATTGGCATGTTCATTATATGGACATTGTATCTAACATAAAGCAATGATTGACCTTTAAATCTAGACTTAGAAGACAATGTGCAAAATTTTCATGAACATTTTCATGAATATTTATTTATTAATACTCTCGAATCAATAAAGCCTTATTTTCGGAAATTACCGATCTCGATATTCCTTTCAAGGACGCGATAGTCCTTTCAAAACCGACATTGGATCTAGACCTAGCTAAATTTACATTTATTTATTTTTTACATTGAAAATTATAAAGGTCAAACTAGAGTTTTCCCCATGTGGCCAACGAGCTAGTAATTCTTTTCTCAACAATATAAATCAACTTTTAAATTTCTAAGCAAATCGTGAAAGCCGTTTTTGAGATCAACTGTCCAAGTTTCTGGATCCATGTTCCACGAAGTTCTGACTTGAATAAAGGTATTGTTGAAATATTGTTAATAAAAACACTCTCTTTCCAATGCACAGAGTATTCCATAACTCCAAATTTTTACGAAAGCAGCACGAAGACCATGAAGAGGTCCAAATACACTACAATTATTTTATTGGCCTATATAGTGTATATATTTGTATGTCTATGTGTGTAAATTGAAACTAAAAAAATTAAAATAAGGACAGAAAGCTAAATGAAAGTATCCAAAATAAAAAGTTAAAATAAGCAAATTGTGAATGATTAAATGTTCTACACTATCACAAATGTTTTAATCCTATATATTCTAACATTTATTCCAGGATAATAAAGACAATATTAATATTATTGTTATTATTATTAGTGGTTCAATAAATATTTTTTTGACTCCGACCATGACACACAAGAATGAGACAACACAGCTGAAAAGTGAAACTAGTGAAACAGATTCTAGTGAAATGTCACCAGAAAAAGCTGACCATATGGAGAGACCCGAACAAGATACTCGCCCGAAAACACCCTTATAGAAAAACAACGGAAAGCTGCCTTATCTGGCAACCACTGAACAGTTCATCTCTGATGTAGTCATATTAACTGGGAAAATAGAATAATAAGTACTATAAAAAGTAGTGGCAATAATATATCTGTGTAAATATCTTTCAAGACGTCTAGGTCTTTAGTTAAAATTACAAAACATTTTTTAGGTTAGGTTATCGTTACCATAAAAATATTTTGCTGTCCAAAAAAAAATACAAATGGGAGTTTAGACTTGTAATCTTACGTAAACCTTGTGCTACTCCTTCACGTATAGATCTAGATCTACATCTCGGGGAAACCCGATAGTCTGAGACTCGGGGGTTGTACTGAACGCATTTGATTATCTGATTTCCCAATGACAACTCTCGGAAAGTTTACCTAATCCCAGAGTTCCTGTCCCTGCTTTGATTGCCCCCCTTCCCCACTTTCCCCGCGCAAGGCGGGCCGTAGAACTGTAAGATGGTATGTAATTACGTTACCAGGCATACTATAAGCGATGGTGGCATGCATAGACCACGACTGGTAATGGCTTAAACATATGGCACACATCGGGTATCCACACACGCGAGCCACTTTTATGTGAGGCATAACTCATCGCTTTAATGTTACTGCTAACATCAGACCTGACCTTGTTCATTGAGTGATGTCACTTTATTCATTTAGCAAACATAAATTTAAGAAAAAAAAACAACAACCTTATAGAAAGAGAAACCAGCTAGCTGGCTACCCACTAAGGAGAAGGGAAACTCTGAATTCAAACCTCTGCTGCCTTGCATCTATACTCAAACATGGGAAAGACTTCTGAAGTCAACCCTGAGAAGAAATCAGGAGCTGGTGTCCCTTTGGTAGTTTGCAGTGCTACACCCTGGCAGAGCCTGCGAGGCCGCTGATCCCAAACTACATCGACACTTCCCCTTCCTCTAAATACATCAACTGCTTGGAGAGGGGGTGAACTGCTAATAGCTAATGCCCAGGAATTCAGATGGTCCATTGTCCCTTCCCGGCGAAAAGAGGGCATAGAGGTGATAAGGCGGCTAAAACTTTGGCTCCCTTTCAGAAAGTCACTTGTTATAGTTTTGGTAAATATATTTTGAAGTTCACAGACATATTCCAAAATTCATTCTTAAAATAAATACGTGAAGGGTGAATAAAGTTGGCCGTTTTTCTGACCACGCCGGCCACATAATCTCTTTTTAAGGGATACTTTTTTCTATCTTCATTTTTTGTCTGTAGTTGTTGTTATGATGTTTTTTTGTTTTTTAATTGTTGCAATTCCATCAAGGAGCCGAAGTACGAGAAGCATTGTAAACCTGTAAGAGAACCAGAACCTTTCCACTACGTTCTGTAAAGTAAGGGCGCCATTTGAGTAGGGCGTCTCACTGTCAGTGCACCCCATCACTTCTCCAGCATCACTCATCTCTTTTAGATGATTAGCATTTTAATACAAAGTAGCTGTCTGTCTGTCTGTCTGTCTGTCTTTCTATCTATCTATCTATCTATCTATCTATCTATCTATCTATCTATCTATCTATCTATCTATCTATCTATCTATCTATCTATCTATCTATCTATCTATCTATCTATCTCTCTATCTATCTATCTATCTATCTATATATCTATCTATCTATCTATCTATCTATCTATCTATCTATCTATCTATCTATCTATCTATCTATCTATCTATCTATCTATCTATCTATCTATCTATCTATCTATCTATCTATCTATATATCTATATATCTATCTATCTATCTATCTATCTATATATCTATCTATCTATCTATCTATCTATCTATCTATATATCTATCTATCTATATATCTATCTATCTATATATCTATCTATCTATATATCTATCTATCTATCTATCTATCTATCTATCTATCTATCTATATATCTATATATCTATCTATATATCTATATATCTATCTATCTATCTATCTATCTATCTATCTATCTATCTATCTATCTATCTATATATCTATCTATCTATATATCTATCTATCTATCTATCTATCTATATATCTATCTATCTATCTATCTATCTATCTATCTATTTAACTATGTACTAATCTATCTAACTATCTATCTATATATCTATCTATCTATCTATCTATCTATATATCTATCTATCTATCTATCTATCTATCTATCTATCTATCTATCTATCTATCTATCTATCTATCTATCTATCTATCTATCTATCTATCTATCTACTTATATATCTATCTATTTAACTATGTACTAATCTATCTATCTATCTATCTATCTATCTATCTATCTATCTATCTATCTATCTATCTATCTATCTATCTATCTATCTATATATCTATCTATTTAACTATGTACTAATCTATCTATCTATCTATCTATCTATCTATCTATCTATTTAACTATGTACTAATCTATCTATCTATCTATCTATCTATATATCTATCTATTTAACTATGTACTAATCTATCTATCTATCTATCTATCTATATATCTATCTATTTAACTATGTACTAATCTATCTATCTATCTATCTATCTATCTATATATCTATCTATTTAACTATGTACTAATCTATCTATCTATCTATCTATATATCTATCTATTTAACTATGTACTAATCTATCTATCTATCTATCTATCTATATATCTATATATCTATCTATCTATCTATCTATCTATCTATCTATCTATCTATCTATCTATCTATCTATCTATCTATCTATCTATATATCTATCTATTTAACTATGTACTAATCTATCTATCTATCTATCTATCTATCTATCTATCTATCTATCTATCTATCTATCTATCTATCTATCTATCTATATATCTATCTATATATCTATCTATATATCTATCTATTTAACTATGTACTAATCTATCTATCTAACTATCTATCTATCTATCTATCTATATATCTATCTATCTATATATCTATCTATCTATCTATCTATATATCTATCTATCTATCTATCTATTTAACTATGTACTAATCTATCTATCTATCTATCTATATATCTATCTATCTATCTATCTATCTATATATCTATCTATCTATCTATCTATCTATATATCTATCTATCTATCTATCTATCTATCTATCTATCTATCTATCTATCTATCTATCTATCTATCTATCTATCTATTTAACTATGTACTAATCTATCTATCTATCTATCTATCTATCTATCTATCTATCTATCTATCTATCTATCTATCTATCTATCTATCTATCTATCTATCTATATATATATATATCTATTTAACTATGTACTAATCTATCTATCTATCTATCTATCTATATATCTATCTATTTAACTATGTACTAATCTATCTATCTATCTATCTATATATCTATCTATTTAACTATGTACTAGTCTATCTATCTATCTATCTATCTATATATCTATCTATTTAACTATGTACTAATCTATCTATCTATCTATCTATCTATCTATATATCTATCTATTTAACTATGTACTAATCTATCTATCTATCTATCTATCTATATATCTATCTATTTAACTATGTACTAATCTATCTATCTATCTATCTATATATCTATCTATCTATCTATCTATCTATCTATCTATCTATCTATCTATCTATCTATCTATCTATCTATCTATCTATCTATCTATCTATCTATCTATATATCTATCTATCTATCTATCTATATATCTATCTATATATCTATCTATTTAACTATGTACTAATCTATCTATCTATCTATCTATCTATATATCTATCTATTTAACTATGTACTAATCTATCTATCTATCTATCTATCTATCTATCTATCTATCTATTTAACTATGTACTAATCTATCTATCTATCTATCTATCTATCTATCTATATATCTATCTATTTAACTATGTACTAATCTATCTATCTATCTATCTATCTATATATCTATCTATTTAACTATGTACTAATCTATCTATCTATCTATCTATCTATCTATATATCTATCTATTTAACTATGTACTAATCTATCTATCTATCTATCTATATATCTATCTATTTAACTATGTACTAATCTATCTATCTATCTATCTATCTATCTATATATCTATCTATTTAACTATGTACTAATCTATCTATCTATCTATCTATCTATATATCTATCTATTTAACTATGTACTAATCTATCTATCTATCTATCTATATATCTATCTATTTAACTATGTACTAATCTATCTATCTATCTATCTATCTATATATCTATCTATTTAACTATGTACTAATCTATCTATCTATCTATCTATCTATCTATCTATATATCTATCTATTTAACTATGTACTAATCTATCTATCTATCTATCTATCTATCTATCTATATATCTATCTATTTAACTATGTACTAATCTATCTATCTATCTATCTATCTATCTATCTATCTATTTAACTATGTACTAATCTATCTATCTATCTATCTATCTATATATCTATCTATTTAACTATGTACTAATCTATCTATCTATCTACCTATCTATATATCTATCTATTTAACTATGTACTAATCTATCTATCTATCTATCTATCTATATATCTATCTATTTAACTATGTACTAATCTATCTATCAATCTATCTATATATCTATCTATTTAACTATGTACTAATCTATCTATCTATCTATCTATCTATCTATATATCTATCTATTTAACTATGTACTAATCTATCTATCTATCTATCTATCTATGCACTAATCTATCTATCTATCTATGTACTAATCTATCTATCTATCTATGTACTAATCTATCTATCTATCTATATATCTATCTATTTAACTATGTACTAATCTATCTATCTATCTATCTATCTATATATCTATCTATTTAACTATGTACTAATCTATCTATCTATCTATCTATCTATGTACTAATCTATCTATCTATCTATGTACTAATCTATCTATCTATGTACTAATCTATCTATCTATGTACTAATCTATCTATCTATCTATGTACTAATCTATCTATCTATGTACTAATCTATCTATCTATGTACTAATCTATCTATCTATCTATGTACTAATCTATCTATCTATGTACTAATCTATCTATCTATCTATGTACTAATCTATCTATCTATGTACTAATCTATCTATCTATGTACTAATCTATCTATCTATCTATGTACTAATCTATCTATCTATGTACTAATCTATCTATCTATCTATGTACTAATCTATCTATCTATGTACTAATCTATCTATCTATGTACTAATCTATCTATTTAACTATGTACTAATCTATCTATTTAACTATGTACTAATCTATCTATTCTCTTATTCTGTATCTCTGCTATTCTCTCTTCTTTTCTCTCATTCTCATCTTTGACTATTTCATTGCTAGGTTTTAGGAATGAATAATTTGGGCAATACACAGGACCTAAGGCGTCCTGCTTTTTCCGTCATTGTCTTTGAGTGATAAGCGACACATGTGTAAAAAGCCTATCTTGTATATAACTGTTAATAGACAACTTATCACCAAACAATATTAGTTGCTATTTACACGACTGAAATCAAATGTTTCCTCTTGCGTAGAAAAAGAAGAAAAAAAACGTATATCTATAGAATCTATCTCTTCCCAATAGCCTTAGAGACGTCTAATTTGGAGCATCTCCAGTCAGCTTGTTACCTGGGAAAGGAGAGCAGAGTTGTTGATGTTCTAGAAGTTAGGGTTAGGTTTTGAGCTACGAGTTCAATTGATGGGTATGCACTGACGTACGCCAAGTTTATTTGCGCAAGGTGTGGGGTGGGTAGGAGGCCGAGGGGTAAGATAGCAATGATATGGTATTAAGTTCAGTTCAAGCTCAGAGCAATAGCAATAGGTGATACAGGTATTAAGTTCAGTTCAAGCTCAGAGCACTAGCAATAGGTGATACAGGTATTAAGTTCAGTTCAAGCTCAGAGGACTAGCAATAGGTGATACAGGTATTGGATAGCACGTTTTGGATAACAAGATCAAGTTCATAAATAGAACAAGAATTGTACTATGTAGATACGTGACTACTACTACTATTACTACTAGTCGAGAAATATGAGGACTTGATAGGCTGGGACAAGTCGGAATTAATCGGTTAATTACTTCAGAAATGTAAGAGGAATACCCAGCTCCGCCTTTGATGGAAAGTGTCAATCAGATAAGGTTAAACATTTTACAAGTTGTCTGGAAGTGGGACATGTCAATAATAGCGGATAAGTTGTTATTTTTTGTACACTATTGTTCCAGAACATTCGAAATACTTGTAGCAGAGCTAAAATAACTTAAAAAAAGAAAATTAAAAAAAATACTTTAAAGATAAACAAAGCTTATACGAAGTGTGTTTGTATATCAATTAGTTTGGATCAGTCATGTTATTAAATTTGTACTATATCTAAACCAATAACAATAAATCTGTGCTATTAGAAAATATTTTTATCAATAGTTTTTCTTTAGTGCAATTTCATGACGAAGACGAAGTCTGTTCAAGATAAAGATTGTCTAGTCCTCTAACCAAATATATGTTTTGTATATATATATCATGGGCGTAGCCAGGTGGGGGGTTCTTGGGGTTCAACCCCCCCCCCCGAAGTAAAATCGGAATTTAGTGAATGATTTTTTGCTTTGATTTTGTTTATTTTAGGTGAGATTTTAATATTAAACCATCACTTGCCCCAGCGCAGCGAAGGGGGATTGAGTTTAAAACCCCTACCAGGGGGTTTTGCAGTTAAATTCCCCTCTTCTATAAAACAAAACAAAAAAAAAATGCAAACGACAATCCCCTAATTCCAAGAACATAGCTAAGGAAGTTTTTGATTTTAAAACCCCCTCCGAAATTTACTATGAATTCCCCTCTTCAATATAAAAAAGCAAATTACACACAGAAAATGCTATGAGCGTAGCCCAAGGGGTTTTGAGTTTAAACCCCCTTCAGCGGGGTTTAAATCTAAAAATACCACTTCAAAATTAAAAAAAGCAAATTACACACTCAAAATTCTATGAGTGTAGCCAAAGGGAGTTTTAAGTATAAACCCCCTTTCAGCGGGTTTCGTAGCAAAAAAGTACCTCTTCTATTAAAAAAAAAAAAAAAAAAAAAAAGCAAATTACACACTCAAAATCCTGTAAACGTAGCCAAAGAGGGTTTTGAGTTGAGTTGATGCTAAAAAAATAACTCTTCAATATAAAAAAGGTGTAAATTACACACTAAATTGGGGAGTTTTGAGTTTAAACCCCCTCTTCCAGATGGCTTTTTTTTTAGTCTAAAACCTCTCCAGATGTTTTTGAGTTTAAAATCCCCCTACAGAGAGTTTTGAGGTTGAAAACCTAAAGCAAACTAAACTCACCTAATTCTATGAGCGTAGCTCAATGAGGTTTTGAATTTGTTAAAAAAAAACTCCAGAGATTTTTTAGTTTAAAACCCCAAAACAGATGATTTTGCAGATAAAACTTCCCTTTTCGATATAAAGTCTAAAGCAAGCTACAGTCACCTGATTCCAAGAGCGTAGTCAAGAGAGGTTACAAAATTTCTGCCAGTGGCTAGACTCTATTAGTAAAGTGCAGTGGATAGTCATCTGCCGAAATTGAAAAAGACTAAATGTGGCTCAATAAAGATGGCTAAGACGGATTTTAGGAGTCACTTATAGGGATCGTGTCTCAATCAAGGAAATGCTATGCCGAACTGGGAGTCGACCCCTTGGTAAGGTTATGAGAGAGCGTCACATGAGGTTTGCGGGACATGTATTTCGACAAAAAGAATTACGCATAATAAGAGTTGCAATGACATGGAGGCCATTACGAGGAAATCGCAAACAGAAACATCCTAGTACAACTTCACGCCACACTTTCATAGAGGTCCTCAGAGCAGGTGGGAAGAGGCCTTCAGACATTGCCAGCGACAGATTTTTTGAAAACAGTTTGCCACCCAATGAGCCGAATGGCGTGGGAGGATCTAAGTCGGTAAGACCCCTCAAGAAAACATTAAGAAACTGGAACAGACACAAAATAGAGCAGCGAGATTCATAACAAACGAATATTCACATTTGACTCGAGTAACACCTTTAGTTAAATCACTAAATTTAGAAAGCCTTCAGGAAAGAAGTCTCAAAAGTAAAGTAGCAATTATACATAAAACACTGAACCATAATCTTCAAATACAAAAACAAAATTTAATTAAATACTCAGAAAGACAAAAACATAGAGGCACATTCCTCATCCCATATGCTAGGACAAATTTGTACAAATGCTCCTTCTTTCCAGGTGCTATTAGAGCATGGAATGGGTTGCATGAGCTAGCCAGGAAAACCAGTGACTTGGCAGAATTTAAGTCATTGGTTAATATGCATGACTGAAGGCATGACGCGTAGGACGTAATCATCTTCTTTTTTTGAAGTTACCTCTGTATTATATAAGATAAGATAAGAATAGTACAGGTTAATTAAATAAACTTTTAATAGCAGAATAATGCACTGTAGATACCTCAGACTATGCATTTTTTAGGCTTTCAATATCGAAAATAGTGCTTGGCGGCGGGGCATAGCCCCACGGTAAGGGCAGGGAGTCTACAAATTTTCAACTAACTCCAGGAAGAACTTATTCCAGAGTATACTAAACGTCTTCCGAAAGAATGAAGAGTCAGAATGTAATAAAGATTAATTATACATATACACACACACATACATACATATATATATAGCGCGGGGGGGGGGGGAGAAAAAATCCCTCCCAAAACTTTGAATGATCTGGTAACTCTATTCAACATGAACATACTATATTCTTGTCTCTCTATTTTCCGGAGTTCAATTCTGCCAGACATTGCGTTCCCTTAACTCCGATGTTTACCCTACACAGGCTGAGATATTTAATGCGTGGGAGGGAGTAAGGAGGGGGGAGAGGACAACTACCTGGTGTCCAAGAGGCAACAAATGTCTCCTTACAATGGGGCTTTAAAAAATTAGCAGTATCTTTAGTATTTGGTCAGAGTGACATTCAGCTACTCAAACTACAGTCAGCAATACTAAATGATAAATAAAGAGACAGAAACAAGAAGATAAAATCGCTTTAACACATTAAAACCGTATGATTATTAGTATTAATCGTTGAATATTTTATTCATTTTGTATCTGATTTATTTGTTACCTTTAACCTTATTTTTCTTATGCTTTGACTGTAGATGTTTTAATACTTAAAATATTAAACATTTAAAGTTTTTTTGTTACACTATCTGTATTCACCTCGTACCATTATGGAGCCTGGCTAAATCGAACATAGACAAGAATCACGAAAAAGGCTCTAATGATTTTCCTAGAATTTTGACAGTTAGTGTATCATTGGAGAAAAGAGCTACAAGCTTGTTGGCCACACTGGAAAAACTCTAGTTGGGCGGTAAAAAATATTCTTTTTTTTTAAAAAATCTAACATTAATTAGTTAATAAGAGCAAAATAATTGCTCTCTAACTAGTATAAAGAAGGTATAGTTTTTTTCAAAGTATGTTTTAATAATTTTCTGGTTGACATTTTAAAACAATACATACTTAGTAATTTTCTTTCCTTTAATTTCCTTGCGTCTATTGGCTTGATTGTATGACTTGTAATTATATATATCTTTCTCTGCTGATAACTTCTACTGATAATTCGTATATCATTGATCAATAGTATATTTGTACCATGGGCGTAGCCAGGATTTTTTTTCGGGGGGGGGGGGGGGGGGTTTGGGGGGGGGGGTGGATTTTTTTCTCCCCCCCCCCCCCGCGAAATTTTTTAATATGTATTTATGTGTGCGTGTGTGTGTGTGTGTACATAATCTTTATTGCATTCTGACCCTTCATTCTTTCGAAGACGTTTATTGTGCCCAAGAATAGGTTCATCCTGGAGTTAGTGGAAAAATTGTAGATTCCCTGCCATTACTAGCAAGGGGGTCTGGTGGAGTGCTAGGAGCTCCCCCGCCGCCAAGCACTATTTCTGGCACTGAAAGCCAACAAAATGCATATTCTGAGGTATCTACAGTGCATTTTCCTGCTATTAAAATGTTTTATTTCAAAAACCTAATGCGCTATTCTTACTGACTTAGACCCTCCCGCGCCGTTTGGCGCATTTGCCGTCAAGCTGTTTCCATAAAATTGTAGATTCCCTGTCATTACTAGCTATGGGGTCTAGGGGAGCGCTAGGAGCTCCCCCAGCGCGTGGCTATGCCCCGCCGCCAAGCACTTTTTCTGGTATTGAAAGCCAACAAAATGCATATTCTGAGGTATCTACAGTGCATTTTCCTGCTATTAAAAAGTTTTATTTCAAAAACCTTATATGCTATTCTTACTGACTTAGACCATCCCGCGCCGTTCGGAGCATTTGACGTCAAGCTGTTTCCATAAAAATCTGTCACTGTAATGTCTGAAGTCTCTTTCCACCTGCCATGAGGACCTCAATGAATGAGTGGCGTCAATCTGTACTAGGATATCATTGCAATTCTTATTATGCGTAATTCATTTTGTCGGAGAACATGTCCCGCAAACCTCATGCGTCGCTCTCTCACAATCTTACTAAAGGGTCGACTCCCAGTTCGGCATAGGATTTCCTTGATTTAAACCCGATCTCTATTACTGACTCCTAAAATCTGTCTTTGTTGAGCCACATTTAGTGTTTTTCAATTCGGCAGATGACTGTTCACTGCAGTTTATTAAGGGAGCCCTGGCACTAGTAAAAATGTGTAACCTCTCTTGAATACGCTCTTGGAAATAAGTGACTGTAGTTTGCTTTAGATTTTATATCGAAAAGAGAAGTTTTATCGTCAAAATCATCTGTAGGGGGTTTTCCACCTAAAAATGCTCTGTAGGGGGATCTTAAACTCAAAACCATCTGGAGGGGTTTTAAACTTTAAAAAAACGCCATCTGTAGAAGAGGGGTTTAAACTCAAAACACCCGAGAGGATTGGCTACGCTCAAATAATTTTAGTGTGCAATTTGCTTTTTTTTTAATATTGAAGAGGTATTTTTTAGCCTCAAATCCCCCTGGCGGGCATTTAAACTCAAAACCCCTTTGGCTACGCTCATAGATTTTAGAGTGAGTAAATTGCTTTTATTTATATTGAGGAGGTACTTTTTAGCTTCAAACTCCACTGGAGGGAAGTTTAAACTCAAAACCCCTTTGACTACACACCTAACATTTTGAGTGTATAATTTGCTTTGTTTTTATTATTAAAGAGGTATTTTTTACCTTCAAACCCCGCTGAAGTGGAGTTTAATCTCAAAACTAAGTCAAAACACATTTAGCTACGCTCATAACATTTTGCGTGCTTAATTAGCTTTTTTTTTATATTGAAGAGGGGGTTTATCGTAAATTTTGGAGGGGGTTTAAAATCAAAATCTCCCTTAACTGTGCTCTTGGAATTAGGGGATTTTCGTTTGCATTTTTTTTGTTTTGTTTTATAGAAGAGGGAGAGTTAACTGCAAAAACCCCAAGTAGAGGGTTTAAAACTTAAAACCCCTGGTAGGGGTTTTAAACTCGAACCCCCTTGGTAGGGGGTTTTAAACTCAAAACCCCTTGGTATGGGGTTTTAAACTGAAAACCCCATTGGTTGTGCTGGGGCAAGTGATGGTTTAGTATTAAAATCTCACTTAAAATAAACAAAATCAAAGCAAAAAATCATTCACTAAATTCCGATTTCCCCCCCCCCCCCAAAGGGGGGGGGGGGGATTTCATTTTGGGGTAAGGGGGGTTGAACCCCCCTCCCCCCCCCCATGGCTACGCCCATGATTTGTACACATTTCATAAAATGCAGTGCTAACACACGAGTTTTGACCGTCACTCACTTGGAAGCAGAGCAAGTAATGGGTCAATGGGTCATGGGTTAATGGGTCAAAGGGGTCGCAAAATTGGATGGGTCATGGGTCAATGCTCCCTGACCCACGACCCATCCTTAGTTTCCGCCTGACTCTGAAAAAAACCCGTTTTGCGCGATTTTTTTTATTTGCGACAAAAACAATACGTGCCCTTCCATACATTTGTATAGAAAATTAAAGTTAAATTTGTTCATAATCTGCTAATATCTCCATTTCTTGACTTCATTTTAAAATTTCGCTCTGTTACTATGTAGTGTATATAAATTTGAACACATGTATGCAATAACAAAACAATTGGACAACTAGATTTCTAGAAAAATAAAAAACAAGATTGTGTGTGTCATGAAACATTTATTTTGAGAAAAATTGGATTTAAAGTTTACAGGGATGTTGATACACACGCTGTGCATTGTGGTCTAAAGTTACCCTCCGGTTTCCAAGATGGCCGCCTTGAGACCAATCAAAATAAACGTCTATGTAGTTGACTACCTTTTAGCCAATCAAATGTTACCAAAAACCTTGAGATCTACGTCATTTCTCGTGTTCTAGTTTCTATAATTAGTTTTAGCTTGGAAAACAATCAAGAAAATGACGTAGTACACAGCGTCCTCTTTAAATCGACACCAAATATGATACGGTCGTAGTTAAGGCTTGTGCATTACCGAGTGTTGAAATTAGTTTAATTTTTCATTTTTTTCAACAAATTTAGATGCCCCCATAATATTAAAACATGTTTTTAAGTATTAAAATGCAATATTTTAATAATTTGAAGTATAGCAAGTGATTCTAGACATATTTTGCTATCAAAATATGCAGTTTTTAAAAAATCGATATTTTTGTCCCATATCGACCATTTCATGACCCGTGTATTTAGATTTCTCTTTCCTGTTCCTGTTGACATTTTGTTTTTCAGTGAATGTGCTTAATTCAATCTTAATTAATCTAAACTAAAGTTAATTCTAAAATGTCGGCGAGTACATCATCATTTAACGACGTCGATAATGTCTCTTACTCAGCAGATTGGCTGAAGGAAGCAATCATGAAAGGTCAGATTGTTATGAAACCAAATAATGATGGTAAATCAGAATCATGGAAAAAATTTCGTATACTTGAGACGTGTGACGGCTCCCCAATCTTTGGCTGGACCGCGTGTGCGGATTGTTTTTGCTGCATAATGTATAAGGCAAAAAGTAAAGTTGGTTCAGTGAAACTTTATGGAACTAAAAACATGGCAGATCATGCTAAGAATTGTTTCTGCAGTCCGAATAGACAATTGACAATGGCTAGTTTTGTGAAACAGGCGCCAGGAAAAAATTTTAGCGCAGCAGAACGAAACACAGTAAAAGAAGCAGAAGTTCGCTTTGTTGCAGAGACTGGCAGTTCATTTGCTATTGTCGATAATTCTTGTTTTCGTTTTTTGGCCCAGACGTTGATTAATATCGGTAGCAAGCATGGAAATTTAGATGTCAATGACGTTTTATAGGGGCAAAAAACTGTAAGAAATGTGGCTTTTGACAAAATGAAATACTGTCAAGAAAATATCAGAAAACAGATTTCTTCTGCAGCTGTACACAATGCTGTAGCTTTCTGCACTGACATGACTACCGACGATGTCAATAAAAACTCATTTAGTGATTTCACAGTATTTTGGGTTTCAGACTGGGAACTCAAGCATGCCATGTACAAGTGTCAGCATTTTCCTGAGCGGCACACGGCTGACAATATCCATTCATTGACGAAAACCTGAAGCTGGGTCTGAGTTTGACCGACACTCCATGCACAACTGATAGAGGATCAAACCTTGTTGCTGCCACAGTATCAAAAACTCATCTGGATTGCACTTGTCACCGTCTTAATACTGCCATTGACACAGCATGGAAACGAGTTTTATCATCTGAAGCCGACTTCCGCCAACTTGATACTTTTTGCCATGAACTTGTGAAATATGTTCGACAGGCAAGTGGAATACAGTCGCTTCTTCCATCAACATTAAAACATGGGGGTGAAACTAGGCCTTGGCGAAGCCTAAGTGGGATGTTTACCTCCATATCTAAAAGTCATTCTGCACTTCATAATATTCTCAAGGAAAGAAAAAAGGAACACCTGATAGCCCGAATTGATATCGATCTTCTAAGACAGGTTGAAGAATTCTTGGGCGTGTTTCCAACTTTTTTCAACCTGTTAGAATACGCAAATCTTCCCACTCTCAACAACGTGTTGCCAATTTATTATACAATGCATGGAGCTTGGCAGCCACAATCCTCAGATACAGAAAATATTGCACTTCTTAAGAGAGAATTTCTTTCTGCACTGAACAGTAAGTACTCTACATGTTGTTGCTACGTACTTAGACATAACTTTACGGGATCTTCATTTTGTTAAAAATCTTAATGATCGAGAATCGTTTCAGAAACAAATCAAGGAAGGTGTAATTTCCTTAGCCGGGAATTACAAGGAAACAGAAAGAAAAGCAGAACAGGACAACAAATCAACAACAAATTCTACTGATGAACCTTCAACTCTAGCAAAAAGGACAAAAATCAATCCTTTTGAATGGTTTCATAGTGGGTAAGTACTTACTTAACCCTAACCTTTATATATGTTGCAGCTTTATGATTTTTTGCACTATGTCCAGTCCATGTATATATGTTATGTAATAGTGCCTACACTTTCGCATCATACAAATAGTAAAATTGAAACAAATATGTAATTATATGTTTGCGTCATTATTCAATATTTAGGATTTCTGTTTATTACTCTGATTTTGTCTTTCCATTAGAGTTTCTAGTGAAAGAACTAAAGTCATTGCCTCCAGTCTGACATCGGTGGAAAGGGTTGAGCAAGAGATGGCGAAATACAACCAAGAACCAGTCCCAGAAGAAAAAATGCCTGGTGAATTTAATTCATTGAAGTGGTGGGCAGAAAGGGTCCAACTATTTCCACTTTTGTCAGACATCGCACGTAGGATACCAGCTTCGTCAGCGGAATGTGAAAGACATTTTAGTTAATTTAATGCACGGCACATAATTACAGCACAACGTAACTGCATGCATCCTGAAACAGTTGAAGCTTTGTCTGTCATTTTGCATGGTTACAGAGGAAAACTGTTGCAATAAGATTGAATTTTGTTCAATAAAAAACTGACATCTTTTTACATTTTACTTTTGTGCTTTAAATTTCGTAGTTTGTTGAAGCATATTTTTACTTTAAAACAATTTTAATATGTCCCATGTTTTATTTAATTTGATATATTTTATTTCGCCAAAATTTGTTTCAATGGGTCATGGGTCATGATGGGTCTGGGTCGAGAACTTGATGGGTCATATGGGTCATGGGTCAGGCTCAGTGACCCATTACTTGCTCTGCTTGGAAGTCTTTTGTCTATTGAAAACAAGAAAGATCTTCCGTTTGCCTTCAGTCCACCATTCAGAGACCAGCACCTCCCAGTTCACAGTGTGAGAAAGTCGACTTAGCGTGTCAATAAACACAGGACGTCTGCGTGCACTGCATTGCTAACATGTGGGATTATGTCCCAACGAAACATATCTCCGAATGAATCTATAACAAATGCTGCTGTAGCTGCTTCCTTTCACGTTTATTATAGTTCATGCTTTATAATGTCTGAGCCAAAGGCGGCCTTATCGGTGCCCGGAGCCATGTCATATTAGGGCCACGAATATTTGTACGATGGGTTTACGGTGACAAAAGATTCTAATATCGCAAAGCCCACCTAAAGAAAGCGCGGGGCCTGGGGCAGTTGCCTCACTAGTCACCCCTTGGGGCAGCCTCTCTATTAGCCATGTTTGAGAACTAGATGGTGGAGCTAATAAAATTCTTAGAGGGACGTTTGGGTCGTTTAGACCTTGACCTTTATGTCAATCAACAAATATTCAAACGTGAGAAGCTTAAGATAATAATGAACGACGTAGAGAAATAGAAAAAGCAAAAAAATATCATTGCTAGCATCTTTGGCAACGGGAGGATGTGACGTAACAGATATACCCTCCCGTAAGCTGAGGCGTTTGTTTTGAGCGGTAAACTATTAGTTACTACCAGAGATAGGGTTAGAATATGTAATGATTACTTTGTAGAGGGGCGGTATTATGTGTGTGTGTATTTAAAGTGTGGGTGATGCATATGTTTCGATGTAGCACGCGTGTGATCTGGCAGCTTATATTTAACGACTAAATCTAGTAGATGTTTGATCTAAGTCTAGTAGATGCTTGATCTAAATCCGGTAGATGTTTCATCTAAATCTAGTAGATGTTTGATCTAAATCTAGTAGATGTTTGATCTAAATCTAGTAGATGGAGCTGACAACTTCCAGAAGCCTGTTACCTGTCAGTTTTTACTGAGGTCTGCAACATTTCCGCGTAAGTCAATAAATGGCTGAACGCAGGTCATGAGACTAAAGGAAGGTCAAGTCACAAACAGCTGGAATGTTTTCTTTCGATCAGATCTGGTTCGTGTCTTCTCTTTTTGTTTTAGCTCTTGTTGTCTCCCTTAGTTCTGCACTATTGTGCTTCTAAATTTGGACATTACCATTCTTTAGATAAAATGTATATTTGAAATAACTTTAACCACCGGCTACGCCCGTTGATTTGTTCCCCAATGAATCACACTAAACTATTGTTTGAATAGATAATAACCAATCATGGTATGATTTGAACATGAACCCGTGAATCCGTGTTTATACTTGCTACTATATTGAAATTGTTGAAATGCTAATGCTTATTTTTTTTTATTCTTGCCAGAAAGACTTTCTCTATTTTTATTTCAATTCCTCCTATAAGAATGCAAATTCTTATGGGTTGAAAAGGGCTGTAGGGCTGTAGGAAACTGGAACCAGTATTTCAAAATTCGACAGTTTATGTCTATCTTAATGAAAGAAAAAACAAAAACAAACAACAAACTTCTTAATTAGGCAGACATTACAAAATTTTGGTTTGACCGTTACATTTTTGGTTTAAATATAATTATATTAAGATTAAATTGGGCTTACGCTTTTTAATATGAACACAGCTTCAGAGGGAATTATCGCACGCTATTCAAAGGTTATTGGAGTTCTAATTATTACCATATCACTTACTAATCGACACATGTTTTTATGAGAGCGTTGTGTGAATACAAAGATTTGGGTTGTAAATACTGTTGGATAATAAAAAAAAAAAAAGAAAAGTGACCATTACGTCTTAGTGTGGCCAGGGAGAGAAGAAAGAAATGAAATATAATGTCAGAAACAGAAGCTGTATAAGATAAGAGAAAAGAGAGAATGAGAAAATAGGAGGAAGAAGAAAAAAAAAAGAAAGACAAAAAAATAGACATGAAGATATTATGGGGGGGGGGGAAATGAATGGACAGAGAGAGAAGGAGGGAGAGAGAGAGAGAGAGAGAGAGAGAGAGAGAGAGAGAGAGAGAATATATCTTAAGGTTGTGATGGCTAGCCCCAACCAGTTCCTACTAATATTAGCAATAATCTGTATGAGTAATTTAAAAGTTTTATATTTAGTTTTCTTGCTCAGACTACAAGATAGGCGATAGAATGAATTAAGTATCTCTCATTACAAGATAGGCAATAGAATGAATTAAGTATCTCTCATTACAAGATAGGCAATAGAATGAATTAAGTATCTCTCATTACAAGATAGGCGATAGAATGAATTAAGTATCATTACAAGATAGGCTATAGAATGAATTAAGTATCTCTCATTATCAAGAGAAATGATGCTGCCTAAAAATAAGTTATAGTTCTCTTTAAATCTGATCAACTTTTATTTCTCCAGCTGTTTGTGACTTGACCTTCCTTTAGTCTCATGACCAATTTTAAATTTTACTGATATACCGTACCAGTTGGAATTTAGACATATATTTACTAAGTACATGATGTCGAATCTCATGTCATGACGTCTAATGTCAAAATTCAGGGGTCCCTATAAAGGTCAATCCCCCGGGGCCCTCAAATCCATAGCTACGCCTCTGCTGCTCGGGTTGGGTTTCGAATTCAAGCCCCCTTAACAGGTTCCTGCCTCTCAGCTACACATCTCCTATAAGAGCTTATGTTTCGTTTGCTATCAATATAAACCATTGGTATGTGCAGTAATGCACAAGACAAACTTCCTCAAGGATAATAAAGATATATTATTATTATTATTATCAGTATTATTATTATTATGATCATATTAACGATATTACATATTAAATATCTCTCGTCCCAATAGCCCATCCACCAATCACATGATATAACAACAAGATCACGTGATGTAAACAACTAGTAAACCACCACCCCTCCTATCCTCCATTTTTTTTACCTTCACAACCTGTCTCTACACATTACCTAGGCAACCAGAGATTAATAATTCCATTCAAAATATCGATCTCGATTAGTGACGTGTATGGAACCAAACCACGAAAGAGACAATTTTCAACGAGGTGTAGTTGGATGCATGATTATAACAGTGTCATTCTTAAATCAAAAGACAAGTGTTTTTATCATGAGACTAGGACTAGATCTAGATCTAGTCCAATATTTAGTTTAATAAGCCAACCTATAGTAGACAAAATACTGTATTTGAGGAGCCATTATGTAAACTTATCTTGGACTCAACCAAACGTTAACTAGGATGCGGTGGTGTCAGCACAAATAACCAAGGAACTTTACTTCTCCACAACACATGTCAGTTATAGCAGAGCGCACCCAGGGCACTCTCTGCTGACAAATGAGGATTTGAACTCACAAAGCTCATAGTGAGGTTTATAACTCGACCAGCAACGTGTAGATTACATTTTCAACAAAACTCATCACTATAGATCTAGATACAACCTCCACTAGGCCTATACATTTAAATTGACGTTAAGTCTAATAGGGTGAGCAGAAACCAGAAGCCGATGGGATCAAAAAACCAACAAGTAAAACATCCTTACAACTTTTTATGTGGGAAGAAAAAGAAAATGATCATGAAAAATGTTTAAAAAGCAACTAATGATTTATTTTGTTGTTGGTGTGTAAGCTAAAGATGCTACGGTCCAGTGATTTAAGAGTTTCTAGCTTAGCGTTAAATGTCATCTGTCGTCACAGTCAACTTAATTCTCCAAGTTACGACCTGGCAACTGTTATCTCGTGACTCTATCCATCACTTACCCTGCTAGAAGTGTAATCCATTGCTTCCCCCGCTGCGATATGTACGTCTCAATTAATGTTCCTGTGCCCACTGTCTTGTTTACCTCACTCACTACAGAAAGGGAGTGTGGGGGGGGGGGGGGGGTCCGTGAGTTCTACCCCCTATCTCTCCCTCTCGCTCTCTCACGGCACTGCGGAAGGGGTGTACGCACGCGCGCAGCGCTGGGTGCCGGTAGAGCGATTGTAGAGCCCGTGCAATCGAGAATACAGAGCAATACTTCAGCATTGACAAATAGACATTAAACTAAACTATTATAACTGTAGAATAAAATAATAAAATATAATTACATCACTCCTCCCCGTTTCCTTTTTGTTATCTATTTATATTTGTATCAATGCATGTGTGGTAGTTAACCTGTGTGTGTGTGTGCGTGTCTGTTCTCCTTTATGAGTTGCAGATTTTGTAGCTGCAATATCATATATCTGAGCTCAACATATGAAGAAGTCAATCGCATCCCTTTGGGGGCATCTTTAAATATTAGAACTGATCCTATTAGCATATGTCCACATTGAATAGAAAATTCCTAAAAACATTCCTTTCTTTTCAAAGTTACGCTTTATAATTTGAATAATATAACTTATAATCTATGTTAGGTGTGCTAGCGTACAAGATACCAGATTATCTTGAAACATTTTAGTCTCTGATGAGTAAATCCTTTACGTGCTTTGCTAGCACATTGACAAATTTACTCTGAGTTTTTGTACAAGGTTCGTAAGTACATTGTGTTTTGCGCATCGCTGCCTTGCCATCTTTAAAGTTATAATTTCAGTACCCTGTCATATTTATATTAGATTTCCACAATCTAAATGAAATTTATTTATTTAATGAAAACTCATCTACAATTTTCCACGAAATGCCAAAATCTGCTTTGCTAGAGACGTTGTGATAACACGCAGTTTGTACAAGATGTTCTTTCCCTCTTTCGTCTTATAGGTAATTATAGCAATGACCTCCCTTGCCAATTGTTGGTTTTGTTTGTTTGTTGTTTTTTAGCTAAATCTGGCTGCCAAAGTTTTGCAGTTTTTAAAGCCTGATCAATGTTTTTCAGTCTTTTCGTGATTTTCTAATGTTTGGACATGTCCACAAATTATCAAATCAACAAAAGCAATAACTTCTCTGGCTGTTTAGTGAGTAGGTCATCCAAGAACTGGAATTTTTCTCATCAGGAAACATTCATAGACATCATTCATTTGCTTTTGAATCTTGCTACAGTCACTTTTTTAAGACTGTTTTTTAAATAAGTGCTTTTTTCCCATATGGGTGTCCTGTAAGACTTTTGAGCATTTTTACCAAAGGCGAAAATAATCTTCATAAAATAATATTTCTATAGTAATTTGTTCATAAAGTACAAATGTTCTACTTTTTAAAATGTTTTTGTATGTTGATAACAGTCTTTTGTTAGTCACTTAAGTTCTTTATTTTGATAGAAGTTTGAGCTTTCCTTTTTCTTTACGACACTAGTTGGCAGTGTGCGCTCGTGTTCCCTGATTCCATTGATTTCACTCACACTGTTCTGGCTCTTTTCACTTGTCTAAAGATGAGATATAGTCCCTCTAGCACAGCGGTTCTCAACCTTTTTAGGTTAGCGACCCCTTTTACGATTCTCTACTATACGGCGACCCCCCCCTCCCCTTCCCAACCGTAAAAGTCCTATGCCTGTGCTTTTCATAATGTTCTAAAACAGTTCTTTAAAGTAAACGTTTGCTATGCATTGTCAAAGATTTAGGTTTAATCACAAAACAATTGTTATTGTAGTCTTGAAATATATATTTCTCATTATGATTAAATTACAAATAAATAAAATTGCATTTTGTGACATGCATTTATTTAGTATTCTTTTTCTTATTCACTATTTTTATGTTGCATACTTATGTGACTTTAAAAAAAAAAAACGCACGACACATGTGTCTTAGCATAAATGCATAGCTTACATCGCTACAATGTGGTTGCGATAGTCTAAGCTTAATTATGTTTCACCAGATCAAGATTTCTCGGAGTAGTCCTTACAAGATCTGTATTTAGACTTGATAACTAACAGGCTGGAAAACTCATGTTTGTCAAAAATATGTTATGTGAATGCACAGTACATCAAGTAGATCTGGGAAGTAGGCTCAAAAGTCGTCCACATAAATGCACAGTACATCAAGTAGATCTGGGAAGTAAGCTCAAATGTCGTCCACATGAATGCACACATTTTCTTTCATAGAAATCGTGATTTCCTTCGTTTGTCAGGAACAATGTCGTTGTCCTCATCTAGAGCAAGAAGATTGGCAAGTTATAAATATTTTTTAACGTCCAATTTTGTTTGCCGATTGGAAGCTTCATTTAAATGGATCGTATTTTTCTAAAGACAAAATCGAGGCATGTTTCATTTGATCCGTGCATTGACGTTTTTTTTTCTTCTTGTAAATCTTGTGACACCGTCTTCGCGACTAATATTCGTCGATGAATCATGCAGTGAGTTCCGATGAGCTTTAGTGACTCATTATGTACCAAGCGTTGAAATCCAGATCAACATACTAGCAAACTTAGGCCACTATCTGTCACTAGCGGATCCAGAACTTTGGAGTGGGGGGGGGGCGATTTTTTTCCAAACCCAACCCTAACGCCCAGTAAACCCTAACCCTATGCATAAACGTGCGTACAGCACACACATATATATATATATATATATATATATATGAGAAAAAAGCTCAGCATTTCTCAACCTCCGGCGAAAAACAAAACAACTGGGGCAGCGCTAGAAGGTTCCATAGTGGGTTTCGGGGCAAAGCCCCGACGCCAAAAGCGTTTTCTTGCTTTTTTCACTGCAGAAACGCATTCTCCTGACATATATAGCTCATTATTCATAAAAAGAATTCGTTTTCTTGCATTCTTCACTGCAGAAACGCATTCTCCTGACAACTACAGCTCATTATTCATCAGTGGGGTTCCAACGCGTTTTCTTGCATACTTCATAGAAGAAACGCATTCTCCTGACCTAAAGCTCATTTTTCATACTATTTAAAAAGGACCTTTCAAATAATGTTGTACTTGAAAAATATTCTAATATGAATTTATACACCCTTAATAAATTGCAAATAAAACCGATTTGTTCCATTGAGAAGATAAGTTACCCACTTATTTAGATTTGGCTTTGAGAATCGCCGTCGAAAAAAGAATTATTCAATAAATAATATTCAATAAAATCAAAGTATAAATTGTGAGTTATAGTCCCAAATTTATTTAATTAGAAAAATTTCAGATTGAGTAAAGGTTGGGAAAAGGCAACTATGAATATACATTATATGAGTTTAGAACTCATCTCAATCATGACTCTTATACTAAAAATTTCGTTTGAATTCTAACTTTCTTATAATAATTATGATAAATTCATGTGAAATTACATAAACTCTGTATGGAAATGAGAGGGGCGGTAGAGTAAAAACGATTAATCCTCGCTCCTTTAATAATTTCTGCTAAGATTTCATTTGGCATTAAAGAATAGGGGTGGGGCGACTCAACTAATTTTGTTCACAAACTATGATTCTCCATAAAAATAGGACCGCACCCCCCCCTCAGAGAGCTAGAGTGGGAGGGCAGTATATGCAATCCCCCTTCCCCCAACCCCACCGAATCGGCCAAGATACCAGAAGGGGATTGACATAATATAAAATTTATATATTAATTGAATTAATTTTGTTCACAAACTATGATTTCTCCATAAAAGTAGGACCGCCCCCCACTCAAAGGATTTAGGTGGGAAGGGCAGTAGAGCTATTTGCCCCCCCCCCCAATCGGCAAACAGGGAAAGACATAATATAAAGATCGGTTAAAATATCAATAACAAGTTTTAATCATATAGATATTTAATTGTTTCTGTTAGCAAGCTGTGATTTCTAAAAATAAATTTGACCGCCCCCCCCCCCACTCGAAAGTGTATGGGTGGGGGGCGGGATTGATACCATCGCCCCCTCCCGACCCCACCAAATCGGCCAACATACTAGAGCGGGGGGGGGGGGGTTGCGAAATAATCTAAAAATAGGTTGAAATATAAATAATTAGTAAATATTATTAACATAAGTAATAAATTCGTATACAAATTGTGTGAATTCTATACTAAAATTCGTCCGCCCCCCCTTTCTTGGGTGGGGGTCGGCCGAGTGAGGGGGGGGCGATTGCCCCAACCGCCCCCCCCCCCCCGGATCCGCCAGTACTTTCTGTGAAGACACCACTAATACTTTTCAATGTGATTCACCTTTTCCAAAAATGAACCAACTTTCTCTTCTAGTCCTACATCACTTGCCTTTTAGTCGTTTTAAGTAGTTTGCATAAGAAAAAAATTGTCTTAAAAATCTTATATACCTTACCTAACCTTTAAAACACTCGGTATCCTTGTCGACAAAGCTCGGATTCTGCGTATCAAAATGACGTTACCGTTATTACAGCAAAATAGATTCAACTCAAATAAACTCCTTTTCAGTTACTGCTTAAACTATTGAAGTAAAACCATATCTTAAATAAATCGACATTATATTTTCTTTTCTTTTATTGTGCAAGATCCACCTTTCATGTGTTGTTCCATAATGAAAATATTACCTTTAATAACATGGACTTGATGGGGTTTTAAACGAAGGCCTATTATGAACAATAAATGAAATTGCTTTCCATTACATCACGTGGTCACCATCAAACTACTATCTACTATCTACGATTCCGCAATGACATAATGTTGCGTTATACATTCATTGAAACTGTTAAACAATAGTTATGATGCGATAGTTTAAATGTTTGGAATCATTCTGATTCATTTATGTGCAATATCAATCTTAAAATGATTTAAAAAAAAAAAACTCAAAAAGAAAAACAATGTACAGTGTAAAGTTTTACATCTTAGAAAAAAAAATCCATTTTTTCAATGGTGTTAGGCGGCCCTGGCAAATCGTTTTTCAACCCCCAAAAATATCGCGACCTACGGGTTGAGAACCCCTGCTCTAACATTTCCAATGGAATGGGCCATTCTACGACTTGCGTATTATCTGTCTGTCGCTAATCAAGTTAAGTTCCCGTTGTAGTCCTTGCGATATGTTCTTCCACCATTCTCTTTTAAACTCATTTTTTTTCATTTGTATTGACGTAAGCCCGTTCATATTAGTCCACATATATAAATAAGCAATATTAGATATGCATTTAATTTAGCCCTGATACCCACCAACTACGACCGGAACTTTAATTTTGTTGTAGACTAATTACTTAAAGAAATAAATAAAAAACGCGAAGAATGATCAAGCGTAAAAGTCCTAAATTTTAAGAAACTCAAAATACAAAACAATCTGACCTATTTACATTATGTAACCCCCTCTTTCTGTTCTTTCCACAAAGCTTACACTAGTTACCAAAATTGTTGTTATATTATAATTGTTTGTCAAAGTAGACATACGCCGACGCAGATAGCACTAAATTGCGTGATAAATGCATTATAAAATAATTTTTTTTTAAAATCATTTTTATTTCTTAAGTATTCAAACTAACCCTGTGGTATACTGTTTTTAGGGGAAAAGCCGCTATTAGTATTGTGTTATTTGTTTTACATCATATTTTAATCAGAGCAATTAGAAAGGATATTGAAAATACATCATAATATTTTAGATCTTTCAAAGTTCTGATGCAACTGCTGAAAGAGAACCATTTAATTTTAAAATTAACTATGCAAGCAGTTTATTCATAAACAAACAAACACAGGCGACCATTTAGTTTATACAGCCTTGTACATTTTCTATATATATCTATCTATATGTAATAATGGACCCCATTCACCAATCGTAAACAAACAACATTTAGCCACGTGATAATATTGATAAAACAATGAAAATTACGTATCACGTGACAGCCCTTGTGGATTGCATAATTTGTATAGAAGATTTAGAGAATCACGTGACAAAATGTTGTTTGTTATTTTAAATGTTTTTTATGTTAATAAAGGAATTTTAAGTGATTTTTAAAATTATAATTATCGATCAGTCCTGACTCGTCCATTTGCACCTGATGTCAATCTACTTGATGATGGAGTCCAGATCTAGATCCTAGTCAATTATTAAATCAAAATTAATTTGAGAATATTAAACAATAAACATTTGATCATTTTAAGATGAAACGCGAGTTAGACGCGAAATGATGTCATTGTTATTGATCAAATCTAAATCTACATTATATAAATCTATTCGCTCATGTTCTTTATCTTCCCTAGTCCGGCTATGAATGGATCTCTAGATCTCGAGTTTTAAATCTAGGTATCATCTAGATTAGAAGATTTTTGTAGAAATATCAGCTAAAATTATTCATGTGCAAAATAGAAAATTAAAAGAAGTAATATTAATAATGTAGATCTAGGTAGAAAGTTAGGTTAAGAATGCAAATTTTAAGTAAAAATCACCTGCATTTTTGTAATTGACTTTTATTGCAAATTGGTTCAGTGAAAAACAACGCCAAATATTTCTTTAAAATTGCAAATATTTAATGTATAACATTTATTATTTTTGCATTTCTTAAAATAGATTTTCGTTAATAAAGGCTACGAATTTTATTTTATTTTAACATTTTAAATACATTTCTTAGATTTAAATGTTGAGTATACAGTGGTCCGTGTTATCACAGGTCTGTTGTTAATACGTGTTGTGACACGGTTACTATGTGTGGTCAACCGTGACACAAGGTCAAGTGTTGGGTACAGGGGCGGACTGGGTATCAAAATCGGCCCGGGCATTACCATATAAACCGGCCCACAAATGGCATGTCATATATTTTCGGTGTGGGGGGGGGGGAGATTTTTACCCCGCTACGCAATATATATATTACATTCTGATCTTTCATTCTTTCAAAGTTTTTTCTACCCTAGAATACTCTCTTCCTTTAATTAGTGGAAAGACATCACGCAACGCCAAAGGGCTGCTAGGGAGTCCGGGGGAGCGCTGTAAGCATCCTCAGTGGGGTTCGGGGCGAAGCCCCGGAACCAAGCATTATTTCCGTTATTTTAAGCTTTCAAAATGCATATTCTGAGGTATCTACAGTGCAATTAGCCTGCTACTCTTCCGCTAAAAAAATTCAAAAACCAAATCTGCTATTCAATGGAGTCCAGCGACTGGTAGAAAATGATAACTATAGTTTTGATTTAGCTTTTCTATTGGAGGGGGAATGGAAACCACAAAACCCCTTTTGGCTACGCTCATGAAATTTGGTGACTGTAGTTTTCTTAAGTTGGCTGCACTGGGGCTGTAAGTAAAGTTTCCCTTTCAGACAATGAGGTCTGAGGCAACTGATGGTTTGAAGACCCTCCCCTCCCGGCTACACCCATGTGTTATATTATAGGTGTAAGCCAAATTCTCTACAAAATATATACAATTTGATAACGCATCAAAAACTGGATGTTTGCATTCGTAGGATTACATGATGTTCTATTTATACATGTATGTAGTCTGAAAACTATAAACAATACAATAGCAGCATAATGAGTTTGAAGCTTTTTGGTATTACTTATAGATTACAGACGTTTTTCAAAATATAAGATTGTTACGTCTTACGCATTTCATGTGTCAATCTAGTCATGCATGTTGATATGTGACTTAAAATATGCTAAATCATTGGTTTTCCTGGCTGATTCAGGCAACCTATTCCATTAAAAGATAAGAGAAAGCAGAACGGTTAGAGAGGCACTTACTTAATGTGAAAAGCTCTTGCTTCCTCCTAGTACATTCTCAAAAACGCGATTTGTACATGAACATACCATGACCCGTTATTTAAAATATAAATAGTTATTTAAAATTCATTTCATTTCATCAATTTCATTAAATATCGGATGTGACAGCGCTACATAAATTATTGTAATTATTTTCATCATTAATGATTTTATACTAAGCCTAAGTTTGCCATTAATTATAATAGTATAAAAATTGTTTTAGATCTAGATTTATTTTTTAATTAAATATTTTTTTTGTAAGCCTTAAGTGTAGTATTTTTAGATCTACGTTATTAAAAATAAACAAAATGAAATTTAATTTTTCTTTTCAAATCGCAGAAAGTAAAGCTTTATACCCATATTGAGCTGTGAATAAGTTCGGTGGTTTGCAATTTCGCGGCTGTGTGAATGAGTTAAAGTTAATTTCTATTAAGTATTGTTAAAGAGCTATTGTCGCGAATCTTTTTTGCTGCGTTATATCAATGTTTTCTAACTTAACCTCTCTCATCCCTCTTTTTGGTTAAATTTCATTGGAACCATTAAAAGACGGTGGAGGGATGGAGCAAAAAAAAAATGGGAGTGCCATCAAAGGCCCATGCCGACCAGCAGAATGATGAGGCCAAACACAACATCGAAGACATCAAAGCAGTCCATGCCGCTTGTGCATAGAAGAGAGTAAGGTCTAACGTTTTGCAAATGATAATACGTACAGTGTATAGTGTGGTTTTTTTTGTTGATATTTTGTTGAATTTAAACAAAATTAATCGAATTAAAAAAACAACAACAAGAAAACGTGTTCAGGTCTTTGTGTCTTGCTGCTGTCACTTTTTTTTAAAGTTGTCTGCATTGAATTTTTTTTCTTTGGTCGCGACCAGACCGGCCCATTTGGTTCCGGCCCACCGGGCATTTGCCCGTTTGCCCATATAGCCAGTCCGCCCCTGGTTGGGTACCTGGGAGTTAAGGGACTTGCGGGAAGTAACGAGTGCGTTGTAAACAAGAAAAAAAGAAAGGGAGTCATCTAGTGGAGTTGGTTATCTGAAGATAATGTTAACCTTGTAAATATGTTATGTTTGAATGCTTCACAATAAAAGCCAGTTTATACTTAAAAGGACTTGTTTCTTCACAACTGGCGACCCTGACGTATTGTAAACTCGCAGTCTCGTTCTTGAACAGCGCCTATATTACAAAAATTCCGTATCTAAATTTGTTGTGTTGTCTTTAAATGAGAAAAGAGTACTTGTAATCACAACAAATTTCCGTAAGGATCAATAAAGCAGTCTTAGTTTCATCGAATTCAAATTTGATTTGTACAAGTACTCACACAGAATAATTTAAACAATGAAATGTTCAAAGGGAAGCATCTCGTCTAATGCCTTGATCGATTAACAATGCAGAGTTAGTGCCTTTTAAAATTATTTTGTATGCCATTACTCACTGCCTTATAATATTTAATTATTTTTATTTTCAAAGGGAAGGGGGCAGAACTATGTTTAGCATTGTCACTGTTCTTTTGCTTTCCTTTTTTAAAAAAAATTAAATGTGAGATTTTAATGTTAATCATCACTTGCTTTAGCATTGCTAAAAAAGGAGGGAGGGGGGGGGAGTTCAGGGTTAAAAAAAACGAACTAAAGTTCCATGTGTGTATGCTATAGTTATAAGAAAAAAACCATTATCGTTTATTACAAAACTTACATAAACAAATAAAAGGTTTTCACAATCAGTCCAACTACCTGCTTTACGTGTGTGTAATATAATAGCATAATATGTACATTTGCACACTAGCGCGTCAGTGCAACACCGTTTGTGTTTACGTAATAAATGAGTTCCTAAAATGTCTTTCGTCTTAAACACTAGTTTGTTATTTGTGTAATACAAATATTCTACATGGTGTCAGAGTAAAACTTAAAAAGCTGTCCAGACTAAGGTTTTTATTAATCTAATAATGGCTTCTTTTTATTTTGAGCAACCAATCTTAAATTGGAATGCTAAGGATCTGTATCAAGAGTTTTTAAGATTTCAACAGCAGGTGAGCTTTTGTTTCAAAGGACCGTTAGCTGGTGCCGATAGTAAACAAAAAGCCGGATGGCTGGGAATGTGAATAGGTCAACAAGGCCGAGAAGTTTACAAAACTCTAAATATTACTGATAGTGAAGAGGGAGATCCGCAATTACTATTAAAGAAAATAGAAGACTATATAAGGACAAGGCAAAATAAAAGAGTGTCTAGATTTAGAGCACATCAGAGAAAGCAGGTAGAAGGAGAAAGTTTTGATAACTTTGTTGAAGACCTAAAGCTTCTCATTATGGACTGTGAGTATGACAATCCAGATGATATACTTATTGATTTGATCATTAGTGGAGTCATAAACGAAAAGGTACAATTAAGACTACTTGATCAGGGACAGAAGTTGACCCTTAGCAAGGCTATTGAAATTGGACAACAATACGAGATGTCGCATAGCCAAGTGAAAATGTTTAGGGGCCAAGAAGTTCTAGCAATCAAGAGACAATCACACAATGTACTTAAGCAGAAGTCTAATGATAACTCAGATAAATTATGTAGTAAATGCGGCAAGAACCACGAAAAGGGAAAATGTCCAGCAATAGGAACCACATGCAATTACTGCGAAAAAAAAAACCCACTGGTTTCAAATGTGCAGAAAAAGACACAACGTTAATCTGGTAGAAAAAAACAGCCACAGTGATGATAATATTATACCTATTAGTACTGCAAGTAGCCAGTATAAAAAGGGTAAATATGAGAAAATCAATGTCGTTGAAGACAAGTGGACTGTAAAACTAGTCGTGCATGGCAAGACATTAATTTTTCGTATCGACACTGGTGCAAGATGTAACATTCTTGTCAAGTCAGAGTTTGAAAAGCTCAAAGACAAAGTAAAACTTGCTTATTCAGCAAAGTCGCTCAAGTCTTACTGTAATCATGTTATTAAGACTGTAGGAGCAGTGGTGCTACTTTTGAAAAATAATATCCAAGAGGTGAAAGCAAGGTTTGAGGTAGTAGACATTAGCCAAGAGAACAGTTTGAGTGGTGACACAGCAGAATGTTTAGGACTACTACAACAGATAGACAGCATAGAATCCAAGGCAGAAGACGAGTTACAAAGAGAATGTCCTGACATGCTGAAAACAACTGGAACACTGCCAGGAGAATACAAGACTCAGTGACAGGACGATGCTAAAGGAGTTATCCATCCACCACGTCGCTTAGCAGCATCGCTACGCAATAAAGTGGAAGAAAAACTTAAAGAAATGCAAGCTGATGGGTTTATTGCTCCAGTACATGAACCTACTGAATGGGTTAGCTCCATGGTAGTTTCGTTCAGGAATGACAAAGTTAGAATAGGCATTGATCCAAAAGATCTCAATGAAGCAATCAGACGGGAACATCACCCAATGAAAACTATTGAAGATGTGATCACTAGTATTCCAGTTTCAAAGATATTCTCAGTTCTCGATGCCAAGTCAGGGTTTATGCAAATAAAGCTTGAACGTGAATCTTCATTTCTCACAACTTTCAACATACCTCTGGGGAGATATAGATGGTTACGATTACCTTTTGGAATCAAATCAGCGCCAGAAATTTACCAAAGAATTTTTGGAAGAAATGCTTCAAGGTATTGAAGGAGCATATGTCATCATAGACGACATTCTAGTAGCTGGTAGAGATGTTGAACATCATGATCACATTTTGAAACAAGTCATGCAAAGAGCAACGGATTATAATCTAAAGCTAAACTATGACAAGTGCAAGATAAGGCTAAACAGAATACCTTATATAGGCCATATTTTGTCAGAGAAAGGTTTAGAAACAGATCCAGCAAAAATAAAGGCAATTATTGACATGCCAAATCCTCAAGACAAAGATGGAATCAGAAGATTTCTAGGTTTAATTCAGTACCAAGCAAAATTTATTCCTAATCTAAGTCAAGCAGATGCTCCAATACGAAAGCTTCTAAAAGATGATGTAGAATTTCAATGGAATCATAAACAAAACAAGAGTTTTGAGAATCGAAACATCTTTGTACAAACCCTCCAGTTTTAGCATATTATGGTGTCAACAAGAACGTAGAGATAGAATGTGATGCAAGTAAACATGGACTAGGAGCAGTATTACTCCAGGAAGGTCGTATAATTGCATAAGCATCAAGAGCTCTCATGGATACAGAAACAAGATAAATTGAGAAAAAATTGAGAAGGAAATGCTTTCAATTGTGTATAGTACAAGCAAATTTCACTGCTACATATTTGGTAAAGAAGTAACAGTTTATAATGATCACAAACCTCTGAGCAAATCTTCAAGAAACCTCTATTGTCAGCACCAATGAGAATACAGAAGATGTTAATAGGATTACAGTGGTATGATCTGAAAGTCTGTTACAGAAAAGGCAAGGAAATGTTTATCTCCGATACACTTTCTCGTGCACATCTACCAAATACTGATACACAGACATGTGAATTTACAGATGATTCAGTGCATATGATCTCTGTAAGTGATTCGAAATACAGAGAAATTAAAGACTGTACAAGCAAGGAACTTTCAATGCTTCGGGAAGTAATTATGATTGGTTGGCCAGACACAAGAAGCCAGACTCCAATTGAAGTCAGGCCATATTGGGATTCAAGAGACCAGTTATCAACTTCGGATGGTATTATATACAAAGGTCTAAGAATAGTCATGCCACCAAACTTACGTAAATACATGCTAAATCTGATTCACAAGTCTCACTTAGGAATAGTCAAGTGTAAGCAGCGAGCCAGAGAAGTCATGTATTGGCCAGGCATGAATGCAGACATTGAAGTGACAGGGATTGTAGCAGGTGTGCTGAACACCAGAATCAAAATATGTCAAAACCGCTAATGCCTACCAAGACAACAGACCTTCCATACAGCATGGTTGGGTGTGATCTGTTTAACTTTGAGGGTAAAAAGTATGTGCTGCTAGTTGACTACTTCTCAAAGTTTATTGATGTCAAAGAACTGTCACAGGAAACTACATCAGATATCATCGAAGCAATGAGGAGTATATTCGCATGCCATGGAATACCTAGAAAGTTAAGGTCAGATAGCGGGCCACAGTTCGCTTCAAGGGAATTCCTGAATTTCCGTAAATCATACGGAATAGAGCTTGAAATGTCGAGTCCTCATTTTCAGAGTTCTAATGGCGAGGCTGAAAGAGCTATTCAGACATTGAAGAAACTTTGGAAGAAAAGAGAAGACAAATTTCTGTCGCTATTAGACTACAGAACTACTCCACTGAGTCATTCTGTTTGTCGCCAGCACAATTACTCATGGGACGCCGACCCAGAAACTTGTTACCTTCGAGCGAGGAAATACACCTAAGACACCAGATCTCAAGGTGGGGAAGAAACACTTTGACTCCGAGAAAAAGTCTCAGAAACATTATTATGATAAGAGGAAAGGAAGTTAGAGTCATAATCCACTACAAGACGGAACGGCAGTCAGAATGCAACTTAATTCTAAGTGGAAACCAGGAACAGTAGTTTTTAATCATTCTTAGCCTAGATCATATAATGTCAAAAGTGGAAATAAGGTCTACAGAAGAAACAGAAAACACATCAGAAAGTCTTCTGAGAAAGCAAACAGATTTGACAACAATTATGACTTTCCAGATGACATCTCAGAACAACCAGAACCACTAGATCTAGAGAGTCCAAGATTACAAACTACACTATATTTTGAGCCGCCACTACACACTGCTTCTTCTAACACCGCTAGACCACATGAACCTTACGTAACACGCCCAGGCAGAATAGTTAACAAACCCAAGAGACTTAATTTGTGAATTGACTTTTTAGTTGACTAGTTTGTTAGTTATTCTGATAAATAGATTTTCTGAATTAAAGAAGAGAGATGTAACATAATAGTATTATATGTACATTTGCACACTAGCGCGTCAGTGCAACACCGCTTGTGTTTACGTACTAAATGGAGTTCCTAATACGTCTTCCCTCTTAAACACTAGTTTGTTATTTGTGTAATACAAATATTCTACAGTGTGGGTCAAATAGTGAGTCAGGCGTAACCGACAGGAGAAGGAGGCAAAGGCGAACAACAATGAAGCACTTTTTTTTTTCTAAATTATGTTTAAGGGCTGGCTAAGAATTAGAGGTTGGGGTTAGAAAACTTAGAAGTTAAGGTTAGAGACGGTTAGGGTAGGGGCGGACTGGGCGTCAAAAATACATCCTGGTATTATCCTACGGTCCAGCCCATTAATTGCTTGTCATGTGAAGTACAACTGTTTTTTTGATAATGTAAAAAACAAAAACAAAACAAACAAAAAAAACTAAACGCAAGCCAGTAAACTTGTATTTCTACACTTATAAATTGAACAAAACAAATGTAGAATTGAAACATTAATTCGTTTGATTCACATTTTTAATTTTTCATTGTTATTGTCTTCGTGAACGTGATTAGTATGAGATTGAACACAAGCTTCTTGAATGGGTTGTACCAAACTAAGGAGGAATTAATTTGACTCCATCTCTTCATTAGCAAAGGATTCCAGCAATTTTTGTTTTCTCTCTCATCTCTTCTTCTCCTCCACACCTTTCTCTTTTTGTAACTGCGTAAAAATTGTGAAATGTGGAAGATTTGGTAGCGGGAAAATTCTGGGTTCTTGAGACGAACCAATTCTATAATAATAGGCAGATTTGACTATACAGGGTATCCTTTTGGTAACGGTGGATCTTTAGAATACTGTAGTAGCCTAGAATATACTCCATAATATAAGGAAATTCGTTACTAATTTTTAAGCTAAGCGTTTCTTTATAGATTCAACTGAGAATTTCTACATTAACGCAACTTATAAAGGCCCATACAAAATATAAACCTTAAGTTGTCCACTAGATTTACTTATAGAGAATTTAGGCCTTCATATATATATATATCTAGGTGATTCCACCACAACGAGAGTATGGGTTTAGAATACATGACCATCTTTCCTCGTAAAAACAACTATAAATCATCTAATGGAAATAAGATGAATGCCTGGGCATTTCCTGTGATTAGAACGATGTCGCTCACACAGCAGTTAGGCCTACGCCCTCTGAGTGTGTGTGGCCTCTCCAAACAGCTGACTGTATCCAAGGGACAAGCAACGTCCAATACAGTTTGGGATCAGCGGTTTACCTCTGTGTTCTGCAAACTGCTGGCTCCTAATTTTACTGTTTACATTCTAGTTCCTATCTAGAGTTGACTCCCGAAGCCTTTCCATTCAAGGTGGCCCTTTCGGCGACCCCATCGGCTCATTTGGACACCATATAACCAGTCCGCCCCTGAGTTAGGGAAGGCCTACTAGTATTAGTCTAAATTCTTTATGGGACAAGGGAGCTCATTCTGCTTTATTTGTAATTTTGTCAACAACATGGCGCGGTCTACTCTCTTTACGCATTACTGTATTTGTAGGTATAATAATAATAATAATAATTAAATATAATAATAATCTTATATAGCGCAACTGTCATGCTTATAGCATGCTCAGATCGCTATGGTCCAATCTATTTGCCTTGTTAAATCATCTCTAGATTAGATTCTAGTAGAATGCTAATATTATTTTTATTAGTATTACTATTACTATTATAATAATAGTATTATTAATATTAAAATATTATTATTATTAGACTAAACTTCTATGACTCAGTATGACTAGTATTCTGAGTATTATGACTGTGACTATGTCTATTATATATTAATAGTATTAATTATTATGAGTATTAAGTATTATTTATCAATATTCAATATCACTTATCTTATTCATGGTAAACCAGTAACAAAAACTAAAAACGCAAAATACCTCTACTAGGTGTTATAATAAATGAAAAACTGTCATGGAATCCCCATATTGATGAAACTATCAAAAAATCACTCTGCAATGTCTGCTTACTTTTTGGGTTAGGTGTTTAATTTTTATGTACTTTTTATAAACTCTTTCTGCCTTAGCTTCTTTAAATTTTCTATGTAGGTTTTCCTTCTGTTTACAAAGCTTCTTTAATCTATTATTAAAACAGCATTTATTTATTTTGTTTGATGTGTATTCAGTTGGTATATGGTTTTCTATAATGTTTTTAAGATAGATTTTATGAAATTCCAGAGGTCATCGAGTGGTTGGTTAATTTCTCTTTCTGATAAGAATGTTTGTTGAAAGTTTAATGCAGCTTGGTGTAGTTGTGTTAGGTTGCATTTGTTCCAGAGTAAGAGCTTTCTTTTGGGTTTTATATTGGCTACTGCTTTTATCTGACTGTGTATTTTTATGATCTCATGGTCTGATAGACCAGGGATGATATCATAATCTACTACTAATCCAGGTCTGTTGGTTAAGAAGAGATCTAATGTGTTGCCTAATTTAGTTGGCATTTTAATGATTTGATCTAAACTTAGGTTGTGTAAAGTTTCTATGAAAAGCTCATTTATGTCCTTAAGGTTTTGGTGTTTATCTATGGTTAGTATTTTCCAATTTACATAAGGTAGATCTAGACACTTTGACTTTGACATAATCAGATTTAGACCTAATTTTAGTTTAGATCTAGTGAATTACAAATCAATTGCCTTCAATACTACAATAGGTATTTCAGCAAAAAATAGATGGCTGCCTGGTCGTGCGGTTTGCGCGCTGGACTGTCGATCAGATTTATCGATGGTCCAGGGTTCAAACCCTACCCGCTCCCATCCTCCGTCGTCTTGCGGGAGGTTTGGACTAGGAAGTAATTATCTTCAACTCTGAAGGAACATCCGAAACATGTAAAACAAACAAAAAAATGTGTTTTGATCATATTGTTTTGTAATTGATATCATTAAATAGAGCTTGGTTTCCCATTTACAAAAATATCAAAATTGTGTTTCTAGGATAGATAGATCTAGAAGCGAAGTTATGATTTTTTTTTTCTTCTTTGGCTTTGAGTTCAATTTTAAAAATTTGGCACCCGAATTTTGACTTTTTGTTATTAAAGCATGTATATCGTTCTTATTATTCAATATTTTTGGTTCAATTTTTTTAGAAGACTCTAAGCATGTTCTTTAAAGCGTGATATGACCCCAATCTTTTATCTAAACTGATTTTTCATACTTTGACAGCCGGATGAAGCTGAAAATAGAAACGACGAATTTGGTCGAAATTTGACTTATGCATGCACAACCTTTAACAATTACTCAATTATTTATTACATTATAATTTATTTACATTCACTTAATTTCGTGACTTAATTCACTACATTAGACAATATTAATGATAATTTAGTATGTATTGATCTAGATTTATTGCAGATGTATATGTTTATTTGTTTATGCTTGCCCTGGATGTGGCAAAATATGTAGGTCGCAGCTGGAACTGCTAAAGATAACTTTTCAGTTTTAGACGTGAGTCTATTCGATAATTTATAAAACGTAAACAAGACAGCGAGCTCAATATCTTTACTGATTCATGATCTACAATATTCTACAGAAAAACATTTAAACTACTATTGATAGGGACATAAAGTCTACATATAGCTTAAATAACTGAAGCAAAAAAACAATATTGAATAACAAGATCTACATATAGATGTAATTGTAGGTCTATAATATAGATCAAGATTCTAGATCTGTAACAATTATTCCACCCTTGGGTCCAGTTGGGTAAACCATGGTTACCATCTATCTCTAGATGATACTAAATCTAGATCTACTTCTTATCAAAGTGAATGGCTTTAGCGTGTTGACATATATACTGATTTAGAGCTACGTCAACACAAGCTCAAAGTGTCATAGTCATTGACTAATTTGATCACAATCTATGATATGGATCTCTCTCTGTCTCTGTGTCTTTCTCGAAAGAAATATAAAGTTCAACTATTATACATGTTTGTATAGACAAAAAGAAAAAATGTGCAGATATCTATAGGAAATTAGCAATGAATATAAACTTTTACTAAATATCGTCTGCATGTAACAATTTATATGAAATTTTCTCACTGGGATAGTAAGAATCTATTATAAGCGATTGATCCACAAATTTAGGCCTACTCGGCTATGGAAAGACACGGGCCATCATGTGAATATATCAACTAATGTATTCTGCTATTATTGCTAAATTGTGTATATTTCTGTTTGAAAAAAAAAAGTCTTATCATTGCTTTATTGTTATTTGAAACGTACGTGATTTTTTCGAACCTTGTAGCCTACTTTTGGATTGGTAAAAAAGAAAATGGGAGGTGAGAAAACTGTTTGTATTAACAGGCTATGCAATAAAACATCACTTATTCACCTTTTTTTTTAGGTTCATTATGCCACCAAAAAAAAATGTATTGGAAAAATTACACCTGGGGCAAAAACAATGGCTCTACAACGCAGCACTGAAAGTGAAAATAGAAGGCAACAAAGACTTCGACATAACAGGGAGAGGAATTTCGCTGCAAGGCTGCAGGAATCAGAAGAAGAACGATCCAATAGGCTGCAAGAGAACAGAGAGAGAAATGTGAACTCAAGAGAAAAAGAATCAGAAGAAGAACGATCTAATAGGCTGCAAGAGAACAGAGAGAAATGTGAATTCAAGTCAGCAGAAATCAGAAGAAGAAAGGTCATCTAGACTTGAATTAAAATGTTTTAATAAGCTAGCTGAAACGTCTGAACATCAGCGAATCAGGCTTTCTGGAATTTGAAATGCTACAAGTGTGTCACGGGCACGTGAACAACTGAGCGATTTAAAAGGACTTGCCTTTAATTACAGCCACCTTTATGATTACTCAAAGCATCCAAAAGTACAGATAGGGAAGATGAATGCTCAATGTAGACATTGTGATGCATTAAAATGGAAGGAAGAAACCCCGGCATGTGCTGTTCCAATGGCAAGGTTAAACTGTCATCTCTCCAGCCACCACCAGAGCCTTTAAAATCTCTAATGTCTGAAAAAACACCCAAAAAGCAAAGCATTTTCGTCAACAGATAAGAAAATACAATTCGTGTTTTCAAATGACACCATTTGGCGCTAAAAAAATTCAAGAACCTGGGTTTATGCCAACTTTTAAGGTGCAAGGTCAAGTCTACCATTCTATTGGATGGCTGCCTGGTCGTGCGGTTTGCACGCTGGACTGTCGTTCGGATTTATCGATGGTCCCGGGTTCAAACCCTGCCCGCTCCCATCCCCCGTCGTCCTGCGGGAGGTTTGGACTAGGAAGTAAACTATCTTCAACTCTGAAGGAACATCCGAAACATGTAAAACATTTTACAAACATTGGATCATTGTTGCCATTGTCCAACGAGCGAGCTCAATTCCTACAAATATATTTTATGGGAAACAGCAACGAAGAAGCTTCGCATAGAAACACCCTGATACCTAGCACGCAACTAGACATAATAGTTGACCTGCAGCAGCTTCTACACCAACATAACCCTTATGTTCAATTCTTTATAACAAGTTGAGACAAAATGCCAACTGATGACTATAAGGTAATTATTAGAGCTGATAAAGTACCCAGTACAGAACATCCTAGATGCTTTAATGCTCCGATTACTGATGAGGTGGCCATTGTGATGGTAGGAAATGAATTTGAAAAACGAGATATAGTACTTGAGAGGAGGAACAACACCATGCAAAGAGTTGCAGAGACTCACAGTTCGCACGATGCTTTGCAGTACCCAATCATCTTTTGGCAAGGCGAAGATGGATACCACTTTGGAATTCCGCAGGTTGATCCATTAACCGTGGTCCCTGTTCCAAAGAAGAAAGTGTCTGCAATGGATTACTATGCATTTAGACCCTGCACAAGCTTTATATTATCCACCAGGACTTCCACATCACAATCTTCAACTCAAAATTGGTGCTCCAATCATTCTCCTTAGAAATCTTGATCCTCCAAAGCTCTGCAATGGAACCCGTTTAGTCATTAAAATCTTTTTTCAAACCTTATTGAAGGAACCATACTGACTGGCTGTGCGAAGGGAGAAAATGTTTTTATACCTAGAATTCCTCTCATACCATCTGTTCTGCCCTTTGAATTCAAGCGTTTGCAATTTCCTGTTCGGCTCGCATTTGCAATGACAATAAACAAAGCACAAGGGCAGTAACTGAAAGTTGCAGGAATTAACCTGGAATCCTCCTGCTTCTCTCATGGACAACTTTACGTTGCATGTTGCCGTGTGGGTTCTCCACGAAATCTGTTTGTATTTACTGATGAGCACAAAACCAAAAACATAGTATATCAACAGGCTTTACAGTTATATTAAAATGTGTATCCATTGTGACCCTTACTTACTTAGACTTAGGTCCTCCCGCGCCTTCGGCGCATTGGGCGGCAAGCTGTCTCCATAAAGATCTGTCACTGACAATGTCTGAAGCCTCCTCCCACCTGGTGTCCACAGTTCTGAGGTCCTCCATGAAGGTGTGTCGCCAAGTAATACGAGGACGTCCCTGTTTGCGCTTTCCTTGTTTTGGCTTCCATGTTATCGTAATTCATTTTGACGTAGAACATGTCCCGCAAACCTCATGCGACGCTCAGTCACAACCTCATCAAGTGTTCGACTCCCAGTTCGGCATAGGATTTCCTTGTTTGAGACCCGATCTGTGTAACTGACTCCCAAAATCTGTCTCAGCCATCTCTGTTGAGCCACATTTAGTCTTTTCTCAATTTTGACAGATGACTTCCACGTCTCACATGCATATGTAGCAGTTGGAATGACGATTGTGTTGAGAAGGTGTATTTTTGTCTCGAGTCCAATGGCTTGGCTAGTCCAAAAATGCTGCAGCCTTTGGAAAATGCTCCCTGCCATTCCTATTCGGCACTCTACATCATGGTAAGCATCTCCATCATTTGTTATGATGCTGTCAAGGTACGTGAACTTGTCCAGCTCTTCAAGCTTTGACTCGCCAAGTCTGACGGGGACACCCTTTGCCTTATATCCCACTCGCATAATTTTAGTCTTATCCAAGTTTATGCGGAGGCCAATTTTGGGTGCCTTTCTGTCTAGGCTCTCCGTCATTTCTTGAATGCATTTATTTGTAGCCCCGAGTAGTGCAACATCAGCAGCAAAGTCCAAGTCCGTCGATCGGAGCTGTTCATGCCATGGAATACCAAAGGCACTCTGGTTCATTGCTCTCCTCATTATGTAGTCGATGGCTAGGAGGAAAAGGAAGGGAGATAAGATGCACCCCTGTCTCACACCTGTCTCGATTGTAAAAAAAACTCTGTTGTTCCCTCTTCTGTTTTAATGCAGCAACTAGATTGACTGTAAAGGTGTCGTAGGATCTGGACGAATTTTTCTGGGATACCGTATTCTCTAACTATTTTTCATAGTGATTCTCGGTGGACACTATCAAACGCTTTTTTGAAGTCCACGAAACTGAACGATAGCCGTTGTTGGTACTCAAGACTTTGTTCTATGATATTTCGTAGAACGAAAATCTGCTCTGTACATGATCTGCCTCTTCGGAAACCTGCTTGTTCTTCTCTGAGCCTTTCATCTACAGACTGATGAAGCCGTCTCAACAAAACAGTGCTGAAAACTTTGCCCGGGACAGAGAGGAGAGTAATGCCCCTCCAGTTGTTGCAGTCTGCCAAGTTGCCCTTTTTTGGAAGCTTTACAATCACTCCCTTTTACCAGTCCTCTTGGACTTTTGAAGTTCGCCAACAGAGATTTAAGAGATCAGTCATTCTGTTAACAATGCACTGTCCCCCATATTTTAGCATTTCTGCTGATATCATGTCTAGCCCTGGTGCTTTGTTATTCTTTAACACTGCAATGGCCATGGTGACCTCCTCAGCAGTTATTGGGTCTGTCTTGACCTTGAGATCATTGTCTCGAGAGGGGTCCTTGAATATGTAAGTTAGGTCTGGCGACAGATGGTTAAGGGTCTCTTTAAAGTGCTCTACCTTTTTTCTTTCGTGACCCTATGTGATTTTAACTATAAATTAAATTGCATGATTAAAGGATATTGTTTCAAAGATAAATATTGAAGGAAGTGAAGGAAGATTAAAAAGATGTTACCAGAGGAACAAGAAAAAAAACAAAACATAAACTAATGGCAATCATGATATGCTAGCATGTTTTTGTTGAAGGTGAACTCATATTTTAAATTTAAAAAAAAAGTGAACTTATATTAGATTATGTCGAATCAGGAAGATGCAACAACACAAAGAAATTTATTAGCTGTATATTAGATTCTTAGAAAACAATACAATGATCACTTGTGTCAAATTACTGTCAAATTTCGTGAAGCGAAGGCGATGATACCAAACATTGATCAACTCAGAGAAACAGCTCTGGCTGTCACAGCACACAGAGTTTAACTTTTGTGTACACATCGTATGGATAGTCTGGTTCACTTCATCTGTGGAGATACTTTAGCAAACTATAAACCAGACTTTCGAGCTGATTACTTAAACATGATATAAAGCGAAGCTTTTACTACACTGTCTAAGGTTTCTTTAACAATGGAAGAAACAGATCTAAATAGAAGCTTGAAATCACCGAACAGAAATTTAGGGTAACATTATCATAGACTATCTTTTTTTTTATTACTAGATGAATTGATATAGTTCTTAAATAAATTGCCAGCTTTATATATATATTGTAGGGATGTGAAAAAAAAAAAGTTAAAAAAAAAAATTTTTGTAAATATATCATTAAAGTACTTCATTAGAGCTTTTCAATGATGTACAAATTATGACTGTATGTTCAGCAATTAGAAAGTTATGATTTTTTTGTCCTATTTTTTTTACCTAACCAAAATTAACATTGAGCCCAAGGGAACTGTGTGAGAGGAAATGATGTCACTGGCTAAGCAGTGTTAGGCTAGGCAAGACACACACCCCCGGTCAAAAGTTCAAAGTTCAGATTGAGTTTAGTAGATGATAGATTTTCTTTGTTGTTAAGAAATTTAATAGTACTAGTATTAGTAGTAAATTTCTAGCTCACAAAGCTGATTTCATTAGTATTCATGATTCTTACTAGTTTAGAGTGTAAATATTGAAGGAAATTAAGAAATTATGGGGTCTTGAGCAACAAGAAATGTCAAAGAGGTGCGAATAAAATGGTAGTGGCATTGTTGTTAGCATATTTGGTGTCAGAGTAATCTCCCCTGACCAACTATTTAAAAATTGTAATCAAAAGTTATGAAAGAATAGATAGTAAATTTGAAATAAAAAATTATTTAAATATATGCAGAATATTAGGCTTTACAAAGCATGACATGTTTTTTTTTTGTGACAAAAATTTGTCTACACCCAAAACTGTACATTCCCATTGTTTTCTTTGTTAAATGGCATTTTTCACTTTGTAAATGCCATATGAGACTTACAGTGATAAAATTTGGTAGAATTATGGCCAAGCATGATATCTAATAAACAAAAATTATAAACCTTTGTACTCTATTCTAATTTCTGAATTGTTGAAAACAAAAACAAGTGATATTTTCATTATAAGTAAAAAAAAAAAAAAGCAATTAACTTTTAAAAAAAAAATTCTCATTAACCATTTTATAGGCCATTGTCTAAAGTAGTCAGTAACACATCTTTAAGCCTCTTATATTTCATTAATAAAGTATTATCTATTTCTAAGTGCAACCTGTGAAAAAAAATGTAATCTCAAGTTCTTAGGTCATTTTCTATTCCACTTTTCTGTTGTTTTTTTCAATACCTAATTCTTGCGCCCGGGCCTATGTCCCACAGCCACAGCTAGTGGCATTATAAACCGCTAGGCCATCTAACAAGGGAGCTTGAATTCCCATCCCAACTCAAGCTGAGTTTTATTTTCTGAGCACATGAAGGCAGTTCCACAAAAGAGCTTTGATAGAGTGCACTGAGTATACTATTAGAATAAAAGGTGCACCATACATTAATAACCAAAGAAAAAGCTCTTACTTTCAGAGGTTGTCTCCACATGCTAAATAGGATACATAAAAAGGAGCTTGGGGGGCAGGGAATTGAGTAGTAAAGCGCTTGGCTTTCCGAACTGGGGGTCCCGGATTTGAATTCTGGGGAAGACTGGTATTTTTAAGATCTTATGGCACCACTGAGTCCTCCTAGCTATTACCTGACCGTAACTGGGGAAAAGGCGGTTGGTCATTTTGCTGTCCACATGACACTCTCGTTAATCATGGGCCACAGAAACAGATGACTTTAGCGTCATCTGCCCTATAGATCTCAAGGTCTTAAAGCGGAAAGTTACTATAAAAAAAAAGAAGCTTATATTAAGTGTAATTGTATCAATTAGTTTGGATCAGTCATGTAATTAAATTTGTAATAGATATAGACCAACAATAATAAATGTGAGCAATTATAAATATTTTGCCATTTGTTTTTGTTTCTTGCGATTTCATGCTTTTAGCTTTTTCAATGTGTTATGATACTATCTCCTGACTGGATCAGTTGGGTAAAAGGGAGGGGAGGGGGGGAGAAGGGGGTGTCTTGTGAATTTTACCATGACCACTTTTTAAATGAATTTAAAAAAACGTGTTCATTTAGGACCCAAGCATCCTCAAGTGGCCCAATTCAACTAAAACCATCACATTTGTCATGTTTCATTTCTTTCCATTGTTATGACTTCAACTGAAGACTTTGACTATGCTTGGAATTTCGACTAAAGACTATGATTTTGTTATGATTTTAACTGAAGACTGTGACTTCAACTGAAAGTTGTGATTATGCATGCTGTGACTTGAGCTTACCTTGTGACTTATTCGTTACTTGAACTGACCATTGAGACTATGTTGTGACTGAAACTGAAGATTTTGACTATGTAGTGTTTGAGCTGAATATTGTGACTAAGTTGTGACTGGAAACGAATATTGTGACCATGATTTTACTGGAACTGAAAATTGAGACTCTGTTGTTACTTAAAGAACATCGAAATTTGTGTCGCACTCCAATGACCTATTAGTATGGAGTATCACTGTGTACCGGTATGTGAGTTGACTGGAATTGCCCTAACCTTAACCCACCTCACATCACAACATGTATGAAAGATATAGACTATCACTCTAAGTTTCTAAAAAAAAAATGGAATTCAAAGCTATACTAATAATGATCAGTTTTATCATTTCATTGAATCAACAAAAAAAAAAGCACATTATAACATTTAGTAAATATTTAGTCTCATTTTATTGAAGCATTTGGAAGATAGCGTGGCATGACTTATACCAGGCCTCTATGTAGGCTTCACCTTCATCTATCCCTTAAATCTTTTGGACCATTGGAGCACCCCACAAGATTTGTCGACTGTCTTTCTCCAATTCTCTCTGTCCATTGCCTTGGATATATTGTCTTTCAATGACAGGCTCGTCCATTCTTTTATGTTGTCTTCCTATCGCTTTCTCTGTCTGCCTCTTCTTCTTTTTCTTGGTACTGTTCCCTGAAGGAAGGTCTTTGCGAACCCCGAAGACCTTGCAATATGGCTAAACAGTTTTAGTTTGCGTTTTTTTTTTACAATACCCCCCTCCTCCAACCACTATTTGTACGATAGACTGACAGTGACAAAAGATTCTATTTTCGCTGGGCCTGCATCGGTTGCCACCCATTTAGGCCGCCTCTGCTCGTTTCATTAGTGCGACTATCTTTTGAATAGGGCCCACAATCCAATCAGACAAGACAATATCACCAACTTATTTAAGGATTGGACTAGAATAATTCAAAGAGAATCGCTCAATGACAGACCTCCATAGCACTCGATGGAATCAGTTGAACAAAGCTTGGTGTGTCATGTCAGGATCGAAACGATTTCGATCTACTACCAACTCTTAGCGACATAAATACATCTGTACGTTTTAGGTACCATACTACTTGTAATGTTTGGGTTTCATTGTGTACTTAATCTAGACAAGATTCGTATAACGATAAATGATTTCGATCTACGACCCTATTAGCGACATAAATACATCTGTACGTTTTAGGTACCATACTACTTGTAATGTTTGGGTTTCATTGTGTACTAAATCTAGACAAGATTCGTATATTGATAAATGATTTCGATCTACGACCCTATAAGCGACATAAATACATCTGTAAGTTGCACTAGCGGATCCAGAACTTTGGAGTGGGGGGGGGGGGCGATTTTTTTCCAAACCCTAACCCTAACGCCAAGTAAACCCTAACCCTATGCATAAACGTGCGTACAACACACACCCACACCACACATCCCCCCACATATATATGAGAATTAAAAAAGCAGCATTTCTCAACCTTCTTCGAAAAACAAAACAACTGGGGCAGTGCTATAAGGTTCTCTTGTGGGGTTCGGGGGAGGACAAAAGCGTTTTCTTGCTTTTTTCAGTGCAGAAACGCATTCTCCTGACATCTACAGCTCTTTATTCATCAAAGGAGTTCGGGGCGAACCCCCGACGCCAAAAGCGTTTTCTTGCTTTTTACACTGCAGAAACGCATTCTCCTGGCCTAAAGCTCATTATTCCTACTATTAAAAAAGGACCTTTTGAATAATGTTGTACTTGAAAAATATTCTAATATGAATTTATAGGTCCTAAATACATTGCAAATAAAACCGATTTGTTCCTTGAAAAGATGATACCCCACATATATAGATTTTGGCTTTGAGGATCGCCGCCGAAAAAAAAATTATTCGATAAATAGTATTCAAGAAAATGTAAGTATAAATTGTGAGTTCTAGTCCCACATTTATTGAACTAGAAAAATATCAGATTGAGTCAAGGTTGGGAAAAGGGGCTATATAAAGATTGTTTGGGTTTAGCACTCCATCTCAATCGTGACTCTTTTACTGAAAAATTTCGTTTGAATTCTAACTTTTCCAATGCAAAGTCTTTCTTAAATAATTATGATACATTCATGTGAAAATACAAATACTTTGTCTGGAAATGGGAGGGGCGGTAGAGTGAAAACGATAAATCCTCGCTCCTTTAATAATTTCTGCTAAAGATTGCAATTAGCATTAAGGAATAGGGGTGGGGCGACTCGATATAAGAATTTAATTTATAGTATATGATGTCACAATCTTCAATAGTGCTAGATGTTGCAATCAAACTTGATGTCAGATGTCAAGATGTATTAAGATACTACGATAAATGTCACGTTGAAGATTATCTTGATCTATATCACACTATCAATGATCGTGATTGCCGAGGATCTTGAAATCTTCTTTTAATAAGATGATCGTATAGAAGTAGCTAGATCTAGTTGATAATACGATCATTCAAAATATTGCCAGTTGATAAGAGGATCATCTAGAAGTTGCCAATCGCTAAGTCGATCTAAGTATTTTTTATATTCAATGAAGAAACTTCTCTTCGTCTAAAACAATTACTTTAATTCAGAACTTGAAAAAGCTATTCACAAATAATTACAATGGTTAAATGTACTTCAATAAAATAACTGATCTACACAATAATATAAATGATTTCTAATACAAAACTCTAATACACGTTCTCACTAACATGTTCCATACAAGACTGACTAAAAATCTAGAACCTTTCCCTGGGTATAGCGTTGTCACGTGTCTAATGCACCTCGCTGCAATGCCAACCAATAAATGCAGCTCAATGTACAAAAATTAATATTTCAAAACCAATCACATCCACTCCGACACATAGCCCTCCGCGTGATGGAATTTCCCGAGGTCGATGACGAGCTAAATATAGATACTGTGTACGTGACAATATAAATTATATTAGCGACAGATTTTTTAAATTTTGTGATTTCTTAACTATAATACAAAAAGAAAAAGTATTGATTTGTCGGATGGGGGAAATGCGATTGCATGCATCGCCCCTCCCACCTTCTACAACCCTTTTTCATTTAAATTTACTAATGATACCATTTGAGATTAGATTGTGGTGCGACATAGTATACAATGGGTCACATATCAATACGTAGCTTATATTATATAGATATTTAAGTAATTTTGTTCACAAACTATGATTCTCCACAAAAATAGGACCGCCCCCCCCCACTCAGAGGGCTAGAGTGGGGAGGGCAGTACATGCAATCGCCCTCCCCCCTACACCACCGAATCGGCCAAAATACCAGAATGGGAGCGACATAATATAAAATGTATATATTAATTCAACTAATTTTGTTAACAAACTATGATTTTTTCATAAAAACGGACCGCCCCCCACCTCAAAGGGTTTAGGTGGGAAGGGCAGTAGAGGTATTCGCCCCCCACCCCCCATCAATCGGCATACAGGAAAAGGCATAATATAAAGATCGGTTAAAATATCAATAACAATTTTAATCATATATATATTTTATTGATTCTGTTAGCAAGCTGTGATTTCTACAAATAAATTGGACCGCCCCCCCACTCGAAAGTGTATGGGGGGGGGGCGAGATTGATACCATCGCCCCCTCCCGACCCCACCAAATCGGCCAACATACTAGAGGGGGGAGCAAAATAATCTAAAAATAGGTTAAAATATAAATAATTAGTATATATTTTTAACATAAGTAATAAATTCGTGTACAAATTGTGTGAATTCTATAATAAAACTCGCCCGCTCCTTCGGGGGTGGGGTCGGCCGAGTGGGGCGGTAGGCGATCGCCCCTACCGCCCCCCCCCCCCCCGATCCGCCAGTGGTAAGTTGTAGCTACTACTTGTAATGTTTTGGTTTCATTGTGTACTTAATCTAGACAAGATTCGTATATTGATACATGATTTCAATCTACGACCCTATAAGCGACATAAATACATCTGTACGTTGTAGCTACTACTTGTAATGTCTGGTTTTTCATTGTGTACTTAATCTAGACAAGATTCGTATATTGATACATGATTTCGATCGAGTGTTTGTGAGAGAAGTGGGCTTTATAACTTTCTAAGATGAGACTCTTTAAACAGTACATTAACACTAAAACAACAATGTCATCGTTTAGAACTCATTTAATTTCCATGAACTTTCGTTTCTATTTCTCCATTTTGTTTCAATTTCCCTTTCAACACGCATTCGCACCGTTCCACATTTACACTAACATGCGCACGTAACAGGAACATAGTATGATCTACTAAATAGGGGAGTGTCTAGTTGTACAAAGACTCGAGGAAGAGAACACGTATTACGCCTGGACGTAACTAGGCTCCCACTTTAGCCTTTTTAAATCTTAAAGCAAAGAGGGAAAAGACCGGAAAGGTTCTACCATGTGATAGTAATTACGTTTTCGTCTCGTAGTACCGTCATTTTGTAGCGCTCAATTTGATGTGGCTGAGACATATTTGGCACACAGCCCGTCCCATTTGATGCTTTTAGATAAGATTTGTATTGATCCAATCAAATGGAAATTCAGTTTTACAACCTCAGAGTCGTTTTTAAAATATTTCTGACAAAAATGTTCTAGTCTTTATTTATTTTGACAAACGTTTAGGGTTTCTATCTAAATTCCTTGAACCTGACGAGGTCCAATGCTGTCAATTTAGTCCCAGTGTTGGATGCCAATGGCTTGTAGATCTCATATACTGACGTAATGTGGGTTTAATGAACTGTCGTTGAAGATTTCTAGCGTTAGCTTTGTCAATGTGTGTAGTCTTCCGGGGCTGGCGTAGCCTAGACATACAATGGAACTGTTTCTGATCTTGACACTGTGGAGACAGCTGCAATGATCGATAGCATTGCAAAGGTCAGAGTTCACGCGAATATGTCAGTCTTGTTTTGCTTTGAGATTTACCAATACGAATACATTAGCCGCCATTAAGTGTCTTGAGTACATGTAGTTACAGATCATGTGAAGTGACTTCTGTTTTAATCCTAGAAAAAACATTGTTGGGGATTAGTTGGATGTAAGATTTACTGTATAGACTTGGTAACAATCTATAATACGACTATGTAATGTGAGGATGGCAATACCAAAAAAAAAAAAAAAAGAGGCATTTATAAAATTATACACTGAAATTCTACCTCTGATTTATCTTTGTTTTTGTTTTTGTTAGGACATTTCTTTTATATATCTAGATGTATTTCTGTGTATGAAAGAAATTATGTAGCCTGTTTTTCTTTTTTTAGACACAAGCTAGTTTATACTTAGAATTGTATTGTCATTAAAAAAGTCTTATCACCACTTCAGTTATTAATTAAGGTTGATGCTTTAAACATTTTAGAAGTTTGTATAATTATTTGTTCCACATTTTAATTTATACAAATATTGTTTTTTTGTTTTGTTCACAAAATAAAGATGTGAGGATGAAAGATCTGGCCAGTAATTGTGTCCATAGATCTGGGCGATAGGACTACAGAGATGCCATTAGAGCCTGCCCAAGGTGAGTACAGTCATTGAGCTGTAGTTGTGCTGGCTAATAGACATACTACTATAGATGTTTATTTAACAGAGAATATTAGTATAATCTAGACTTGGGTATAGTATATAGGTACTACAGCTTTACTGATCTAGACTTTAGTTATGGGTATAGTATAGGTACTACACCTTTACTGATCTAGACTTTAGTTATGGGTATAATATAGGTACTACACCTTTACTGATCTAGACCTCAGTTATGTTATAGTATAGGTACTACACCTTTACTGATCGACTGGCCACATCTCCTTACATTTCCCAGTCCTGTTTTCCATCTTGTTTTAAGTAAAGGCAAATATTTTCTTTTATTAAACTCATTCTCAGTGCTTTGACTTCTTGTGGTTCCATTTCAGTTCTTGACACTTTGTCATAGTTGGCAACTTGAACAAAGTGTAGCCAATGCAGGATCATCTTCTTTCTGATTTCTTCCTTGATAAAAATATGGCAAGATAAGTAAAATTTGATGTTTAGCCAGTGGATCTGAAGATTTCTCTAGAGGCAACTTTTGTGAACTAGATAGACTATTTCTTCTGATGATGTTTGCTATCCTTCAGGTAGCAAAGAACTTATTCTACTTCTTAGCATATAGGTTTCATCTTCTGCTCAAATGTTTTGCTCTTTTTGAGTGTTTTCAATGTAATGCTCTGTTGGTTTTTAGGTGTAAGGCCCTTTTTATTCAAGTGTTTTCAGTGTAAGACTGTTGGTTAGAATGTTTTCAGTGTAAGACTGTTGGTTAGAATGTTTTCAGTGTAAGACTGTTGGTTCAAGTGTTTTCAGTATAAGACTGTTGGTTCAAGTGTTTTCAGTGTAAGACTGTTGGTTCAAGTGTTTTCATTGTAAGACTATTGGTTAGAATGTTTTCAGTGTAAGACTGTTGGTTAGAATGTTTTCAGTGTAAGACTGTTGGTTAGAATGTTTTCAGTGTAAGACTGTTGGTTCAAGTGTTTTCAGTGTAAGACTGTTGGTTAGAGTGTTTTCAGTGTAATACTGTTGGTTAAAAGTTTTTAGTATAAGACTTTTGGTTAGAATGTTTTCAATGTAAGACTATTGGTTCAAGTGTTTTCAGTGTAAGACTGTTGGTTAGAGTGTTTTCAGCGTAAGACTGTTGGTTCAAGTGTTTTCAGTGTAAGACTGTTGGTTCAAGTGTTTTCATTGTAAGACTATTGGTTAGAATGTTTTCAGTGTGCGACTGTTGGTTAGAGTGTTTTCAGTGTAATACTGTTGGTTAAAAGTTTTTAGTATAAGACTGTTGGTTCAAGTGTTTTCAGTGTAAGACTGTTGGTTAGAGTGTTTTCAGTGTAATACTGTTGGTTAAAAGTTTTTAGTATAAGACTGTTGGTTAGAGTGTTTTCAGTGTAAGACTTTTGGTTAGAATGTTTTCAGTGTAAGACTGTTGGTTCAAGTGTTTTCAGTGTAAGACTATTGGTTAGAGTGTTTTCAGTGTAAGACTGTTGGTTCAAGTGTTTTCAGTGCAAGACTGTTGGTTAGAGTGTTTTCAGTTTAAGACTGTTGGTTAGAATGTTTTCAGTGTAAGGCTGTTGGTAAGACTGTTGGTTAGAATGTTTTCAGTGTAAGACTGTTGGTTAGAATGTTTTCAGTGTAAGACTGTTGGTTAGAATGTTTTCAGTGTAAGACTGTTGGTTAGAGTGTTTTCAGTGTAATACTGTTGGTTAAAAGTTTTCAGTGTAAGACTGTTGGTTAGAGCGTTTTTAGTGTAAGACTGTTGGTTAGAATGTTTTCATTGTAAGACTGGTAATCAAGGAAACCTTTCTACATATTTTCTTGATCTGGATGTTTTTTTGAACCTTGATGTACATCTCTTTCAACTTGTATCACTTCTATTGCTACTTAGTCTCAGGCAAAGAATTATTTCCATTCTCTCCTTATTGTGTTCTGTACAGGTGGTGCTAAGAAGTTTCTTTACACTGGCCCAGTCAACAGCAAAAAGTCTGAAAGTGACCAGTGGTCATTAGGGATTAAACCAACAAATCAACAAAGTCCAAGAGGTCAGTTCATGAATACAAACTGATTATAATTGCCATTTTTATTAAATTAATTATTTCTGTAATGTTAATATCTTACATATGTATGTTAAGAGACTCACCACTGAGATATAATCCATTGTTGATTATAAGTCACACAAATATTTTCACTTCATCTGTCCATCTAAGTCAGCGGTTCTCAACCTTTTATGCTTGGCGACCCCTTTTTACAATACCCCACTCTTCAGCGACCCTCCATACAGCAATAGAAGAATAGACAATAACAATTTTTAACATTTAATAATTTTCGATGGTCCTAGGGAACTCCTGGCAAATCGTCAATCGACCCCCAAGGGGGTCGCAACACACAGGTTGAGAACCCCTGATCTAAGTGATTAAGAAAAGGTAATTATTTTATAATTCTTGATCTCCTTATCCTCTTTCTGGTTTCCTTGGAATCAACTCTTTCTTCTTTTTCCCTTTGGATGCATCACTGCAAGGACCTGATAAGTTTGTATGTTGTTTTTTAAGCATGTGGTACTCAGTTGCAACTATTTCTCAAACAGTTCAATTTTACTGTTTGATTTTGGTTTGATATTCTCATTATAAGCTAAAAAAAAAACTTGATTTAAATTTTTTGTTTTTGAATTTCCCAATACTATTCAAGAACCAGAAACATTGATATCTGGTCAAAATGAACTATATCTTGTATTGATTTTATTTCCAGGGTTGTCTGTTGATTTAAACAATGCTTGGAGTATCAGAAATGTTGGACTTAGCACCAGAAACACATCAGCCAGTCGCACTCAAGTAGACCTTAGTAAAAATGTTCAGGCTGGTCTTTATTCTCGCCATGGAGGTTTGAATGGTAAATAATTTGAACAATTTGTACTTGTACTGTACTGTACTTAAATAATGTATTAATCATTAAAAAAAAGAAAGAACTTTTACTTTAAAAATTACTTAACCCTTACATTAATGTAATTATTTCATTTTTGTTTGTGAAAGTTATATTGTTATTAAATATATTAATCTCAGAGTATAGATTATATGCTATAATATCTTTTTTTGTTGATTGAGAGTCATCACCATTGGATGTGCCCTTGATGAGATTAGTTTTTTTTTTCTTTTTCACTGTGATGGCGTTAATATTTTAAATTCATAACATTTGAAAAAAAAAAAAAAAGATAGTTTTGACATGAATGCATTACTTATCTTAATGTAAATGTTAATTGAAAACAATGTTTGTGTTCAGGGCAAATTGGTGTATCAAATAATCAAGTGGCCTCCCCTGGCAAATCTTCAGGTGTGTAACTTTTTAAACAATCTTTTTATTTCAAAGTAAGTCTCTTCAAATAATTTGTTGTCCTGTTGGTTTGTTATTTCTACATTAATGATTTGTTGTCCTGTTGGTTTGTTATTTCTACATTAATGATTCTGAGCAATTAAAACTTGTGTAACAGAAATGTGTAGATTCTGAAACATATGCACATTAATGTATAATGTGATGGGTACAACAACCAACTGCTTAAATGACACATCACATAGTTTTGTTCGAGTGTGTATTGTCATTCATACTATTGATTAGACTGTTGACAAATGCTATGAATGTTAAATGAAGCACAGTGAACAAAGTGTAATGAACAATGACTATACTAATTACAAATCAAAAGATCATGGCTATTGTAATATACTAAATCAATTCATAACCTTAGAAACAAGGCTTTATTTCAATAAAACACGACTGATACACACAATAACACAGTACAGACTGGTCACGATTCACAAACTACGATAATGCGAACACGATTACAAATACTAGCACGATTACAAGCATGGGTAACACACAAGTTCATTTAATGATCACTCCATTCACCCCTCCTTTATTTCTTTCTATGTCTTAGATTATAACCATGCGTATGAAGGGAAGGATCCGGAGGTGTCACTGGCGTTGACTTTTCTCCTTGCAAGTGGTAACTGTCATGTACGGGACTCGAGTCAATATTGGCCTCTGGCATTGGGTGGCCCCCTGTGAGTCACTGATGACTTCTGGCTGGTTGTACACCATTGGGGTGGGACTCTGTGAATTACTGATAGTTTCAGGCACATAGCGACTCCCTGGTGAGAGATCCAAATAGTCACCGACCTCTTGAGGCAGAATACCATTCTCTGGTTCGAAATAGTCCTTAGTGGAACTTTCCTTCGGCGCCAGGTGCCTAAGCGACACTGTCTCTTCCTGGCCGTTTGGAAATCGTATATGGGCGTACTGTGGGTTGCAGCTAATAAGTTCAACCTCTTTTACCAATGGGTCAAATTTTGAAGATCTTACAGGTGATTTTAGTAATACTTTCCCTGGGTTCTGTAGCCAAGTAGGCAAGGATGTTCCCGTTGGCGATCTTCTGTTGAATTTGAAGATCTATTTGTGTGGAGTTTCATTAGTAGAAGTACACAGTAATGATCGAATTGAATGAAGTGCCTGAGGCAACACAGATTCCCACTGCAATAGTTCCAACTTCCCTGAGTCCAATGCTAATAAAATAGCCTGCCACAATGTTTTATTCAACTTTTCTATTTGCCCATTTCCTTTTGCATTGTAGGGCGTTGTCCTGCTAGTGGCTATGCCTTTAGAATGTAGATATTCTGTAGTTTCTATGGACATAAATGATGTGCCACGATCAGAGTGGATGTAACTGGGTGTTCCAAAGAGGAAAAATAACTGGTCGAAGCACTTTATCACTGTCTTAGATGTCATATCAGGACAGGGAAAAGCGAATGGAAACCGCGAATATTCGTCAATCATTGTTAATAAATACTTGTTCGAGTAGCTGATGGCAAAGGACCTTTAAAGTCAACACTAATTCTTTCAAACGGCTGTTTGGCCTTTATAAGCGTACTTGCAAATTCCTTATAGAATTTCGGTTTAATTCTATTGCAGGTTCTGCATTGTTGAATGGTCTGTCTGACCTCTTCAACAGAGAAGGGTAAGTTCTTTGACCTGACATAATGTAGAAGTCTAGTGACACCTGGATGACACAGGTAGTCATGGTACGTCTTCAGGCTAGTTTGTTTCGTCATGGTTGCACAGTGCCCTCTAGACAAGGTGTGTGCTGCTGTGTTGGCGTTCCCAGGTCTATACTGTATATCAAACTTGAAGCCTGCCAGTTCCAATTTCCACCTTTGTATCTTATCGTTTTTAATTTTCTTGTCATGAGTGTCTTTAAATATGTATGAAATAGACTGCTGTTCCGTAATAAGGGTAAAATGATTGCCACACAAATAATGCTTCCATTTGCATATAGCTTCAATTATTGCAGTTGCTTCTTTCTCTAAGGCAGATTGATGCCTTTCACTAGGTGAAAGAGTTCTAGAGAAGAATGCAATAGGTCTTCCATCCTGATTTAAAGTGGCTGCTACTGCAATGTCAGAAGCGTCTGTTTCCACAATTAGAGGATGGTCATACTTTATGGTGAAAATTGCTGCTTTCTGCAATTCTTGTTTCAAGTCTTCCAATGCTGTTTTTACTTCTGTAGGTACAGGAAAAATTTGATTTTTCATTATAGGATACATTTTGTTGGAGAAATTAGGTATCCAGTGAGTATAATATGCCAAAAGTCCTACAATCCTTTTCTGAGACTTCAGATCTTTTGGAGGTGGCAAATCTCGCAGAGCTTGAAATCTATCAGTGTCCGGCTTCAAATGTCCTTTGGATATTTCATATCCAAGCAGCTTTACCTTCTTAGTAGCAAATACACTTTTACTTTCGTTGAAAGTTATTCCGTATTTCAGAGCTACCTTCTGAAAACGCAACAGATTTTTGTTACGAGAGTCTACATCTGTACCACATATTGTTACATTGTCGACATAGGCAAACGTGTCAGACAACTTTTCTTTTTCTATAACAGTGTCTATGGTTTTCTGGAAGCAAGCCACACCGTTAGTGAGCCCAAAGGGTATTCTGCAAAACTGGTAGAGTTTACCGCAAGCTTCGAAAGCTGTGTATTTCTTTTCGCTCTGTTGGATAGGTATTTGGTGATAAGCACTCTCCAGATCCAATGTGCTAAAGATTTCATATTTGGAAATTTTCTCCACCATTTTATCCACTCTTGGCATTGGGTAAGCGTCCAGGTAAGTAAATCTATTTATAGTTTGGCTATGATCAACGACCATTCGCTTTTTGTGCCGCTCATTGGTCGTGACAAGGACTTGAGCTCTCCAAGGTGATTTGGAAGGTACAATGATACCGTTTCGTATCAATTTCTCAACTTCAGCTTTGATAAATTGTGTGTCTTGGAAGGAGTAACGACTAGATTTAGTAGCAATAGGTCTGCAGTCAGGGGATAAATTTGCAAACAATTGTGGTGCCTCTACCTTAACAGCATTGAGCGAGCAAACATGAAATGCAGGTCGACCACCGTTGAATGGAATTATCAGTTCTTTGTATAATGCGAGAAAATCCAACCCAAGCACTACATCAGTGCAAAGTTCATCTAGTAACGAAAGTTTGAATTGATTGTAAACTTCCCCTTTGTATTTTAGCGATGCAAACATGTGACCTCTTGTGACGCTTGACAGTTGAGACGACGCCATAGAAATTTTGTGCTTTAAACGTGTCACTGACCAATCATACTCTCTTGGTGTGTTTGAAGAAATGTAACTTTCCCTGCTACCTGTATCAATTAGGGCTTTTAGGTTCACGCCATTTACAGAGATGTTTACTGTTGATTTAGTTAAACCAGGTACAGACGAAGTAGAAATTAGTGATGTTAGATGTGTAGAGTCCTTAATGCAGCTACAATCTCTACAAGATTGTCTTTTAATCTCGTAGCTAGTAGATGTTTTAACTTTTGTTTTGGTTATAGGTGTGTTGTGAGATCTGCAAACCTTCGAAAAATGTCAATTTTTCCCGCAAGAATGACACATGCAGTCTTTGGCAGGGCATTTTGCTCTAAGATGCCGACTACCTCTGCAAAAGAAACATTTAGTATTCACTGTTGCGATTGTTTCTGAGTCCACCATTTCTTTGGTTGAGATTGCCGATGACGAAAGAGATGACTCTACCAACTGAGAAGGAGCACTAAACGAACTGGATTTTTTTTGGGCCATGTTGAGTGTCTTGGCAATATCTAAAGCCATTTTCAAGTCAAGGGATCTTCTCTCAAGTAGCCTCTGACTAATTACATTTGAACGCATGCCGCTAACGAAGGCATCGCGAATGGCGTCCTCTTCATTTTTGTTAGCACTAACAGCTCGGAACTGACAATCTCTGGCCAACACTCTCAGCTTGTGTACAAATTGATCAAGACTTTGATCGACTTCTTGTTTGCAAGTTGCAAGCAAATGTCTGGCCAATGTTTCATTAGGGGCCTTCACAAATAAATTCTCAAGAATAGATTTTGCTTCTGAGTATTTAGAACAGGTAGAATTATACTGATATAAGGATGGAGACACAAAGTTGCATAGCAGGTCAAACTGTTCGCTTTCACTAGCCCCTACCTTCGTTGCGAATCTGTCAAAACAAGAAATTCAATGTTTCCATGTAACTGAAGCATTAGTTGAACTAGGATCAGCATCCAGTCTATTGGGACTCAAAAACTTGTCCATTTAAGAATGGTTTTATTGAAATAAATAGTAATATACTAAATCAATTCATAACCTTAGAAACAAGGCTTTATTTCAATAAAACACGACTGATACACACAATGACAGTACAGACTGGTCACGATTCACAGACTACGATAATGCGAACACGATTACAAATACTAGCACAATTACAAGCACGGGTAACACACAAGTTCATTTAACGATCACTCCAGCTATACACATACATAGCTTGACCTCAAACACTTGAGCTAGCTGCTTTGTGCTGTGGAGGGTGATACCAGATACACATGAACAGGGGCGGACTAGGAGTCAAAATCGGCCCAGGCATTTCTATACATACCAGTCCATAAATTGCATATTATACGATGGGATTCTAATTATAGGCATACCTTACCTCAAAACCATTATGTTAAGTTTAATATTGTATCGATAACTGTAGGCCTATGCAAGCTTTATATCTTTAAAGAAATATGGGCCTTATGTTTCTCTTTCATCGCTAAGTGTGTAGGCCCTAAAAGGATAAAGCCTACAGTAGCACTGTCTACGGATGTAGGCTATTAAATTATTTCAGAAAATGTGTTAAATTAGTATTTTAGGACCTACAATGTAGAGTCTGTAAACGATTTTTTAAAATCATGATGCTCTGAGGGTTACTTTTATAAGAGAATATATTAAAACATTTAACAATTTAATACGTGTCATAGTGGCATTCATGAGGCCCTTTAGGTCGACCTACCGGCCCATTTGGGTGCCGGCCCACCGGGCATTTGCCCGACTGCCCATATAGCCAGTCCGCCCCTGCACATGAGATGTATCAAGCTCACCAGTCTTCTGTTGCCTTGTGCTCTTATTATAAAGACATGAAATAAAACAGAAATAATATTTGGCATATCATTATCTGTTAAAAAGAAAGAGTAGTTTGTCATTAGTGCTAGACTTGCAATATTTTCATAAATCATGGAAAGAAATATACTAAACCTGCATCATGGTATCATTAGGTCTTAAAGTTAAAACTGGACATTTATTTACATATCAGCATGTCAGTTTGTAACTAGTACATCCTTACACATCTTTTTATGTTTTTTGTTTTCATTAGGTGTTCAGTGGGCGAGCTCTGGACACAACTTCTCCCAAACATCACAGATGTTGACTGCAACAGCTGCACAAAGTTCTTCCAACTCTTCACGAAGGAGACAGCATTTTTCCCCTTTAGATGATGATACTAATGATTTTTGATCGTTTTTTTCTTTTTGCTGTTTTATTTATTCATTTCTATGTGTAAAAATTCTTTAAATATTTAAACTACCTGATGATTTGACCAAGACCATTCATTATAGAAGGCCTGAACACTGACCTGCAATGTCACAACCTGTGGGGAATTTAGACCTGTCTGTATGATGTGGCAACAAGCTATTGGTCTTAATAGCCCACAGGCTGTGATGTTGCAGGTCAGTGGTGAGGCCTTCTATAATGAATGGTTTGACCCAGTGACTCTCTTATACTTTATATATATTTGTATATATATAAATGTTCTTATGTCTAATTCTAATAATTCATTAATACATTTACATAATGCATTCAAATTAAAATGCTTGACGAAATATTTTTTTTATTAATGATAATGGAAAGTGAAATAGAATATATATAGATATTTTATTATAGTATTTCTTGATATTCAACATTTTTTGGTTTGACTAACAGCTGTATATACTCATTTATGTTATCTGCAAGTCCAACAATGTAAAGTTGTTCATATTAGAAGTTGGATGAATGTAATATTCTTCTCTTTGGTCTTGCAGCTTTCATTGTTGACAATGATTTTGGTCAGATTATAAATATTGAAACAGCAAAGTTTCTGTAAAGTGCATTCTTGCCTTGATATCTCTGTCAATTAATTTCAAACCTCCTTGTTCTATATATTCCCTCACCATAGACAAATGCAGGTTTTCCATAGACAAATGCAGGTTTTCCAGTGCAAACAAGACCTTATTTTATATCATCTGAGAAATCAATTTGGATATCTGGATTGTCTTTTCTTCACTCATTGCATTTTTTGACTTTTCCCAGAGTGCAAGTGGATAAACCAATACTATTGTGTCAACAAATAAGAAACAAAAAGTCAAACTTTCTGTACTGTCCCCCTCTCATCTGCTAGTTTTGAATGTTGGTAATTGTCTAAAATTCTTCAACTATGCAAGTCTCTTGAAATGTTTCTATTAAGTTTTTTTTAAAATCAGCTAATCTAATGATGGTGGTCATCCAATAACATGCAGGTGAATGGGCAGTGAGAAACATTCTGCATTTGTTTGCTGTCTAGACTCAGCCAAGAAACTCCCACTTGTTGACTTCTGGTTATTTTTTCATTTAACTTCTGTGTTTTTGTCTGCTAAATAATTTTTGTGATGTCAATGTAAAACAAAGTTTACTCAAGAGGATCACTTTGATTCCTCCCAAAAAAAAACAGCCAGAATCATTGAACTTTATGATGCTTATAGATTTTTAAGTTTCACTTCATCAAAATACATTTTTTTGATCATTTTCATGCACCCCTATGAAAAGACATAGTGTATTGTAAGTACAAGTATACATTAAACAGTTTCTTCCGTACTGATAATTTATTCCAGGCTTGGCTCTTATGTTTATTGATAACTTGAAAGTATATTGAAAGGATTTAATAGAGTGCTAAAATTTGCACTGATGTGGGCACAAAGAATTTTACTTAGATTTGTCTATAAAGGACCTTCTTGTGGGTCTCGGATCATATTCTTTTTCAAAATTTCAAACAGTAAAGTATCTTTTTGAGGATTCAAACTCTCACCACTTACAATACAGTCTATTTCAATGGACCTTATACTGTAATATTTTTTAGGGGTTTCAATGATGATTAGCGGCCTCTGACAGGTCAGTTTCATGGAAATGTCCTTGATGTTTGCTGTCAGCTAATTTGTCCATTTAAATAACAACTTGACAATCTTCTGTCTGCATTTTGGTGGTAAACTATTTTAATTAACTGATAGTTTAATTTTTGCTGATTGAGAAGGTGTTGCAAGTCTGTCATGATATTTGTGTTTGGCACCAAAGCATTTCTTTGCAAAGTTTCTTCTTTACTGTTTCCTATGAAATATATCTTTCAAAACTGTCAGTGTTTAATAACAAAGATTTATTCAAGTGATAGACATAATAAATAAATGGATGGCAATGTCTTTAATTCCAAAGATTACAGAAGAGTGCAGTGTTTCATATGGCCATGCCATGCAAACCAAGTTGTGACCTGCATATTTTCCCACAATTGATGCAAACAACGCATATTGAGCCTTGAATGTTGGCATAAAATCAGATTCTTGAACTTTTTTTTTTTCATTGCCAAAAGGCTGCCATTTAAAATCCTGATATTCTTATGGATGTTTTTTGTTTTTGTTTAATTTTTTTTTTTCTCTGACATTCAAGTTTTTGAAGGCACTGATTTGTTGCTACTTAAATAAGATAGATAATTTTGTATTGGTCCAATCAAATGGAAATTCTGTTTGACTACAATTTGACCACCTCAGCAAAAATAACAATAACAATATAGATGCAAATATGAACCAACATTTGTGAATTAGGGTTCTATGTACTTCTTGATGACGACAGATGACCTTGTTAACATATTTCAAATCTTGATGGTCTCTTCAGATTCATGCAAATGTGTAGCAGTTATTGTGCCTATGTTATTGTCTAGTAAATATTTTATCACAAGATTGTTGCCTTCCTAAAGCAATATTTCTGTTCCTGTTATTTTGAAGTTGTCATCTCATTTTATTTGTAGCCTCGAAGATAATTCACATTTCAGAACTTTTTTTTCTGTATTGCATATTAAAAATATATCCAATTTAGTTTATCAATTTGAATGCTGCACACTTGTATAGGTTTTTATCAATGGAAAACATTGTTAGTCTCCTAAAACAGTTATCTCCCTATTTGGGTCAGTATGCTGCTCTGGATGGATAATTCTGTATATCTAAACATGTACAATGGGTTTCCTCAACCCTGTTGGTAAAAAATATTAGGGAATATTGTCGACAGGCAAAGTAACACTGAGTTGTAAGGAAGATTGGCGCTGAATTTATCAAGTATGTCTTTTTTGTGTGCTCAATTATAGCTTTCAAATGACAAAACTCCTATGATATCGTATTTCAATTAAAATGATAATATATACAGATACCTTACAATTTGCAATATAAAGTTCAAAAAAAGTAAATATGTGACTTACTACTAGTAGAGAAAAAAATACATGAAATCTTTCACTTAATATACATTATACATTTATACATTAACAATTACAAGTATCTAGGCATTTTCTATGTTTCTCCTTATATTTCTAATTATCATTGGACAAAATTTATTTGTAAAATATAACAAATTTGTTGTTAATGCAACTTGTCAGAAAAGAAAGAAATAGTCATGGTTATAAATAATAGCAAAGTCTGGACATGAGCTGTGACAACTACTGAGTGCTAAATTAAAAAACAACAACTTTGGTGTTAACTATTTATGTATTAATATAATTTTTGTTAAATATTATAATCTTTATTTCATCTTAAATTCTTTACTCTTTCATTATTTTTTTTACATAGATTATTCTTTCATATATAAATATAATTCTGTTTCCCTGACATTTAAAAGAGAGTGCCACTATTTATTACCTTTTCAGTTTAGAGAAGTTTCCAAGCTGCATTCAGGCACTCAATGAACACAACTTAAATTTTTTTTTACCTAAGGTTGATGGAAGATGTTTTTGTTGATGTTTGAATGAATGTGATGACTGAGAATATAAAGTAACTGGAAATGGACATTTCTCTGAGGTTATATTACTCATTCTTTGAATGCTAATAAACATAATTGACTGCACAGCATTTGTTGTGAAGCATTTAAAAAAGATATTCATTGTACTTTGACATTTTTTAAACTTTGAAGTCTATCTCCCTTCCTTTCCATACTTTTTTATTGAATACAGTAATTACATGTTTGTAAAATGTTGTACATGTTTTGGATGTTCCTTCAGACTTGAAGATAATCTACATCCTAGTCCAAACTTCTTGCTGGATGGCAGGGCATGATAGCGAGCAGGGAATGAACCCTGGACCATCGAAATAACGAATGATAGTCCAGTGCACATACCGCAAGACCAGGCTGCCTCATAGTTTGAGGCTGAAGTTGACATTGTCATTATGTGGCCTTACAATTGCTATCAATGTGTATGCTATGCGCACCTTGAAATGATCAGCAGAGTGTTTAAGGAAATATACAATGAGGTCTAACTAAAAGTAGATGTGCTTGTCTCCTTCTAGCACTAAGGCTCATAGAGTCATGTAGGTCACAACCTCAGTTATATAACCTCCACATAACTTCATTATCATCTAGTAAAATGATTGTCATTAAAAAGTTTAAAAAGTATGAAACTTTTACACAATGACTCAATCATTATTATCATCATTATGAACTGCAAATTTCAATCAGTTTAATACTTTTTTACTAATACCCCCCACAACCCCTCTACTTTTTTCCAAAATTTTTTGTCTACACAAATCAAAATTTGTTATGCTTCATTGTTATAGTAAAAGGGAGATTATAAAATGGCAAGATCAAAACTGAAATCAATTGTTATCTCTCTTAGTATTAGATTTGCGTAAAGGCAAAAATAAAAATGTATGTTCTTACCTTCTTGAAGAAGATTTGTGGAGAACAAACTTTTTTTTACAATTTAATAAAACAAATTAACTTTATTTGCATTTTAGCATGATGCTATAATATGCTGTGAAATATTTGAAATTGTTCATTGATATTATTTGTTCATCTTTCTTGCAAAAACATTGTGTGTGTTGTTAGTAACAATTCACTTCAGTTCATTTGTCACTTTAAACAATGTCCTTCATTTTATTCAGAAAATGTTTCCTTTTCTATATGAACAAAATAACAAAATAATCCTATGCCATTGTTTTCTACAGTCCAATGTTGTTGATGTATCAGTCTGCCTGTAAAAAGTTTATTGCATCCAATGTGTACATTATCTGTCTGCAATAGAACAAAGAACAAAAGGGTAAAAACTCAGAACTACCGGTATTTGTTACATGTTGCATGTTAATAGAAACAATAAACATTTATGTACTTTTGAACTGTGTCGTGTAGCTCATTATAGATATGGATTTTTTTTCTACTAAGATAATCTAACTCTTCTTGGCTATAAGATAATCCTACTTAACCTACTTTTCCTTGCTCTTAGATAAATTTTGCCTACTTTTCTTTGCCCTAAAATGAGTTTTGCCTGATTGTCATTGCTCTGAAAGGAACTTTAGTTACTTATTCTTGCTATAAGGTGTTCTTATTTTGCTTTTTTGTCATTGCACGAAGATGGACTTCATCTCTTCTAGAACGCATTTTTTGTTAGCTGTTGCCATCCGTCAAGTGTAGGAGCCTTTTGAGTCACGTAATCCATTATTTTTGTGACCATCCTTGTACCAATAACAATAAACTGTCTACTTAGAACGCAGGACAATTACCCAACCTAAAAAAGTGTGAAGAACAGATAGAAATGTTCACTCCAATTGTACTTAACGATGTATCTTTTTGATGTTTCTTTGTAGTGAAAATTAATTGACGAAGGGAGATAATGAAAGTAAATGTTGCATTTGAGTTGCACACAACGTCTTAATTTAAAGGAAAAAGAAAATGATTTTCTCAGCAGACTGGTGGTCACGTGACTAGAAGATGTTCACGTGATCACGTACTTGTAGCTGTTTTAACTTAGGCAGGAATATCCCAGCATCCTCCAGTACTTTAAATAAAAAACTTTGCTACTTATTTGTCTTCTTTGTGTTTTTATCCAATGACAATAATTGATGGTTCATTTATAATAATAATAATAATAATCTTTATTTTCCATAAAGAAATTTGTCTTACAATTGTGCATTACATCAAACCAAACATGATAACTATAGAAGACCAAAATATACATTCACACCAGACTCATTCATAAGTTACTTACGAAAAGTTTATATCATATTGTTTACATTTAATTGTCCGGCTTCCAGAAGCACAAAACAGTTTATATGTCTGTTTATCTTTGCTATCGGTGTCTTGTATGTCTTTTGTGATGGTAAAATCCTGAACCAAAGAGTGATTTTTTATTTCTAGAATCTTTTTAGCTTTTTTTTTTATGAATGTTTGTCTTAAACAGCTGCCCAAATAGTTTTTTCTTGGCCAATGACTTTACCAGCAGCATTTGGGATTCTATGAAGTTTATTTTTATTTATAATGCTCAGATCGCCATACCAGGCAGTGATATTAAAACTTAAAATATTGCAGATGTGAGCGTGCTAAAGAATAGCCACGGCCTTTTTGCTAATATTAATTGAGGACATTTTTCTAATTAATCGTAATCTTTGCTGCCCTGCTGATATATAGTAGCTAACAATCGCATTATTTAAATTGTTTTTGTATATCAAATTTCACTAACATTAAAAATGTAACGGACACTTGATGTGCTGCTCCTAGACTAGGTTGGTTCAAAAGCACGAAAGAAAAACATGGAAATATGACGTCATTCTGTCCATCAAATCTCAAGAAGTAGTCTTATTTTAACAAACTGTTAATTGTTTATAAAATAATCTTTAACATCGTTTTAATTTGTGAGCCAAAAAAAAAAATTATTAGAGAAAATAGGAAATATAAATCAATGACACCCCCTCCGACAAAAACAAAAGCCCACACACAGATTGTAGAGATAAACAAATACGACAGAATGCAATTATTTTTTAGGCCCGAAGAAGAGACAGGAAGACAGAGCTCACCTTTTATTTCATGTTTGTTGTTTTGTCGACTCACGTATTGACATGACCTGTCGTAGCCCTCCCCCTCCCCCCACCTCTCAAGCTCTTCCTTTCTTTCCAGTTCCACATTGCCTTGCAGAGTTTGAGCATTGTAGACATTCTTTAAAATATGTTTGTGCATGTATGCGTATGTGCTTATTGCTTAATGTAAAAACTGATAAATATACAATTGAATGAACGTGGGCCATTAAAAAAAAGGGGAATGAATTCAGCAGACACAACTCTTGACTCGGAGTTTCCTCCCTTTATTGCTGCCTATTAAAGGAACTCTATTTAGTTTCTCGTTAGATGAAAGAGGTGGTACATGGTAATTGTGATTGAAGACTTACATCGACTATCAGTGGTAGTTTTAAACTCTAGTGTTACAGTGTCGACTCTATGTCAGTCATTACCTTGTCTGGTACACTCTTAGTGAGGGCGCTCATGACAGCGACGTCTGCAGACCAATAATATATATATATATATATATATAAAGGACTTGTCAACAGTGACAGAAAACAGGAAACAAGATTTTCTCATTTGAGTTTAAATAGGGTCTTTGCACGAGATGGTCATTCTAGAAAGTTCATCGCTCATTTTATACTGCCAACCATTCCATTCCTCATCATTGCGAGCTCTCCACATAATGGAGACGGTCTCCTTCGAGATTTCTTGACTTTCTATTTCAATCTGGTACTTCATTTTGTGTACTATAGTTTTCCATTTTTTTTCAACATTGTCCTTTAAGTCAAAGATCAGCTGGTTTCCCATTCCTAAATAACAGTTGAAAATAAAGACTTACCAAATTGTTTGAGAAACTTTATTTTAGATATAAAGGATCAATTACACTTTTGAGGGCTGATCTCCTGTTCTTGAACTTCTTTCACCCATTTAGCCCTGACGTCCTTGATATTATACAGAAGTTCTTCATTGTTAAAATCCAACCTTTTTGTAGTCTGCCTTCATTTGACCTTTTAATTGAATCTTTAGAAGAGTTCTTTTTTTTAAGCAATCCCGATTATGTACGTAGCAATTTAAAACACTCCAACTTTCCTTAATGTTCAGATTTGAAGACAATAACTTAGATTATTATTGTCATTTTTATTCTCTTATTATTTTATTATTATTATCATTATTATTGTATCAAAATTATTGTATTATTATTTTAGTATTTCTTTTAACTATTGTATTATTATTATTATTATTATTCAATTATTATTATAACAAATATCAATCCTTTGCAGTTTATTAAGTGTGCTCACATCTCTAGACACAGTAGCTCGTTCTAGCGGTTTATTTGTCCTTCTTGCCAGTTCTTATCATGAATAGATTTTGATGACATTAAATAAAATAAAAATGTGCGCTCAACTGTACACACACAACCTTTAAATGTCTCGGCCTTTAAAAAAAAAAGGATTTTCTTTCTTCACGTCCCAGGTCTTTCTTTATAATCCAAGGTGTTGGGGATGAACGGTTAATGTCCTTCTAAATAAAACGATTGAGGATGTAATCATGTGATCAGCTCGCTCACCACTTACCTTGTTCTACACAGGAACATACTCAAATTCCCTTAAAGAGCATAGGCTGATCCAAAGCAATAACCTGCCAACCCCCAGCCAGAAAACGACAGATCCAAGCCGTATGTTTATCGAGATATGGAATTAATTTCAACTTTACATTAAACATTTATAGTTAAAACAAGTTGATTTTGACAGAAAGATTTTGTTTAAAAATAAAAGATTATTCCATTAAATAAATCTTTTTATAGTCTCTCCACTAAAAGTACTTCTAAATAAAAAAATAAACAATTAGTTAATTAATTGTTGGTGATAATATTTTGTTTGATTTCGAAATAATGGGAATAAATTTTACTTTATATATATATATGTATGCATATATGTATGTATGTATGTATGTGTCACCACCTCAAAGTTGTTTCCATAGTGTAGAAACCCTATTTCAATATTGTGAATGTTATTGCTATATTGTGAATGTTATTCACAACTCATGTTGCCCTAAGGTGAACACTTTTGACCTTAAGTGAACCAGGGTTAAGAGCAGTCAGTCAATATAGGGAGTTGGTAGCAGGCACTTGATAGAGTCACTTGATATAGTCAGTTGAGTTAGTTACTTAAAGAAGTTGGTTATAGATTAGTTACTAAGTTGTCATTATATTCGCAATATTTCTATAGAGGATTAATACTGGTCATTCCTGAATTGAATTGTGTATCATATTCAATATGTGATGTTATTACTTAAATTAAACTTATTTGTGTCTGCTACATCAAGTGTCATTTCCTTACTCTGTGAATTATAATATGAACCCAATGTCACCACCACGCCTACATAGATAAACCGACAATAATATCACAGCATCAAAACATAACCACAGAGACATTTATAATGTCAAAAATACAGCGGTGACAGTATGTATGTATGTGTGTTTGTGTGTGTGTGTGTATATATTTAGTCCCTCTATTACTTTCAAACACGTTTTTTCTCCCACCATTCTCGGATCAAGTTGAAACTTTGCATAATTATTCATCCATTGCCCTCCTTCAGTCGTAGAACGACTATGGTTCATCTCAGAGCACACTTCCTCATGTGGCTGTGGAGCCCTATTTTGGAGAGACACTCCCGTCCACAGATAGCGCAGGTTAAGGTAACTTTTGCTTCGGTGGTAGATGAGCTGGACATTTTTCGGATTGTACGTTTTTCTTCCTGAGATGAGACCCATGTACTTTCACTGTCCATAGCTTTCTTGGTCACTGTCTCTCTCCATTTGTTGCGGTCTAGAGCTATGTCTTCCCAATTGTCAGTATTGATGTTCACTGATTTGAGGTTACGTTTTATTACATCTATGTAACGGAGGTGGGGTCGATCAGTTTTTCTTGTGGCAGTCGCGAGTTGACCATAGAGGATGACTTTCGGGATGCGCTTGTCCTCCATCCGGCGAAAATGTCCAAGCCAGCGCAAGTGGCGTTGTATGAGGGCTGTAAAGATGCTGGGAATACCTGATCGCGCAAGGATCTCAGTATTGCACACTTTTTCTTTCCATGTGACATTCAAGATCCTACGGAGACATCTCAAATGGAATGAGTTCAGTTTTCTCTCTTGCTTTGCGTAGGTGGTCCATGATTCACTGCCATACAGCTGTGTACTCATAACGCATGCCTTGTAGACTTCCATTTTGGTCACCGTAGTTAGCTTTTGGTTTTCCCAAACTCTTGGCCTGAGTCTAGCGTAGGTCGAGGTAGCCTTCTCTATGCGTTTTTTTTTATCTCCTCTTCTAGAGACAGGTCATCTTTAATTGTGGATCCCAGATAGCAGAATTCGTTTACGGCGTCCAGCTTGTTATCGTCTATGAGGGTGGAGGGTGGTGCTGTAGCAGGTGGTCCCATAACATTTGTTTTCTTCGTGCTAATAGTCAAGCCCTATTCTTTACAGGCCTGAAAGAAGCGGGACATTAGTGACTGAAGTTCCTCTTGCGTGTGTGCCACTACCGCTGCGTCATCCGCGAATAGCATATCTCTTACGAGGGTGGCTCTGATTTTAGTTTTGGCCCTCAGTCTGGCAATATTTAGGAGTTTGCCATCAAATCTGGAATGGAGATAGATGCCTTCGGTGGATTTGTCAAAAGCGTTGTGGATTAGCAGTGAAAATAGAATTCCAAAGAGGGTTGGGGCCAGGACACATCCTTGTTAAACTCCGCTGTTTATACTGAAACTTTCAAAGCTGGCACCGTTGAATTGCACTGTACCCGTCATATTTTCGTGGAAAGATATGATTACATTTAGTAGCTTGGGTGGACAGCCTATTATCTGTAAAATTTTTAAGAGGCCATCTCTGCTAACTAAATCGAACGCCTTTGTCAGGTCAATAAATGCAATGTACAAAGGCATCCTTTGTTCTCTGCACTTTTCCTGGAGTTGGCGGATGGAGAAAATCATGTCAATCGTGGATCTACCTGAGCAAAAGCAGCATTGTGATTCTGTATAGACCCGATCAGCGAGTTTTTGTAGCCTGGGAAGTATCACTCCAGCAAAAACTTTGCCTACAATACTTAGGAGGGAGATTCCCCTGTAACTGTTGCAGTCGCTTCTGTCAACTTTGTTCTTATACAGCGTAATGATTTTAGCATCCCGCAGGTCTTGTGGCACAGCACCTTCTTGCCAACTTTTGCAAAGCAGTTCCTGTAGATGTTGGATTAGAGTAGTTTTGCTTTGTTTAGAAGATCGGGGGGGGGGGGGGATACCATCGCATCAAGGTGCTTTGCGGGCAGCCATGTTGTCTATAGCTATGTTGAGCTCTGAAAGGGTGGGTGTTTCGTCTAGCTCGTTCATTGTGGGTAATTGTGTGATGGCCTTAAGGGCTGAGTCAGAGACTGAGCTTGTTGTGGCGTAGAGCACAGAGTAATGTTCAACTCATCTGTGCATTTGTTGGCACTTGTCTGTGATAATTTCCCCAGTGGTTGATTTAAGAGGTGCTGTCTTGTTTTGGGAGGGTCCGAAAGCCTTTTTGATTCTTTCGTACATCCCTCTTATGTTGCTCACTTGGGCTGCGAGCTAAATATTCTCACTGAGTTCTACGCAGTATTCATTGGCACAGATCCTTGCTGTCCTCTGTGCATTGGCTCTAGCTTCTTTCAGATTTAACAGGTTGTGTTGGGTAGGATATTGCCTTGTAAGTAGCGAGTGCATCTCTCTTTGCTCTGAGGACAAGTGCTAAAATAGCTGCTTTTTAATTATTCATAGTGGATAACAATACATGAATCAATAAAAAAAACTAACCAGTTAATTAATTATTTAGTACTAATAAATTAATTTTATTTTATATAACAGAAAGGGAGCTAAACCCTGCAATTTTCAGATAAACATCAGTAATTTGGGGGTTATTTTCCAAGCTTTGGTTTTAAGAAGTATTCTTTTTTCTATTTGCTTGTTTTGAAACGATTAATCGTCTCTTTGTTGTCCCCCTTTGTGTAGGTCCCACAGATACATAATGACATGAACATACTGTAGACATAGACATTACATTAGTAATATTTATCTGTGACAACAGAACATGGTGTCAGATTTGGTTTAAGATCTTGTGTCAGATCTAGTGTCAGATTACTTTAGAATGCTGGTTACAGGTAGATCTAGTTGTTTTTATATTGCTAGAAGTAGCAAAAGTACATTTTATTTGTATCAAGTGGTGTCGTTAGTTCATTTTGTTTTGGATCTAGATCTAGACATAGAATCTAGAATCTATACAAATAATGGAATTATTCGATCATCCTAAACCGTTGTCACTAGACGGTCATCTATCTGAAAGATGGAAAAAATGGAGACGAAGTTTTGAAGTTTTTATGTCGCCACTGAAAAGAATACGAAGCCAGTGAAGAAAGCTTTATTGTTACACCTGATCGGCGAACACACTGGAGACATCTACAATATTTTTCAAGTATGTGAAGATGAGACTGTAGACAAAGTAATTGAAAGGTTTGAGAATCATTTTTTGCAGTCCAACACTGTGTATGACAGATTTAAATTCTTCACAAGAAATCAGAAGGACGGTGGAACGTTTGAACAGTATTCTAATGTTTTTAAGAATTTGGCAAAAGAATGCAAGTTTGACAACCTTCGAGAGGAACTCATCAGAGATCAATTGGTATGTGGCATACAGTCGGATCGAGTGAGAGAGAGACTTCTGAGAGATGTAGACTTAACTTTAGAGAAAGCAGCAAGCATAATTCGTGCTGACGAGCATACCCAGAACCAAATGATACATATGAAAAGACTACATGTAGATACTGCTTATAAATTATAGAAGACAGAAGATAGAAAGCCAGTCAAAACCTCACAGGAAAAAATGGCAAAGAATCATGTAATAAGTATCATTAGAAATCGTGTGGTAGATCTCATGGAAAATACAATTGCCCAGCATTTGGATAGACATGCCGAAAATGTAAAAAGAGAAATCATTTCGCTGCAAAATGTCGTTTGAAACACTTCAAGGCTGTTGATTCGCTGGAATATAGTCAACCAAGCCAAGTAAATGAGTTGTGGTTTGAGGCAATTGATAATGACAACAATGTCAAAGTTTGAATGGTTGATGTCAATATTATGGGAAATAAAAAGATAGTTTATCTATGTCTACTATGATAATCACAGTCTCGTTATTATTATCATTACTATTAATTAATGTCTACAGTATGTTAATGTTAATATTTATCTGCGACAACAGAACATCTGGTGTCCGGTAACCCTACACGCGTAGCTGAGAGGGGGTTCGAGATACCCCCTCCAATCGCTGGTCCACAAATGAGATTGCACCATAGCGCTTTGAGCATGCTATGAGCATGACAGTAGCGCTATATAAAAAGCTATAATTAATAATTCTAAGTATGCACATTTCATTCATTCCAGAAGAAAGCAATTACTAATTTGTTTTACTTTAGTGTATTTTTAGCTATAGAATGTCATTCGAACGAGAGATACTCATTAATTTATGTTGTAAGAAATTGTTTGACATCATCTGCCAACAGGGCTAGCAGAAAGACACACAATCAGTTTAAAGTGTAATAGTGCTTAGTTTTTAAAAACCATTTCTTTCACGTTGGTGTCTTTTTTTTTTTTACATACTACCTCCCACTGAAACACCGGGTAGCAGCAGGTAGCATCAGGTGGCAGTAGGCCTGTATGTCGTGTTTTTGATCCATTATTTCTCGTCATTAGTTAGGATCATCTGGATACATTTGTGTCTGTACCTTTACAATGATGGTTCTTAATTAACACATTGTATATACAGATACGTGATGTTTCAAGTCTGTGAATAATCAGACCTAAGTAAACGTTTGTTCAGCAAATATGCATATATCCTCCAAGTTTGCACAAAAGGTTGATCCCATAGACATATATACTATATCTAGACTGGACATGGAGATTTTTTAACACTACAAAAAATGTGAAAATTTTTTAGAAAGTTGGATCAAGGCATTGTTTTGTAAAGTAGTTAAAAGAATTAAAGTTGTTTTTTTTTTCAATCCTAACCTATGTAACATAATTTACGCTCGTTTCCTAATTATTATTTTGCAATTTTTTAGATACATAATCTAGAAAGATCTAGGTAATCAATCTATTTAAATGTACATAAGATGATTTAAATCAACATGAATTATTTCCATCTAGGATTTTCTAAAACATTATCTCAATGGAAAGAAACAAGAAATGGCTTTGATTCATATATTTGCGTGAATATCCGAGAAATGATTTTGCATTATTTCTAAACTTTGAAAACTAAAGATTATTACTTTTCTACAAAACTAATAGCGTCTTTTCTCTCTTCGGGGGCCGCTAAAAGTAATAACGTCAATTCCTCAAGCCATTGGTCTGTATCACCACTATGATCAAAAGAGTTCATAACCTATTTCTGGTATTGCCAGGAACAAGATTGGTTCAAGGAAAAGAATGTGTGTACTGCTTGTTATATATATTCTTTTTTTTTTTTTCAAACTTATTTACCTCGAATTTCAATTTTTAGACGATGTGTGCCCCCCCTCCCATATTACAGTACTGATACAACCCGGTAAAAAAAAAAGAGCATAACTTTATCTCCAATAACTTTGCTTTTTCTACACGGCTCATGCTGGCCTTGATGACGCCGATCTGACACCATGAAATATGATGTTGATCTGGTGACGGGTCAAGGGTCAGGGTATGTTGGGGAGTAACGCAGCTGTGGGTCAGAAGCATGTCATTTACAACACATACTAAAAATAGAAATAAAAAAGAAGAGCTCAAAAGAAAACGCGGGAATATGCTCACGAAGGAGTGAATGCCCTTGTTTTTTTTTTAAAGCTGTGTCACTTTGTGATTAGATGTTGCGAAAAGTGGAAACAAAATCCATGCTAGCCAATTTGGGGTGTTTCAATATAAACATAACCTTAAATACATATTGTACGTGCATGCGTAAAAAAAAAACTAATTAAAAAAACACAAGAGTTTAAAAGACAGTTCATATCATTTCTCAAGACTGGTTGTGAGTTTGAGTTTGTATGTAATTAATCTGTAAGTACGGCTGACCTGAATGTTTTCCCGAGGACAAGCTAGTATCAATACAAATCCATATAGCCCTGATGACAAGCTAGTGTCAATACAAATACATATAGCCCCGAGGACAAGCTAGTGTCAATACAAATACATATAGCCCCGAGGACAAGCTTGTGTCAATACAAATACATATAGCCCCGAGGACAAGCTAGTGTCAATACAAATACATATAGCCCTGATGACAAGCTAGTGTCAATACAAATACATATAGCCCCGAGGACAAGCTAGTGTCAATACAAATACATATAGCCCTGATGACAGGCTAGTGTCAATACAAATACATATAGCCCCGATGACAAGCTAGTGTCAATACAAATACATATAGCCCTGATGACAAGCTAGTGTCAATACAAATACATATAGCCCTGATGACAAGTTAGTGTCAATACAAATACATATAGCCCTGATGACAAGCTAGTGTCAATACAAATACATATAGCCCTGATGACAAGCTAGTGTCAATACAAATACATATAGCCCTGATGACAAGCTAGTGTCAATACAAATACATATAGCCCTGATGACAAGCTAGTGTCAATACAAATACATATAGCCCTGATGACAAGCTAGTGTCAATACAAATACATATAGCCCCGAGGACAAGCTAGTGTCAATACAAATACATATAGCCCCGAGGACAAGCTTGTGTCAATACAAATACATATAGCCCCGAGGACAAGCTAGTGTCAATACAAATACATATAGCCCTGATGACAAGCTAGTGTCAATACAAATACATATAGCCCCGAGGACAAGCTAGTGTCAATACAAATACATATAGCCCTGATGACAGGCTAGTGTCAATACAAATACATATAGCCCCGATGACAAGCTAGTGTCAATACAAATACATATAGCCCTGATGACAAGCTAGTGTCAATACAAATACATATAGCCCTGATGACAAGTTAGTGTCAATACAAATACATATAGCCCTGATGACAAGCTAGTGTCAATACAAATACATATAGCCCTGATGACAAGCTAGTGTCAATACAAATACATATAGCCCTGATGACAAGCTAGTGTCAATACAAATACATATAGCCCTGATGACAAGCTAGTGTCAATACAAATACATATAGCCCTGATGACAAGCTAGTGTCAATACAAATACATATAGCCCTGATGACAAGCTAGTGTCAATACAAATACATATAGCCCTGATGACAAGCTAGTATCAATACAAATACAGATAGCCCCGATGACAAGCTAGTATCAATACAAATACAGATAGCCCTGATGACAAGCTAGTATCAATACAAATACAGATAGCCCTGATGACAAGCTAGTGTCAATACAAATATAGATAGCCCTGATGACAAGCTAGTATCAATACAAATATAGATAGCCCTGATGACAGGCTGCACACAACTCTTTATCATAACGTTCTTTTTTACACACCTTCAATGCATTATTTTTTTTTTACAAAACCCTCAAAGCGTTTTTTTTACATGATTCAATAAAAATTAATTAAATTAATGATTATTAATTATTTTATTTAATACCAACAAAGAAAATGAATCCTCCACTGTTCACAGCTATGGTTAAATAGGTCGAATGTCGAGTTTTTGTTCTTAATTATAGGTACACGTTATTTCCATTCCAATCTCGGATCAAATTAAAATTTTCTGTAATTATTTATTGCACCTAACGGGGGACTGTGCCCGCCGACCTCCTCGTGGTGTCCCCTGGTAACTGGAGTAAGTCCACCCTTTGCTCTCAGGGTGGTCTGAAAAAGGCTAACGTTGCGGGAGCCCAACTTTTCTAGCAGGCTCTCATCCTCTCCTGGTGCAGAGTTCTGCTGGTGAGGTCTGGGTAATGCTAAGCTCTGATCGACATAAACCCTGCACGCTCGTCTGGTGTAGGGATTTGTGTCTGTCGGGGCTTTAGCTAATGCTGAACTGATCAGCCGCCGCCCTGGAGACTAATGGAGGGTCGAGCCATCAAAATTTGCGGGCCCTTATTTAGGAGCAGTCCGATCACAGATAGACTACAGCCTACCTGTGCAAATTTATGGCTCTAGCACTGCTCTTGAACAACTTGATAAAATACAGTTCCAAGCACTAAGATTTGTCTGTGGAACCTTTAGGACAAGTCCAGTAAATGCGGCTGAAATAATGGCTAATATAGGTCCACTAAGCCTTAGGAGGGAAAGGTCAGTACTGACCTGCTATGAGCGGTATAAAAGGTTGGATGAATACCTCCCAGCTAGAAAACTAGTGGATGGTTGGAGATGCAGAAGACGTATCCAGATGCAGTCTTTTATGCATCATGCCACTAGACTATCTGATAAAGCTGGCCTCTCCACCAACCGACAAAACATTCAACGCTTTCATCCCCTTCCCCCTTGACGACCCCAGACATACGCTTGACATTAGTAGACCCTAATGCCACTAAGCAAAGCCGTTAATCTAACGACCTTCAAATCCTAGCTCTGGAGATCATTAATACCTTCAAGCCCAGTGCTATTTTTGCATACACTGATGGGTCGGCATCAATAGATTTCGGAAGAGCAGGCTATGGAGCCTACATCGACTTTCTTGGCTCTTACACAGTCAAAATCTTTGGACCATGTGGTAGTGTTTGCAGTTTTGATGCGGAGACCATGGCAGTCTGTGAAGCCTTTAAAGTCGTTGACTCTCAACATAGATTGTTGTGGTCACTGACTCAAAATCTGTACTACAGGCTTTGCAAAGCCCCGGACCATGGCTCCCCAATATCAACACTGTCATCATGGCTTCACATAACATTAAACAACGCTATGGCACCCCTGTAATTATGCAGTGGGTACCGAGTCACATAGGTGTGACTGGCAACACAATTGCAGACTCTTTGGCCCACCAGGGAGGGCAAATTCCACCCACTGATGAGGCTGTAAGCTTTCATCAAGCCCTGGCTATAATACAAAAAACAGAAATGGAAAAGTGGTTTAAGTGCTGGACAAGTCCCAAAAAACCCGTGAAGTTTGGGAGCGCATGAGGCGCCCTGACCGCACTTCCGGTGGTGGAGGCTGTCCAGGCCTGAGCAAGCTATTATAGCACAGTGCAGGACAGGCCACTGTCTTGTTGGCTCATATTTCTCGCGGCTATGGCCAAATTTTGATTCCCGGTGCCCCCGCTGCGGGGAAGAAGAGGAAACCGTGCCTCATATTCTGTTTGACTGCCCCAGACTTGCTGATCTCCGTCTCGACAGGTCTGGGAAACCCAAAATTCTCGACCTGTATGGCGACATTTATGCACTACGCAAGACAGCAGGGTTTCTGTCCAGGGCTTTTGCAAGAGAGGATTTGAGCCTCTCAAGCCCTCACTCTAATGGAGTTTGATGATGATGATGATGATGGTGATTGCACCTAACAAAACACGAACCAATTTTTTTAATTAACCAATTTGTCAATCAAATATTGGTAATCAATTTTTTTTTTTGATTTCGAAAAAGGGAAATAACTTCTACATTATTGACATTTATTAGTAAGTATGGATTTTAATCCACTTAGATAATTTAAAAACACAACATACGCTTGTAACATTATTCTTTACACCCCTACATTCAACAACAATTAGTCAAATCACCTCACTCACACTGGTTTACTTCCCCTGGTAAAGGTCTCCTAACGTTTAAGATTGAAATCACTGTCTGGTCTGGAGCTGCCCTCTGGAGACTCACTTTCTGGTACCAAATGACAGGCGACAAGCAGTGTTCAAAAGTACGCCTGACATTAATAAACTATTTGTCGTGTCAAACTCTTTCTAACGAGCACCAGCAGACGACAGAGTCAGTTCTAGCTTCTCTATTTAGAAGTCTTAGAGATCAAAATGTGTTGCAATCATTTATACGTTTTCTGAAAGGTCATCACACAATAGCCCTCCCTTCAATCTACCTATCTATCTATCACTTACTGTGATGAGAATCTCTAATATTGACATTACCAATTAAAAAGTTGATTCAATTTGTCCTGGAATATTGATGATGCGTTGATTTTCAAACTTCTCAAATGTTCTCCCCACAAACCGATTCCCACTCACTCTGTCCCCCACTGTGCCCCACATACACACACTTTCAAGTTTAAATCAAGTCCTTGCTCAATAACGGGGACACATTTCCTAAATAAATCTAATGTGCATTCTGTTCACGTCAGCGTAGTGGGAATTCGGAATTCTTTCCGGTTCTGGTCAATAGATTTCTCCGTAGAGCAGCATAAGTTTGGATTAACTAGTGTAGAGGCGTGGAGGACATGCAAGACATGTAGGACACAAAGGCAGGACATGTAGCAATATCTGATAAACTTAATATGGTGTTTGAATTTTCTTTTTACCGAGTTTAATTTTAACTAAAATATTTGTACAACTACTTATAATAAATGAAGATTTTGATGAGATATTAAACAAATCAACAAGAAGTATTAAAGAAATATTTTAGCGATTATACAAGAGACAATAAAGAGATATTAAAGAGCTTTTAAGAAGTATTTGTAATAATTTATTGCTTTATTATTCTAAATGAAGGCTGATAACCATGCTTATTTATGTAACCCTGCAATAATTTAGAGTCTGATGTCTAACTGGACAGGTGATGATTTTTAAGTATGATAGAGGTGGGGGTTAAAGCAGTAATAGTGTTTCATGTAAAAATTAATTCATTAGATCATGCACTAGGGGAGCGACAGGTGACTTAATGTTACGGTGGGAGTGCAGAATGGTCCTAATGTAGAGTGGTGCGAATGTAAAAGTGGTCCGAATGTAGTATGGTTTTGGCTCCCAGTCTAGCATAATGCCTTAACAGCACTTCGCCATCGGACTCGGGGCTATTCTCCTCAGTTGCCCATGTGCCCATCCTGCTGTACTTACGTGTTGTTCTACTGCTCTTCTCCATGTTCACTTGGGTCTCCCAGACTTTTGTCATCCACTTTGGATTCAATTCCAGAACCTGTTTTGTAATGTTTCCTGAGGTTTTACTCACTGTAGTCAAATCCAGCGCATTTGCTTTTTTTTGATTGAGTAGTAGTAGTTTCCTTCACAATGCAGTTACAGATTTTGTTCGGCCATCTAACTCCATCTGTACACCGCAAGCATTTATCTGTGAATGCCTGGAACTTGTCTGTATTGAGAATGTCTGGAGCTTGTCTGTATTGAGAATGTCTGGACCTTGTCTGTATTGAGAATGCCTGGAGCTTGTCTGTATTGAAAATGTCTGGAGCTTGTCTGTATTGAGAATGCCTGGAGCTTGTCTGTATTGAGAATGTCTGGACCTTGTCTGTATTGAGAATGCCTGGAGCTTGTCTGTATTGAGAATGTCTGGAGCTTCTCTGTATTGAGAATGCCTGGAGCTTGTCTGTATTGAGAATGTCTGGAGCTTGTCTGTATTGAGAATGTCTGGACCTTGTCTGTATTGAGAATGCCTGGACCTTGTCTGTATTGAAAATGCCTGGAGCTTGTCTGTTTTGAGAATGCATGTAGCTTGCCTGTATTGAGAATGCAAGTATCAATGAAAATGACAGAGAAAAGGAAGCTGGACGATGCAATAACAGGAAAAGTAATTTCAACATTTTTTTTTGTAATTCTTTACAATACATAAAAAAATAAAAAATAAATACAAGCCGGTATCTCTGATTTAAAGATGAAAGAGTTTAAGAGTCTCATGTGTTGAAAGAAGAAACAAAAGAGGTTCAGTTCCAACTGTTTTCTGGTATAACAAAACATCAAGTCAAAGACCTGGTCTCTTTTTATCTTACCCCTCCCGCTTGTCTTTACTTTGAACTCAGGACATAGTCACGAGCTCTGGAGAAGGACATCGTCTCAACTCACACACAACTCCTCTATCCACACTAGCTCACCAGTAACTCACCCCTACTTTGTGTCTACTCACACTCAGCTCCTGGATAACGCAACCTTAGTGTGACTGAGCAAGGATAAATCGAACCACCAATCAGGAAGCGGGCCGAGACCCACGTCTCGTGTTTAGAGGGCGCTGAATGCAACTTGAATACAGGATTAAGCGTATTCAATAGCAGACGATAATGAGAGAAGACAATGGCAGTTAGGGTGCAACACGAAACAGTAGAACGTCTAAATCTAGATCTATGTCTTCCTTTTCGTCTGGGTAGACATGGGACTAAAAACAAATCAAACACATTTTTTGCATGTAGACATTTTTATAAGATGCTGTGGTGTAATAATTTGAGATTTTCTTTAAAAACAATGCTAAGAACGCTAAATTGAATTTTACTGATGCCAACTACAAAATCAACGAATAAAAGAATTAGGCTATAATGTAACTATATTTCAATGAGTGCTAGTTGATCTTTGTATCAAGTCTCATTCATTATCACTAGCTAGTTGATCATTTGTTTTTGTCTTTCAGACCTTTTGGATCTATAGGGCAGATGATATAAAATTCAACTGTTTCTGTGGCCCACGGTTAACGAGCAGGGTGTCATGTGGCCAGCACAACGACCATCCGTCTTTACTTTCCCAACTAAAGTCAGGTACCCATTAAAGCTGGGTGGACTTAGGGGCGCCATTAAAAATCCAAACAACAAATAAAAAAACAACAATAACCAAAGCTTTTCTTTTCTCCACATTCACAACTATATCTCTCAATAATATATAATTTATTTTCCTTTTTCAATAGGAAATAAAATAATTAATTACCAATAATTCATTAGGTACTGTATATAAATGTAGAAAGCTTCAATTTGATCCGATGGGTTGGTAAGAAATAATGTGTACCATTTTCTAAGGGCTACAAAACCCCTACTTATTTAGACATATCTCTTAATACCAAAGGATTAATTTTCTTTGTTGGTATCAAATTTAATAATTAATTTCCACTAATTCATGGACTAATTTTTTAATTTTCTTTTGTTGATTCGTGTTTTGTTACCTACAATAAAGAATTTTGCAAAGTTTCAACTTGATCCGATACTTAGAGTGGCAGGATTAAAGTGTTAAAATGTTTTTACAAACAGACAGACAGAAAAAGACAGACAAAGAGAGTGTTTCTAATAAAAGCTTTGTAAAACTTGTCCATCAAAGCTTTACGTAAACTGGATCAATGTAAACACTAGAACACACATACTGATTAATTTTCTTAGTTTTTAACTACAAATCCTTTTTCTTTTATAGCATGCATGAAGTTCCTTGGTAGGAAACTAGTGTGAATAAATCAGTGAAAACTTATCTCATAATGTCACAAGCTCTTGTAGTTGAATATGTTTTCAAGCTATATCTTTACCTCCTGCGTCACTTTGTAGATTGAATGCCCCGTCTAGTTAAATCTTAGCCTCTGACTACGTGGGGGCGGCTCTAGGGGAAAGATGAAACAAAAAAAAAAAATTAGTTCTAATACACCAGAATAGTTCTAATACACCAGAATAGTTCTAATACACCAGAATAGTTCTAATACACCAGAATAGTTCTAATACACCAGAATAGTTCTAATACACCAGAATAGTTCTAATACACCAGAATAGTTCTAATACACCAGAATAGTTCTAATACACCAGAATAGTTCTAATACACCAGAATAGTTCTAATACACCAGAATAGTTCTAATACACCAGAATAGTTCTAATACACCAGAATAGTTCTAATACACCAGAATAGTTCTAATACACCAGAATAGTTCTAATACACCAGAATAGTTCTAATACACCAGAATAGTTCTAATACACCAGAATAGTTCTAATACACCAGAATAGTTCTAATACACCAGAATAGTTCTAATACACCAGAATAGTTCTAATACACCAGAATAGTTCTAATACACCAGAATAGTTCTAATACACCAGAATAGTTCTAATACACCAGAATAGTTCTAATACACCAGAATAGTTCTAATACACCAGAATAGTTCTAATGCACCAGAATAGTTCTAATGCACCAGAATAGTTCTAATACACCAGAATAGTTCTAATACACCAGAATAGTTCTAATACACCAGAATAGTTCTAATACACCAGAATAGTTCTAATACACCAGAATAGTTCTAATACACCAGAATAGTTCTAATACACCAGAATAGTTCTAATACACCAGAATAGTTCTAATACACCAGAATAGTTCTAATACACCAGAATAGTTCTAATACACCAGAATAGTTCTAATACACCAGAATAGTTCTAATACACCAGAATAGTTCTAATATACCAGAATAGTTCTAATACACCGCAGTAGTTCTAATACACTAGAGTAGTTCTAATACACTAGAGTAGTTCTAATACTCCAGAGGAGTTCTAATACACCAGAGTAGTTTTAATACACCATAGTAGTTTTAATACACCAGACTAGTTCTAATACATTAGATAGTTCTAATACACCAAAGTAGTTCTAATAGACAGTAGTTGTAATACACCAGAGTAGTTCTAATAGACAGTAGTTGTAATACACCAGAGTAGTTATAATACACCAGAGTTGTTCTCATACACAACAATCGTCTGGTCGTTTGCAGCATTCTTTTCAGTGCCATGTAAAAAGGACCAACACACAGATCTTGGACACTATGGAGGTAGACACTGAAAGTATATGAGAGTTAAAACTGAAATTGCTCTTCTGTTTTAAAATGTAACTCCTGAAACATGAATAATGTAAGATTGTTCGAATGTTCGACTAAATATAAATGTAATTCATTAGTCACCGTCAATCATGAAACATTCAAGATTAAAAAAGAATACTTTTACTGTTTTAAATGTTCAAAGCTGAACAACTAACATTGAAACAGTTTTTATTGTTTTGAATCTATTCCTCCATTATAAAAAGGATGGACGTCTATAGTTTCTAGTTCTATCTATTTCTTGCAATGCTTATGACAATGTCTATCCAGTAAGCTTTGCGACCCAGCTCTTCATTTCTACCTATAACGATGCGCAAAATGTGCATATGCGTCTATTTCAACTCCTTATTGAATAGAAAGAAACATTTGATTCGGATGCATGGATTCCAGTTGAAAAGGTTTCAAAATAAATAAAGACATCAGCTAAATTTAATTTTATGATGATTCGTATTTTAAAAAATTAACAAACCATAGTTTTTACTGTGTTGCCTATTAGATTTTTTTTTGTTCACAAATATATACATAAGTTCTAAGAAAATCGTAAGAGCCGTTTTCGAAATTTATGTCCACTCAGTGTCCAGTTTTTATTTTCTATGTTGAACTCAAGAAGAGTTTGCAAGCTTATAGGAGGAATAAATACAATAAACAGATGTACTCCGTATTTGGTTACGAAGTGATGTAACTAATATATAGCGATTTTTTTTGTAAAAAACAAGGTTACAAAAGACAGTTTGTGTGGAAACACAAACTCAAAATCGGCCCCCGAAGTGGTCAGGCTTCAATATTTTCAGAAAGAACATCCGAATGAAATTATATCAAAGATATAAAGATATAAGAATGGAGAAAGAAGGTTGTCAGATCTTGTGTAGCGCCCCAACGGTCCAGCAGATCAGTGAATGCAAAGTTAGATAGGGCAGATGATGTAAAGTTCATCTGTTTTGTGGCCTACGGTTAACGAGGGTGTCATGTAGCCAGCACAACGACCAACCGCCTTTACTGTTCCCCAACTCATGTCAGGTACCCATTAGAGCTGGGTGGACTCAGAGGCGCCCAAGATTCCAAAGTTAAAAATCCCAGTCTTCGCCAGGATTCGAACCCGAGACCCCCGGTTCGGAATCCAAGCGCTTTACCGCTCAGCCACCGCTCCTCCCCTGGCCTATAACTGAAGTCTTATACTTGATCTAATTGTTTTGAAAAGGCTCCATTCTTCTTCTTCTTTTTTGTCAAGGAACTACAGTTCATCTACTATCAACTAGTTGGACAACGCTAAGGCGGTCAATTGTAGTCAAACTGAATGTAAGTTATCTTATCTTGTAGACATTTTCAACAAAATTAAACGAAGCAAAAAGAACTCTGTAGTGTAATTGTATCCAATTAGTTTATGTTTCCTTTTAAGCACTTGGCATTTGTCGTTGTCACTTTATGGCTAAAGGGGACATAATGTATTGAACTTGGTGGTGGTGCGAAGAGGAAAAAGTGACTGATTTCATCCTAAGCCTCCATTCTGTCTCGTCAAATAGTATTTTAGACATATAATGATATTTTATTTTACACAACAGAACAACATCTTTTCTATAAAGTAATACAGAGAAAAAGGACTTCCTTGATAAGTAGACTCAGTATTATTGCTTTAACAGTAACAATCTTCAACATAAATGAGTTCATTAACAAAGCTGCACAGCAACATTGACAATCTTTCAGGAAATTGACTTTGAAGCAATGCTATGTTCCCAGGTAGTAGCAAGTAATTAGGCAAGGCAAGCTAATATAGGGTTTTAGACAGCTGCCCTGTTTGCCATAAGTATTTAAAAAAGACTGATCAGGGAACAGGTTCATCCCTCTCACGACAATTTTTTAAAGGTCTCCTTGAGATGTAAGAGGGCTACTTTAGCATCATCAAGGTGGCCCTTGGGTCTGTTAGAGTCATTCTGGGATAGTTAGCCAAGCAAAGGTACTGCTGTATCACAATTGTTCAGGGTTCTGTTAGGGTCATGTGTACATTATTTCAGGATAGGGGTGTCGATTAAGGATTCTTTTTTCTCTCATTACGAGGGGTTTAAAAGAAAAAAAAAAAAAAAAAAAAAGTTAATTTGTCTTAAAATATTACATTATTCATAAAAGATTCTTGACTTTCAATTGTCTGCCCTTGTCTATATTCTTTAGGATTATTGGTTTTGGTTATTTTTGTTTCTAGTCTCTTCGCAGGCTCCATTCAGTTACGTCTTGTTTTCTTGTTCCTTTGTTTCCCAGTATATCTAGGATGAGGCTGCCGCTAAGATATTGTCATAGTGTTCTTGTTACGGGCTTGCCGTGTTCCGTGACACACTTGATGTTGACTTGTGGCATGCTCTCCGATCATGTGATCAAAGAGGACGTAACCGCGAGGGAGAAATAATTCTTCAAAAGTATTGACTTCCCTTTAAAAGACAGTTCTTTAGTAGTTTTCCATAGATAAATAAAGTTCAATTTGATTCCTATCCCGCATCTCTCAGCCCAAACTCTCTTTAACCCAGGTACATACACACTCTCACACACTCGCATAACCATTTAAACTAATTGACATAATACCAATAGAGTAACTTTACAGATTGATTACAGTATTTAGATTTTTATCTCTGAGGTCTGACAATTTAGTCAAGGACAATAAATTATACAATAATTACAATTTCTATCTAACCAGTATAGTTATCAATTCTATGTTCAATTATTTTTCTAAATATTAACTCTAGATTATAAGGATTTAAAGATACATTGTTATTAACAACTTTAATTCTACTGTGCCACACTAGACTTCTGTATTCACTCACTATTATTAGATTAAATTTATGAATCATCTTACTTTTGATTTAGGCAATTTATTTAAAACAATAGCTAGGTTAAGATTAACATTGGTGTTACAGTTTGCTTCTGTAGGTCTTTCATAGTGCATCTAACATTATCAAATATTTTACATTTAAAAACATATGGCTTTCATTGTTACCATTATCTGTGTGATATACAACACATGTGTGTACATTTCTTTTCTTACTTCCTACAGGGGTCATCCCGAAGATAAGTCTGTATGTTATTTCTCTGGCTTTGGGTGTAATGTGTTTGCTGTGTAGATTTATAAAAGTGTCTCTGAAATCTATTACACCTAACTCTCTAGTCCATTTGATCCTATTGAATAATCTTTCTTGTAACTGTTTCTTAAGTGTTGTATATGTGTCTTTTAATTTACTGTGTATTAGATGTTCATTGCCGGGGAGTATTCTTGATATGGATCTGTAAAATGGATGTGTGTTTGTACCAAAGTGGTGTAAGGTGTCATTTTTTATTGGAATTATTTTATTTAACCTTAAGCCGTAGTAGTTTATTGTTAATGGAAAATTGTTTGGGTTCTTGGCTACTTGTCCTATGTATTTTAATCTAAGTGCTTGTATTTTGGTTCTGATGTCCTGTAAGTTTATCCCCCCATCCTCTTTGTTTTGTATAAGTGTTGTGTGTTTAATGTTTCTGATAGTGCTTTTAAATATAAAATTCCTAATGATTGTGTTTATGCTTGGTATAAAAGTTGGTGGAGGTTCTGTGATGTTTGCAAAATAAACTATCTTCGGGATGACCAGGTTGTTTACTAGTATTGCTCTACCAAATATAGTAGTTGCTGCATAATGAAATCTTTTAAGTGTGTTTTTGGTTTTCTTTAAAATATTTTCCCACTGCTGTGTGTGGTAGGTAATATGTTGGGTTGCTTGTCCACGTGATGCCGCATATTTTAATTTCCTTCTCTATTTTAAGGTTAAAGAGGATGTTTGAGGGAATTTCCCACCTGCCCAATCCCATAATACAAGATTTATTTATGTTGATTTTTGACCCGCTGGCCCTCCCAAATTGAGTAAACTTTTCTATGATTGCGGCTATGTCTTTTTCTGAGGAGGGAAAAAGGTGGTGTCATCAGCGTATGCTTTAACTTTAACTACGGGCGTGGGGCCTGGGATTCTTATCCCCGTGATTCCACTATCTAGCCTGATGGTTTCTAAAAGGGGTTCTAGGCAAAGGGTGTATAAAAAGGGAGAAAGGGGACACCCTTGTCTAACAGATCTTCTAACAGGGATACTGCCACTAAGGGTTTGGTTTATTATGAGTTTGCTTGTGGCATCAGTGTAAACTAGCTTTATGTATTTCTTCATTCTTCCATCTGTCTTCGTCTTGTCTAGTATTTGAAAAGGTAGTCATGGTCTATTCTGTCAAAGGCTTTTTCCTGGTCAATAGAAAATAGGGCTGCTTTCAAGTCTTTGTCTTTACAGTAATATATAATATCTCTTAAAAAATGGTTAAGTTCGTCGATGTTTTTGTCTGGGTTGCTACAGTATTGGTCCTGTCCTATTAAGTGTGAGGGGTTTTAGTCTTAGATAAATCATTTTCGTCAGGAGTTTGTAGTCGGTGTTTAGAAGTGAGATCGGTCGAAAGTCGCTAGGTGAGGTGTTGTTTTCTTGTTTTTTTGGTAGAAGTGTGATGTATGCTAAGTTGAAATCTCTAGGTAACCGTTCTGTCACTAACATGTCGCTGTATAGATTTAATAGTAGGGGTCCTATTTGGGGAAAAAAGGCTTTGTAAAATTCAAACGTCAGACCGTCTGGGCCAGGGAATTTGTTGTTTTGTGTTGTATCTAAAGCAGCCCTCAGTTCGTCTAGCGTAATGGGAGCGTCTGTCTCTATCTGTTCTGTCATTGGTATTTCTTTGCAATTCTGTAAAAATACTTTTTGTGCGTTGTCGTCCGTCTGTTCCTTGTCATACAAATTAGTAAAGTGTTTCGTAAATGTGTCTGTTATTTTGTCCAGGTCGTGTATAGTTTCTCCTTTACTATCAACAATGTTGTCAATAGTTCTGTCAACTTGAATGTTTTGTTCTGCTGATAAAAAAAGTTTGTTAGGCCCTTCGATTATTTTTTTACTTTTGCACCTCAATTCCGCTCCTTTGTATTAATAGTTAAATAGTTCTTCTAGTTGTGTTAGTATGTGTGTATTGGCTGCTTCGTCTTCTTCGTGTGTTAGTAAATTTGTAAGTCTTTCCTCTTCTTTTTTCCTGTTTGAGTTGACTAGTGTGGCCAGTATTTGGCTTTGCTGCTTAATGGAGCTTTTAATTAGCGTCCATATTTGTGTGACTTTGAAATGGGGTGTATTATATTTTTGAGGAGGTTTGCGATTGTTTTTAAATAGAGAGGGTCATTTAGGAGGTCGTTGTTAAGTTTCCAGATAGGTGTTTTTTTGTTTTTTCTTTTTTAGTTTTGGGTTCAGCAGTTCCACTAAGACTCCTTTGTGGTCTGTATATTGTAACGTCTCTACGAGTTGTGTTACACTTTTTGTGTATCTATCCGTGTTTCTATTTGGTGTGCTTTGTCCCTGAACGTGGTGACCCGGCCCGTGACCTCTACTTCTCTATAGGCATCTACTAACCGGAAAGCCTTGATGACTCCCCCAAATAGTCATGCGTTTTAATTGTTACATGAGGAGCAGGACCCTCTGTGTTTGTGTTTTGCTTGTCTAATTGGGAATCAATGTAATTTAAATCACCCCCTACTATCAAATTTTCTCCTGCGTACTGAGTGTGTAGAATGTCACTTAGCATTCCAAAAAACTCGTGTGTCTCTTTTTTTTGAGCGGGTGCATAAATGTTGACTAACGTGTATGTGTGTTTTTGTGAGCTTGTCCTAATTATTACTATCCTCCCGCTATTGTCTTGATATGAGTGTGTGATTGAAAACCTATTGGATGTTTGTAAAATGGCTGTCCCTCGTGGCTTTCTACCTAAACTAAAATAACCCTCCCGGAGGCCCACAAGAGAGACTGCTTTTTTGGCCTTGTACTCTAACTGTGTGTTGGTCTCTTGCAGAAAGATAAAATCTGGCTTGTATTTCCTTGTGAGGTGTGCTATGCATGTGTGTTTATTGTTAAGCCCTCTGATGTTGAGTGTCAAAATTTTGATGTCTGCCATGAGTGTGTGAGATTGGTTTGCGTGTTTGTTATTCTATTGTGTGTGTATGCATTTTATCTTTAAGAGTTGCTTTGTTGTTTATGTGTTTGAATGTGTGTTAGGGTCCTCGCCCTCATCTATGACTAGCACTGACGGGGAGTCTGGAAAGTTCAGCTCGAGCTTGAACTGTTCTTCCTCTCTTTTCTCCTCCTCTACCCGGGGATCCTCGTTTAGATCCTCTGATGAGGAAGAGAGAGAGAGGGCCCTCTTTCTTGTTATTTTGGTTGGGGGTGGCGGGTGCTGAACTTGCCCCTCCGGATGTTTTAATTTTTTTACTTTGCTTAGATTTGTTTTCAGGGCTGTTAGGTGGGGGGAGACCACTTGGAGTATTTCCCATAGCTTCTATTTGTTTTTCCCCCTCCTTTGCTGCTTTCAACCATTGTGAAGCCATCTTTTTTTAGCTGTTGATCAATCTCGGATTGCTTTTTCTCTCCCTCACCTTTAAGGGCCATGGCATAGGAGATTTTCCCTCCTACCTCCTTTGCACCTTCTGTGGGGTTTTGGTCCCGTCTGGGGTTCGCCCTATTTGGACACTGGTTTGAACAGTGCTGATCCTGTCCGCAATGCCAGCACTGTTGTCTACCTCCCGGGATGGTCACGAGCACCTTGTAGGTCCTCGGATCGTCCTCGTATCGTAACTGAATATAATGGGGGAGTTCAGTCTGTTTGTGGATTTTTATCCAAGCCGCCCACTTATCCGAGTTGCCTTGTTTGATTGGCTCTATCTTGAAGCCTTCTTCTGCAAAGGCTCCAAAGATTTCTCCTATCTTTGATTTGTTTATGGTTGGTGCTACCCAGTGAATGGTAACCCTGATTTTTTCGTCTTCTAAGGTACAGACTTCTACCTTGAAGTCCTTCTCATTCCCGAATGATTTCCCTAGTATACGGGTTCTCACTCGGGCGGATGTTGGGACCAGGAACCAGACAAAGGGGTTCTCGAAGCGATAGAGAGAACTCACTTCGTCCGGTGTTAGTTTCAGGCACTCTATTAGGCTCGCCATAGTGGCCTTAACAGCCCCTTGGCCTGACAGCTTTAGAAGCAAGGTACCTGGGGCGTGGACAAGTGCACCATCCAGGTCCTTTTTTTCAATAAAAAATGTCTTAACTGACATTTGTACAAGGGTCTATCACAAGTACAGAGACAGAAAAGAGACGATAGCTACACTACAAACTACACAGTACTTTACTACACAACCCTCGCGCCGTCCACTCTAAACAGTAACACACAAAAATCAACTGAAACACAAGTAATCCACAGAATAAATCCTCAAGTGTTAGCTACTTAATCAATCTCTTAGTCGAATCCTAAAAAAAAAAAAAAAAAAAAAAAAAAAATTTCGCAGTGAAAAAAAAGGTAAGGACAATAATATTTATAAGATTACTATTCATTTTAAATTAGGTCTAGCTTATAATGCATACTAATTAGCTTTTTCTCTTTAGAAAACTGCTTGCATAACTGATTTTAAAAATTAGATTTTTCGCTTTCAGAAAAAAAAAGTAGCCGTTGCATCAGAACTTTGAATGGTCTAAAATATTGTGATGTCAGATTTTCAATATCTTTTGTAGTTTACGAGATCTAAACGGGACGGACGAAAGACGGACAGACATTTTGCACAAAACTAATAGCGTCTTTATCCCTTTCGGGGGCCGCTAAAAATAGGTGCCGGTACTCAGTGATTAGGTGCGGGTACTGAGTGATTGATTGAGTCATTTTTGTCTAACTTCTAACTACTACAAACCAATGACCGAGTGTCAACAGTATGTGTATGTGTTTGTGTCGAGAAGAGAAGCTGTCTGGAGCAACAAACCAACGACCGAGTGTCAACAGTATGTGTATGTGTTTGTGTCGAAGTAGAGAAGCCGTCTGGAGCTACAAACATATGACCGAGTATTAACAGTATGTGTATGTGTTTGTGTAGAGAAGAGAAACTGTCTGGAGTCCTGGAGCTATAAACCAACGACCGAGTATCAACAGTATGTGTATGTGTTTGTGTCGAGAAGAGAAGGCGTCTGGAGCTACAAACCAATGACAGAGTGTCAACAGTATGTATGTGTTTGTGTCGAGAAGAGAAGCTGTCTGGAGCTACAAACCAACGACCGAGTATCAACAGTATGTGTATGTGTTTGTGTCGAGAAGAGAAGCTGTGTGGAGTCCTGGAGCTACAAACCAATGACCCAGTGTCAACAGTATGTGTATGTGTTTGTGTCGAGAATAGAAGCTGTCTGGAGCTACAAACCAACGACCGAGTGTCAACAGTATGTGTATGTGTTTGTGTTGAGAAGAGAAGCTGTCTGGAGCTACAAACCAACGACCGAGTGTCAACAGTATGTGTATGTGTTTGTGTTGAGAAGAGAAGCTGTCTAGAGCTACAAACCAATGACCGAGTGTCAACAGTATGTGTATGTGTTTGTGTTGAGAAGAGAAGTTGTCTAGAGCTACAAACCAATGACCGAGTGTCAACAGTATGTGTATGTGTTTGTGTTGAGAAGAGAAGCTGTCTAGAGAGTATTAACCCATAAAACGTTTTAAACTTACTTCCAAGCCCCGATCCTCTAGTCACTCCCCCAGGCCTCTCTTTAGCCAAGTCACCCTAAGAAATGTGCACAAATACAGAACCCTGACGTCACATCTCTATGATGAACCTGACATAAATGACGTCATCATTCTAATCTCATTACGGGGGACATCTGCAGATGTGAAGATTACTCGGGCGCTGGAGTTACTTCCGGACATCCGGAAATGAAAGCCATTTTGTTTGTCGCAATCGAGTAGATTGTGTTCGCGTGCGGGTGTGTTGTTGTGGTGTGGGGGTCTCCAAAGCGCTGCTTATCTGCCTGCCTAAAGCAACACCGTTATTACACTATAAGCTGCATTAAACATTAGGGGGTGGGATAGCTGTCACTACATGCAGTCTTTGTCACGTCCTAATTCTTTGTAACAATAAATTGGGCGTGTGGAGAACTTGAGTTCATTAGCGTCTTTCTAAGCAACAAGATAAAGTAGATGTTGACGTGTTACATTAGTTTGCTTAAAAAATTAAAACATTTTGGCATTAATGGTCCACTGCATCAGTGGATTAAAGATTTTCTGATAGGGAGAGAACAAACTGTAATAATAAATGGCTCTAAATCAACACCGATAACAGTAAACTCAGGTGAACCTCAAGGAACAGTCTTGGGTCCACTACTATTTTTAATTTACATAAATGATTTACCAAATTGCATTACTTCAGGAACAAAAGTCAGATTATTTGCAGACGATTGCATAATATATAGAACAATAAAAACAACACAAGACACAGATATTTTACAAAGAGAATTAGATGAATTACAGAAATGGAAATCAAATTGGAGCATGTCTTTCCACCCAGAAAAATGTCAGTTGTTAAGAGTAGCAAAAAAACTAAAACAAATTAATTCCACTTATCTTATTCATGGCAAACCAGTAACACAGACTAAAAACGCAAAATACCTAGGTGTTATAATAAATAAAAAACTGTCTTGGAATCCACATATTGATGAAACTATAAAAAAAATAAAACAAAGCATTATGATTTATTAAAAGAAATTTCTATAAATCAAATAAGAACATAAAACTAAAATGTTATTTAACCTTGGTTAGGCCAATAATAGAATATGCATCCACCGTTTGGGACCCCTCAACTCAAGAAAACATTAAGAAACTGGAACAGACACAAAATAGAGCAGTGAGATTCATAACAAATGAATATTCACATTTGACTAGAGTAACACCTATAGTAAAATCACTAAATTTAGAAAATCTTCAGGACAGAAGACTCAAAAGTAAAGTAGCAATTATACATAAAACACTAAACCATAATCTTCAAATACAAAAACAAAATTTAATAAAATACTCTGAAAGACACAAAGATAAAGGCACATTCCTCGTCCCATATGCTAGGACAAATTTGTACAAATACTCCTTCTTCCCTAGTGCTATTAGAGCATGGAATGGGTTGCCTGAGCTAGCTAGTAACTTGTGACTTGGCAGAATTTAATTCATTGATTAATATGCTTGACTAAATGCATGACGCGTATGACGTAATCATCTTTTTTGAAGTAACGTCTGTATTAGATAAGATAAGTCACACCCACGTCCTAAACAAGTTACTATGTATATTGTATACCATTGGCTTGGCTGGGGATTTGGGGGCCCGTTAGCTTGACCTTTTTAGGGGCGCCTACATTCTGACATTCAACATCATGATATTAGATAATGTATTTAAATATGTCTAAATTCCAATTGGTACAGTATAGAAGTAAAATGAATAAAGAAAATCATTAAAACTCTTTTAATGAGTTATACTGTTATACCGTTTGTTCATTGGCGCGATAATGCACAAATGACAATACTCAATTCATATCGCCTCACGTCGTGCGTTCTGTGCAGCAAAGTTAGTCCTATCTTGTCAGCTCTAAATATGAGCTGAGGTATGTGTTTCAATGAGTGGTCAATACTCTATCAAATGACTTGACTTTTATTTGGTCTTCTCTAGTTACTTATAAACAAGGAATTAAAAAATACATTCACAAAATTTTTCTGAATCTTGAAAAGTTATTAAAAAAATATTTAAAAAAAAATAAGTTCATTCTTTATGGTCAAATAAAATTGTATTGGATCAACATTGAAAAAAAAACAGTATGGGAATCGAACCTACGATATCCGCGTAACTATTGCTAAGCTCTATCAACTTCGCTGTCAGTTTCGGGAATTTCTAGACCTCCTAACACCCAACGTCCACACACCCAACTTCCACACACCCAACTTCAACAGACCCAACCTCCACACACCCAACTTCCACACACCAAACTTCAACAGACCCAACTTCCACACACACAACTTCCACACACCCAACTTCCACATATCCAACTACCACACACCCAACTTCAACAGATCCAACTTCCACACACCCAAATTCAACAGACCCAACTTCCACACACTTAACTTCAACAGACAAAACTTCCACACACCCATCTTCCATACACCCGATCTCCACACACCCAACTTCCGCCCACCCAACTTTCACACACCCGATCTCCACACACCCAACTTCCACACACCCAAATTCCACACACCCAACTTCCACAGATCCAACTACCACATACCCAACTTCCACACATTTCACCTCCACACAACCAACTTCAACAGATCCAACTACCACACACCCAACTTCAACAGATCCAACTTCCACACACCCAACTTAAACACACCCAACTTCAACAGACCCAACTTACACACACCCAACTTCCACACACCCAACTTCCACACACCCAAATTCCACACACCCAACTTCCACAGATCCAACTACCACATACCCAACTTCCACACATTCCACCTCCACACAACCAACTTCAACAGATCCAACTACCACACACCCAACTTTAACAGATCCAACTTCCACACACCCAACTTAAACACACCCAACTTCAACAGACCCAACTTACACACACCCAACTTCCACACACCCAACTTCAACAGACTCAACTTCAACACACCCAACTTCAACAGACCCAACTTCCATACACCCAACTTCAACAGACCGAACTTCAACACACCTAACTTCAACACACCCAACTTCCTCACCCCAACTTCCACACACCCTACTTCAACAGATCCAACTACCACACAGCCAACTTCAACATATCCAACTTCGACACACCCAACTTCAACAGATCTAACTACCACACACCCAATTTCAACAGATCTAACTTCCACACACCCAACTTCATCAGACTTAACTTCAACAGACCCAACTTAAACAGACTTAACTTCCACACACCCAACTTCCACACACCCAACTTCCACAGATCTAACTACCACACACCCAACTTCAACACACCCGACCTCCACACACCCAATTTCAACAGATCCAAATACCACACACCCAACTTCAACAGATCCAACTTCCACACACCCAACTTCCAAACACCCAACTTCAACAGACTCAACTTCAACAGACTCAACTTCAACACACCCAACTTCAACAGACCCAACTTTCACACACCAACTTCAACATATTCAACTACCGCACACCCAACTTCAACGGATCCAAACTTTCACACACCCAACTTCAACAGACTTAACTTCAACAGACTCAACTTCAACAGACTTAACTTCCACACACCCACTTTCCAGACACCCAACTACCACACACCTAACTTTAACAGACCCAACTTCCACACACCCGACTTCAACACACCCAAATTTCACACACCCAACTTCAACAGATCCAACTACCACACACTCAACTTAAACAGATCCAACTTTCACACATCCAACTTCAACAGACCGAACTTCAACAGAAACAACTTCCACAAACCCAACTTCAACAGATCCAACTTCCACACACCCAACTTCAACAGATCCAACTTCCACACACCCAACTTCAACATATCCAACTTCCACACATCCATCTTCAACAGACTCAACTTCAACAGACTCAACTTCAACACACCCAACTTCAACACACCCAACTTCAACAGACTCAACTTTAACACACCCAACTTCAACACACCCAACTTCAACAGACTCAACTTCAACAGACTCAACTTCAACACACCCAACTTCAACAGACCCAACTTCCATACACCCAACTTCAACAGATCAAACTTCCACACACCCAACTTAAACACACCCAACTTCAACAGACCCAACTTACACACATTGTTTTAGATGACAAGATTTTTGTGTCCGATGTGTCTGTAAATCTAACCTACTTTAGCTCAGCACATATATTCTTTCCGCCATTTCATTAACCACAGGATTTATCTTGCTATTGAAGTAAATGTATATTTATTAATAGTAAAAATCTAAAATTAATTTTCCAGATGATTAATAAAAAGTATATTTGTCTTTCCAGATACGTAAACTTTAGACTAGTCAATCAAGGCAAGACTGTGTCAGCACTAGACAACCAAAGACAAGATGGTGCTAACATGAATCAACCATGCGGAATCACAGATTGCGTACACAAAGTTAAAGATCGATCAAAGAGTTCGATAAAAGTGTGGACATAGCAGAGAGACAGTTGAGGAGAGGACTTCCTGTGGGCCTTGCAAAAGTCTGAGAAAAGAGTCGATTACTTTCACTTCCGTTGTTCCTGGGCGCACTTGATAAATGGGAGGGAAATCTAATGAACTCTGATAGTCTGCTGGATAGGTCAAACTATTAATCATTTGACGTCATCCTAAATAAGCTGATTCCTGAGCTGAGCATGCCAGGTTAAATGGCTAAAGTTTAGTCCCATAAAATAATTCTGAACACTATTTCTACCTCACGCATTCTCCGGTCAAGGTGATACTTTAAACAATTATTTATTGTATCTAACAAAACATGAATCAATAAACAAAAATAATTAGTCAATTAATTATTGATAATTAATTATTTTGTCAACTATCGAGTATTGGTATATATAGCTTTAAGAACGGAGTTCTTTCCCTCTAGATAAGCTTTTTTTTTTTTTTAAAGGATTTTTAGCGGCCCCCGAAAAGGGAAAAAAACGCTATTCGTTTTGTGTGGAATGTCTGTCTTTCCGTCCATTCGTCCGTCCGTCAGGTTTAGATCTCGTAAACTTAAAAAGATCGTGAAAATTTCGACATCATAATATTTTTAGACCTTTCAAAGTTCTGATCCAATGGCAACTTTTCTTCTTTTCTGAAAGTGAAAAATTTTAAACTCAACTATGCAAGCAGGTTTTTTTTCATAAAAATACACCATTTTTAAAACTATTCACCTTTAATAGTAACAAAAGGAGACAAAACTGTAAGGGAGGTGAGTCCGTACCATATTTTTAACACATTTATTCAAACGGTTTTTGATTTTTTCTCAAATTTTTTTTTTTCACAAATGTATTGCTAAGTTATGTAAGTTCTGACTCACTAACTACTACATTTACAAAAATAAATGAGTACTATTTTCTCAAAGAGAAAAAATATATTTAATATGCATATAAGTGGAAAACAATTAATAAGTAGCTTTTCATATTATCGCTTGAACTGCAGGGAACATACGTACTAGCAAACAACACATATCATATAATTAAGAATCAGGCCAGATTCACAAAAGTGAATGTAATAACTCAATGGGTCTCTAAGAGGGAGAAGGTTAAAAGAAATAAAAGAAAAAAAAAATTATTGGCAATACTTCTTTAAGGGAACACTTTCAAAAGAAAAAGTTTTCTGGTCCCTTGATGTCACCAATTTCTGGACATTTGCTGTCACCATTTTATGGACCTTTGCTGTCACCTTTTCTGGGCCATTGCTGTATCATTCTATTGGACTTGTGCTGTCATCATTTTCTGGACCCTTTGCTGTCACAATTTTATGGATCTTCGCTGCAGCCTACTCCGCGATCATACGGAAAATCCTGGAATATGACTTTGGTATGACTTTTTTTTTAAAGAAATTTTCGTTGTGTTACTATTAATTTAGAACGATGTTTTGTGTGTTATCTTTTTAATTAAAAAAAAAAAAAAAAGCCCAATAAAGAGGCCAAAAGCCCAAAAAAGAGGCAAAGAAAAGAGGCAAAAGCCCAAGGATTCCTAGGATGTACTAAGCTCGACAACTGAAGTCAAAAGCTAAAAAGCTGCTGAGGTATCCTAAAAGAAGAGAAGGAGAGAGAAAGAAAAAACAAAAAAAAAAAGATTCCCATGTAACTTTACAGTCACTTACATCTCTCCTTGGTCTGTGGACCGTTGGGACACCAAACAAGATCTGTCAAACTACATTCTCCATTCTTCTCTGTCATTTGCCTTTGATAGAATTTCATTTTGATATTCCTTCTCAAAATATTTAAACCTGCCTGGGTGTACCACTTCGGGGCCGATTTTGAGTTTGTGTTTGTCTTTGTAACCTAGTTTTTATATTATGCTTGCTATAAAGCGTATATCAACTCACTCTATCTGTCTTTCTGTCTGTCTGCTAAAATGTTCGTACACGATTTTTCTTCCACACCCAATCTCGGACCAAGCTGAATTTGCACACTTTTTTCCTTAACAAGAATAAAAAAAATTGTTTAAAAAGTTTATTTTCATATTATTATTGCTATTATCATCATTGTTACCATCATTATAATCGTCATCATCATTTTCATCAACAACATAAACCACAACGTTAGCTTAAAAAAATAGTCGTGGAAAGAAACAAATGCTTGTCCTGCACCACTCCATCAAGTTGTTGACGAGAGATGTACATGTGATGTTATTTAATGGGATGCTATTATTAAATGGGAAGTTTCTTTAAAAATGGGATGTTGTTTTTAAATGGGATGTTGTTATCATTTCGCTCAATGACAATTACGTCCCAAAGGAAATTTTCTCAATGGTCAGTTTAGTCCGAATATGACAAGTACTGGATGATGACGATATGATCAGAATAGAAGACTGGGGGTCAAGCATGATACACTAATGAATATGGAGATTGTCTTTTCTCTCTCTCTCTCCTCACCCCCGCCCATGTCTGCGTAGAGTGAAATGCTATTTGGAAAACAGAGAAATACGAGCCTCCATCTCCGACAAGGTTGACATTAAAGTCGTAGTGTAATGACCAAGCCAATAAATAAAGAAAATCTTAACAAGAACAAAAAGTGCTGGCCATATAAATACTGCTGCTACTAAGTTCGTTGTATTTGTATCAAAGAAAGCCGTTCCTTTCGGTAGCTAATACATAATTCAATGCAATGAAATGAAACATTGTATGTCCATATATAAAAAATACACTGTGTCTCTCTTCATATGCTGGGACAATGCACTAATAAATATGTATTGTGATACATTGAAATATATAGACTTATCTTATGAAAAACAGACGTTACGTGACAGAAGAAGATGATTACGCCTGTCGCGTGTTCCTAGGTCAAACTAGCATGTATAGTTATACTTGTACTACTGGGCAATAGAAATGAAAATAAATTTATAATATATTAAAATAAACTTGTTAAATTGGTGTTCATATTTATATTATTGCAGGGTAGTCTGACACAAATCCCACGAACAGATGCAATTCTTTAATAACTTACTCATTTTGTTCATCCCAAGGTGAAGGTCAACCAAGATGACCATCCAAACGGAATGAATCGTTTTTCTTGTAGATTAAATTCCACCAAAGAATGTTTCCCAAATGTGACGAAATGAAACGAGTGCAACTTTTAGAAACTATAAATAAACATTTCATCCTTTATGTCACGTACAGAGTAATCAATTCTAATCGTCATTAGCCAAATATTCCCATTGCAACAGCTGTGGTGCTTGAGACTATCCCTTTGATTAATTAGCCAAAGTTAGCCATTAAGAATTCTTAAAGGAAAAAAACGAGAAAAGGAAAGAGAGAGATATAGATCTAGTTCTGCAGTAAAATATTTACTAAAGCTATTCGCAGAATCATTGTTTATAGATGACTCATTTGTTTTTCGTTTCCATGTAAATTCACAATAAGTTGTTCAACAACATCTTTCTGTCTGGTACTTGAGGAGCTCAAGGATGTGACTGTTCCCTCTCCACCAAAACACCGTCTCTAGGATTGTCAACGGCGTATATGATGTCAAACCTTTTTTCTCTTTCAATAGCGGAAAAATAAGATGAGTTGAAAAGTGACACACAACATAAACATGTACCTTTGTGTTTGAAGGAGCCTGGCACGGAACATGTACTTGGGGTATTACTTCCACTACCATACTATCTCAGAGAGAAAGAAAGAGCGAAAGAGAGAGAGAGAGAGAGAAAGAGAGATGGATAGACAGAGAGAGACAAGAAACACTGACATAGATAGGATACACAGAGTAGGAATCATACATAGACACACAAAGACATAACACATGACACTCAATGAGAGACACAGGCACAAACGCACACCTAAAAACCTAAACACACACAGAAAACCTATGGGTAAAATACTTTGTCTTTCTGATAATACTAGGTAAATATTTTCCTAACACGCGCCCTAATGTTGTTTGGTATATGATTTGCCAGGGGTCGCCTAAGACCATCAAAAATAAGGATTGTTATTGTCTGTTCTTCTATTGCTGTGTGTGTCTATTGGGGGGGGGGGGGTCGCGGCAGAGTGGTATATTGTAAAAAAGGGGTCGCCGAGCTTAAAAGGTTGAGAACCGCTGACCTACAGAGACTTGACAAGATACTTGAACTGTGAAAGAAACTCTACAGATTGATCTACAGAGACTTGACAAGATGCTTTTAAACAGTGAAAGGAACTCTACAGATTGATCTACCGAGATTTGACAAGATGCTGTTGGTTACTGAAACCTAGATCGCAACATTTCACTCTCGTCACGTGTTTCTACTAGAATAAATTTGAACTTAAACTTTTGCTATTTGTAGTTCTCGAATCCCAGCAAAACTTTGCAGTGAAAATATCAGGTCACGTGACAGGGTTAAACATGTAGGTAAATGATCGGAAACCAGCCAAAACGAAAAGAGAGAACTGGAAAAGATAACTGCGTAGTTGGAGTTGCTTCAGTTTAAGTCATGACTTAATGTTTGTGTGTGTGTGTGTGAGTAAAATGTTCCAAAAATGATTCAATTCATTCTCAAAATAACCCCATTTTAATTTACAAACACCATTCACTATTAAGGTCTCTAAATAAAGACATGTTTGAAATAGACTTGACCCTTTGGTCATCTAATATTTTCCATTTTCACTCTTAATCTGCTTTTTTATTACAAAGCTCTAATTGACATGAGCCGTCTGTCTATCTGTCTGTCTGTCTGGTACACATTTCGTATACGTTATCTCTCCCACTTTCCAGTATTAGAACAAGTTGAAACTTAGCACAATTATTCATTGTCCCTAAACAAAACATGAATCATTTTAAAAAATTAACAAATTAATTAATTATTTACTAGTGTTTTTCTTTTCATTTAGTAAAGGGAAATAGCAATCACAGTATTGACATATATGTTTGTAAATGTGTAGTATTTTTTCTTATATACAGTTTTTAAAAAAGTATTTTTCATATGTTCCTTTTTTATTACATCAGTCCAATATGTCTAACACAACTTCTAATTAATTCACACCATGACTTTCGGCCATGACCTTAGTTACTTGTGGTTGTTATTGCCAGCAGTTAAATCATTTACGTCAGTTAAGTCAAATTTCTAACACATGTTTTCTAGGCATCGCCAGTTCATGTGTCATGTGATCAACTTGACTTGGATACAAGTATATTTCTACCTCATGTCTTCTAGGTATCGCCAGTTCATGTGTCATGTGATCAACTTGACTTGGATACAAGTATATTTCTACCTCAACGTGTACAATGTGTTTACAGTTTCTGTGTTGTCAGTACATTGTCCAAGTGTTTCCCTTGCTCTATGTGTTACACTGAATTCTACTTGGATAGCTGATGCTGATTATGTGAAACAAGCTTTTTGGATTACAAAATCTTGTTTTATGTTTGGAATGTAACAGCTAGAGGTAAGTATTAAATTAATAATAATTTTTTTTTACAGTAAGATAGTTTATTTTAATGTATCAAAGACACAAATTGTTATCATGGGATATTAGGATGACACAGTGTTACAACCGGGAGATTTGTGTCACAGAATTACATTTTAGTTTCCATCTCTCCTCCTCACATCTCACATAGCTTCTGTCTCGCCTCAGTTCTTCTACCCCCCCCCCCCCACCCATTTTATTTATTTCTTTTTGTCCCCTTCTCAAATCTCGCTCACAATTCTCTGCGGTTTCTTTGTGCGATCTGGACAGAACTTTCGAGGTGCTAGATAGTTTAAGGGCTAGATAGGGACAGAACTTTCGAAGTACTGGATAGTTCAAGGGCCAGATATGGACAGAACTTTCGAAGTACTGGATAGTTCAAGGGCCAGATATGAACAGAACTTTCGAAGTACTGGATAGTTCAAGGGCCAGATATGGATAGAACTTTCGAGGTGCTGGATAGTTCAAGGGCCAGATATGGACAGAACTTTCGAGGAGCTGGATAGTTCAAGGGCCAGATATGGACAGAACTTTCGAGGAGCTTGATAGTTCAAGGGCCAGATATGGATAGAACTTTCGAGGTGCTGAATAGTTCAAGGGCCAGATATGGACAGAACTTTCGAGGAGCTGGATAGTTCAAGGGCCAGCTATGGACAGAACTTTCGAGGAGCTGGATAGTTCAAGGGCCAGATATGGATAGAACTTTCGAGGTGCTGGATAGTTCAAGGGCTAGATAGGGACAGAACTTTCGAAGTACTGGATAGTTCAAGGGCCAGATATGGACAGAACTTTCGAGGTGCTAGATAGTTCAAGGGCCAGATATGGACAGAACTTTCGAGGTGCTAGATAGTTCAAGGGCCAGATATGGCTGTAGGTTGGACATCACTAATTTGGATTATTGCAGCTCGTACTTCCAATATTCTCTTAATCATTTCTAGACATTTGCCTCTTCTATGGTTTAACGATAATATCATACATTTAACAAATTCAATTGACGAAGATTCTTTTCTCATCACTTAAATGCTCTAAATTACTCTAAAAGAGAATCACGCTTTCGCATATCTCAATGTATGTAGTTGAATACAAGTTAGAAATAATTTTGTGTGTAGCATCCGATTGATCAACAGGTTATACGAGTTATTATAGCACAAACATCTTTCGTTATCTTGCTTGTGTGAGTTTGTGTGTGCGTGTGTGTATGTGTGTGCTTCCAACTGTTTCATAAGGCTTGAATGTACTAGGTCAGAGAGATTGAGACTATTTTCTGTTTGAATCAATTTGTTTTGATTCCTTCCTCCATCTTGTACAACGTTATTTCTCCCACTTCCCATTTTGCACAATTATTTGATGTCGAAGACAAAGCACGAATACAACAAATTAACCAGTTAGGTAGTATTAACTCTTTCTCTCTGTTATTATTTAACAAGTTCTGATAGAATCAACGTTGGTATCGTCAATTGGGAGAAAAAGTTAATTAATACTTTTTTTATTCAGAAAATATGCGTGCCAGTAATATGGGGTTAGGGATGGACTGGGTATCAAAACCGGCCCCGGGCATTTCTATACCATCCGGCCCATAAATTGTATTTTAAAGATGGACATCCTGATCTAGGTCTACCTGTCCTCAAAATCTCCTCAAAATCATTATGTTAAATTTGATAATGTATCGATAGCTGTACACATGCTAACAGTAACACTAAGTCCTTATAAAGAATAAAGGCTTTATGTTGCTTTTTAATCGCAAAGTGTATAGCCCCTAAAAGGATGAAACTCTATGGATGTAGGGCATTGTAGGCTATTACATTATTTCGGAAAATATGTTAGATTAAATTAGTAGGACTTAGTAGAGTCAGTAAAAGATTTTTTCGCTTAGAGGCCCCTTCCACTCAAAAAGGAATACTATAAAACATTTAACAGTTTAATAGTGGCATCCATGCGACCCTTATCTTATAAAATACAGACGTGATTTCAAAAAAGAACATGCTTACTGTGGTCCTAACGGCCCATTTGAATACCGGCCCACTGGGCATTTGCCCGAATGCCCAAATAGCCAGTCCGCCCCTGGGACGTGGAATATGTATATATAAAACTTGAGACTAAAGTCATTACATTCCAAACCCTAAACAAAATGTACTGGCTAGGCAAGTGACCTAGCAGTGACGTGGACGAGTGTAACAGACAATATTTATTAGTATACTGCCTGGAGTGTATTACTATTATTTAATAATAGATCCAATTTGGTAATCATGAATGTGAGCGTCAAAAATTAATGATCGACCGAAAATTAATTTTTTTTTAAAAAATACAATTAATGAATGTAAATAGGGTAATAGTTTAGATGCCCAGATACCTTTACTAGACCTTTAAAAACAACTAAATTGATTACGTACTTTGCATGCTACGAATCAAAAAATAATGTAAGAGTTTTTGCTTCTTTTTGTTTTCATGTAACTTTGTTAGAAGCTCTGCTTTTCAGTTCACTAGCTAAATAATATAATACAGGTGACGTGTAACTAATCGAGCGTGACCTATCGTCATACAGAAGGAAGATTAGTTGGTCACGGAGAGAGACCGCATATTGTGAAGTCAAACTAAAGTCAACAAGAGTCATGGACCTTTATGATAAAAATATGAATTGTTTATAACTATACGAAAGAAAACATTCACTTTTATTCGATGCGTCGATAATTGACGTAATAAAGAAATGACACTGCAGTGGAACGTAGTAGACTATTGGAGGACACTTAGATAATACAAAAGTAGTAACATTGCACTGGGCTGGTGTTCAGTAACACACGCGTTCTTAACATAACTACATAGACAAAAAGAAAAATACTCTGCGCTAATAATATGAGATTAATATCATAATTGACATAATTTGGCGAGAAATAATGACTTCTTCTGTATTATAGTTGGGGTTGCTAATGTTGATAAATCCAAACTATTTTTCTAGCGGCCCTCGAAAGGGGAAAAGACGGTATTAGTTTTGTGTGGAATGTCCGTCCGTCAGTCCCGTTTAGATCTCGTAACTAGAAAAGATATTGAAAATCCGACATCATAATATTTTAGACCATTCTAAGTTCTGATGCAAAGGCTACTTTTTTCTTTTCTGAAAGCGAAACATCTTATTTTTTAAATGACTTATGAAAGCAGTTTCTTTTCATAAAAATACACCACTTTTACAGCTATTCACTATTAATAGTAACAAACACTGGAGACTTCTTAGTCGGGAGACAACAATTTACCATATTTTTTAACACATTTAATGCAAATGGTTTTAGACATTTTGTCAATATTTTTTTTTACATTTGTATTGCTAAATTAAGTAAGTTCTGTTTTACTAACTACTATATTTACACAAAAAAATGTTTATCTTTTTTTTTAAGAGAAAAAATCTATTAGGTATGCATTTAAGTTGGACATAATTTAAAACAACAACTAATAAGTAGTTTTTCATTTTGCTGCGTCAACGACAATGTGCCACTATATATAGAAATGTTGTGGAATAAGAAATTGTCCCTTTACAAAACAATAAGAGCAATTATATATTCATTATAACACATTAGTTAGGCCAGGTTCACATATAACTTCACATTCAGTTTCACCTATCTTTTAATCTGTGGACCGCTGGGACACCAAACAAGATCCGTCAACCTTCTTTCTCTATTCTTCTCTGTCATTTGTCTGATAGAATTTCATTCTGACTTTTTTTCTGAAAATATTGAAACCTGGTTTTTTACCTGCCTGGGTGGACCACTTCGGGGGCCGATTTTGAGTTTATGTCTCTACACAAACTGTCTTTGTAACCTTGTTTTATTTCATTTCACTAACTGTCTGTATTTCATTTAGTTTTGAAAATTATTTATATAAGTATGTCCATATCGTATACATTTTATTTTTTTTGGAAGTTCTCGCTTTCACAATACCAAATCTAGAACTTGTACTTTTTTTTTTTACTTACATGACCGTGAAATTTTTCTATAGCAAAGGCCAGATTTAGGGAAGGCCAGGCGAGGCTGCTGACGCTGGCCTCCACAAGAGAGGGTCCCCTCACAATGGAGAAGATATCCGAATTTTAACGGGCGCCGGTGTTTAATGGTGTTTATCCTTTACTTACTGACATTGCTTTAAGCGTTACGGTTGACAACACTGTCGTGGTTAAGAGGTGTACGCTTATATCTTGCTCTTATAAATAAATGCAACTTCAGATTTACTGCATTGCGTCAACACAGGGCTTTATCCTCCACAATGTCAAAATATACATTAAAAAAATAAAACAAGCATATTAAATATAAAAAAAAGAAAAGATATAAGATTTATTAATAAGTTTATTTTTATTGAGGCTTACAAAAGTTTAAGAGATTATACAAGGATCCTGCTCTGGGGCATCTACTCACTTAAATCCGGACTTGTCAATAGATTTTTTTTTATCTGAACGGGAGAGATAGACATACGAAGAAGCTGGTTGAGAGAGAAAAACAGAATGCAGCTTTTTCTTAGAGGCCCGACGGAAGAGTTTTATCAGTTTACATTATCTGTACTATTTTATTGTTCTTTACTGGCCAACTTACAATACTTTACAAGTTATTTTCTTTTTTTTTAAAATTAGATCACCAAATTGTGATATTCCATAAAGACCAGCCTATGTCATACTGCATATCACAAAACACAGCTGTTAGGAAGTCATCTTTGACGTCATTCTAATGTATGAAATGTGTTTTTAAAAATCGTTTTCATTAATCACATTTCTTCATTGGATTGTTTCGTTTCCGCAAGGAAGTTATTTCCCCTACACGCTGACATCTTTTGTTGCTTTTCTTTGAGCAGCAGACGGCCATCTTGTTGAAATAAGATGAGGTAGCTTTGTTTCGGAACATTAGCGCTGTCTTCAAGTGCGTTCTATTAGTATTGTCTCCAGGCGTTGAACTCCTTCCCCCCTTCCAATTCTATGTTCCATATTACCTCCCTAATTCACCTTTCCCATTGTTTTATGAGCCAAGAGATTTTGTTGCCTGCGTCTTTCTTTCGTACTTGGTTTAAACTTAAATATTGTGTATTTCGGTTTTTACTATTGTTCTATATTATACAATACTACACTGTAGTCTCTTTAACATTCACATACAATGTGCGTTTAAAGTATTATATATAAGTATTACAAAAAAAAAAACGACTACTCAGTACAGATTTGTGAAAAGAAAGTTATAAAAAAAAAGAAGTTTGTATCGCACACAAACTCGTGGGTGGCCCCTGTGGATAATTCTTATTTTTACCTTGTTCTGTTTTTTAATATTTTTTTTTTACATGAGCATGGATTAGATAGAAATACATTGTCTCAACTTCATCGTTTTCAAAAAATGCTGTTTAAAATATGTAGACCGGTGCGAAAGCTCCTGAAGCTTTTACGAAAGCTGACCATTTTTGTTTAAAAAAAAATAATTATGCACACACATTTCCAAACATAATTTAAATAAACATACATTCTTGATCATCAATAATCAAATGTGGCATATATATCCGTATATTTTCAAATCTGATAAAGGTTCAGTTTATGTGTTACGTAATATGTTTCAAGTATTACAATGTAGTTCAACAATTGTGACTTCTTTCATCTCCAGAAAATAAACAAATCTGTAAATTGTACTATTAATTAGAGTATTATTAATATATACAAAAATTTGCAGTTTTTCTGGCATTAAATTGCATTAAATGCTTTATTGAATACATACATTTTTATAGAAGTACTGTTTCGTTGAACAAGTGATTCACATTACGGGAATGATAAGATTCTGGAACAAATTATTCTCGTAAAGTGAGATTGGCGGCATTTTCAATCTGAAAAACGAATCGAAAGTCAGCAACGAATCTTCGCCATGTCCCTTAATCCTGGGATAGTCACGTGATGTCGTCCACTACTTTGTTCTGTCTCCATGACCTCACAGCTTCCAATGCAATCTTCACGACACTTGGTTGACTTCTTATTAGGTGGGACTCAATCTAATTATAGCGTGCGGGTACAACAGGAAGTGACATCACACCTTTTTTGAATTTTGGTCGAGTGACGTCACTTACGTCTTGTTGTCCTCCTTTCTTTTTTGTTTTCCTCCCGTCAGAATATTAGAAGAGAGGAGTTGATTCCAATTGACATTAAACTCAACACCCTAATAATAGTTGCAACTCATAGTGTCTCGCTTTATTAAATTAGAATAGTATGCTGAACAGTAGGAGGCAGAAGGCCAGTCCGAAATTCCCCCCCCCCCGGTCACCCCGCCCTTGGTATGGAGTGAGTCACCGGATCGCGTGATATGTAAGGAAGAAAAACTTTCCACTATGACTCATACCGGGATGGCGGGCTTAGGGTCAGCAGGTCAGCATTCCTCAACCTGTCCGCGTGGACTGCGGTCGCTCTGTTACACTTACACACACACACGCACACACACACACACAAACAGGTGGGGGCGCACATCGGTTTGGGACGGCGGTAATTTTAGAAATTTAATAACTTTAATCGCATTGGATCAAGCACAAATATTATTTTAAAATTCAAAATCCCACAAATCAATTGGGCCCGGCACCTCTGGCTATGCAAATGAGTTCGAGTCCCAGTCTATATAACCCACGCTTACACCCGCCAGACAGATGTCTATATTTAATAGGCAAGGCTGGAACTTAGTTTCTCTCATAAAGCCGCCTATAATTTAAACAACCGTGGTAGGTTGATCTTATTTATACAATCTTTATATGTGTATTATTTTGTGCATTTATTAATACTATGTAAGTATGTAACCTTTTATTTTATCTTCAACACATTTTATTGTCGATGGGCTATGTTCTCGCCTATTTTAATTAGTTTATTATTTTCCTCAACCTAGCGTTGAGATGTTCTAATCTAGATCTACTGTAGCGATCGGGTCTTTTACAAGATTCCGAATCGTGTACTCTCTTACTAGATCCATGTAAATGTTTTGCTGTATAACATGTCAGTTTAATGTAGTGACGCCATGTGATATACCACATCTGTCTATGGCATTTACAGTCTTTATAATTTTACTTCTATTCAATCCCGCTATGTTGTGGATAAGATTTAATCTACGATCATATCATTCCCTCCCCCTTTATATATGCATATTTACCCATTTAATCATAAATGATTTATATAACGTTGCCCACTAGAGATCTATGCAACTCTCTTCTTTTATGCTGGTTTTATCAGCATATATTCTTGTTCACGTTTAAACATTTTTCTTGGGTTATCTCCCTTATTTTGTTTTGTTTTATATAATATTGAGGTTCCAAGTTTAAGCCTGTTGTTTGCTTGTATGATCATAACATCATGGCTTATTTTACTTATAGCCTCACGTATTGCTTAATGTAGTTATTTCCCCTGTTTTATTTGTTGAATGTATTCATTGAACGGAATGAGCTCTATGCCTCACATGCACAATCTGATTGATTGCATGGCATACGAGAGTTCCTACCTATTGCCATGAGGAAGTTTCTAAGTGCTTCTTTCTTTTCAGCCTGGTTGTTATTGGTGGTGCAATATCACGCACAATAGACTTGCAGTCTGTTCACCACAAGATCTGCACTGTCTACACCTGTTAGATCATCAGCTTCGACTGGATCAGCAGCGTCACCAAACCTGAGCCTACAACGTCTGAACTCAGCCCCCCCCCCCCACCCCTTTCTGTCAGGGAGAAGGAATCTCAGCAGTGCCCACTACAAACGGCCCTAAAGCCCAGTGCCCACTATCAATTACCTACGGTCCAGTGCCCAGATACTTGTCCAGTGTAGAGCGCCTAGTGCCCAGATTAAACTGCCCAGTCCAGGCTCCAGCTGTCCACTGCCCAATATCCACTGCCCACTACTTACGGTCCTGAGAATACCCTTCCCACCTTCGCAACAGACATGCTCCTTTTCAACTCAAGCCTCATCACTCTACAAGAAGATTCAGCTCCGAGTCCTTTTCACATCCACTGTATATGCCCAGCGTCCAACTGACCAGCAAAGAAAGTTAAGAAAACAAAATAGAAACACTTATCCACTTTCTCATATGCAATCAATGATGACATTAATCCACCTAAATCATTGTTGACTCACTACCCAAACTAGTAGTGATATTGTTGTTGTTACATAAACTTGTATTTTTTTTATTCAACTTATAGTCAGTTCATTTGTTCTAATTGTTGCTCGTAGTGTGCCTGTTCAATATTTACTTATGTGAGTGGGGAAACTCAAAATTACTTCCCCTAGAGTAACGAACCAAAATCATTTTAAAAATAATAAAAACCTAGCCACGTAATGTTGACAGATTGCGGGGCCCTATGCGTAATGGATTGCGCGGGGCCCAGTCTGGGTAGGTTGCGTGGCATAAGCCCGGTCCTGGATTTTATTAAGAACAGACTACCTTTGATGGCTTTATAAAGAGGCAGGTTCGATGAACATAGAGATTTAGCTTGACGACATTCGATGGTTCCCTTCGTTATTCTTAAACGTCTTGTTCGACATTCGGTATCAGTGTCGACTTACTTATAGTGCTGGCCTTTTGACTGTGTTATTGGATTTCGTTATTTGAGTGTTACCTCCGTTTGACTTATCTGCAAAAGACACAGCGTGTAAGAACCTAACAAAGCACAAACACACTAACAGAGTTTAACTACATTGTGTGATGGAACAGTTTAACTACATTGCGTGGGGAACAGTTAAACTACATTGTATGTGGAACAGTTTATTTATATTGTGTGTGGAATAGTTTAACTGCATTGTGTGAGGAATAGTTTAACTACATTGTGTGTGAAACAGTTTAAATACATTGTGTGTGGAACAGTTTAACTACATTGTGTGTGGAACAGTTTAACTACATTGTGTGGAACAGTTTAACTATATTGTGTGTGGAACAGTTTATTTACTTTGTGTGGAACAGTTTAACTGCAATTTGTGTTTTGAAATTTATATTTTATTTTATGTTAAGATAAACTCATGTTTGTCACCATCGGAAACAAGGTTAGAACCAGAGTTATTTGCACTAAGATTGATATTGTTGATGAGCAAAACAGACTTTTTTCAAATGTGTAAACAAGTCTGTAGATATTTAAAAAAACGTATCAGTTTCATTCTGTGAGCCAGCATGGATTGACCTTAGTAGGGAAGCAACTCCTGAAGACGAATGTGTAGTGATAAGCTTATCCTCGTATCATTGTAAATTTAACTGTGTGTTGGTGCAGAGAGAGAGAGAAAGAAAGAGAGAGAGAGGGTACACAAAATAAAGAAAAAGAGAGAAAACAAGGAATAGAAAGATTGAATATAATTTATAGAGAGTGTCATAAACAGTGCAATGTAACGAGAAAGAGAGGGACATAGAGAGAGAGAGAGAGAGAGATCACTAGAAAAATAATATTAAATAAAAATGATGCATAAAAAAGAATAAGAGAGAAACAGACAGGCTGAAACAAACAGGCTGAAACAGACAAGCTGAAACATACAGACAGACAGGCTGAAACAGACAGGCTGAAACAGACAGACAAATAGAGAAAAAAGATTATAAGAAAAATAATTTTCTTATAAAGGAAAATTAGAGAACAAGCAAGAGAGAGAGAGAGATAGAAGGGAGGAAAAAAGAGAGAGAGAAAGAGAGAGAGAGAGAGTGAGGGATGGAGGGAGAGAGAAATTGCATCAAAATCTTTGAACATTTCCTAAAATATGCTAAGTAGGCCTATATCACTTCTGTGCTCCAGTAAATTTTAATGATTCTGAGTCAAAAAAAACAAAACATATATATTTTAGAGTACAGTCCTACACCCATGTTCATCTGTTGACTACCAGCTGACACAGTTTCGTACCCTCAGTACAGGTGTTTCATGATAAAATGTTTACAGGCGTGAGACAACTGAGTACCTGTAGACTCTGGGAAGCGAAAGTATACAAAAAAACAAACAATCAAATGTTTTACGGTAAATATAGAAAAAACTTCACAAAACAGAATTCCTACAGAAGTGTTGTAAATATGTCTAAATACTTTCTAAAAAAAACTAGAATTATCAGAACTGTGAAATACCAATGCAGCTTACTTGATACCATACTGACATTGTAATAAAACGCTATGTTACTGTCGATAGAAACAGGGCCGGATTTATGTATGTGAAGGCCCCGGGGCTGGATTTTTGTGAAACCCCCTACAATTTTTTGAAAGTTTTAATAATGATACATTTATGATTGAAAATACTTTCATCTCAAAGCAGGCTATATTTTAGAAGAAAAAAAAAAAGGATTCTTGTAAAGTTAACCTCTCTTTTTTTTTAAATATTGAATATGCATATTTTAGTTTAGACCTTAACATCATCTGCCTTATAGATCGCAAGGTCTGAAAGGGAAACTTGACTTGACTTTAATTTAGTTTTAAAAAGTATATTTTTTTTATTTGTGGGGTTGGGTTAGACGCATTGTCGTATTTCGGAGCTGTATTGACTTATTCTGAGCATGCTACAAGCGTACACTTCTTAATCACGACAATCTAGCCAGTGGTAAACATGAGAAAAAAAAGGTTAGAAAAATAAAACCAAACACATACACAAAAAACCAAACTTATAAGTTTATGACGCGTCGAAATTCAGAAATATTTAATTTCTTGTGAGGAGGTCCCTTTCTGGCTTCGCCTGCCTCCCTTAAATCCGGCCCTAAGATAAACTACTTACTGTCAGTTATGACTATAGGTATCGATGTTATTATAAGTATGGCAGTTACACCTTGGCTTGTTTGATTCCACTGTGCTGGCGGAGATATTTCTGCGGCTTAATTAGGCAAAGATCCTCTAAAGAATTAAAAAATTTTATGCTCGAGTCAAAGTTATTAAAAAAAATTGAATACACACTAAAAAATATAACTTTATTTTAATAATAGATTCACAAAAGTCTACTTCATATGAAGTATGAAGTTTATTTCGACTGACCCGCTTATAAATCTATCTATCTATCTATCTATGTATCTATCTATATTTAACTTGACAAACATTAGCTACTTAAGTTTAACAGTAAAAACGAGAATTCTATTTTTAACACTAAGAAAAAAACGTCGCATATCAAACTAAACAAAAAATATTCATTAACAACAGTGTCTGTAGTGATGGAACTAAACAAAAAATATTCATTAACAACAGTGTCTGTAGTGATGGAACTAAACAAAAAATATTCATTAACAACAGTGTCTGTAGTGATGGAACTAAACAAAAAATATTCATTAACAACAGTGTCTGAAGTGATGGAACTAAACAAAAAATATTCATTAACAACAGTGTCTGTAGTGATGGAACTAAACAAAAAATATTCATTAACAACAGTGTCTGTAGTGATGGAACTAAACAAAAAATATTCATTAACAACAGTGTCTGTAGTGATGGAACTAAACAAAAAATATTCATTAACAACAGTGTCTGTAGTGATGGAACTAAACAAAAAATATTCTTCATTAACAACAGTGTCTGTAGTGATGGAACTAAACAAAAAATATTCTTCATTAAAAACAGTGTCTGTAGTGATGGAACTAAACAAAAAATATTCTTCATTAACAAAAGTGTCTGTAGTGATGGAACTAAGCAAAAAATATTCATTAACAACAGTGTCTGTAGTGATAGAACTGAACAAAAAATATTCATTAACAACAGTGTCTGTAGTGATGGAACTGAACAAAAAATATTCATTAACAAAAGTGTCTGTAGTGATGGAACTAAACAAAAAATATTCATTAACAACAGTGTCTGTAGTGATGGAACTAAACAAAAAATATTCATTAACAACAGTGTCTGAAGTGATGGAACTAAACAAAAAATATTCATTAACAACAGTGTCTGTAGTGATGGAACTAAACAAAAAATATTCATTAACAACAGTGTCTGTAGTGATGGAACTAAACAAAAAATATTCATTAACAACAGTGTCTGTAGTGATGGAACTAAACAAAAAATATTCATTAACAACAGTGTCTGTAGTGATGGAACTAAACAAAAAATATTCATTAACAACAGTGTCTGTAGTGATGGAACTAAACAAAAAATATTCATTAACAACAGTGTCTGTAGTGATGGAACTAAACAAAAAATATTCATTATCAAAAGTGTCTGTAGTGATGGAACTAAACAAAAAATATTCATTAACAACAGTGTCTGTAGTGATGGAACTAAACAAAAAATATTCATTAACAAAAGTGTCTGTAGTGATGGAACTAAACAAAAAATATTCATTAACAACAGTGTCTGTAGTGATGGAACTAAACAAAAAATATTCTTCATTAAAAACAGTGTCTGTAGTGATGGAACTAAACAAAAAATATTCTTCATTAACAAAAGTGTCTGTAGTGATGGAACTAAGCAAAAAATATTCATTAACAACAGTGTCTGTAGTGATAGAACTGAACAAAAAATATTCATTAACAACAGTGTCTGTAGTGATGGAACTGAACAAAAAATATTCATTAACAACAGTGTCTGTAGTGATGGAACTAAACAAAAAATATTCATTAACAACAGTGTCTGTAGTGATGGAACTAAACAAAAAATATTCATTAACAACAGTGTCTGTAGTGATGGAACTAAACAAAAAATATTCATTAACAACAGTGTCTGTAGTGATGGAACTAAACAAAAAATATTCATTAACAACAGTGTCTGAAGTGATGGAACTAAACAAAAAATATTCATTAACAACAGTGTCTGTAGTGATGGAACTAAACAAAAAATATTCATTAACAACAGTGTCTGTAGTGATGGAACTAAACAAAAAATATTCATTAACAACAGTGTCTGTAGTGATGGAACTAAACAAAAAATATTCATTAACAACAGTGTCTGTAGTGATGGAACTAAACAAAAAATATTCTTCATTAACAACAGTGTCTGTAGTGATGGAACTAAACAAAAAATATTCTTCATTAAAAACAGTGTCTGTAGTGATGGAACTAAACAAAAAATATTCTTCATTAACAAAAGTGTCTGTAGTGATGGAACTAAGCAAAAAATATTCATTAACAACAGTGTCTGTAGTGATAGAACTAAACAAAAAATATTCATTAACAACAGTGTCTGTAGTGATGGAACTGAACAAAAAATATTCATTAACAAAAGTGTCTGTAGTGATGGAACTAAACAAAAAATATTCATTAACAACAGTGTCTGTAGTGATGGAACTAAACAAAAAATATTCATTAACAACAGTGTCTGAAGTGATGGAACTAAACAAAAAATATTCATTAACAACAGTGTCTGTAGTGATGGAACTAAACAAAAAATATTCATTAACAACAGTGTCTGTAGTGATGGAACTAAACAAAAAATATTCATTAACAACAGTGTCTGTAGTGATGGAACTAAACAAAAAATATTCATTAACAACAGTGTCTGTAGTGATGGAACTAAAAAAAAAATATTCATTAACAACAGTGTCTGTAGTGATGGAACTAAACAAAAAATATTCATTAACAACAGTGTCTGTAGTGATGGAACTAAACAAAAAATATTCATTATCAAAAGTGTCTGTAGTGATGGAACTAAACAAAAAATATTCATTAACAACAGTGTCTGTAGTGATGGAACTAAACAAAAAATATTCATTAACAAAAGTGTCTGTAGTGATGGAACTAAACAAAAAATATTCTTCATTAACAACAGTGTCTGTAGTGATGGAACTAAACAAAAAATATTCTTCATTAAAAACAGTGTCTGTAGTGATGGAACTAAACAAAAAATATTCTTCATTAACAAAAGTGTCTGTAGTGATGGAACTAAGCAAAAAATATTCATTAACAACAGTGTCTGTAGTGATAGAACTGAACAAAAAATATTCATTAACAACAGTGTCTGTAGTGATGAAACTGAACAAAAAATATTCATTAACAACAGTGTCTGTAGTGATGGAACTAAACAAAAAATATTCATTAACAACAGTGTCTGTAGTGATGGAACTAAACAAAAAATATTCATTAACAACAGTGTCTGTAGTGATGGAACTAAACAAAAAATATTCATTAACAACAGTGTCTGTAGTGATGGAACTAAACAAAAAATATTCATTAACAACAGTGTCTGAAGTAATGGAACTAAACAAAAAATATTCATTAACAACAGTGTCTGTAGTGATGGAACTAAACAAAAAATATTCATTAACAACAGTGTCTGTAGTGATGGAACTAAACAAAAAATATTCATTAACAACAGTGTCTGTAGTGATGGAACTAAACAAAAAATATTCATTAACAACAGTGTCTGTAGTGATGGAACTAAACAAAAAATATTCTTCATTAACAACAGTGTCTGTAGTGATGGAACTAAACAAAAAATATTCTTCATTAAAAACAGTGTCTGTAGTGATGGAACTAAACAAAAAATATTCTTCATTAACAAAAGTGTCTGTAGTGATGGAACTAAGCAAAAAATATTCATTAACAACAGTGTCTGTAGTGATAGAACTAAACAAAAAATATTCATTAACAACAGTGTCTGTAGTGATGGAACTGAACAAAAAATATTCATTAACAAAAGTGTCTGTAGTGATGGAACTAAACAAAAAATATTCATTAACAACAGTGTCTGTAGTGATGGAACTAAACAAAAAATATTCATTAACAACAGTGTCTGAAGTGATGGAACTAAACAAAAAATATTCATTAACAACAGTGTCTGTAGTGATGGAACTAAACAAAAAATATTCATTAACAACAGTGTCTGTAGTGATGGAACTAAACAAAAAATATTCATTAACAACAGTGTCTGAAGTGATGGAACTAAACAAAAAATATTCATTAACAACAGTGTCTGTAGTGATGGAACTAAACAAAAAATATTCATTAACAACAGTGTCTGTAGTGATGGAACTAAACAAAAAATATTCATTAACAACAGTGTCTGTAGTGATGGAACTAAACAAAAAATATTCATTAACAACAGTGTCTGTAGTGATGGAACTAAACAAAAAATATTCTTCATTAACAACAGTGTCTGTAGTGATGGAACTAAACAAAAAATATTCTTCATTAAAAACAGTGTCTGTAGTGATGGAACTAAACAAAAAATATTCTTCATTAACAAAAGTGTCTGTAGTGATGGAACTAAGCAAAAAATATTCATTAACAACAGTGTCTGTAGTGATAGAACTGAACAAAAAATATTCATTAACAACAGTGTCTGTAGTGATGGAACTGAACAAAAAATATTCATTAACAAAAGTGTCTGTAGTGATGGAACTAAACAAAAAATATTCATTAACAACAGTGTCTGTAGTGATGGAACTAAACAAAAAATATTCATTAACAACAGTGTCTGAAGTGATGGAACTAAACAAAAAATATTCATTAACAACAGTGTCTGTAGTGATGGAACTAAACAAAAAATATTCATTAACAACAGTGTCTGTAGTGATGGAACTAAACAAAAAATATTCATTAACAACAGTGTCTGTAGTGATGGAACTAAACAAAAAATATTCATTAACAACAGTGTCTGTAGTGATGGAACTAAACAAAAAATATTCATTAACAACAGTGTCTGTAGTGATGGAACTAAACAAAAAATATTCATTAACAACAGTGTCTGTAGTGATGGAACTAAACAAAAAATATTCATTATCAAAAGTGTCTGTAGTGATGGAACTAAACAAAAAATATTCATTAACAACAGTGTCTGTAGTGATGGAACTAAACAAAAAATATTCATTAACAAAAGTGTCTGTAGTGATGGAACTAAACAAAAAATATTCATTAACAACAGTGTCTGTAGTGATGGAACTAAACAAAAAATATTCTTCATTAAAAACAGTGTCTGTAGTGATGGAACTAAACAAAAAATATTCTTCATTAACAAAAGTGTCTGTAGTGATGGAACTAAGCAAAAAATATTCATTAACAACAGTGTCTGTAGTGATAGAACTGAACAAAAAATATTCATTAACAACAGTGTCTGTAGTGATGGAACTGAACAAAAAATATTCATTAACAACAGTGTCTGTAGTGATGGAACTAAACAAAAAATATTCATTAACAACAGTGTCTGTAGTGATGGAACTAAACAAAAAATATTCATTAACAACAGTGTCTGTAGTGATGGAACTAAACAAAAAATATTCATTAACAACAGTGTCTGTAGTGATGGAACTAAACAAAAAATATTCATTAACAACAGTGTCTGAAGTAATGGAACTAAACAAAAAATATTCATTAACAACAGTGTCTGTAGTGATGGAACTAAACAAAAAATATTCATTAACAACAGTGTCTGTAGTGATGGAACTAAACAAAAAATATTCATTAACAACAGTGTCTGTAGTGATGGAACTAAACAAAAAATATTCTTCATTAACAACAGTGTCTGTAGTGATGGAACTAAACAAAAAATATTCTTCATTAAAAACAGTGTCTGTAGTGATGGAACTAAACAAAAAATATTCTTCATTAACAAAAGTGTCTGTAGTGATGGAACTAAGCAAAAAATATTCATTAACAACAGTGTCTGTAGTGATAGAACTAAACAAAAAATATTCATTAACAACAGTGTCTGTAGTGATGGAACTGAACAAAAAATATTCATTAACAAAAGTGTCTGTAGTGATGGAACTAAACAAAAAATATTCATTAACAACAGTGTCTGTAGTGATGGAACTAAACAAAAAATATTCATTAACAACAGTGTCTGAAGTGATGGAACTAAACAAAAAATATTCATTAACAACAGTGTCTGTAGTGATGGAACTAAACAAAAAATATTCATTAACAACAGTGTCTGTAGTGATGGAACTAAACAAAAAATATTCATTAACAACAGTGTCTGTAGTGATGGAACTAAACAAAAAATATTCATTAACAACAGTGTCTGTAGTGATGGAACTAAACAAAAAATATTCATTAACAACAGTGTCTGTAGTGATGGAACTAAACAAAAAATATTCATTAACAACAGTGTCTGTAGTGATGGAACTAAACAAAAAATATTCATTATCAAAAGTGTCTGTAGTGATGGAACTAAACAAAAAATATTCATTAACAACAGTGTCTGTAGTGATGGAACTAAACAAAAAATATTCATTAACAAAAGTGTCTGTAGTGATGGAACTAAACAAAAAATATTCTTCATTAACAACAGTGTCTGTAGTGATGGAACTAAACAAAAAATATTCTTCATTAAAAACAGTGTCTGTAGTGATGGAACTAAACAAAAAATATTCTTCATTAACAAAAGTGTCTGTAGTGATGGAACTAAGCAAAAAATATTCATTAACAACAGTGTCTGTAGTGATAGAACTGAACAAAAAATATTCATTAACAACAGTGTCTGTAGTGATGGAACTGAACAAAAAATATTCATTAACAACAGTGTCTGTAGTGATGGAACTAAACAAAAAATATTCATTAACAACAGTGTCTGTAGTGATGGAACTAAACAAAAAATATTCATTAACAACAGTGTCTGTAGTGATGGAACTAAACAAAAAATATTCATTAACAACAGTGTCTGTAGTGATGGAACTAAACAAAAAATATTCATTAACAACAGTGTCTGAAGTAATGGAACTAAACAAAAAATATTCATTAACAACAGTGTCTGTAGTGATGGAACTAAACAAAAAATATTCATTAACAACAGTGTCTGTAGTGATGGAACTAAACAAAAAATATTCATTAACAACAGTGTCTGTAGTGATGGAACTAAACAAAAAATATTCATTAACAACAGTGTCTGTAGTGATGGAACTAAACAAAAAATATTCTTCATTAACAACAGTGTCTGTAGTGATGGAACTAAACAAAAAATATTCTTCATTAAAAACAGTGTCTGTAGTGATGGAACTAAACAAAAAATATTCTTCATTAACAAAAGTGTCTGTAGTGATGGAACTAAGCAAAAAATATTCATTAACAACAGTGTCTGTAGTGATAGAACTAAACAAAAAATATTCATTAACAACAGTGTCTGTAGTGATGGAACTGAACAAAAAATATTCATTAACAAAAGTGTCTGTAGTGATGGAACTAAACAAAAAATATTCATTAACAACAGTGTCTGTAGTGATGGAACTAAACAAAAAATATTCATTAACAACAGTGTCTGTAGTGATGGAACTAAACAAAAAATATTCATTAACAACAGTGTCTGTAGTGATGGAACTAAACAAAAAATATTCATTATCAAAAGTGTCTGTAGTGATGGAACTAAACAAAAAATATTCTTCATTAACAACAGTGTCTGTAGTGATGGAACTAAACAAAAAATATTCTTCATTAAAAACAGTGTCTGTAGTGATGGAACTAAACAAAAAATATTCTTCATTAACAAAAGTGTCTGTAGTGATGGAACTAAGCAAAAAATATTCATTAACAACAGTGTCTGTAGTGATAGAACTGAACAAAAAATATTCATTAACAACAGTGTCTGTAGTGATGGAACTGAACAAAAAATATTCATTAACAACAGTGTCTGTAGTGATGGAACTAAACAAAAAATATTCATTAACAACAGTGTCTGTAGTGATGGAACTAAACAAAAAATATTCATTAACAACAGTGTCTGTAGTGATGGAACTAAACAAAAATTATTCTTCATTAACAACAGTGTCTGTAGTGATGGAACTAAACAAAAAATATTCTTCATTAACAACAGTGTCTGTAGTGATGGAAGTAAACAAAAAATATTCTTCATTAACAACAGTGTCTGTAGTGATGGAACTAAACAAAAAATATTCATTAACAACAGTGTCTGTAGTGATGGAATTAAACAAAAAATATTCTTCATTAACAACAGTGTCTGTAGTGATGGAACTAAACAAAAAATATTCTTCATTAAAAACAGTGTCTGTAGTGATGGAACTAAACAAAAAATATTCTTCATTAACAACAGTGTCTGTAGTGATGGAACTAAACAAAAAAAAACGACAGAAAAACAAAAGGTCAGTGCTTATATTTTGGATACTTTCACACACACACACAAACATACACATATACACACTGGTAACGATGCTACTTTCTATTATGTAGCTGACACCAATTTTTTCTACTTTGAAAGGGAGATAATTTGGTTTCAAACATTTGGAAAGAGAAGATCCGAGGAAAAAAGATTTTAAAATATCCTAGAAAAAAAAGTGTAATAAAAAAAAAATTCTTCCCTCAAAGGGAAGCAACCATTTTACCTGCGTATGTAACACATGATTGAAATTTCATTAACTTTGTGTGTGTGAGTCGTAACTAGCGTTATGGAACCTGTTTAAAATTTTACGAGTCTAGGTTTCTGGTGTTCTATCGCATTGCAAACTTTAATTTGAGGACATTGATGTACTGCTCATTTCTCTGCCAATTCTCTTTTGATCTCTACAGGCCTCAATGGCATGAAGTTTGGTTCTGCTTTTCTTTTTCTTTTTTAAGTTTTATTTGTATCTTTGGACTTTCAAGACTACATGTTAAAATAATGACAGACACAAAGATTGGACTTGATTTTAGATTCATAAGATATAAGTAGAAATATTGTCTTACAAAATGAAATTAAAATATCGATTAACCAAATACTTTCACCCTTTTTTCCTTAAAATTTACATTTTTTTAATTGGACAGGCTAATGTTTTACTTGTCTTGTGTGGCAGCAAGTATTTGGCCGCCATTGTCTTGGTCCAACATTGTGTGGCAATGTTACATATACAGAGACGTCTCTTTCCCTTGGCCATTTCTCGTGTGACTAAAGAGGCCAATCCTTGATATACACATGCGGTCACAGGTTGGACATTTGTGATCAAAAGACACTGCATTATTTTCAGCCTTCTTCTGCAACAAATGTCACTTTCTTTTAGGCTTGCTCTAAGTATGGATCTATCCAGTGCTTCTAGGACACTTCCTTTTAGGCTTGCTCTAAGTATGGATCTATCCAGTGCTTCTAGGACACTTCCTTTTAGGCTTGCCCTAAGTATGGATCTATCCAGTGCTTCTAGGACACTTCCTTTTAGACTTGCCCTAAGTATGGATCTATCCAGTGCTTCTAGGACACTTCCTTTTAGACTTGCTCTAAGTATGGATCTATCCAGTGCTTCTAGGACACTTCCTTTTAGGCTTGCCCTAAGTATGGATCTATCCAGTGCTTCTAGGACACTTCCTTTTAGGTTTGCTCTAAGTATGGATCTATCCAGTGCTTCTAGGACACTTCTTTTTAGACTAGCCCTAAGTATGGATCTATCCAGTGCTTCTAGGACACTTCCTTTTAGACTTGCCCTAAGTATGGATCTATCCAGTGCTTCTAGGACACTTCCTTTTAGACTTGCTCTAAGTATGGATCTATCCAGTGCTTCTAGGACACTTGATTTTATACTTGCTCTAAGTATGGATCTATCCAGTGCTTCTAGGACACTTCCTTTTAGGCTTGCCCTAAGTATGGATCTATCCAGTGCTTCTAGGACACTTCCTTTTAGGTTTGCTCAAAGTATGGATCTATCCAGTGCTTCTAGGACACTTCCTTTTAGACTAGCCCTAAGTATGGATCTATCCAGTGCTTCTAGGACACTTCCTTTTAGACTTGCCCTAAGTATGGATCTATCCAGTGCTTCTAGTACTCTTCCTTTTAGACTTGCATTAAGTATGGATCTATCCAGTGCTTCTAGGACACTTCATTTTAGGCTTGCCCTAATTATGGATCTATCCAGTGCTTCTAGGACACTTCCTTTTAGACTAGCCTTATATATGGATCTATCCAGTGCTTCTAGGACACTTCCTTTTAGACTAGCCTTATATATGGATCTATCCAGTGCTTCTAGGACACTTCCTTTTAGACTTGCATTAAGTATGGATCTATCCAGTGCTTCTAGGACACTTCCTTTTAGACTTGCATTAAGTATGGATCTATACAGTGCTTCTAGGACACTTCCTTTTAGGCTTGCCCTAAGTATGGATCTATCCAGTCCTTCTAGGACACTTCCTTTAAGACTTGCATTAAGTATGGATCTATCCAGTGCTTCTAGGACACTTCCTTTTAGGCTTGCCCTAAGTATGGATCTATCCAGTGCTTCTAGTACACTTCCTTTTAGGTTTGCTCTAAGTATGGATCTATCCAGTGCTTCTAGGCCACTTCCTTTTAGGCTTGCTCTAAGTATGGATCTATCCAGTGCTTCTAGGACACTTTCTTTTAGGTTTGCTCTAAGTATGGATCTATCCAGTGCTTCTAGTACACTTCCTTTTAGACTTGCCCTAAGTATGGATCTATCCAGTGCTCCTAGGACACTTCCTTTTAGACTTGCATTAAGTTTGGATCTATCCAGTGCTTCTAGGCCACTTCCTTTTAGGCTTGTTCTAAGTATGGATCTATCCAGTCCTTCTAGGACACTTCGTTTTAGGCTTGCTCTAAGTATGAATCTATCCAGTGCTTCTTTTTCCCAACTGTTGTTGTTGATTCTAAATCGCCTCGTGTCGTTCTTGCATACATCAATGTATGAAATGAACGACCTGTAGCTCTAATTAGGTTATCATGAAATATTTCTTATGCGGTTGACTTATTGCCTTTTGAGAGCATGTTTCAGACACGACGTTTTCTTCTTATGTCTGCTTGGATATCCTGGCCTCCTGCTCTTCGACAGATTTTCTCGTTGGTTATTTGTTTTGCCATCTTATTTTGAGGATCCGCCGTAAGCATCGGAGGTTAACAATATTCTGCTTTGTTTTTCGTTGCCAAGAGTAGGTTGACCATGTTTTATTACTGTATAGTAGAGCGCTCAGCAGACAGGTCACATGGACTAAAGCATTGGTATTTGTAGTCAGCAAGCAAGGTATTGTCCAACTCTTTTCTGCATCTCTGACATTGTGCCCATTGCCTTGGCTATGCTATTGTTGATGTCTTTATCCAGTAGAACAGTCAAAGAGGCTCTGAAGCTAAGTAGCATATTCAGCAACTATAGCTTGATCATTAGCGTAGAGCAGTTCCCTGATTATCACATTTTCTAGCTTTGGTTTGGCCCTCTACTTGGATATATTTAAAAGTTTTCCTCAGGATCTTGTGTAAAAAAATGAAGTAGACAGGAGAGGACAGACAATATCTTTAGACAATATCTTTAGACAATATCTTTAGACAATATCTTTAGACAATATCTTTAGACAATATCTTTAGACAATATCTTTAGACAATATCTTTAGACAATATCTTTAGACAATATCTTTAGACAATATCTTTAGACAGTATCCGGATTCATCAATCCCTGAAATGTTTTTCACTTCAGAAACAAACTTGTCTTCCATTTCCGAACTAATTTTGGTTGTCCAATTATGAAAAAAATAATAGTCAGCCTTTAATATAAATGAGATGAACATCAAGTACATTTAATGCAAAGTGGAGATTGAGCAACAGAACAACTGTTGGAGGGGAATAGTATTAACAAGAGAAGGATGTATAGAAACGTCTTACATTCAAGTTTTCTAAGCGCTAGGCTTCTGTTTAGGAAAACTAAGATGTTACGTATGCTTCTTGTTCTAGAATTACTTTGTTATTCCATGACTTATACAAATAAACTTCAAACCTATAATATTATAGTAGCAGAATTCAGACAAAATTTTCCAGTTCTTATATTTTTTGTTGCAAATTAAAATTGCTACAGTCGTGAGAATATGAAGCAAAAATTCTGTCAAGATTAAGATTATTTAAGTTAAAAGTGATTAAGATAAAATAGAAATGATCTATATTTCTGAAATAACAGAAATGATGTAGGTCTCTCAACTCATCAATGGTAAAGAGACAGTATGACATGAGTTCAATTAGAAAGTTCTATTTTGTGTTTGGTTGCTGACCCCTAGTGTTTAGAGGCGATGAACTAAAAGTGGGTCATTTCTCTTCCTCGACTAACTTTGTACTGATTGTATAGCGCAATAACAAGACTAGAACTGTCTGCCACTTAGAACACCATATCTGGTCAGATTGTCGTCTGCCAAGAATGTCGTCTGCTGTTCCATTTATTGCCGAGATAACAATGTTGGACTCAATATCTCAGACCCAGCATCGCATCCAAACTTCGCAATTTCCTTGTCAGTACACATTTGTCCAAGTGACCCGGAAGTGATTAATCCAATAACCTATATAAAATGATGTACTTTCAAATTTACATAGACAAGAAGTAGACGCAAAAATATGACTATGTCAAAAGACAGGTTGTGAATTGAATTCCCCCTAAAAATTTTGTTGGTCTGATGATTTTACAATTACAAATGACAGTGTACACATCGGCCTAGGCCTAGGCCCGTTGATTTGTTCACATTCTTTATATTGTTTGTTCTGTTGGCCTCTTTCAGTCGTAACGACTCCTGGTTCATCTCTCGCACACTTTTTCATGTGACTGTGGAGCCCTATTTTGGAGAGACACTCCCCACATATATTGCAGGTTAAGGTACCTTTCGCTTTGGTGGCACGCTTTTATTCCAGAGCTGAGGCCCATGTTTTTTCTTTGTCCATAGCTTTCACCGTCTCTCTCCACGTAGTGCGGTCTAGGGCTATACCCGTAACATCCCCTCCTGTTCTCGTTCTCTCTCTCTCTCTCCTTCTCTCTACCTTTGGATTTTGGAGCCCAATTTTATTTTCTTCTAACTTACGCTTCTTTATTTCTCCGACAAAAACTTTAGACTTGATTTGGTAAGGCCCGCTACATACACCCCCCCCCCCCCCGACGCATACAAGTACAGATGTTTTGAGCCTATTTAAAAGGCTCTCTGATGATTTCAAACACAATCATTTTTGTAACTAAGTTTTAAAAATTATCTTATCGTAAATTTCATTTCAACTTTTATTTAAATCGAATTGTTAAAATTAAATTGTGCGAAAACGCTATTTAAAAAAAATACAAAAATTATCACGCGATTAGGGACTTAAATTCTAACCCTCAGATGTAAAGTCTGATGCTCTACCGACTAAGTTACTATCAGTGGAAATTACGCACTAAAAGTAAAGCGCTTAAAGCCGGACGAAACATTACAAGAAATAAATAGAAAGTGAAACTATCGGCTTCAATCATCTTTTTCAAGAAGGAATCTATTAAAAAAAAAATTTGTGTTACTGGTTAGCTCATTCGGATGTACTCTTTTTATCTCTCCTAATGTAATCAAATGTAATCATAACTGCATGTGCACTCAACCGCATTCGAAGGAAACATTAAAATTAAGATATTCAACTTTTGTCTTCCTTTGTTTTATTGATTATCAGAAAAGAAAAACATACATTATAATTTTATTAGAAATATTCCGATTAGTGTTGTCGACCTTTTTTTTTTTATCTTTGTAAACAAATTTTTTTCCCCTTAATCTTCGAAAAACGTTTAATAATAATAATAAAAATTAAGGATCCAAAAAAAAAAATGACCGCTCCTCGATCATATTGGCTGAAATGACCTCTGTTGCCTAAATGTCACACTCTAAATGCACCAACACATCATCATTATTTAACTAGGTTACTTCTGACTTTTCACTAAGGATTACAGAGACACAGGTAATTAAAACGTTGGAAAGTTATATTTGAGAAAGGTAATAGCCGTCATTCTAAAACTCTGTTCAGTGTACAGGGATAAAAGTGGTATCAAGTTCCTTAGAAATATTTGACTTGTCTCCATTATTACCAGAGTAAATCTATTTCTCGACTAGACGTCATTGCTCTCTGTAGGCGTGACATGGGGGGGGGGGGATCAAATGACAAGATTGGACACAAAATGTCTCAGGTTTACAACGATCACACTGTCTCGATCTAGTGGCCATATTTCTTGTTAGACAGCGCGAGGGAAGATATTGAAAATGAATACATGCTGTGAGGGGCCGTGAAATTTTCAAATCTTAGATACAAATCCTGAATTTTATCAAACTCGCACCTCATTTCAGGGTATGTAGCGTTGTGTCAGAATAGGTCAAGGTTATTTATTCCATTTCTGAGAATGTATCAATCGGACTACTTTTAAAAAAGTGTCTGTAGCTTAAGTACTCAAATAAATATTATAAACGCATGCTATGAGTAGCACTGACATGGTATAAATACTAGCACTGACATGGTACATAGAGTAGCACTGACATGGTACAAAAACTAGCACTGACATGGTACATAGAGTAGCACTGACATGGTACAAAAACTAGCACTGACATGGTACAAAGACTAGCACTGACATGGTACAAAGACTAGCACTGACATGGTACAAAGACTAGCACTGACATGGTACAAAGACTAGAACTGACATGGTACAAAGACTAGCACTGACATGGTACAAAGACTAGCACTGACATGGTACATAGAGTAGCACTGACATGGTACAGAGACTAGCACTGATATGGTATAAAGACTAGCACTGACATGGTACATAGAGTAGCACTGACATGGTACAGAGACTAGTACTCACATGGTACAAAGACTAGCACTGACATAATACAAAGACTAGCACTGAAATGGCACATACAGTAGCACTGACATGGTACATACAGCAGCACTAACATGGCACATAGAGTAGCACTGACATGGTACAAAGACTAGCACTGACATGGTACAAAGACTAGCACTGACATGGTACAAAGACTAGCACTGACATGGTACAAAGACTAGCACTGACATGGTACATAGAGTAGCACTGACATAGTACATAGAGAATCACTGACATGGTACATAGAGTAGCACTGACAGGGTTCATAGACTAACACTGACATGGTACAAAGACTAGCACTGACATGGTACAAAGACTAGCACTGACATGTCACATAAGTTAGAACTGACATAGTACAAAAAACTAGCACTGACATGGTACATAGAGTAGCACTGACATGGTACATAGAGTAGCACTGACATGGCACATAGAGTAGCACTGACATGGCACATAGAGTAGCACTGACATGGTACATAGAGTAGCACTGACATGGTACAAAGACTAGCACTGACATGGTACAAAGACTAGCACTGACATGGTACATAGAGTAGAACTGACATGGTACAAAGACTAGCACTGACATAGTACAAAGAGTAGCACTGACATTGTACACAGACTAGCACTGACATGGTACACAGAGTAGCACTGACATGGTACATAGAGTAGCACTGACATGGTACAAAGACTAGCACTGGCATGGTACATAGAGTAGCACTGACATGGTACATAGAAAAGCACTGACATGGTACATAGACTAGTACTGACATGGTACATAGACTAGCACTGACATGGTTCAAAGACTAGCTTTGACATGGTACATAGACTAGCACTGACAGGGTTCATAGAGTTGCACTGACATGGTACAAAGACTAGCACTGACATGGTACATAGAGTAGCACTGACATGGTACATAGAGTTGCAATGACATGGCACATAGAGTGTCACTGACATGCTAGAAAGACTAGCACTGACATGGCACATAGAGTAGCACTGAGATGGTACATAGAGTAGCACTGACATGGTACAAAGACTAGCACTGACATGGTACAAAGACTAGCACTGACATGGTACAAAGACTAGAACTGACATGGTACATAGAGTAGCACTGACATGGTACATAGAGTAGCACTGGCATGGTACAAAGACTAGCACTGACATGGTACACAGAGTAGCACTGACATGGTACAAAGACTAGCACTGACATGGTACAAACACTAGCACTGACAGGGTTCATAGAGTTGCAATGACATGGCACATAGAGAAGCACTGACAGGGTTCATAGAGTAGCACTGACATGGTACATAGAGTAGCACTGACAGGGTTCATAGAGTAGCACTGAAATGGTACAAAGACTAGCACTGACATGGTACAAAGACTAGCACTGACATGGTACATAGAGTAGCACTGACATGGTACAAAGACTAGCACTGACATGGTACAAAGACTAGCACTGATATTGTACAAATCTAGCATTGACATGGTACATAGAGTGGCACTGCCATGGTACAAAGACTAGCACTGACATGGTACATAGAATAGCACTGACATGGTACAAAGACTAGCACTGACATGGTACATAGAGTAGCACTGACATGGTACAAAGACTAACACTGACATGGTACAAAGACCAGTACTGACATGGTACATAGACTAGCACTGACATGGTACATAGACTAGCACTGACATGGTTCAAAGACTAGCTTTGACATGGTACAAAGACTAGCACTGACATGGTACAAAGAGTAGCACTGACATGGTACACAGAGTAGCACTGACATGGTACATAGAGTAGCACTGACATGGTACAAAGACTAGCACTGGCATGGTACATAGAGTAGCACTGACATGGTACAAAGAGTAGCACTGACATGGTACATAGAAAAGCACTGACATGGTACATAGACTAGTACTGACATGGTACATAGACTAGCACTGACATGGTACAAAGAGTAGCACTGACATGGTACATAGACTAGCACTGACATGGTACATAGAGTAGCACTGACATGGTACATAGAGTAGCACTGACAGGGTTCATAGAGTTGCACTGACATGGCACATAGAGTGTCACTGACATGGTAGAAAGACTAGCACTGACATGGTACATTATAGAACTTACGCATTATCTTATTCTGCCAGCGAAGAACAAACTAGAGATATTATTTATTGGTATGTTTATTATATGGACATCTAGATCTAACACTAGACTTAAAGTTCTGATTTAGTTTAGATCTACTTCTAGATCTAGAATCTAGATGTACTTTATATTAGATTTACGTAAAAATATAAACAGGGCTTATAAATTTCAATAAAATTGAAACTACTTTAAATTTAGTTATCGGATCATTACGGTAAGACGGCTGACTACGCAATGTTGGCTCTAGAACTAGATGTAGTCTCCAGCCCAATTTACATTTTTTTTTACTTTGAAAAAATTATAACGGTCAAACAAAGTTTTTCCCGTGGGGCCAACGAGCTATTAATTCTTTTCTCAGCTGTTAATCAACATCAACTGTTAAATTTCTTTGTCTATGGGCACACGTCAGCTTGTCTGTTTGGCCTCACTCTGTCCTAGGGCACACGTCAGCGTGTCTGTTTGGACTCACCCTGTTTTAGGGCACAAGTCAGCTTGTCTGTTTGGCCACACCCTGTCTAAGGGCACACGTCAGCTTGTCTTTTTGGCTTAACCTTGTCCTAGGGCACACGTCAGCTTGTCTGTTTGGCCTCACCCTGTCTGTCCTATGTCACACGTCAGCTTGTCTATTTGGCCTCACTCTGTCCTAGGGCACACGTCAGCTTGTCTGTTTGGCCTCACCTTGTCCTAGGGCACACGTCAGCTTGTCTGTTTGGCCTCACTTTGTCCTAGGGCACACTTCAACTTGTCTGTTTGGCCTCACCCTGTCTGTCCTTGGGCACACGCTAGAGTGTCTGTTTGGCCTCACCCTGTCCTAGGGATCACGTCAGCTTGTCTTTTGGGCCTAACTTTGTCCTAGGGCACACGTCAGCTTGTCTGTTTGGCCTCACCCTGTCTGTCCTATGTCAAACGTCAGCTTGTCTGTTTGGCCTCACTCTGTCCTAGGGCACACGTCAGCTTGTCTGTTTGGCCTCACTCTGTCCTAGGGCACACGTCAGCGTGTCTGTTTGGACTCACCCTGTTTTAGGGCACAAGTCAGCTTGTCTGTTTGGCCACACCCTGTCTAAGGGCACACGTCAGCTTGTCTTTTTGGCTTAACCTTGTCCTAGGGCACACGTCAGCTTGTCTGTTTGGCCTCACCCTGTCTGTCCTATGTCACACGTCAGCTTGTCTGTTTGGCCTCACTCTGTCCTAGGGCACACGTCAGCTTGTCTGTTTGGCCTCACCTTGTCCTAGGGCACACGTCAGCTTGTCTGTTTGGCCTCACTTTGTCCTAGGGTACACTTCAACTTGTCTGTTTGGCCTCACCCTGTCTGTCCTTGGGCACACGCTAGCGTGTCTGTTTGGCCTCACCCTGTCCTAGGGATCACGTCAGCTTGTCTTTTGGGCCTAACTTTGTCCTAGGGCACACGTCAGCTTGTCTGTTTGGCCTCACCCTGTCTGTCCTATGTCACACGTCAGCTTGTCTGTTTGGCCTCACTCTGTCCTAGGGCACACGTCAGCTTGTCTGTTTGGCCTCACCTTGTCCTAGGGCACACGTCAGCTTGTCTGTTTGGCCTCACTTTGTCCTAGGGCACACTTCAACTTGTCTGTTTGGCCTCACCCTGTCTGTCCTTGGGCACACGCTAGCGTGTCTGTTTGGCCTCACCCTGTCCTAGGGATCACGTCAGCTTGTCTTTTGGGCCTAACTTTGTCCTAGAACACACGTCAGCTTGTCTGTTCTGCCTCACCCTGTCTGTCCTAGGGCACACGTTAGCTTGTCTGTTTGATCTCACCCTGTCTGTCCTAGGGCACACGTCAGCTTGTCTGTTTGGCCTAACCCTGTCCTAAGGCACACGTCAGTTTGTCTGTTTGGCCTAACCCTGTCCTAGGGCACACGTCAGCTTGTCTGTTTGGCCTCACCCTGTCCTAAGGAACACGTCAGCTTGTCTGTTTGGCCTCACCCTGTCCTAGGGCACACGTCAGCTTGTCTGTTTGGCCTCACCCTGTCCTAGGGCACACGTCAGCTTGTCTGTTTGGCCTCATCTTGTCTGTCCTAGGGCACACGTCAGCTTGTCTGTTTGGCCTCACTCTGTCCTAGGGCACACGTCAGCATGTCTGTTTGGCCTCACCTTGTCCTAGGGCACACGTCAGCTTGTCTGTTTGGCCTCACTTTGTCCTAGGGCACACTTCAACTTGTCTGTTTGGCCTCACCCTGTCTGTCCTTGGGCACACGCTAGCGTGTCTGTTTGGCCTCACCCTGTCCTAGGGATCACGTCAGCTTGTCTTTTGGGCCTCACCTTGTCCTAGGGCACACGTCAGCTTGTCTGTTCTGCCTTACCCTGTCTGTCCTAGGGCACACGTTAGCTTGTCTGTTTGATCTCACCCTGTCTGTCCTAGGGCACACGTCAGCTTGTCTGTTTGGCCTCACCCTGTCCTAAGGCACACGTCAGTTTGTCTGTTTGGCCTAACCCTGTCCTAGGGCACACGTCAGCTTGTCTGTTTGGCCTCACCCTGTCCTAAGGCACACGTCAGCTTGTCTGTTTGGCCTCACCCTGTCCTAGGGCACACGTCAGCTTGTCTGTTTGGCCTCACCCTGTCCTAAGGCACACGTCAGTTTGTCTGTTTGGCCTAACCCTGTCTGTCCTAGGGCACACGTCAGCTTGTCTGTTTGGCCTCACCCTGTCCTAGGGTACACGTCAGCTTGTCTGTTTGGCCTCACCCTGTCCTAAGGCACACGTCAGTTTGTCTGTTTGGCCTAACCCTGTCTGTCCTAGGGCACACGTTAGCTTGTCTGTTTGGCCTCACCCTGTCCTAAGGCACACGTCAGTTTGTCTGTTTGGCCTCACCCTGTCCTAGGGCACACGTCAGCTTGTCTGTTTGGCCTCATCTTGCCCCAAACACACGTCAGCTTGTCTGTTTGGCCTCACCCTGTCCTAGGGCACACGTCAGCTTGTCTGTTTGGCCTCACCCTGTCCTAAGGCACACGTCAGTTTGTCTGTTTGGCCTCACCCTGTCCTAAGGCACACGCCAGTTTGTCTGTTTGGCCTAACCCTGTCCTAGGGCACACGTCAGCTTGTCTGTTTGGCCTCACCCTGTCCTAAGGCACACGTCAGTTTGTCTGTTTGGCCTAACCCTGTCCTAGGGCACACGTCAGCTTGTCTGTTTGGCCTCACCCTGTCCTAAGGCACACGTCAGCTTGTCTGTTTAGCCTCACCCTGTCCTAGGGCACACGTCAGCTTGTCTGTTTGGCCTCACCCTGTCCTAGGGTACACGTCAGCTTGTCTGTTTGGCCTCACCCTGTCCTAAGGCACACGTCAGTTTGTCTGTTTGGCCTAACCCTGTCTGTCCTAGGGCACACGTCAGCTTGTCTGTTTGGCCTCACCCTGTCCTAAGGCACACGTCAGTTTGTCTGTTTGGCCTCACCCTGTCCTAGGGCACACGTCAGCTTGTCTGTTTGGCCTCACTCTGTCCTAGGGCACACGTCAGCTTGTCTGTTTGGCCTCACCTTGTCCTAGGGCACACGTCAGCTTGTCTGTTTGGCCTCACCCTGTCCTAAGGCACACGTCAGTTTGTCTGTTTGGCCTCACCCTGTCCTAAGGCACACGTCAGTTTGTCTGTTTGGCCTCACCCTGTCCTAGGGCACACGTCAGTTTGTCTGTTTGGCCTCACCCTGTCCTAGGGCACACGTCAGCTTGTCTGTTTGGCCTCACCCTGTCCTAGGGCACACGTCAGCTTGTCTGTTTGGCCTCATCTTGTCTTAGGGCACACGTCAGCTTGTCTGTTTGGACTCACCCTGTCCTAGGGCACACGTCAGCTTGTCTGTTTGGCCTCACCCTGTCCTAGGGCACACGTCAGCTTGTCTGTTTGGCCTCATCTTGTCCTAGGGCACACGTCAGCTTGTCTGTTTGGCCTCATCTTGTCCTAGGGCACACGTCAGCTTGTCTGTTTGGCCTCATCTTGTCCTAGGGCACACGTCAGCTTGTCTGTTTGGCCTCATCTTGTCCTAGGGCACACGTCAGCTTGTCTGTTTGGCCTCATCTTGTCCTAGGGCACACGTCAGCTTGTCTGTTTGGCCTCATCTTGTCCTAGGGCACACGTCAGCTTGTCTGTTTGGCCTCATCTTGTCCTAGGGCACACGTCAGCTTGTCTGTTTGGACTCACCCTGTCCTAGGGCACACGTCAGCTTGTCTGTTTGGCCTCACCCTGTCCTAGGGCACACGTCAGCTTGTCTGTTTGGCCTCATCTTGTCCTAGGGCACACGTCAGCTTGTCTGTTTGGCCTCACCCTGTCCTAGGGCACACGTCAGCTTGTCTGTTTGGCCTCATCTTGTCCTAGGGCACACGTCAGCTTGTCTGTTTGGCCTCATCTTGTCCTAGGGCACACGTCAGCTTGTCTGTTTGGCCTCATCTTGTCCTAGGGCACACGTCAGCTTGTCTGTTTGGCCTCATCTTGTCCTAGGGCACACGTCAGCTTGTCTGTTTGGCCTCATCTTGTCCTAGGGCACACGTCAGCTTGTCTGTTTGGCCTCACCCTGTCCTAGGGCACACGTCAGCTTGTCTGTTTGGCCTCACGTTTTCTTCTCTTCGCCTACAATTATTTTTCTTCCTTATTGTATGCTCTTGTTATATTTCTCAATGCTGTCATCGTTTCGTTGCACTTGCCTTGTTCTTTCCCTTGAAGGAAAATCTTTGCGAGGATCTTGTGAATCAGCTTTTACTATCAAAATAGTCTGTACAATCGATTATTTTTGGAACCCTGCCACCTAATTTCTCAATGAGCACAGCCTTGGTAAAAGCTCCTTAACCATTACTTGTTTGTTTTTAAGACCTACTGAGATCTAAATCAACGGATAGTACCCGATAACTCGAAGGAAATTGTAAAAATAGTTTAGTTTATCGCTAACATCACTTCCAATGTCTGCAATGCGAAACACCTAGACATATTTTAATATGTACCGTAAAATAAATAGGTCCACATCTGAAAAAAAGCAACAATGTGCTTTTTTAAAATAATAAATATATAAAATTTATCTTACAAGCACAATCGCCTCCGTCAGTAAATAAGTTTCCCCCTAGCGCTGACAGGGATAACACTTTGTGAAAAATTAATAATATTCCAGACACTCAAGAGAACAACACAACTATACAAATTGGGAGTTTAGGTGTAGTGTTTTGCAATAGTCTATTCTAAGAATATCTTAAGAAACGCATCTGTTGTTCAATGATTAGCTTTATCATGTAGAGACCGGTGCATCAAGATGTGACAGAAATATTTTTTGTATGCGAGTTGTCTGCCCCACGATCTGATCTTGCCTTGGCGGAGAGAACGATTTAATCTTATCCAACTACCGCTTCTCTCCTTTTTTTTTTGTTATTACAGTATTTTTTTAGCACCAGGAATTGCGTCCCTTGACTCTCTCTCACTGTAATGCTAAATTCTGTGTGAGTTACGGTGTGATGGACCATGGCTTTGCATACGTAGCGCAGAGGTAAGTGTGCACACTGTTTTGTAGAACTATGAGATTGTAGAACTATGAGATAGTAGAACTATGAGATAGTAGAACTATGAGATTGTAGAACTATGAGATTGTTTTCGTGGGAACTTTTTAAAACTTGGTTTTGTCACATTCTCAAAGAATGTCTTGTTTATATCCACTTTTTTGACTGCTCTACAGAACTCACTGCCACATTCACAATTATGATACATTTTGATATTTATTTTAAAATAATTATGTCAAGTTATGTAAAGTTTCCCCTTCCAGACTTTGCGATCTATAGGGAAGGTGATGTTAGGTTCATGTGTTTCTTAGTCCAACAGTTAACGAGCAGGGTGTCATGTGGCCAACGCAGCGACCAACCGCCTTTCTTCATCTTGTCAGGTACCTATTAGAGTTGGGTGGACTCAGGGGCGCCTTAAAAATCCAGAAATTCCGAATCCAAGCCTTTACCGTGATTCGAACCCAGAATCGGAAACCAATCGCTTAACCCCCCAGCCGCCGCGCCCAATAATTATGTATTTTCACATATATATTTTGTTTCATCTTAACATTTACCTATCTCTTAGTCTGTGGGACCGTTGGGGCACAACACACAATCTGTCGGCAGTCTTTCTCAATTCCTTTCTGGCTCGTCCATTTTTTGATATTATTATCCCATCGCTTTTGCTGTCTTTTTCTTCTTCATTTGCCTGGTACTGTCCCACCAAGGAAGGTCTCTGCTATCCCCGTGGACCTCATATTGTGGTCATAGAGTTTTGGGTTGCGTTTCTGACAGTGGTCAGCAGGCCATCGTAAGGCTCAATAGCCAATGTGATCTAGTTTCGAATTTCCTCTTTTCTTATATATTCTATAAGCTAAATACATTTCAAGTATAAAGATCAATATTTATATAAAAATACATTTGTGTGTGTAATATAATATAAGCGTATTTTGGGCATCACTGCTCTATACTATCGTATAAACTATCATTCTTCTGGACACTAAATATCTTATCTCATTACTTATGACACAGCTTATCAATTCCATTGGTCACCTATCATTCTGCTTATCAGTCAGTCAGTTCATTGTTTAGTTAGTCAACTGTCCATAAACTAGTATGCCGGTTGTGATGTACTATTTCCAGTTTGCTATTAAATGGTTTGTCTTTTATTCGCTTTTAGTTTTTATGCATAAAGCTTTACACCAGGTAGGAAGCTATTTTGCACATAACAAATATTCTCAAATTGCACGAAAATTGAATCCTAGAGTATTGTATGATAAAAAGTGTTCTAAAAAAATTTTTTTAAAATAATCAAAATGTTAAGTACAAGTCAGAGTTATTAGAACCAATTTAACAGATTAAAACAAAACGCCAATAGAACCGCAACCATATAGACACAAGTGTGATGATGACGTAATGAAGTTATTTCATTTACTGTGTTTTGATTTGTCGTACTTCACACCCACACTATTATAACTACAACTCCAACTACGTAAGGGCACGACCATGACCCATGACCTCAAGGTTGCTACCTGGGTAAATCTTCGTTCATTAATCTGTTAATAAATGTAGTGCAGATTGATGTCTTAGAGGATGGGGAAAAAAAAAAACAACAACAACAGGACTTGTGATTCAAATGTTGAATTTGTTTATAATCATAACAATTCTTTAAATATATTGATGACTCTTATATATGATATCATATTAATAAACAGAATTCACTTTGGTGTTTCTGGTCACTCTGGTGTCCAGTTAATGGAAGTTTTTTAATAAACTATTTAGCAAATAGTTTTGTCTTTCTCAGCTCTGTTAAATCAAGAATGAAATTCTAACACTATTTGCTTGTAGCACAAAGTTTTTTTTAAACATTTATTTAGTTGTCATCAGTGATGCTTTTTAACATGCAGTTCGTGATATGATTTATTCCGTTTATTTATGTCCAAACTTTCTGTCTTCATTTTCTGAGCTAGAGACCTAGATGCATTCTAGATACTTAAAAAATTCATTATGACTGAAGTCATTAATGTGACCTCTCAAATGAATTTATGTGTAAGGAGTCAAACAAATCTTGAAGATACTATTCATAATTCCAAGTGGGTTAAACTCTAGAGCGGATTAACATTAAGTTGTAAACACTCGACTTTCCTTTATAATGTTACAACTAAGTCAGCTGTTCCACGTAGTATGACAAGAAATAGGCCTACAAAATTTATTGGCTATTATAATGAAGTTATTCTTCATGGTAACTGAGTTAAAAATCGCTAAGATTCTAAGATGACTGTCAATTGGTCCTTTTAATGGTTGTTTTTTTTTAGGTATTTGTCAGTTGTTATAATCTATTACAGTCCACAGTTTCATTTAAAAAAATTAAATAAAAAGAGGCGTGGCGTACTGGACACATAGAAATATTCCCCTGTATCTTTGTACTTGTCCTAAGAGTTGAGTCTAAGACCCTTGGACCTCTCGGGTTATGGATGCTTGCCTCCGTTTGCCTGTCTGAACAAACTTCTGTCTAGAAAAGATCTAAGCCTAAATACGGCCCGCGGGTCGCATCCGGTCCGCGACACGCTGCTATCCGGCTCGCCGATACGTCATCGCTCAGTGTAGAAAATTCCCCAAAGCTATGGAAAAATATATCTTTCCTTAGAATTCTTAATATTACGTCGATGGATTTCATTCGATGGTATTTTAAAATTCATTATGATTTTTTTTTGCGTAAAAACACAGCGTTATGTTTTCGGCGACATGAGTTGTAAGTTATTTTTAGTTCTGTGAAATTTCCACTATGTCTATGAAACATACCATCAATTTCCACTATGTCTATGAAACATACCATCAATTTCCACTAAGTCTATGAAACATACCATCAATTTCCACTATGTCTATGAAACATACCATCAATTTCCACTATGTCTATGAAACATACCATCAATTTCCACTATGTCTATACCATCAATTCTGTATTTTGAATCGAATTATTTTGTACCAACGTTAGTGTTTCCTCGCCATTAACAATTGTCTTGCGTTAAGAAATTTGAAAAGTCCAAGAAACTTAAAAAGTGGAATCTATAAGAAAAAACTTACAGAAAAAAGTGGACAGATCGTCACTTTTTTGTAGCACATAATTCTAAGCCAACATGTTTGATGAGTAAAATGTGGACGTTTTTAAGGATCCTAACACTAAACGACAATGTGAAACCAATTATAAGGAAATAAAACATCATTCTTGGTGATAGCTAGAAGCAATGACTGCTTGCTTACTTCTAGTGGTCGGAGAACGAAAACATTTACTAATAAGAGACAAGAAAATAAGTCTGCGGTAAATCCTATAAATCCTAACGCTTGCCCATCAGCTATAAATGGAGAATTAACCGAAAACCTAGTCTCCATCTCAGAAATATAAGTTACAAGGGAAAATCAGAAAAATTAACTAGAGCACAAGATATATTAGTAGCAACTAAAAAAAACCCACTTAGCTGTACTTTCTCCTGCGAAGAGAGACTCTGCCTCAGCACCAAGAAGATAGACTAGTGACGACAAGGAACAGCTGGTAACACCAGAAAAAAGTGAGAATCCGGACAAGCAGATCACAACTGCAGTATAGGTCCACCAATTCAACTCAGTTTGTCATGCAACAAAAATATTTATCTTATTAATGTATATAAAAGAAATATTCTACATACAAAAAACATACAATGTTGGAAACAATAATATGTCATAATGATATTGATAAAATCTCACTCAAAAAATGCAGTGCTTATTTCGATAATACAAGGTAATGCACTGTAATGAATAGTACTGTAACACAAACAGGTGTCTAGAATCTGAAATATACTATAACATAATACAGGGACGAGCCCCCATAAAATCTGTCAGGTATTAAGATTTAATTTACTAAATTATTAAATTGTCTAGGTATTAAAAGTAATATTAATTGCAATGTGTATGCGTGTTATAATTAATTTATAATTTATTATTACTTCCAGTCCCAAGCTCAGCCAAACAGACACACCAGACACACCAGACACACCAGACACACCCAGTTGTACATAAACTATTAAACGATGTGTATGATGATTTAAATTAAACTATACATTTAATTCAGTGAGATTTATACAATGAAATGATATATCACAAACGGTAATGATAAATAATTACTAATACATATATCATGATATGAGAAAATTACTAAATCATAGTCTAGTTTCATTAACTACTAAATTCATATTTCAAATACAATAATAACCACCTTGTAATACAGTATCCGATAATATTGTCTTTGCAATATTTCATTCCGAGACAAAGATTCTGTCAGAGGATCAATCACTTCATATTAACTGTTCAAGGTAACATAAGTATCTTCTAGCCAAGACGAATGTTCACTCACGATGAAGAACCAAAGTTCAGAGCAGTACCAAAACTCACAACGTCACAATGTAACACCAAGTCTAGATATAGAAACCCACAATCTGGAATCTGGAACCTCAGACTCCAAGCCTAAAACCTGAGAGCCCATAGAAAGACAACAACAGATTCTTCTAATCTTCTAATCTAATTACAAAATACAAATACGACCGAATCTATATTAAAAATAACTTTACAATGTGATATAAAACTCACCCTAAACAGGGATCAAAATAATCCTTCAAGAATATATACCAATGCCAAAGATAAGGCTATCCAGTAACGAAGACAGAGAGAATTCAAGAACTCAAAAGGTACAACCTGCTTCAGTCTAGCAACATGGCGTGAGTCTGCCGAACGATCAAAAAGAAAAATTTGACGTCATATGAAAAATTACGACGAAGCGACAAGGGGAGAGAAACTGGTACACAGAAAAAAATAATAATAAAATAGAACACATGACGTCATCGCCTATTGATGAAAGCGGCGCTATTAGACAGTGTACATTTTTACTATACAACTACATAGATAGTTGTGACACAGCATACTTTGGAGCTGCTAAAATTCTGAGCTGAGAAATTGAAATTTTTATGAAGGGAAATCATGCAGACGTCTTAACTGAAAGACCTTAAAAGGATCTGGGTTTTGGTGATTTATGCGACATCACGTCAAATTTAAATGAAATCAACAGAAAACTTCATAGAAAAAACAAGTGGATAGAAATCGGCTTGTAAACGATTCACACACGAAAAATATATGAAGTGCTCCGACTTCGTGTCTTATTAATGAAGCTGAATACTTAGAGGCTGGTGATGGATAAATTTTAAACATATTGTTAATTAACGGGTTTCCTTATTAAATGTTATCTGGTCTATTTCATTTCTTTTATTTTTGTATCTTTTCCCTAATATGGCCCTCGACAGGAGTGCCGAAAATTTAAAATGTCAGCAGCTCAAAATAAGTTTGAGCCTGTAAAGCAGGGGTTCTCAACCTGTGTATCTCGACACCCTTGGGGGGTCGAATGACGATTTTGCATATTCCTAGGTATCTACTCATTATCCTGCATTTAAAAAGTTTTATTTCAAAAACCTAATCTGCTATTCTTACTTACTTTGATCCGTTCGGCGCATAGGGCGGCAAGCTGCTTCCACAAAAATCTGTCACTGGCAAACTCTGAAGCCTCTTCCCACCGGCTATGAGGACCTCCTTGAAAGTGTGGCGCCAAGTTGTACTAGGATGTCCCTGTTTGTGCTTTTCTCGTAATGGCATCCATGTCATTTCAACTCTTATTATGCGTAATTCATTTTGTCGGAGAGCATGTCTCGCAAACCTCATGCGACGCTCTGTAACAATCTGTAGACTCCCACTTCGGCATATGATTTCCTTGATTGAGACCCGATCTCTATAACTGACTCTTAAAATCTGTCTTTGTTTAGGGACATTTAGTCTTTTTTTTCAATTTCGGCAGATGGCTATTCACTGCACTTTATTAATGGAGCCCCGCCACCGGTAGAAATTTGTACCCTCTCTTGGCTACGCTCTTGGAATTGGGTGACTGTAGTTTGCTTTAGATTCTATATCGAAAATGGAAGTTTATCGTCAAAATCATCTGATTTTGGGGTTTTAAACTATAAAAATCTCTGGATTTTTTAAAACAAATTCAAAACCACCGTAACTGAGCTCATAGAATTTGATAACTGTTGTTTGCTTTAGAATAATATAGAAGAGAGAGGTTTTCAAACTCAATATTCTCTGTAGGGGTTTTTTAAACTCAAAACCATCTGAAGGTTTTTTAAACTTAAATAAAAAAAGCCCTCTGGAGGAAGGGGGTTCAAACTAAAAACTCAATTCGGCTCATATCATTTTAAATGCCTAATTTGCTTTTTTAAAATATATATTTAAGGGGGTTTAAACTCAATCTTATATAATACAGACGTTACTTCATTCAAAAAAAGAAGAGGATTACGTCCTACGCGTAATGGCTACGCTCATAGAATTTTTAGTGCATAATTTGCTTTTTTTATAAATTGAAGAGGTTTATTTTACCTTCAAACCCCGCTAGAGGGGGGTTTTTAACACAAAATGCCCTTTGGCTACGCTCATATTGCTTTCTTTATATTGAATAGGTGGTTTTTAGCTGAAAACCCCGCTGGAAGGGGGTTTAAACACAAACCCCTCTTTACTATGCTCATAGAATCAGGTGACTTATGTATCGATAGTCTTATATTGAAGAGGGGTTTTATCGTAAATTTCCTTAGCTATGCTCTTGGAATTCGGGGTTGTCGTTTGCATTGAATATTGAATAGGTGGTTTTTAGCTGAAAACCCCGCTGGAAGGGGGTTTAAACACAAACCCCTCTTTACTATGCTCATAGAATCAGGTGACTTATGTATCGATAGTCTTATATTGAAGAGGGGTTTTATCGTAAATTTCCTTAGCTATGCTCTTGGAATTCGGGGTTGTCGTTTGCATTATTTTTTTTCTTTTGTTTTATAGAAGAGGGGGGTTTAACTGCAAAACCCCCTGGTAGGGGTTTTAAACTCAAAACCCCATTGGCTGCGCTTGGGCAAGTGATGGTCTAGTATTAAAATTCCACTTAAAATAAACAAATTCAAAGCAAAAAATCAGTCACTAAAGTCCGACCCTTTGGGGGGGGGATTTCATTTCGGAGGGTGGGTTGAGCCCCCCCCCCCTCCCCCTGCTACGTCCATGTCGCAGTCCAGACACAACACAAAATGGTTTGACCCTCTAGGAGCTTATTTATTATTGACCAGATGGCATCTCTTTCAAACTAGACTCGGCATGCTGAACAAGAGTAAGTGTATGTGTGTGTGTGTATAATGACGTAGTGTTCTTACGTAAGTATTATGATACATTCACAGCAGGAGATAGACATGGAAGATCTTTACGTAGCGGAGATGTGGATGTACTGGGGGGGGGGGTTGTATCCAATGTTGTAAGTTGATTTCTAAGCCCACTAGATAGATTGACTTAGAGAGATGACCCTAAGGTTTCCAGAAGAGACCGTCCTGCGGGATAACTCGCCAGAGAGCTGACCGATCAGTACACGGAAGATAAGCTTAAAAGAAACAAAGTTCTGGCGCTGCGGTTGTGTAACCAGTTCCGGGACAAAGTTGGAAGAATGTCAAAGGTCGATTTAGTGTATCGATACTTTGTTTATGAATCGACGCTCACAATAGACGCATTTATGTGTGTGTGTGTATGAGCTGTTTAAATATGACTGGTATGGTGTGTGTAGAAACCACCATGTAAACAAATGAGATATAGTTCGATTCTATTTAAGTCAGTAAGTACCAATTATAATTTCATCAAAGGCTTTAATTTCAACTGGATTTCGCTATACTTTTAATATAGCGTGTTTTAATAATCGATTTTTTGAAGATGTTACATTTGCAAACAATATTTTCATTAAAAACTTAACATTTCCAGTATTAGCTGATGTACCAGCCCGGTACATATTGTCATTTTTGGCGCTGATGTGTCATGGTGTGTCTTTTATGTAGACGATAGGGATACTCCTCATTTGTATGTGTGCTGCCAATTCATCTCTGTCATGCTAAGAACTTACACAACTACATGAGCTGAAAATAAATACTTTTTCCCATCTAGCTATGCGTGTCATTTTGTTCCTAAAATTATTGTGAAGAAACAAGTAGTTTTACGTTTGAAGTGCTTTTTTAATTGTGTAACATTTTAACATAACATATATACACGGCAACGTTATATACAGATACCCAACTTCACTCGCTGACTTTCTCTCTTCGTTTACACACTCGTCACTTCCCCCAAGTCCACTAACTCGATACTCAACACTTGACCGTGTGTCACGGTTGACCACACAGTAACCGTGCCACCACAATTATGTATATTGAATGCGAACACTCACGCTATATCTTAGTTCTACTATGCAGTTATTATTACCAGTTATATGGTTACACGATGTGTGTGTATTTATTTGAATTGTGAAAATCGATGTATTGCCTCTACCTAGTTCAAAATAGGTGCATAGACTACTTCAGATTTGGTCTTTTATATGGAACTGTTCTATTCATGGTCATTTATGTGAATACGAATTAGGAGTGAGTTTGTGTGTAACGTAGAGTTGAGTAACAGAGGCTTAACAAGGCATGCACATAGGGACTAAATATGTGTTTAACGCAAACTCCTTTTGTGTTTTAAAAAAATTTCATTGAAGAAATAAGACTTATAATGACATTATTGATACAAAAACATGTTTTTTAAACAAATATCTCTATAGTTAAAATAAATATTATATTCAAATAAATGTGATGCCTGACTAGATCACTGGTATGATTTTGTATGATTTTACCTATATAGAAAGGGACGTAATTTGTGATTTATTTTGTTCAACTTTTAACAGACACAGCAGTTTCTCAGAGCATTCCAAATGACATCATCAACTCTATACGTCACGTGGCATGTTATTCATTTATTTTATGCATAAACATCTAGCCTGGAAAGTTATCCTATTTTGTTTCACTCAAGAACTTTTATCTTACGCCTTAACACATAAGTCATGTTGCGCTATAAGTTGACTTAATTACAGACGCACTAGTGTTATTTCAATGATGTTAATATGGATTAATTTTGTTAAAATCTGGCATAAGGACATATCTCAGAACGAAGCTGGAATTTCTATTAAAGAACTAATTTCAGCATGGCATTCACACAGAAAATAGCTTTCTCTGCGTCAGATGTGAAAAAGAATGTAGGACACTTCCTTTTTTTTATCTCGACACCCGAAGAACTCATTTTTATTATCAAATCTTAAGTGTTCTTGTCTTTAATATTTCGATGTATGGTGTATGGTCGTACGACAGTGCCAATGACTGATAACATACTAATTCTGTTACTGATTTAAGAACTTTAAATACATTTTTATAGTTTGGGCAGGCATTTAGGAGTTATTATCCATACTTTTATGTGAGTTACTCGGTCATGTCGCCCCGATTGATTACACAAATTAAATATTTTCTAAAGAAAAAAAAAACTGTCACAAAAAATAATAAAAGCAAGGACACGAGCACTTCCAGTAAAGGACTATCAGATAAAAAGGAAGCTAATTGTCTTTTCTTGAATGAACCCTGCAGAGTTATGGCTCTTACTTGGCCAACTTCTTTACCTAGAGCTTAGGACTAACATTATTTACAATGACCTGGCTATCTGGACTGTCTCCAGAAACCAGAGTTGGCTGCTCAGAAAAGAAGATAAATGAGCCACTCTGCTAAAGGCCTGCTGTTCACATTTTTTGTTGTTTTTAAACTAAGATCTCTATTAAATGTTGCCAAGCTATCGGATTTCCTTGTTGTTTTCGCTTGACCATGATGGCGTCGAAGTGAATGCTATTATTACACGATTTTTCAAAAAGCCAAAAAAAAAAAAAAGTATTTTCTTTTGTCCGACAATAAAGAAGAAAAAATATAAAATACAAAACCTCCAAAATGAAACGGATGTGGCTGTTTGGTTCAATCGAATAGTTTACACTTAATTCCTTATGAATGATAGATTTCTAGATAGATAGATTTGCCTACTTCTCTCATTCCCTCTCCCAGCAACAACAAAAAAAAGTCCTGCTTAACCGTATTGATCCAGACTTTAAAGACGGTGTGCAAAATGTTCCTGAACGTTTATTAGTTCATTAATTAATTTAATGAATAGCGTCTACAAGAGGTTCGCTATAAAGATGGTCTTGTCCTGCAGCCAAATTTAGTTGTTTTTTTTATACTTTGAAAAATGATAACGGTCAAACCAGAGTTTTTCAAGTGTGGCCAAAATCATTAGCATTTCTCTCCCAAAGACATTCAATCAACTGTCAAATTGCTATGAAAATCGTTATAGCTTTTCGAGAACCGTGTCCAGGTATTTCCACCCAGGTTTGGCCGATAAATTTACAAGCTGAATAGAGGAATTGTAATGAAATAAATTAATAGCTGTATGGTAAGAAAACTGCACGATTTGTGCATGTAGCGGCACTACGAACCTTGCGACGTACGCTAGTACTTAAAATACCCAATACCCTTTAAAGTAAAGTTTTATACAATGATGAATGTTGATCATTTAAGAATCGTGGAAATTGAAGTGTTCATATTTCTTTATATTTAAACTATAAATAAAACAAAGCTTTGTGAAACATGACACATTAGTTATTATATATTTGAAGTAAAAGAAGACTACATTATTCTTGAAGAATAATGCTTACTTGTTCTAAATGTATCTATGGCCTCCCTCTATTGAGCATAAAGGACAATATTTCCCTCGTGTGTTTGTCAGTTAGCCTACGTAAAAACGTGTCTTTTTATCCTAAAATGTACACTATACTAGCTTTAAATTACCCGGCTTTGCTCGGGTTTTTTCTTTCTACGAATAACATGCATTTATTCCGTTAGAATTTGTGTACAAATCTGATTTAGATAAGAAGTAGATCTAGACATAGTATCATCTAGAGTATGAAGGGGGCTCGAGTTTCGACACACGACTTGGACAGTGTTGTTTTAAATGAGCGCCTAAAGGCAGCACTGGTCTACAAATGAGATGGTGCCATAGCGCTCTGAGCATGCTATAAGCATGAAAGTAGCGCTATATAAAAGCTATAGTTTATTTATTTAGATGGTTTACGCAAGCGGAGAATGATTGTGTATAGATCTAGATTCTAGACCTAGTTTAAAATTATTTTTTTTCAATTATATAAGCTATATGTAGACTGTCCGTACCAATAGAAGCGGAAATGTTTCTGTAGAATAGTGTAGATCTATAATTAGTATGTATTTCGAAATATAAGAGGTCCAGCCTCCAAATAAAAAGAAAATAGTTTATTAGATCTAGATGTAGCTATCAATGAAATGAAAGTAGGTGTTAGATCTATTTTTAAAATGTGTATTGTTAATTAAAAGTATAGTCAATCAAATTCATATTTACCAGAGTAAAATAGTGAACTCTCAATGATTTAAAAATAACGCAAAATAAATTTATTAAATCAAATGTGAACATCTTTTTTGATGTTTTGTAGCGCTGCAAGTTCATGACCTCAAGACACGTCGTCTTGGTGAATATCCTAGGTGACAAAAAAGCGATAAAAGATATTTTATAATTAAAGAGAACGCGTGAATATAATTGTTTATATAACATTGTTAGTTTAATTTTATGTACATCTAGATCTATTATCTAAAAAAATTGAATGCCATAGTAGTCTAGTCAATTACTAAAAACTTTGAGCCTAGTAAATGACTGAAACACTTTGAGCCTGTGTTGACCTAGATCCAGTAGGCTACGGGGCGCCTGTGATGAACGAAAATGTATGTCAACACGGCTAAAGCCATTCACAATTATTGCGAAAATACTTGTGCTTTTGAAACACAAATTTGTAGGTTAATTTGATTAAGTAATGAAATGAAAAGACAATATTTTGTATGTTTATGTGTTAAAGTAAAAACTATCTTTTTCTTTGCCAAAAGTAAATGTAGACTTTGCGAGATGTTATGTCACGCGCATGACCTTTTGGTACGCAATATGATAAATGATAATGTTTGTCAACACGGCTAATGTATAAATGTAGCTATGTTGTCAAGAGGTCTAAATGCGACTAAGTAAATCTGAAAGAAAGAAGCAAATTGAAAATAAAGGCTTAAAATTAAACCGAATCAGTAGTTGTAGGCCCAAATGCTTTAAAAAAAAAAAAACACACTGGTATGTAAATTATATTATGTGAGTAGTTTATTAGTTTAATAATATGCCTTTATAATGGGCGATAGTTTGACCTCTGGCGTTAATTTCAGTTGTATTATTATGCGCGCATGTAATGGTGCGCGCGAGTTATGGAAAAGTGTGTCAACACGGCTAAAGCTATTCACATTTAGAGGGAATGAATTTATGTAAAAAAATTTTTGGAAACTCAAATTTGAATGTTTATTTTCATTAAATAATGAAATGAATAGACACTATTTTGTATGTTCATGTGTAAAAGTAAAAAAAAAATGTTTTCTTGAATTAGACCTAAGGTTCGAGAGATTTTCATCTCAGCGCACATGTGACCTCTCCGTCTTGTCTCATCATGTAGACATGGCTATGTGACCTAAATCCACAAAATAGTAATAATTTCTTAGAGTTGAGCAACTTTTTTTTGAAGGTCTTAAGCTTGTTTTAGGGCTACTATACATACGTTACGGTTCCAGTTAGTACCCAAGGAACATTTATGCCAAGTTTTATCAAGATTGTTCAATGGTTTTGATTTCCATGCGAGTCATTCATACATAGGCCTTACTTTCTGCTTTATATTATAGAGAAAAACTATATACATTCAATTGTGTAGAGTTTTAATTAAAAAAAGAATCTTTTTTAAGGAATCTACAGTTTGATTTTAAAGAATTTGTTCTAAATTAGGATTTTAAATAAATGTTGCTTGACATTCATCTTTTAACAAACGATACTTCAAGACAGTAGTATTGAAATATTAATGTCAATATTAGAACACACCCATTCATGAATAAAAGTCTAAAACTTAAATAACAGTGGTTTGGTTACCTAGTCAAAGTACATCTATTCTTTCCCTTCATTGTAATAGTAATACAACTTTGGTCCAATCTTAATAATCACGTTCTTGTCCAGGCTGTCCAATGTCCGACTTCTGTTTAATAAGTAATTATTTATCACTGTTATGAAAATTATATTCTGTATCGGTTGTCGTTCTTATGTTTACATGTGCTTGTAACTCGTCCGTGAGAATGTGTTCACGAAATGTGTGTTGTGTAGTCATTCAGTGTATTAAAGCCATACTATACAGACATGGTTCTCGACTCTCTTATCTTTATGTTCATAACAATCACAAATATTGTGAAGGCGAGAAGGTCTCTGAACTGGAGGACTCAAATTTCAGTTTTAAAATGAATGTTTTTTTTTTTAAACAGTAAGCCTGATCTATACATCAGAGGAATAGCTTTCTGTTTGCAGACTTATGTCAATGTTTGTTTCCTTCTAAAAGTTTAAAACATAAACCATTCAACAATAACAACATTTATCAGGAAAAAAAGAACACTTTGAAGCAAAGGGAATAACTGACATTTAGAGAGTTGATAAGCTGCCAGAGCATGGTTTTCTAGAAATAGAGCCTTGTATAAAGCAAATAACAATATAAAACGCTCATTTCTCATTTATTTGTCATTTAACGTATGTTTATGTCTATATTAAATGTGTGTTGAAAATGTACAATTTAATGTAATTTAATCCTAAAACTGGATCATTTTTTAGACGTGGAAGTATTATTGACTTCATTTAAAAATTGTTCCGTATTCAGCATCGCCCCTTACGGCGACATTGCTTTTTAATGTTCACTCAGGAAATCTTGTCATCAATAGGAAGTGCTAGTTGTTACTTCCTTCAGGCAGACGTCAGTGAACAACCAATGGCATTCCTTGTTTTCGTTCACGTGGTCCATTTTTTAAAATTATTTAAATTCTTAGTCTGAGTTAACTCTTAACATACCAAATTATGAAGCTAGCGTTGTTTAACAAGCTGGTGTTTTTCTAGGAACCCCATTGTTTTGTTAACTTTGTAAGTGCTACCTACTTGCGGTAGATTACTCAAAATATGTTGGGGGGGGGGGGCTTAAGAAAATAGATTTCAGTAAAAATTACAATTAGATTTAGGATAATACACAAATCGCCCTCTTCGGCCGTCTAGCCCCCCACCACACCTCGTTTAGTATGTTGAGAGACAAATTTTAACACACCTATCTTTTGGCACTACAGATACTCTAACATATAAATGCCAGTAGGTCTACTATCAAAATAACCTGGACGACACACATTTTAAATATAGCGCTATTCAGATCATGTGACAAGAAGAATTAAGACAAGATTAAAAGAGAGTTTGTGTGATAGAGGCGGCCCCCGTCGGAGTCGGATCCCTGTCGGATACAAATTACTTTCTTATTTTAAAATCCTGAACAACCTATTGTCGATATTTTTGAAGAAAAAAATCATTGGAAGGAACATTAAAGGTTAAATCAGATTTTCAATAGCGTTTAGTGTTGTTTTTTTTTTTATATAAACGTGACGGACAGACCGACCAACAGACAAAACGCAAAAAATAAGCACTGCCCTTCAACTCTTTATTTAACTTAATATAATTCGGTAGACGCACACAATTCAAAAGAAAATCATGAATTACAGTTAGAAAAGGATAACACAAATCCACCAATGGGGTCTCTATTATCTTGGTATGTTCAAAGTAAAATAAAAAGACAAAACAGATCGTTTCTGTTCAATGTAACAATGTCTGATGTTCTTTCGCTATGTCTTTCTGTCATTCCATCTTATCGTTCCATCCTTCAGTCCATTCGCTGATGCAGGTTAGTAAAAAAATATCCACCACTCTAAAAATCTGGTATAATTCGGTCAATTAGGTGACTAACTAACACAGTGCGAGTGGCTCGACTTAGTAGTCACACTGCTAATTACATCCGATGGTCTGAAACTATAATGACCAGGTCAGTTCAGATGCCCGACTGTATCAGGGGACATAAAAAAGGAAGTCGATGGTTCATGGAGGATAACTATTGTCCATCCTATTCTGATAAACTGATCTAATTATTACTTTTTTTCTTGTGACCTAGATTTAATCCAACCAAAAGTGAATTACAGAGACTATTGAGTGTAATGACAAAGTCTGTCATGTTGACCCATATCAGATCAGGTCAGTCAGTCATGTAGACCTCTAGTAGCTCAAGTCAGTCAGTCAGTCCTGTTGATTTTTAGCAGCTCTAGTCAGTCAGTCATGTTGACTTCTAGCAGCTCAAATCAGTCAGTCATGTTGAATTCTAGCAGCTCAAGTCAGCCAGTCATGTTGACATCCAGCAGCTCAAGTCAGTCAGTCAGTCATGGTGACTTCTAGCAGCTTAAGCCAGTTAGTCCTGTTGACTGTAGCCAAGAATCAAGCGAATCAAGACTTTGAAATGCCCCCCCCCCCCCAACTTTTCTAACAAAAGTTTCAGTAGATGGGGAAATAATGTGTTAGTTTTAGAGAAGATTTGTTAGAGTTACAACACATATAAACTAAGTATCGCTATGAAAGTTTTGTTGGTTTGCAGAAGAATTACAGAGAAAGCAGAAATTTAATGAAAACATCGATCAAATACTTAAATACTTTAAAGTGTCTTACCAAAGTTGTTTCGGTTGAAAGATTCTAATTGTGTGAACGAGGCGTACCGAGTCTGTCTGTCTGTCTGGTCAAAAGTCTGTGCACGTTATTTCTCTCAAGACCCAGCCTCGGATCACGTTGACATTTTGTACAATTATTTCTTGTGCCTGTCAAAAATAAGAAAAAAAAAAAGATTATGAATTTGTTAACTAACTATTGAAAATTTATTATTTTGTTTGGTATCGAACAAGGAAAACAAATTGTACTTGACAGATGTGGTGTTGAATTAGACCCTTTGAGGAGGCTTGAACTCGAGTTCAAGCCGTACACCATTATCAAGACTCAGTTGTGGAATCTGATGTTTTATTAGTATTGTGGCTTATTAGAGAAGGAATATGAATCTCAGCTTCTGTAATCTAATGTGTGGATTAGACCCGCTTGCCAGAGGCGGCCTTAGAAGAACTCGGGGCCCGGGCCGAATGGGACAAATATCATACGCAAGCCCATGAACCGTAACTGAACTATATTAATACCGTACCAAATTAATCTTACGGGCTCGTCCGCCTCTATTGCTGTCGGCCTTTATAGACTACATTACGCAATTTATTGTAAATCTTTTGCATTTAAGACTATGCTTGTAAGATTTTGTCCCTAGTTCTCTTCTGTTAACTCTTTTTCTCCGTAATTATTTTCTCATGTTTTGAAGGAATTCTTCATTTTCGCTCATTACTATTTCACGACCCTGTTATGATTGGGCTTCAATAGCTTTGTTGTTTGTTGTCAGAAACTGTTGTATTTGGGAATGAAAGGGAAAAACATGCTCTTTTTATATAAAACAAAGTCAAGTTAAAAAAAGTTAAACATTAATTTATTGTAATGAAGTCAAACCAACGATGGTATCCTCGATTAGGAGAGAAGGAGTTAACTTTAATCAATGTCACTAATGATTCAGAAATATTTGGCATTAAAAATCAACAAAATAGATAACAGTTTGTGTTATCGCGGGGCCCCAAAAGGCGCGAGGCTTGGACGGTTGCCCCACTTGTCATCCTGTAAGGCTGCCTCTGCGCCTGCATTGGTTAAATAACACATTTATAAAAATGCAGGCATAAAATGTGTAACTCTATTACTAACATAGAGTGTGCCATATCAACTGGCTGCTTGCTTATCTACTAAGCTCTTTCAGAAGACTCCGCATGTCTGTGATGTATCACTTGAAACTCAAACTGAATGGAGGTCAGCTTTACATTCAGGAGTCCTCCAGATAATACGTCTTACATCATCGTTTCGTTTCATTGGAGATCTTTTTTTTTTTAAAGAATTAAATATACAATATGGTGTGTAGGGCTGACATTCGTTGTCATGGTAATGCGCACACATTTGTTTTCTTCATTTAAAAGTCTGGGATGGATGACGAGATTATAGTGTTGATTGTCATGAGTATAAGACGGTATTAAAAAAACAAATTTAAACCTAGCACACACACACACATACAAAGTACAAAAAACTAGAGACTTACAATCCTATAAACACGCTTACAATACATACACAGCTATGAATTAATTTTGTCGCGATATTTCATTAATTTTACATGATAAAAACGTGATAAACTAGCGCTCAACTAGTGCTCAACTAGTGCATAAAGTTAAAGTTGTAATTTTTAATGCTCCCATCTTATGTACATCGGAAGTCATAACAAGGAAAACGAAACAAATTCTTTTGAGTTCCGTGCCCACCCAGGTGTCCACATTTTTTTTACCCCGCCCTTTAATAGAAACAAATCTTGATTAAGAGAATGTATAAATGTACTAGACTTTATGGATGGATAGCTTCTCCCTCATGGTCGAAGAAGAGCACTAGATTTTATTATATTCTAATGATAGCCTTTTAGATCAAGACTTAGAAGACTAGAAATTTAACAGTTGATGTATATCGTTGGGAAAAGAATTACTATATATCTATATATAATTTATAGCAGAAAGTAAGCTGTATGTATGTGTGTTTGTCCCTAATAGAAATCAAAACCGTTTGACCAATCTTGATGCCTGCTTGGTCGTGCGGTTTGCACGCTGGACTGTTGTTTGGATTAATCTATGGTCCCGGGTTCAAACCCTGCCCGCTCCCATTCCCCGTCGTCCTGCAGGAGGTTTAGACTAGGAAGTAAACTATCTTCAAATCTGAAGGAACATCCGAAACATGTAAAACATTTTACAAACAAACGTGGCAAAAATGTTCTTTGGGTAATAACTGCAACGTATGTATAGTAGCCCTAGTACAAACTTAAGATTGTCCAAAAAAAAATGTTGCCCAACTATATGAAAGTGTTACTATGTCATGGTTGTAGGTCATACAGCCATGTTTACATGAGACAAGACCAAAAGGATCTAGATCTAATTTTAAGAACTACATTTTGCAAAAGTAGTTTTTTTACTTTGACAAATGAAAATACAAAATATAGTCTATTGATTTCATTATTTAATAAATCTAAGCTTCAAATTTGTCTATCAAAATCTTTTTGACATAAATTCGTTCCTTATATCTGCGAATTTAGACGTCCTGACGTACTTTATATCCCATTCATCGCGAGCTTCTTTCATTTCACGCGCAGAAAGAAAATCTATCCAAGCATATATCTAACTCTAGATCTAACTCTAACTCTAGATCTAATTCAAAGATGATAGATTTACTTTATACTTTATGATAGATCTACTTTTTTATTTAACACATGAATATACAAAATAAAGTCCATTCATTTCATAATCAAATTAACCTTCAAATTTTGTGTTTCTAAAGCATTTTTACATACATTCGTTCGCTATAGCTGCGAATTGTGACTTTACTTTGTCCATGTTAACAGAGGGTAACGTGGGGCAATAAGCCCTCTCTAAGCTTCTCTGACCTGTTAAAGCTCGGTTATTAATATATTTGTAGCCTGCATTTTAATAGTCCCATTCATTAGTCGTTCACACGTAACATGCATTGAGTAAGCACAGTATGTTTAGGAGGCTACATGAGTCTCTATATGGGGGATATTAAATATACTAACATACCATAACTTATAAGCTTCTTCAGCCCTTGCATACTCTCTTATAATATTAGATCTTCATCTATTACAATAGTATATAGACTGAAATAGACTCTAGATCTAGGTCTAAATCTAGGCCAATGTAGGCCTAAAGCAAAGTTTTTATTAAAAAAAATGGATTTAGGTCGATTTGTTATTTTGATAGCTCCATTCATACTGGCTCACTTTACTTATAGCATTATTATTTCGTTTAATTGTTTCCAAAACACTCTCAGTGACTATATCAATAATAATACGCAAATTAAGAGCCGCGGGCCACGGGTAATTTATGGCTAGTATATGTATATATGTAATCTGCTTTGTTACCTAAACTGTAGCTGCAAGAACAACTTGATCCATGTTTTCTAAAGATGACATTTCTGTCCAGAGGTAACTAACTAAAACAATGAACTCACAGGAAGTGTTAACTTTAGACGTGGTTTTGTTTAGAGTTTCTAGAAGAAATTTGATCAGCTCAAAGTTGTCATATGTTTGTCTCCATTGAAACTATATATGGAACTGTTACAATCCAGATTTTTAAGTCTGGCCTTATCACAGAAAGATACACTTTGTTTTAGAGTTACTAGAGACGGTGTAGAAGTTGGGGTGGGTATTTTTGTCTCCATTGAGACTATAAATAAAACTGTTCCCACCCGATGATTACATCTGGACACATCATGAAAAGTTTCATTTCTTTTTCTGTGTCTGTATTCCTGGTAATGTTATTAATGAAAGATAATTTCTGACCTACTTTATTCGCAAGGTAAATAAAGGTATAGAGGTAAACGTAACCCTATTAGATCTTACGATACAAGGGGCAGATAATATAAAGCTAATCTTTTTCTAAGGCCGACGGTCAGCGAGGGTGTCATGGCTAACACAACGACCAACCGCCTTTACTTCCCCCAAAGGAAGTAAGGTACCCGTTAGTCTAGGATGGACTCAGGGCTTTTTGAAAATCCAGAATTACATTCCAGTCTTCACCTCCACCACTAGTTAGACAATTATGAAAGAATTCTGATAAAGGTTCTGTCGCCTTCCTTTAAGATGTAATCACTCATGCTTATAATAAGCTCGTGGAGATGCCTTTTTACTACCAGAAGTATTCTTATCAAACATTTTTTACTGTTTCAGGTTTCAACATCAATGTTAAAATTTTTTAAACAAGTCTTTTCAGCAGAACAAAATAGGAAGTACATTAAAGTTGACAGCAATCTAAATATATATGGATTGACCCTACTTAATAATGTATTCGTCTCCCTGTGTAATTCCACGTAACCACTACATTCTAATACATACACGCCTAAATTCTCCCATCAAAACATCCACCTACTGATTAAGAAATGTACCGCTTTATTGAACTCGAAACCTTTCATAGTAAACCTCTTCATTCAAAGTAAACCTCTTCTTTCAAAGTAAACCTTTTCATTCAAATTAAATTTCTTCATTCAATCATTCAAAGTAAACCTCATCATTCAAAGTAAACATTTTAATGTAATACAAACCTCTTCTTTCAACATAAACCTCTTTTATTCAAAATAAACATCTTCATTCAAAGCGAAACTTTTCCTTCTAAGTAAACAGAAAGTCACAAAGAGAAAAAGGTGTATTTATTTGTGTCATATGTTAGGACACATTTGTACAAATTGCCCATCTTCTATAATGCCATTATACAATGGAAGGGATTGCCTGAATTGACCAGATGAACCAATTACTTTACAGACGTTCAAGTCTCTAATAAACATGACGAGATTAACAAATGGAGACGTGACTCTAATTTTTAAGAAATCCTTATCTCCTATGTGCCTACTTACAGACCATACTAACCTATCTACCACCGACCTTTTCAGTCATCTACTTTCACATACTTACTAACTCGATCGATTCTATTAAGGTTGTACTTCACATCTACCGACCCATCCGTCTGCCTACCTGTATCCAACACATTTGTGTCACTTACAGTGAAAGAATATATTCTTTTTTTTCAACAGTACTAAGATATCGCCTGAGCTAGTCTTCTGTATACCACTTTCTAGGGATCCAGCCTCCAGGATAGGCCAGATGTTCCACTTTTTTTTTTTTACCTGGCTAATTTCACCTCAAAGTTTTTGTGCATAGCCATCAGGAAGTCAAACAGGTAATTGCAGGTTCCATCAGCACTTACTCTCACACATGCTCAACCACTCACTAGATGTTCTACCTCATTCCCATACACCTCCGTCTAGTCTTTCTCTCTCTCGTTGTCTCTTTCTCTTTCTGACTCTTTTTCTCTCTCTTTCTACCTTTCTTTCTCTCTCTTTCTCTCATTCTCTCTCTCTTGTTCTCTCTTTCTCTCACTTTCTTTCTTTCTCTTTCTCTCATTCTCTCTCTCTTGTTCTCTCTTTCTCTCACTTTATTTCTCTCTCTTTCTCTCATTCTCTCTTTCTCGTTCTCTCCCTCTCTTGTTCTCTCTTTCTTTTCTTTCTCTCTCTCGTTCTCTCTTTCTCTCTCTCTCTCTCGTTCTCTCTCTCTACCTGTCTCCTTTAAGAATACATACTCTTTTACTTAACTTTAACAGATCAGAGAGTGGAAGAGTAAACAATTTAGCTGTCAATACAAACAGTTCCGTCCACTGCCTTGTGCCATCCTCAGCGTGCTGGAAAATCCTCTGTAAAAGATTTGTTTAAAAGTAGCTTTCATACTTTGACTTTTTGTCAATAAATTGGAAATCATTAATTGAACATACTTTCGTTTACTTTCTGTATGATATTGAACTGTCTATTATTTACACATTAAAGAAGTGACTATTACTAATCCTCCAAAACAAACTAAATGTCAGCCAGTCAATGAGCATGTTGACTTTGTTCGAAATCTTCTGCACTACATTGAAAATGTGGCGAGATTTTGAGAGTAATATTCGTTGAAAAAAAAATCGCTTCAAAAAATTTTCAAGTGGATTATTTCTTGTACATCAATATTTGTTTTTGTCCATCTTGTGAACTTGTCTTAAATTTCTTAACCGATGAAACATTAGTTTATTAGGATCGAGGCCTACTATCAGCAGTCAATCGACTTGTGGACCACATTTATGTCCAGGCCTACTATCAGAAGTCACTTTACTTGTAGACCACAGTTATGTCCAGGTCTACTATCAGGCTTCTATCAGAAGTCACTTGACTTGTGGACAACATTCATGTCCAGGCCTACTATCAGAAGTTACTTGAATTTGTGGACCACATTCATGTGCATTCCTACTATCAGAAGTCACTTGACTTGTGTACCACATTCATGTCTAGGCCTACTATCAGAAATCACTTTTGAGCACCCTGTCCAAGATTTGCTTTGCCAAGACTTCTGATTAATATGTCCATTCATATTATTGGTCATTACTTATGGACACTATAATTATGTCCAGTCTACCTTTTATCTGAATGTCTTTCATGTCTTTTTCATTTATAAATTTTTTTTAAAAGTCATCCGAGAATATAAAGTAAAAGTTTATTCCATGTTTTTAAAAATCAAAATCTTTATCCAGAGCAAGTCTAAAAGTTTGTTTCTTTAGATTGCACTTGGATATCTTTTTATTTGTGTCCAAGTCTGTCGTCTGACAGAGAGAGAGAGAGAGAGAGAGACGAGAGAGAAAGAGGGAGAGTAGGACGATGATAGAAAGACTACTTTGCCTACAATGTATCCTATTTAGCAGATTGCATCAATTCTTTCTGTATTCCTAGGTTTACGACGAAGTCAGTGGGAGTTCAGACTTGTAGTTACCTCAGTTTGTTTTAAATGCCTGAAATGACGCTTGGCGCCGGGGCTCGACCCTGTGATCCTACTGGGGGATCTCACAGCGTTCCACCATACCCTAGGGGTGTCTACTGTCTTTACATAAACTAAAGGAAGAACCTATTCTAGGGTACCAAAAGTTTGAAAGAATGAAGGTTTAGAATATAATGAAGATTAATTACACACACACACAAACACATACATATATATTTATTTATATTTATTTATATATACATATTATATATATATATATATATATATATTTGCACATATTCGCAGTGCTCTATTGTGTGTGCATGTTTGGGGGGGGGGGTGTTATCTGGCAGAAGAAGACAACTTAGTAAACACAACTCAGCAATCAAAAATTGGTCGGAAACATGGTCGAGAGGCCAAGTACGCATAAACTTGGCTTGGCTTACCTACGAAGGGGGCTCAAGGTTCGACATCCGACTCGAGAAGAGTTGTATTTACTGAGCGCCTAAAGGCAGACACGGAAAACCTTCTCCTAGATACCCCCTCTCCCCCACTGGTCCACAAATGAGATAGAACCATAGAGCTCTGAGTTCTACGCATGAAAGTAGCGCTATATTAAAGATATAATAATAATTATTATAATAAATTAAAATAAATATAGAACCCAAGTGGAAGTCATGCCACACAAGAGTCTGAACACCAGCAGAGGTGTAATCAGCTCTAGGGACCTACTGGAATGTTCCGAGAAGGAAATAGTGGAGGGCATAGAAGAAGTCACCCATACCCGGCACATTACCAGGCGCAGGGATGGTGAGGAGGTCAAAACCGCCACTATTATACTCACATTCGGAACTAGAAATCCGCCAGAGAATGTGAAGGCAGGATACCTACGAGTTCCAGTGAGGCCCTACATAACCCAGTGCCAGGATTATGGACACGGCGCGCAGTCTGCAAGAGGAACACTGTGTGTGCCAGATGTGCTGGAGAGGGTCATCAGGACAAGTGCTGCACAGCCCAGTTCAAATGCCCAAACTGTCACGCTGGCCTCTCAGCCTACTCCAAGGACTGCCCTGTGTGGAAACAGGAGGTTGCCGTGCAGGAGTACAAGGCAAGAAATGGATGTACCTTCAGCCAGGCGAAATCGGCTGTATTGGCCCTACCCAAGGGCCAATTCGGCTTGACAAAGACCTATGCCCAGGCTGTTGCTAAGATAGGAAGATCCATAGCCACACAGACGGACACATTGACCCCACCACCCCCTCCTCCTCCTCCAACTCAGAAGAAAACACCGCAAAAGAACACACCTCTGAAGAAACAAGAAAGCCCTTTGTCATGCTAATGAACAGGTTCTCTGTGCTCACTGATGAAAGCATGGAGACTGAGCAGCATGTCAAAACCAATACTCCGGGAGAACCCAGAGACATCATGTCTGACACAGGTTCTCCTCAGAGAACGCAGCCAGACACCCCAACCTCTACCGAATTAGAGGTTGACCAACTCCCTAAGAAGAGAAATCAAAGAGGAGAGGATGCCAGAGGTGAGCGAGGAGAAAATAACCTCCGCTCTAACCAGAGGGATCTCCCCTCTCCAGAGAAAAAGACTTCCCCCAAAAGGGTGTTGTCCTCCTCTCCATCCAAACCCAAGAATAAAAATACCAAAGTCACTGGAATAAAGGGAAACCCTTCCGGGGCCTCCCAAGGCCAAAATAGCTCCAAGTAGATCATCTAGAATAAGCCATGGATTCCATAATTGTACAGTGGAATTGTAGAGGCCTTAAGGCCCATTATGAGGAAATGCAGCTACTGATGTAGCTGTCTGCTTACAGGAAACATTTCTGAAAGATAGCATCAGCTTCCGAAGCTACAGTGCTTACAGCAAGAATGTTGAGGATGCAGAGAGAGCATCAAGTGGAGTCTGTATCCTTTTGAAGGATAGCATCCCCATGAGAGGGTAGAACTACAGACCACACTACAGGCCGTAGCAGCTAAGATAACCCTTCACAAGGTTATCACTTGCTGCAGCCTGTATCTACCACCAGGCGCTCCATTAAACCAAACAGACATGGAGGACCTATTGAAACAACTCCCCCGGCCTTATATAATCCTTGGGGATTTCAATGCCCATAACACCATGTGGGAATCCAACAATACCGACACAAGAGGTTGTATGCTGGAGGATATTTTCCTCCAACATGATTTATGCATACTTAACGATGCATCACCGACCTACTTGCACCCAGGAACTGGATCTCTCACATGCATTGACCTCACCGTATGCGTCCCTGGACTTCTGGACGACTTTAAATGGTCAGTTAGCAATGATCTACGGGGAAGTGATCACTTCCCAATCATCATTACTAACAATCTCCCCTCAATGGGACGACCTCAGCGGTGGAAACTGAATAAGGCCGATTGGGAACAATTCCAAAAAAAATGCTCCGAGGATATCACAGAAAATATCCTCGATGAACAGAACCCAGCTGATACCTTTGCTAGCAAGCTACTTAGTATAGCCAGGAAAGTTGTCCCCTAACCTCCGCAAATCCAAAACGGCCTAGCAAACCATGGTTTGATACAGCTTGCAAAAGTGCTATTGGCGATAGGAAAAAACGACTGGCTGCATTTATAAAGAATCCTTCCCAGGAAAACCTAAAGCTATTCAGGATAGCTAGAGCAAAGGCTAGACAAACCATACGGTCAGCCAAAAGGAATTCCTGGAGAAGTTTTGTCGGCAGTCTGGATGCCAAAACTTCTGCTAGAGCGGTTTGGAAGGCAGTTAGGCGAATCAAAGGGAAAGAATCAAATGCATTAGGGCATCTGAAAAACCAAGGACAAACTGTCATGTCCCCCAGGGACTGCCTTGCATCCTCAATAGCAGAAAAGTCATCCACTGCACACTACACGCCAGAGTTCCAAAAAGTCAAAACCAGGGAGGAAAGACACCCCATTGATTTCAGATCAGAGAACAATGAAGACTACAACAAACCGTTCTCGCTTGAGGAACTGAGGGAATCGCTGGACAAGTCACATGACACAGCGCCTGGAGAAGATGAAATCCATTACCAGTTCCTCAAGCACCTTCCCGAACCCTCATTGGCAGTCCTGCTAGGGGTCTATAACTGTGTGTGGCAAACAGGTGCTTTCCCAAACAGCTGATACCGATACCTAAACCGGCAGGGGCGGACAACAACTGACCACGTGGTAAGGCTGGAAGCTTATATTAGAAATGCATTACTCAGAAGAGAACATCTAGTAGCTGTATTCTTCGATAAAGAAAAGGCCTATGACACAACCTGAAAACATGGCATTCTAAGTGACCTTGAGCTTATGGGGCTTAAGGGGCACCTCACCCGTTTTGTGGGGGAATTCCTGAAAGACCGAAAATTTCAGGTTCGAGTGGGCAACTTCGCTTCTGACACTCATGACCTGGGAATGGGTGTACCCCAGGACAGCATTCTGTCAGTCACCCTGTTCAACATTAAAATAAATAGCATGAAAAATGCTCTGTCCATTGGCATAGAGTGCTCTTTGTATGTGATGACTTTGTCATTTTTACTTATGGGAAAAACATGAACACCTTAGAAAGAAAATTACAGTTATGTTTAAACAAAATTCAGGGTTGGGTAAACGATAATGGTTTTAAATTTTCGGACTCCAAAACAGTTAGTATGCATTTTTTTAATTTAAGGGGACTCCACCCAGACTCTGAACTATTTATACACAAAAAGAAGATCCCTGTCGTGAAAACTACAAAATTTTTAGGCCTCACCCTAGATTCCAAATTTAATTTTCTCCCCACATTAAGGAACTTAAGAAGAAATGCCAAAAGTCATTAAACATACTTAGAGTACTCAGCCATACGGACTGGGGAGCTGACAGAGATACCTTGCTGCTGCTATATCGGAGTCTAATTCGATCCAAGCTAGACTACGGATCCATAATATATCATAATATATGGAGCAGCAAGGAAGTCGTACCTAAAAATACTGGAACCAATACAAAATGCTGCCTTGCGTCTCTGTCTCGGCGCGTTTCGTACATCACCTATCCCAAGTCTCCATGTGGAGGCTGGAGAACTCCCCATAGATATAAGAATGAAAAAGCTTGCAATGCAGTATATAGTCAAGCTAAAATCCAACCCCACGAACCCTGCTTTCGACTCCATATTTAACCCCACAGAGGTAGAATTATATAATCGAAGGCCTAACGCCATACAGCCGTTGGGCCTTCGAATGAGAGAACCCATCCAAAATTTAACCCCACCCCTTGACCAAATCTCTAAAATAGAAACCCCTCAGAATCCTCCTTGGCTAATGAATAAACCCAAATTAAATTTATCCCTCCTTAATTTCAAAAAAGAAAATACAGACCCAAGCATACTACAAGTCCACTTTAGGGAACTGCAAGAGAGCTACGGAGATTGTGGCACCATCTACACAGACGGATCCAAAATGGATGGAAAGGTCGCGTGTGCCTGCTCCTTTCGGAACAAAACAATCTCCCGTAGACTCCCCGATGGCTGCTTCATCTTTACGGCCGAATTGCATGCAATATCGCTTGCACTTATGGCCATCAAAGCATCAGAAAGGAGGAAATTTATAATCTGCTCCGACTCCAAATCTGCATTGCAAGCTTTGGGGCGAATGAAGACTGACATTCCATTGGTACATAAGAGCCTGAAGCTGTTGGACCAAATAACAGCCGACCATAGGGATGTCACCCTCATCTGGGTCCCCTCCCATGTGGGCATTGAGGGAAACGAAGCCGCAGACAGAGAAGCAAAGAGAGCCCTAAATCATGCGGTGTCAGGAACCCAAATTCCCTGCTCGGACCTGAGACAAAGTATTGCCTCTGCCACCTATCGAGAGTTGCAGGACCGATGGGAGGCTGAGACTCACAATAAACTCAGGCAGATTGTGGCGGATGTCAGGTGGCGGTCCACATCTAAGGGTCTGACAAGGCGTGGTAGCACGACCATGTCCAGACTTAGGATTGGCCACACCTACATCACGCACTCTTTTGTGCTGAAGAAAGAAGAGCCCCTACTTTGTGAGTATTGTGACTCTCGCCTCACCGTAAAACATATCCTCATCGACTGCCCCAGATACCAGGATGTCAGGGACAAATATTTTAGAGCCACTAATTTAAAAATACTATTCAATAATGTCGACCCTGGGAAGGTCCTGGGCTTTATCCGGGAAGTGGGGTTGTCTACGAAGATCTGATTTATGAATTTGTAAACATGTACTATTTACATTAGATTTTTACCAAATTATTAAATTTTTAGTACCTCTACTATTTTAACTGTGAATAGACCTTAATTTTTAATGATTTGACTGTATGGAATTTGGCCCTTGTTGTGTGGAGGGAGTGTGGCCCTTGAGGGACGGCAGGCACGACATGGCCTAAATTGTCCCGATGTGCCCAAAATCAAAATAAAATAAAATCAAATCAAACTGACACTATTCATAGCCCTCTATGCATCTTGACCCTTAAAGCGGAACAAAAATGAAAATATATTAATTTCCAGAGATTTAAAAAAGTTTTTTTTTTTATTTTCTCTCTCAAAGCACACAAGAAATACATTTTAAAAAAATATTTCCAAAGCCGTCATTTTGGACAGGAAAAAAACACACATAAAAAAATAGAACTAATTGAATAATATTTACAACACCATTGAAGGATTTGTCAGAAAGAAAAAAATATTTTAGTATTAGCCTAATAAAGTCTTATGTTTCTACAACATTGGACAGTTCAATTCAATTAGATTTAAACACTGAAGCACAATTATTGCTTGACATTACTAGAGCTTCAGGAACAGGAACTGGTCGTTAAATAATGGGAGATTTTATTTTTAGATTGATTGTTTTTATATCGATATTTCTTTCCCAGACTTCCTCCGACCAGAGTTTATATAGGCCCAACTTTATTTTTTTCTCTCTAAACATAAAATGGAATTAATTTTTTTGTGTGAATGTAACCTACTACCGGAGTGATTTAGAATTTTTTTTTTAATGATTAGATTTCTTTGGTTCATTTTTAGCCGAGTCTATTTTATGATTTGTAACATTGATTGAATCCTTGAATTAACTAATTCGAATAGGGCGGTACTAGCGCATTGAATCCAGGATTACATTCACCTTTATTCTTTCTCATCTCCTTTCTCTTCTTCATCATCCTACTATAATTTGTATAAATGTTCACAATAAATGAAATTAGAAAATTGGCGTCTGTGCTTTGTTTCTAATTTGATTTTTAAGATTCCATTTACGTTTTGAAACAAGAAAAACACAAAGCTTATTTTAAATGTAATTGTATCAATTAGTTTGTATCAGTCATGTGATTAAATTTGTAATAGATTTAGACTTACAATAATAAATAAAAGCTATTAGAAATATCTTTATCAATTGTTTTGTTTAGCGCAATTTTATGCTTTAAGCTTTCTCACTACGCTATGATCCTATCACTTGTCTGGACCAGTTGGAAAGGGGTTGTATCTCTATTGTTATTGTTATAGCAGTTAAGCTGAGGTGGACAATTGTAGTCAAACTGAATTTCTATTTGTTTAGAACAAAAAATATCTTATGTTATCTTCAAGTGTAAAGATGTCCAATTATAGATCGCATTGGGATATTCCAGCCATGAAAAAAAAAGCAGGTTACAAAGTATAATTTTATTATTTTAGCCAAATAGCATCAAAAAGTGAAATATGTCAATTTCTTTTTACTTAAGAGAGAGAGAGAGAGAGAGAGAGAGAGAGAGAGAGAGAGAGAGAGAGAGAGAGAGAGAGAGCAAGGAATGATGTAGATAGATACTATTCTATGTAGCACTGTCTTTTCACTAAAAAGGGTAAAAAAAAAGGTTACAATCAATAAAACCGAATTGATATTTCTTTTTTCTATAGGACACAACGGGAAGGGAACATTCAATTGGTGGCCTTCGGAAACTACATTTTTTTCCCTCTAGGCCTGAAACTGATTGTGTAAAGAAATATTTGCGGTAACTAATACGTACGTTGCTTGAAGGATGCAAAAGGTGCTATATATAATTCAAAAATGAAAAGTATGTGGTAAGGGAGGGTTGGCGGCGAGAGGGCAATGGGGGGGGGGGGAGCGCATAAGTAAAAGCGATACTAGAATTCACAAGCCACTTGAACGTGTGTGTATGTATGTGCTTGGAAGGGGTTGATTTAAAGTGGGACGTTCCAATTCAAGTCAAAAGACTATGCCAGAGAAAATTTCGATGCGCTGGGTGAATTTTAAACAAAAATGGGTTCCAGAGGAGAAAAAGAGAGAGAGAGAGAGAGAGAAACGGAGAGAGAGAGAGAGAGAGTGAGAAGAAAATAATACAATTGCTAAAGAGAATTTTAGTAGGTCGTTAAAATGAGGCCCGTTTAAAAATTAAAAAAAAGGAGGAGATGATTCGGCCAAATAAATCCTGATGTGTAATGCTTATTGTACAATAAAACTTAAATAAAGATTGAAAAAAAAAAAAGATTGCATAGTTTAAAAGGTTACGAATATATTATTTAATCTAAATTCATAGCACAAAGTTCATAAATGACAAGAAAGCAATGAATACACCTATTTTTATTCCACCAGTGTCCAGGAATTTGCCTAGTAAAAAACTTAGCAGGCTGACGGCTTCTTGTCTGACGTGACAGAGATAATCTAGTCAGGTAGGTGATTTGTATGTCGGTACATGTATCTACAGCGTAAATGAGAGTGACTATGCCTAGTACGCTTGAACTTGGCTTGGCTACCTATGAAGGGAGCTCAAGGTTCGACACCCGACTCGAGCAGTGTTGTGTTTACTGAGCGCCTAAATGCAGCACCGAAAAACCTTCACCCAGATATCCCTTACCCCCACTGTTCCACAAATGAGATTGGACCATAGCGCTCTGAGCTTGCTATAAACATGAAAGTAGTACTATATAAAAGCTAGAATTTAATTTTATTTTTTTTTAGATCTATGTCTTTTTTTTTTTGGTGGGGGGTTAATTGAATACATATTGTTAGAGAAACAAAACACAAACTCGTTGACGAACTCAAGACAAATACTTGATATGTTTTTAAAAAAAGATTGTTGATAACCTCAAGTATGAACTACGGAACTGTATGATGATAGACTTTCGGTGGTTAAAGTAAAAATTGAGGGCTCTTTACGGACTTTCATGTAGACACCAATCTTTGTCCTCAGTTGAATGTTAGAATGCAACGCGACGCTCTTCTAGGTTAGAACATCGAAGTCTCTTCAGCTGTCAATGGCGTCATAATTAATTAATACATTAGCTGTATTCATTCTTTTGAGAACATTTGCAATATTTTACCAAAGACTATATATTACATGGACTGGCATCTCTGTGCACTAAGCCTATATTTTTCAATAAATAAGTCCCGTTCACCGAGGCGTCCTTGGTTGCATGACAAATTGACTTCCGGTAGATTTTTTTACTATATAAAGAAACCATTCCCGAAGATTTTTACCGCCACTTTTACAGCAAGTCATGAATGGAAACTTAATTGTCATAGAAGATGTTACAGAGTTAAGTGTGCACAAACCATTTTGTGACTTAGATCTATAACTGTAAAGCTTTATAACTGATTTTCTTAGCCAATATAGACTAATTAGCCAAGCCTGTATTTTGTGTATTTTCTTGTTTACGACATTGATTGAATTGTAATGCCAGTTTGGATTATTTTCTTAGAAAATCACATTTGACAATTTACACATATCTCGTACGGTGAATGAACATATGGCAAAATAAGTCTTTTTTTTTGTGAGCTAAAAGTTGGTCGACGTAACAAAGATGACCGATGGAGATTCTTTCAAGACATTGTCCTATTATACTAGTTGTCCTCTCTGTTATACCTTGTCCTATTATACTAGTTGTCCTTTCTGTTATACATTGTCCTATTATAGTAGTTGTCCTCTCTGTTATACATTGTCCTATTAGACTAGTTGTCCTCTCTGTTATACATGTTACTGTTCACTAGTTACGAGTACATCCACACCTTCGACCTGACACAGAAATCAACCTCTTTTGAGACTATGCATTCTTTTAACACTTCGAATGCGATATACAATAGAATGTCTGCAAATAGAATGTCTGCATATAGAATGTCTGCATATAGAATGTCTTAATTTTGTTAACATTTATGGTGCGGCTCAGATTCGAAATTCAAATGACTGTAACATCTTGTTTCAGACAACTCATTTGTCTACTTTGAGCCGTCTAATACTTTTTAGTTGGGTGGAATCAGGAACGTCCTAAATATCCCAGTCTGCATCGCGATTCGAAATCGCGACTTTTCAGTTTGGAACCCAAGAGTTTTGCCAATCTGCCAACCAGTGGCGTCACTAGGGTGGGTGTCATTCGATGCGGTCAGCTCAGGGTGTCACCCCCCCCCCCCACACACACACACAAACTTTTTTTTTGTTGTTTGCTTGTTAAGACGTAATACATATAGTCTATGATTACCTTACGTTTTTTGATTCTTGAACAGCTATAAAATGAGTGTCTATTAAATTTTAAAATTGCTTATTAAAATTTATCAATAGTTCACTGGGTTTGAGTAGCTATGTGAAATTCTGCACTCATCCTTAATCTTCGAAATCGAAGACATTGAAATTAATTTATAGTTCAATTTTGCAACATTGCAGCTATAAGTAAATTACACTTTTTTTTCTGCATTTCATTGGTTTGATCCAAGCTAATGTCAGTTCTGTAACATTTCATTTTTAATCAAGTTGCCCGTTGTGAACGTGTCGTCTGTTCCTTGGTCTCAAAAAGTTAATAATTTAAATTTAAAAAGTACTTTTTCATATGACGCTATAGATATGCAGTTGGTAAGATACGATTGAAGGCTTTTGTTCATTGATTCAGAAATATTCTTTAAGGGATAAGTGGCATATGAATCATGCAATGTCATTTCTGTTAGTTATTTCATGGTATTTTTGTTTGAATGTCGCCTTTTGAAAAATCATCATATTCGCCAATATTTTAAAACTGACATCTACAATAATTCGTTGGTTATTGAACTAAAGAATTTCTGGTTGGATTGCTTCAAATGTATCTGCTACATCAATGATTGTTTCCAGTAGGAGTTAAAGCTCAGCGTTACGATCAATGCACATAAGAATGAACCTCTTTGTCTTTTTTTAAACTACTTGATTGCTCGCCTGACAGTTTCTTCTTGTTCTAATTTTCTTTTTCTCAATCAAAATGTTTTTTTGTAGTAGAGCTTTTTTTTGTTTGACAACACTTTGCACTAACGGGTTTTTTTGTTTGTTTTAAAGAAAACGTTTAATTAATCACCACTTTATTAATAGTTTAAAAATAGGTCTACTCTTTTTATCTTTGGCTTTCTAGTAACCCCCATCCCAAAAAAAAAAAAAAAAAAAGTAAAGATAGGTCAAATAAATAATCTTAGGTTGCGACAATTTCAGAACGAAAAAAGCATTTCAATTTTACAAAAAAATGCTCGGCAAAAAGCATTTTCTGAAAAAAGAATGTTAACCACATAGATTGAGAGAATGTTATACGCATCTATAAAAAGCGTTTCTGTTAGTTCTTAATAATTTTCTTTGTTGTACCATGATTCTAGACATTGAAGCTGCATTTTCATACATATAAATTCACCCTTTTCTAGACATTGAAATATAGTTGATCTCATTACCTTTTTTTTTCTCCCTTAAAATCTTATAACTTCTGAATCTTATCAGTGTGTGCTTTGTTAGGTGTGCTATGTCAGGTGAGCTATGTCAGGTGTGCTGTCAGACAAAATACAAAGGTGTTTACAGTCATTCTGAATCTTATTATCATTTACGTTGTTTGCTAAAACATTTATAAACTTTTCAACATGACAGATGTACTTTCAGCTATACATTTTACTAATACAACATCTCCATCAATGCATGTAAATTCTTTCTTCAATAAAGACTCGTTGTTAATATGGTCACAAAATGTCAAATTTTCTGCTTTAATAGAAACAGTCCATGCACTATCTCCTTGCTTTGTTCTTCTTCTTTACATCAACCATAGAGCCACGACTTCCTTGTCCATTGTAGTTGTAGCGAATCCAGATGAATCCTTCATACGTCTTGTAATCTTCCAATGTCAGACTTTATTTCAACCACACATTCAATTCAGTTACACATTTCTTTTTCATTTCTATACAATTAATTGAAAATAGTTGACAGCAAAAGAAATCAGTTGTTTATTTTGCTATGAAGAGACTAAATCATCCCGATTAAGAAGTATCAGAACGCTTCTTTGAACAACTGGCTTACTTTTCCTTTCGCTCTGGACAATGTCCTTTGTAAATCATGTGAAATTGGCACATGCCGAGAAGAAAAATCCCCTAAAATATTCAAGTATACCACTCGACTGACACATTGTAAAATTTCCTTCATCTTGGCTACAGCTTTTTTTTTTTTTTCAAAAGAGAAAAAAAAAAAAAATTACAATAGCGTTTTTCAAAATCTCAATAGCTACTTATTTACTTTCCAATTTTACAAAACTTACATTATTAACATATGAGATTTTAATAATACTGTATGCCTGAAGAAGGACGTCATTTGTTATACAATGACTATTGGTTGGCATTCTGATATGAAGGTCTTAGCCACAAATCCAATAGATTCGATTAAAACATTTTTTTAAAAATCAAAGCAGTGTTAATATACATACATGCAGCTAGTAAACACCTGAAATTAAGGTTTCGCTTTTTGCTTGCATTATTAAGTATGATATAACATTTTAAACATTTTGATAGAATTCTCATTAAAAAATTAAAATATGTTTAGTCGAAATGGAAAAAAAAAGTAGATAGATCTATTTATTAATTGTGACTAAAATTTTCTACTATTTATTCACTGTCGTTTATTTTTTTAGAGTGTCAATTTTTATCAAAGTGCTTTTTTTTTTACTTGGGTGTCACCCCCCTAACGGGTGGTACCCGGTGCTGACCGCACTCCCCTTGTTACGCCACTGCTGCCAACTATGTCCCATATATCTTTTTATTCTCAAGAGGCAAAATGTGAACAATATGCAAAAATTGAAAACTATTTAACGTACACAAGCAACTTTATTGTTAGCACGTGAAAAGGACTTTGGGTATTGCCATGTGATTATGACAAATTATATATAAGATTATTATACATTATGAGATTAATTACATATATATTGCAGTATCAATTAAATAAGATCCTCAAAATCGAATAAGTGTCATATCAAGGCATAAGCCTAGTTTTAACAATGACTATTTCTTGCAGTGCTTCTGTTTGATCATTTCCATTAACGAGCTGTTGTAATTAAGATCATCGCCTTCTTTTTCTTTTCAACTTTGGTGTAAAGATTCATCATTGAACTTTGACATGTCAAGGCCGATATGACGTGCACCATTAGCGATGTGACGCTCTGAGCAAGAAATGAGTTTCCAATCAAGGCTTCTATCAAATGATGTCTCGTATTTATGACTAGAACTGAGAACTTCAGGCGGCAAGGGAATTATATTTGAGCATAACGACTTAGAAACACAGTTCAATTTTTTGAACAAGGCCGTTTTACTTAAGTAAAGACCCTGGGCAAAATCAGTTTTGAAAGAAGATACACAGCTCAGACATAAACAAGTAGTATAACGCAAATTCAACACTCCTATTTTAATTTCATATAATAGAGTCAAACCTACCTTTTTCTTTGAGTTGTATGAGGTTTGTTCTTTGAGGTGTATGAGGTTTGGTCTTTGAGGTGTATGAGGTTTGGTCTTTGAGGTGTATGAGGTTTGGTCTTTGAGGTGTATGAGGTTTGGTCTTTGAGGTGTATGAGGTTTGGTCTTTGAGGTGTATGAGGTTTGGTCTTTGAGGTGTATGAGGTTTGGTCTTTGCCTTTAAGTGGCCCAGGCCGATGACATTCGTGCTGGAAATGTCTTTGGCCCGCGAAGCTAAAGAGGTCTAAGTTCAATAAAAAAAAAAGATCATAATAGGCCTGAACACTGACCTGCAAATTCGTAACCTCTGGGCCGTTTAGACCAATAGCCTGTTGCCACGTCATAGGTCTGTACGACAATGAGCTATTGATCTCCACTGCCCACAGATTGTGACGTTGCCTGTCAGTGTTGAGACCTTCTATAACGAGTGGCCTCGGTTGGACCCGTACCAAGTAATAAGGTGTTCGCGAATCCAGAAACAAAACAAATCTAATAGGCCCATATGTAATGGGGGACTATAGTTGAGTGATAAACTTGGTTTCTGAATCGAGGTCTCAAGTTTGAATCTTGGTAAAGACTGGAATTTTCAATTTCTGGATTTTTAGGTTGCTCCAGAGTCCACTCAAATACCATTACTCTGATTTTTGTTGTAGAAATTAAGGGCGGTTGGTCGTTAGACTTTTGGCATAGAAACATATGATCTTTACATCTTAGAAATCTTACTTAGAAATGACAAGACCCTGAAATGGTTATTTTACTTCAATAAATTTAGAATAAACTATTCAATACAATTATAACAAAACTTTTACAACTCTAATTCGCCATTGAGGTGATATGTAACTTGTTAGTTAGTAACTTTGTATACTTGAAGGCGCAGTGGCTGAGCGCTAAAGCGCTTGGCTTCCGAACCGGGAGTCCCGGGCTCGAATCCTGGTGAAGATTTTTAATGTCGGGATCTTTGGGCGCCTCTGAGTCCACTCAGTTCTATTGGGTCCCTAACATTGGGGAAAAGTAAAGGCGGTTGGTCGTTGTTCTGGCAACATGACACACTCGTTAACCGTAGGCCATAGAAACAGATGACCTTTGCATCATCAGCCCTATAGACCACAAGGCCTGAAAGGGGAACTTTACTTGCATACATACTGAAAAAAACAACACTTTACATCACTATAAAATAACAAATTATCCGGATGTGCGTTCAAGCAGGATTGGCTTGTTTCCATTCCTATTATGTTTCGAACTTTCTTAATAGAAACAAATTGATTAATTATGAATTGCAAAGCAACTACTTGGCCTGATTTCTTCTTTCAATTTCTTCCTATTATGTTTAGTGACCGGCTAGTTCTCTATTTGGTAAGGAACATCAACCTTTTTCTGTTTCAATGCAAAATCAAAAACAAATGTAAAAATTTAACTATAGTCTTAATGACAAAAGATTTTTCTAGGATTTGCTTTAAAATAAATTTTAAAAACTTAAGGTCAATATTCAAAAACTCATTCAGACCCCTTCCATTTCTCAGCTCTACACCTTCTTATGGAAGATATGTGTACATATAGGATGGATACTAAGAGTATTAATCTATTCAGCGTGGGATGCAGGTTATTATTTTTTTTCTAAATTTCTTTCCAATTTTTTTTCTCTTCTTTTTTTTTCTTTACTTGCCATCAAATTACTTCCCTTTCTCTGAGAGTTTCCCATTTCCCATTTACTGATAATATTTCAATGTTTTCCTGCCATGTGTTTCTGTTACTGCTGCTGTGTGTCTAGTGTTTTCAGGCTTCCTTTTACTACACATTCTTTATATTTTGTTTTCTTTTTTAACGAATCTTTATTTGGAATTTCTATCTATCTATCTATCTATCTATCTATCTATCTGTCTATCTGTCTATCTGTCTATCTGTCTATCTGTCTATATCTATCTATCTATATCTATCTATCTATATCTATCTATCTATATCTATCTATCTATATCTATCTATCTATCTATATCTATCTATCTATATCTATCTATCTATATCTATCTATCTATATCTATCTATCTATATCTATCTATCTATATCTATCTATCTATATCTATCTATCTATATCTATCTATCTATATCTATCTATATCTATCTATATCTATCTATATCTATCTATATCTATCTATATCTATCTATATCTATCTATATCTATCTATATCTATCTATATCTATCTATATCTATCTATATCTATCTATATCTATCTATATCTATCTATATCTATCTATATCTATCTATATCTATCTATATCTATCTATCTATATCTATCTATCTATATCTATCTGTCTGTCTACCTATCTCTTTGTCTCTGACTGTCTGTGTATCTATTTTTCTAACTTTCAACTATCTGTATTACATTCTTATATGTAAATTTATGTTTAATAAATCTAGAGTCTAGACTACTCTAGTCCATTCAGATTCTTACCGCTACAAATAAGCCAGATATAAAATATATAGCAAGCTAAATGTCACAATTCTCTAAGAAAACTTTAAAATAAAAATAATACGCTAAAGCTTTGGCTTTACAATAAGGCGTCTCTCTCTCTCTCTCTTGTAAAAAAAAATCATTGCTGTCCTTAACTACAATCAATGAATGCGACCTTAAAACCTTCATGAAAACAATGTTTTTGTAGCCAAAAGACTTTAATCTAATGTAAAACGGAAGAGAAATCCGAAGGGCAAATCACCAACGTATTTAAAGACAAAATTTGTGAACAAGCCGGAACAGGAAATACGATTAAATGCCACTGCGTGTGAATACGAGGCTCGCTAAATTTAGATTGTGTTGATTTAAAGGGGTATCAGTCCTCAAAGAGTGACGGAGTACTATTGGCTGGTGACAAGCTAGTCCTTCTACTAGAGTACTATTGGCTACTGAAAAGCTAGTCCTTCTACTAGAGTTCAATTGGCTGGAGATAAGTTAGTCGTTCTAGGTTTAGTATGACAGTAAAAGTACAAAGCTATTGGTAACCTAGTCCACTGTTTGGCATTTGTATACAAAAAAAAACAAACTTGCACTGACTTGTACTAGGTTTATTCTGTAGTTGTTACAAAGCTTATATCAATTTACTCTGTCTGTTTGCTGGGTGAAAAGATTGAACATGTTATTTCTTCCACACCCAATTTTGGACCGAGTTACAATTTCGCACAGCTATTTCTTTTACCTGACAAAACATGAATCAATAATTAGTTAATTAACTATTGGTAAAAATTTTATTGTATTTTTTTTTTCTTTTTTGTATTGAACAAGGAAAGATATTGTACTTTACAGATGTGATGCTATAAGTTGAATTAGACCCCTTTATACTTTGTGCATAGAATTAAGTCACCGCTTAAAAGTTTCAAACTAACAATAAATAACTATAAAACTTATTTTCATAAGTACTTATAGTCCATTCTACCTAATGTAATAACATGTTTAACCTACGAGTTTGAATTTAAGTCCTACTAAGTTTTAAATAAATTAATATATATATATATATATATATATATAATGCATTTAAAAGCGATTACGATCACATTGACCCAGATACTCGCCCTTTATTCCCCATCTGGTCCAGACCAGTGATAAGATCACATTGCACTGAGAAAGCTAAAAGCATTAAATAGTGCTAAACAAAAACAAATGATACAAATATTTCTAATTGCAGAGATTTTTCTTGTTATATACATTTATTACAAATTTAATTACATGACTGATCCAAACTAATTAATACAATTACTCTTAATAAAATAAATTTAAATGTATATTTTATTTTTCTAGTTAAAAATGAAAATACGTTTAAGTTTGTTATGGTCCTGTCTTCACTATTCTTACTGGTCTGAAGACTTCCGCTCACAAATCTCAAATAAGTTGATTACGTTGAAACTTAACACAAATATTTGGTGTACCTGATGAAACATGGATCAATCAAAAAATTAACATACAGTTAATCAATTATTGATAAATGATTATTTGTGTGGTATGAAAAAAGTGAAATTATACTTATTGACAGATATGGCTGTATATGTGGAGTTATTCTTGTTCTTACGTTTTGTATACGCTTTTCTCTCCCTTCCCTTTCTTGACATTTTGCATATTCATTACTAAATGAAAACATTACAGAACTCATTAAACAATGGAACCAATAAGTTAATCAATGAGTAGTATTTTTTAATGTACAAAAAAGGAGATTATTCATACAATATTGAGATATATGACATTAATATTGCGGTTCTCCTTTTTAGATTAGCTTTGTTTTTAAAAAAGTTTTTTCTTTTATTTTACTTGTTATTATTTTGTTGGCAACCATCTTTCAATAAGCTTCCTTGTCATTGTTTCCTGAGTCTAGTTCTGTCTTAAACGTTCTCCCGATCTTCATCTTTTCTTTTCTTGAAATGTTTTTTTTTCCCATTTCCCCTTTTCTCATTCTATTTTACTCCTCAAAAATCTAAAAAATCAAAGTGTCAACAAAGATCAGTCTACTCGGATTAACTGTTAGTTTGTCAAATGTTTTGCATGTTTCGTATGTTCCTTCAGAATTGAAGATGTCCCAGCCCACACCTCCCACAGTAGGACGGGGGGTGGCTGCTGGCAGAGTTCGAACTCTGGAGCATTGAGAGACATAGTAAACGATAGTCCAGAGCTGATACCACACGACTAGGCATTCATCCAAAATGTAGTGTGAAATAAGTGTGACAATGTGGTGTGAAATAAGTATGACAATGTGGTGTGAAATAAGTGTGACATTGTGGTGTGAAATAAGTATGACAATGTGGTGTGAAATAAGTATGACAATGTGGTGTGAAATAAGTGTGACAATGTGGTGTGAAATAAGTATGACAATGTGGTGTGAAATAAGTGTGACAATGTGGTGTGAAATAAGTATGACAATGTGGTGTGAAATAAGTATGACAATGTGGTGTGAAATAAGTGTGACAATGTGGTGTGAAATAAGTATGACAATGTGGTGTGAAATAAGTATGACAATGTGGTGTGAAATAAGTGTGACAATGTGGTGTGAAATAAGTGTGACAATGTAGAGTGAAATAAGTGTGACAATGGGGCGTGAAACAAGTGTGACGATGTGTTGTGAATAAGTGTGACGATGTGGTGTGAATAAGTGTGACAATTTGGTGTGAAATAAATGTGACGATGTGGAGTGAATAAGTGTGAAAATGTGGTGTGAAATAAATGTGACAATGTAGTGTGAAATAAGTGTGACAATGTAATGTGAAATATTTGTTTAATGTGGAGTGAAATAATGTGACAATGTGGTGAGAAATAAGTGTGACAATGTGGTGTTAAATAAGTGTGACAATGTGGTGTGAAATAAATGTGACAGTGTGTTGTGAAATAATTGTGACATTGTGGTGTTAAATAAGTGTGACAATGTGGTGTGAAATAAATGTGACAGTGTGTTGTGAAATAATTGTAACAATGTGGTGTGAAATAAGCGTGACAATGTGGTGTGAAATAAGTGTGACAGTGTGGTGGGAAATAAATGTAACAATGTGGTATGAAATAAGTGTGACATAGTGGTGTGAAATAAGTGTGACAAAGTGGTGTGAAATAAGTGTGACAGTGCCCACTATTTAAGGACAGCTTTAACCCCTCTGTGGTTTAAAATGATCGATTTTTGTATAACTGAATATTATACAGTAGTCATTTCTAAACAATTTGGTGTATACAACATTTCCAAATTCAAAGTAGAATTATTTTAAATATTGTTTTTATATTTTGTATACTAACTTAGTTTATTACCACAGAGGTTGTCGTTTTGGGCTGTTTTCTCCTATTAACCATTTTCATATTTTTTGTTCCGAGATGGCAGGATACAAAATTTTATTTATGAATATTTGCCTTGAAATTTGACGAAAACAATGTTGTATATACAAGTATGAAAGTGAAGCAGAATAATTACAAAATGTTGAAAACTTTTAGAGTAATTAATTTTTTCTATGCTTACCCCCACCTCCTATAGAAACTTGAAATAATGGGCCATAATCATGTTTAGAGCTGTAACTATTTTTTCACAATCTTTTACTAGTATTGAATAATCAACGCTGAAGTTATTTTGAACTAGCTTTAGAAGTTTTCAAGAAATCGTGACATGAAAATTAACTATTTTTTCATCCTTTTAGTTAAAAATAGCCCCCACAATATTTTGTTTCACAAAACGTTGATAAGATATAAAGAGCAATGAATGTTTTCTTATTAGCAAGCCTCTACACATCATAACAAAAGCATTTTTTATTATTAAAACATGCAATTTCTATTTGGGGGTTTAAGCTGTACTTAAGATATATTAAAGAATAAGAAAATTTATTGTCAATGTCAGCACTATCTATTTATGTTTCAACAGAGATTTGGGTAAATGTTATAAAATGTACTTAAAATTTGAATTGATGGGGGGCCCTGTTACAGCAAAGAATACACAGCGAGCGGAATATAAGCATAAGTTAGAGCAAGCAGAGATTGAAAGGTACAGAGAGTTATTGTCAATAGAGAGATAGGGGCAAGATTGAGAGAGGTAGAGAGAGACAAGGGCAAACTTGAGAGAAGTAGAGAGAGATAGGGGCAAGCTTGAGAGAGGTAGAGAGAGATAGGGGCAAGCTTGAGAGAGGTAGAGAGAGACAAGGGCAAACTTGAGAGAAGTAGAGAGAGATAGGGGCAAGCTTGAGAGAGGTAGAGAGAGACAAGGGCAAACTTGAGAGAAGTAGAGAGAGATAGGGGCAAGCTTGAGAGAGGTAGAGAGAGACAAGGGCAAACTTGAGAGAAGTAGAGAGAGATAGGGGCAAGCTAGAGAGAGGTAGAGAGAGACAGGGGCAAGCTTGAGAGAGGTAGAGAGAGACAGGGGCAAGCTTGAGAGAGGTAGAGAGAGACAGGGGCAAGCTTGAGAGAGGTAGAGAGAGACAGGGGCAAGCTTGAGAGAGGTAGAGAGAGACAGGGGCAAGCTTGAGAGAGGTAGAGAGAGACAGGGGCAAGCTTGAGAGAGGTAGAGAGAGACAGGGGCAAGCTTGAGAGAGGTAGAGAGAGACAGGGGCAAGCTTGAGAGAGGTAGAGAGAGACAGGGGCAAGCTTGAGAGAGGTAGAGAGAGACAGGGGCAAGCTTGAGAGAGGTAGAGAGAGACAAGGGCAAACTTGAGAGAAGTAGAGAGAGATAGGGGCAAGCTTGAGAGAGGTAGAGAGAGACAAGGGCAAACTTGAGAGAAGTAGAGAGAGATAGGGGCAAGCTTGAGAGAGGTAGAGAGAGACAGGGGCAAGATTGAGAGAGGTAGAGAGAGACAAGGGCAAACTTGAGAGAAGTAGAGAGAGATAGGGGCAAGCTTGAGAGAGGTAGAGAGAGACAAGGGCAAACTTGAGAGAAGTAGAGAGAGATAGGGGCAAGCTTGAGAGAGGTAGAGAGAAAGAGAAGTTGAAACTCAGAATGAGAGAGAGAAAGAGAATTTGAATCAAAATGAGAGAGAAAACGATCAAATAGAAAGGAGGGGGAGAGAAACAGATGGAGAGAGGTAAGAGGGGAGAAGAAAAAGATAAATCGAAGAGGAGAGAAATCGAGAGAGAAAGCAAGAAAGAAAAAAGAAACACAGATTTAGAGCTGCAACGAAGAATAGAGTGAAAGATAGAGAGAACTGAGAAATACAGACAAACCATTGAAAAAAGAAATAGAATCAAAGTTTGTTGAGGGTGCTGTGTATTTGTTTTAATCTTTTTTTTTAAAGAAAACAAACAGATCAAGAGAGAGAAATACGGGGTGAGTGAGAGACGATACGAAAAACAAAGCAAACAACAAAGGATTAATAATAATTAATGACACTATGATAATAAAAATTATAATTATAATTACAATTATTGAACAAACAAACTTGAGTTCCGAGAAACCCCCCCCCCCCAAAAAAAACCGACACATTCATCATGTGTGTATTTGACTTGCCCTACTCCACATTTTCACCATGTGTGTACTTGACCTGCCCTACTCCACATTCACCCTGTGTGTACTTGACCTGCCCTACTCCACATTCACCATGTGTGTACTTGACCTGCCCTACTCCACATTCACCATGTGTGTACTTGACCTGCCCAACTCCACATTCACCCTGTGTGTACTTGACCTGCCCTACTCCACATTCACCATGTGTGTACTTGACCTGCCCTACTCCACATTCACCATGTGTGTACTTGACCTGCCCTACTCCACATTCACCCTGTGTGTACTTGACCTGCCCTACTCCACATTCACCCTGTGTGTACTTGACCTGCCCTACTCCACATTCACCCTGTGTGTACTTGACCTGCCCTACTCCACATTCACCATGTGTGTACTTGACCTGCCCTACTCCACATTCACCATGTGTGTACTTGACCTGCCCTACTCCACATTCACCCTGTGTGTACTTGACCTGCCCTACTCCACATTCACCCTGTGTGTACTTGACCTGCCCTACTCCACATTCACCCTGTGTGTACTTGACCTGCCCTACTCCACATTCACCCTGTGTGTACTTGACCTGCCCAACTCCACATTCACCATGTGTGTACTTGACCTGCCCTACTCCACATTCACCCTGTGTGTACTTGACCTGCCCTACTCCACATTCACCATGTGTGTACTTGACCTGCCCTACTCCACATTCACCATGTGTGTACTTGACCTGCCCTACTCCACATTCACCATGTGTGTACTTGACCTGCCCTACTCCACATTCACCATGTGTGTACTTGACCTGCCCTACTCCACATTCACCATGTGTGTACTTGACCTGCCCTACTCCACATTCACCATGTGTGTACTTGACCTGCCCTACTCCACATTCACCCTGTGTGTACTTGACCTGCCCTACTCCACATTCACCATGTGTGTACTTGACCTGCCCTACTCCACATTCACCATGTGTGTACTTGACCTGCCCTACTCCACATTCACCCTGTGTGTACTTGACCTGCCCTACTCCACATTCACCATGTGTGTACTTGACCTGCCCTACTCCACATTCACCATGTGTGTACTTGACCTGCCCTACTCCACATTCACCATGTGTGTACTTGACCTGCCCTACTCCACATTCACCATGTGTGTACTTGACCTGCCCTACTCCACATTCACCATGTGTGTACTTGACCTGCCCTACTCCACATTCACCATGTGTGTACTTGACCTGCCCTAACCTTATGAATGTCTGCAAACGCGGAAGTCGACATTTATTTTGTGGTCAGAATGAAAAGAGATATAAACGTGAAATGACATTTTAGAAAAAACTTCCTGTGAGAGAGAGCGCTCTTGTTTTAAAGACAAAGTAAAACGTTTATACAATCAAACATTAATTTAATTGAATGTCTTCCAATCAACGATGGTATCGTCAAAGAGGAGAACAAGTATGAAGATAAAAAGACTTCAAAGAATGGACAGACGTAAGAATGCCGGCCTCATAATAAAGTCAAGAGAAATGTCACAGTGCCAATGTCACAGTGACAATAGATGGCCACCTGGTTATGTCATATGTGGTGTGCACTCCGGAATGTCGTTCGATAGTCACGTGTTTAAAGCCTGCCAGCTGCCATCCCCTGCTTTATTACATGGGGACAACATCGACAAGGCTGCTTCCTTAACATGGCTCAAAGCAGGTCATCTCTACCCTGAAGGCTTTGTTACAGCAATACAGGACAGAGTAATCAGGACAAATAATTACAAGAAGCATATCCTGAAACTGAATGTTGTCGACAAATGGGAACCTAGGCTTGGACATTAAGCGTGTATGGACATTGTCCAAAATAACAATATACCCCATTGTTATATCAACCATTGGCCTCCTTCAGTCGTAGAACGACTATGGTTCATCTCAGAGCACACTTCCTCATGTGGCTGTGGAGCCCTATTATATCAACCAAGGGGATAATAACAACTGACCTCATAGACACCTTCAAGGCCCTTAACATTCCTAGGAACATCCTCGTTGCCTCGTCAGATTGCGGTACTGCTGCAGACCTGCCACATCACCAGAAAATTCCTCAGTGGAAACTGTTAAAGGGACTACGATGAATTTTGCTTCTCTTTAGCGAAACTCGACCCTGGCAGCGCCAGAGAATGACTACTCGTTCATTTCTAACATAATAATAATAATAATAATAATAAATAATAATGTTCATCTCTCTAGATCTAGATTTTTGGAAACATTTATCGTAAATAGCACAATAGTCGTTTTTCTTTAATTTCCGTGATCTCAGTGATGCTCAGACTACAGTTCACGCCGCGCCGGATATTGCTTATTTTCTAGCCAAAATGCTTAATAAAAACCGACTTGTATAAATTCCGCGTATGGGAAAAATGTACGATCTCATGTCGAAAGAAGGTTGGACATCACTGACCTAGCTTAATGACGTCAGGAAGTTAATTGTTATTAAAAGATTTCTAAGAGAACTTCCTTTCTTCAAGGTTAATTAAAATTTTTGCTTTTAATTCCAGTCAGTTTCATGTTTCTGTATGAAGCCAGCTTTATCCTCTTTTCATCCTCTTGAAAGATTCTTATTCAAAACTCACTTAATTGTCAACTCACAACATTAGATCAAAGTTAATTGTTTAATTGAAAGAAAAGATTGGACTCATTTATAGCCGAGCATGGTTTGGAGTCTAAACGAGAGATTTAGCATGTCAAGAAAATTGGCCAGTGTTGGCATAACAGCTTTGTAAAAAGTTCTTTTTTTCATTTTAGGAACACAATCAATTCCAAAATAAAAATAAATCAACTGATTAATATTGCAATAGAAAGTTATAATTGCATTTTGTGAACAGATAATTGAATAAAAGAACTGTCACTTTGTGCTGTGACTTGACAAACAAAAAGCGAGCATTATTTTCAAATGTATATTTTCTCACATCCTGTCTTTTAATATGTATGGTGGGAGGAAAAACAAGGTTACAAAGACAGTTTGGGTGAAACACAAACTCAACATAGGCCTCCGAAGTGGTCTACCTAGAGTCTTCACCAGGATTCGAACACAAAGCATCTCCATATATTCATTTATCGTACACTTATATTGTTTAAAATAATAATAGTAACTTTATCCATACATTCAAAATTAATAACATGGTACATTGTAATAAAGAGAAACTAAAAAAGATTTATTTAACAAAAGTAGATAAATTAGCAACATGAAAAAAAAATTATTGACCTACTTTAAGCTGCAATTGTGTAAATATGACAAGACTTACCCCTCGCAAATAAAAAGTAATATCTCCATTTTCATTTGTCATACAAACTAGACAGAGATCTAGTTAGGTCTAGACCTAGTTTTAGATCTAAATATAGATTCAAGATCTAAGTCTAGGTCTAGAACTTGATCTAAGTCTATATCTAGAGTTAGATCTAAGTCTATATCTAGAGTTAGATCTAACTCTATATATACAGTTAGATCTAAGTCTATATCTATGTCTAAGTCTATATATAAGTCTAGATCTAGATCTACTATATCTAGACTAGAACTCGTAGTATAATTATGTGATCTGGGCTCTATTTAGTCACTTTCAGGATATGTCAAAACTGCTCGCTATAAAAGAAGTTAGTTATTTTTTAAACTTTATAACTAAAACGAAGTTCGTATCAAAATTATTATTTTTTAAAAACAACTTTTGAATCAGTATTCTATTCAATAAGTTAGTTAATAAATGGAAAATATATTTTTTTAGTGATCCATTGACACTTTAACCATTGTGACCTTAGATGCTAATGTTTTGTACCGATGCGCGAATCTATGAATGAAGCTTGATTTATTAATGAAGAAATCCATGACCTTTTAAAAAAGTTACGCCCCTGAAGTTTTTCATTGAAAAGTATTTTAATTTTTGAAAAATCTGCTTGCATATATAATTTTCAAAATTAGATGGTTCACTTTCGGAAAAGAAAAAAGTAGCCGTTGCATCAGAACTTTAAATGATCTAAAATATCATGATGTCCGATTTGTATTTTCTCTACTAGTTTCTGAGATCTAAACTGAACGGACGGACGGACAGATATGCTACACTAAACTAATAGCGTCTTTTCCCCTTTCCGGGGCCGCTAAAAAGGGATACAATGAATGAAATTTATAAAATTTTTTATTTTTTTTTAATTTTTTTATTTTTAACGATACAATGAGAGGGTTAGGTAGGGATTTGTTTCAAACCTTGTGGTCTATAGGGCAGATGATGTAAAGATCATCTGTTTCAGTGGCCAACGGTTAACGAGGGTGTCATGTGGCCAGCGCTACGACCAACCGCCTTTAATTTTCCCCATCTAATGTCAGGTACCCATTAGAGCTGGGTAGACTCAGGGCCCGAAAATACCGAAATTAAAAATCCCAGTCTTCACCATGATTTGAATGCTGTGTTGTTTTTTTTTTACACTTTTTTTGAAAACAAATTTTACAAACATCAGAATATTACGGAGAAATATATGACTGATCTGCTCATTTTGTGTCTCTACACTATGTCCCGTGTCATATGTTGAATTGCCAAGAATCTGTTGCTTTAAATGTATTATTTTAAATTTCTTTTCTTGAAGATTGTGTTGTTTTAAATAGAGGCCAATCCTGAAACATTCAGTTTTCTTCTTTTTTTATGTATCCATTGGACAGCGTCCCCGAGGTATTGAGGAATACATTGGTAGAACCATAGTATAATTTTTGGGGCCTTTTTTTTAATAATTAAATTAAAAATCAAATTTGTAAACAAAGAGTGAATGATGACCTTTAGTCTGCAACACTGCAAGTTTTTCAGCAATATATGTAACACGTGCCCCTGTACGTAAATGTGTTTCAATAATGTACACGTCATTTTAAATTATTGCAGCTCTGGGTTTTATTTTAATGCTTGCGCTTGGGGCATTACGAGAGAAACACAATTCCAGACTTTTTATAAATATAAAATTGAAAGCATATCTGTTAGAATGTTCGCTGAGTTCAATCGAGTCGGCATCAAAACTAAACATGGAAATTTCTTTAAATAGCTTCCATTTCCATGGCAACCAGCAATGTTACTTAGACAAGTCAAGTTTTTCATGTTTGATGAAATGACGTGACTCGGACAATAATTGCGATGTGCGATGACTTGAGTGATGTGTAATGACTTGAGTGATGTGTAATGACTTGAGTGATGTGTAATGACTTGAGTGATGTGTAATGACTTGAGTGATGTGTAATGACTTGAGTGATGTGTAATGACTTACCGCGAGTTTTTCTCACACTTTTACTTGTAACGTTCCCCCCCCCCCCCCCCAGGGAAAAAAATGAATGTTGTCCCACCCTCTGCAGCAGAGCCATTGATGAGATATTTGGAAGGCCTTGAAATCTTCCGAGCACAAATTGTTTTTCTACATTCCGATCTTCAGAAATTCATTTTCCTGTTGTCTACATTTGTATTCACACATAAGACGTGAACAAAGGCTCTGATGCTGAGACATACGACGTTCTGAGGTGAGAAAGACGGATAGAATCGCATTGATAGAGACGTGCTTTTTCAGGTGAACTTTTCTAATTGATCTTGGTACAAACACCCCACAGTTGAAGTAATGCTAACGCTTTGTAGGTATAAGCATTGAAATACTGCGGAAGGGGGTAAAGAAGTAGCTCATCCTTTGATCTCCTAAGCTATATGTTTTTATTTCATTATTGTTGAGGATACTTGATTTTTTTAAAAAATAAGTTTAAAAAATTCGCAATATGAAATAGGTTTCTTAAGATATGTTTGATTATATTTGTATTTATGTTTTTCTTTTTAATATTCATAAGAAATTTATAAAATATATAAAGAAGAAAAGAAGAGAGAGGTTTTAGAAAAAAAATTGCCAACAGTTTTTTCCAGCTAATTTTAGTCTTTCTTTGAATCATCAAGTTTCTCTTTAAACCCACACCAATACAATTTAGATACGCTTAATTTTCTTGAAATTCACGGATTCCCCGCCAGGAGAATGCAACATAATTGGCGATGACATTCGGGTAACCTTTACTGGCGGCGTCTCGGAGGATGGGCACACTACTCCTTATTGCCGCCATAGGCCTTACATAGTTCAGAAATAAATATAAAAAAAAAACAATTTTTGTCATACATGATTTTATGTCTCACTAATACATTTGATCTAAGTTCATCTACTTATTTACCCCAACCCTCTCCCCAGCAGCCTGCTTCCATTGGCAAACCAGGTTACTTAATGATTGGATTCCTAAAGACACGTACACACACATGTAAATATATACACACACGCACAAAGACACAGTTATTTCTGGCCAATCCAGACAGAGCTCTTGTTACCGGGAAGTCTACGGGTTTCCTTCAATAATGTGGCCAAGTATTAACTTATTTAGTGTTTATCTTGTTAGCCAATTGTTTGTCTTGAGGTTTCGTCTTACTAAATTGTTTTTCTAATAGCATTGGAGCTTTGAGTTGACAGCATTGCATTTGGCGTGTAATTAGCACTATGAGGCCGCACATTTAGTCGTTTTTTTAGTTCTTTATCTATCTCCTTTATTTCGTATATCTCTATCTTTAAACATAGCCACCATTCTTTCTATCATGTAACCTTCCAATTCCTATATCTTTGAACCATTCTATGTATGGCTCGTGGTGCCGAGTGGTAAAGAACTTGGTCTCAAGTTTAAATCCAAGTTTTTCCACCAATCGCCTGAGTTCACCCAACTCTAATAGGGAACTAACATACTTTGGGGTAAGTAAAGCTGGTTAGTACTGGACACTCGTCAACCTTCAGTCGAAGAAACATATGAGCTTTACATCGTCTGCCTTCAAAGATTGCGGCATACTCTCTCCACGGAGATCGACCACAGCCTCTTCGCGGCTAGCCCTTACGGAAAAAAAGGTCTTCTTAAAACTGACTGCATGTTAAATTTAATCTATTCTAAAAACTGTTACTCCATGTTAAATTTTATCTGGGGTCGGCCCTGTCTTTGTTTTCATGTTGTCGGACTCTCTTACGGAATCACAAAATGTGTTTCTACTGGTCTAAGTAAATGTCCTGCAAATCTCATACGACATTTAGTCACTTAGGGGGCAAGTGCAGTAGACGATTTGTCCAATGGCTGTGTTGTCTCGGTAATCTGATCTGTTCCTAGCATCCTACTCACTTGTTGTTCTTGAACCTCATGTGCCCTCTTTCTAAACTTTATGGATGACTTCAATGTCTCGCGTAGGTCGCTGTTGGAACGATGATTGTATTCAATTGGAGGATGTTGTCTCCAAGCTAATCGATAGGTCGATCTCTAAAAAAAAAAGATTTGATCAAAAAGACACCCACACACATGCTAGAAGTTTGATTGATTGGAAGTAGTTGAAACCTTTGTGAACGTCATAGGTGAGACTCTCGCTTTGCTTTCATTTTGTCCTTTAGTATGGACTTTTGATTCGGAGATTTTCACAACAAAGGATCTTTTGAGGTTACTTAGTGTTTCATCTATTGGCTATGAGTTTGATTGAACGAGAAAATCCCACTTATGTCTGACAGTATTCTGACGAGTCGAGGGAAATTTTCTTTTTCGCTAATCCAGTCTCCGTATGACACCATCTCTATTAAGTTGCTGGCTTACCCTTACAACGGATCACATCTGGACATTTGGTCGCTCCTATGATTTATTCGCTCGGCACCATCCGGCTTCTAATTTATTACATTCTCTCTGCATCTCCCCTACCCACCTTTATTACGACGAATATTTTTTCCCCTAATATGAGTAAATTAAAAAGTAGTGAAAAGGACAATACCGTTGTCTGATAAATGACCGTCTAGATATTGACATCGTATGGCGAATGCCGTTAAGTTTAGGAACTTAAGTCTTTATCTTGGAAATATCTTCACTCAACACTAATCCAGTACAGTGCTCAGGCTGTTCCATTATTGTAAGTGTACTGGACTCTAGTTCTCAAGCTGTTCTACTATAGTAAGTGTACTGGACTCTAGTTCTCAGGCTGTACTACAGTAAGTCTACAAGGATCTAGTACTCATGTTATATTTATGAAATTCATTGACACGCGACAAACTCCTTTCTACCTAATTCAAAGAATGAGCACTTCTATTGCAATGAACATCTGGGTGACAATAGTGAGATCACGAGTTACCAGACGACAATATTTCCTTTCTCTCCATCCTAGCGGTCGCGTCCAATTCTATGTCCGTGTAGTCTTAAAAAAAAATTTTTTTATTACAAATTATTCAATCTGCATTTTTAATAAAAATCAAAATTAAATGTAAATGGCTGCGTGCTTCAAATTCCAATCCCGATCTGGGCTTTCATGTTTAATTGAGTAACTGGGGCAGAGTTGTGTTTCTCGACCATAAACTGCATAGAATTGAAATATTCTTTTTTCTTAAACCTCCTCTCCTCCCCCCCCCCTAACACCCCTCCCAAAAAGAAAGAAAGAAAGAAAAAAAAACCGCTTTTTTAGCGGCCCCCGAAAGGGGAAAAGACACTATTAGTTTTGTGTGAAATGTCTGTCCGTCTGTCGGTCTGTCCGTCCGTCCCGTTTAGATTTCTGAAACCGAAAAATCTAATTTTTAAAACCACTTATGCATGCAGTTTTTTATAGACAAAAAGCTATTTAGTATGCATTATAAATTAGACCTAATGTAAAACGAATAATAATCTTGTAAACTGCATTTCGGAAATTTTTTTTTTGTTTCTATATTTCTGAGGATTTGAATAGAAATAAAAGATTGAACCTTTTCAAAACAATTACATCAATTATAAGACTTCAGTTAGGCCAGGGTAGGCGCGGTAGCTGAGCGGTAAAGCGCTTGGCTTCCGAACCGGGGGTGCCGTGTTCGAAGACTGGGATTTTCAACTTCGGAATCTTTGGGCGCTTCTGAGTTCACCCAGCTCTAATGGGTACCTGACATTAGATGGGGAAAAGTAAATGCGGTTGGTCGTTGTGCTGGCTACATGACACCCTCGTTAATCGTAGGCCACAAAAACAGATGAACTTTACATCATCTGCCCTATAGACCACAAGGTCTGAAAGGGGAACTAGTTAGGCCAGGTTCATATCTAACTTTGCATTCCCTTGCACCTATCCTTTGATCTGCTGGACATTTGGGGCACTACACAAGATCTGTCAACCTTCTTTCTCTATTCTTATCTCTCATTTGTCTTTGATATAATTTCATTCGGATGTTTTTTCAGAAAATATTGAAGCCTGCCTGGGTGAACCACTTCGGTGGTCAATTTTAAGTTTGTGTTTCCACACAAACTGTCCTTGTAACCTTGTTTTTTTTTAGTTTAAGTCTAGATTCCATGACCCAAGTCTTGGATCCTATCAATAAGAGGTTGTAGTTGTATATATCTCAAAGCTTATGGTATTTATTTAAAGATAATGTGATTTAGGTTTCACTCGGACCTAATGTTTGATTACGTGGGACTCTATGGCCGACTAGCTGGAACTGTATAAATGTTAGATAAATGCACTGGGAGAGCCACAGGCGAGGCATCCATTGATTAGGGTTTGGTCAGGATAATAACATTGAACTTTCGATTAACTTTTGGTTCAGCCCGCTGCTAAAGTTATCGCGTGACATCAGCCTTATAGAGTAATTCAAATATATCATTTGTCATTCTTTCCTTACTGTTCAGCTTATACTAGGATTTATTGACAGTATCAATAGATTTTACTACTTAAGGTTAATACAAGTTGACCTACTAATAATAGTATCTGTCAGGTACAGACTATATATATATATATATATTCACACATGTTTTTAACATGTAACAGACAGACAGACAGACAGACAGATAATATCGCATAATTTGTCTCTCTTTTTAAAACTTCTGTGTAAGTTATGTGTAAGAGTCTGGTCTACAAAATACTTTCAATTAAACTCAACATACATAAACGTACCATACAGAAAGCTACACATGACCCTAAAGTAAAATCATCAGGAAAAAAAAATGGCGATGGTCAGTGGACGATAAGATTTATCAAGAGAATGACTAAATATTTCTGTTCTAATGATATCTAGTGTCTTAAATACATTTGTTATAAGAAGATCTAGTGTCCTCAATATGTCTGATCTAAGGAGATTTAGTGTCCTCAATAAGCATGTCCATCTAAATATCACCACTGTCGCTAAATAAATACAATCTTATCATTGTGCTGGATTATCAATCTTACACGTCCAATCACGAGCTCATCATTTAATCTACTTATAATGAAATTATTTAGTCGAGCTAAGTGAAAGTGTCTGGCACTGATTGAAGTCCTTGTTTATAAACTCCTTCACTAGCTTGACATTAACATTGCTGGAGAAAGAAAAAAAGGAGAGGGTTTGTGTGTGTGTGTGGGGGGGGGGGGGTAATAGGACAATGTGCCATGTTTTTATTTCAGACTTGTGTCTCAAAGTAACGTAACATCTGCAGGTTCCAACTTTTCATAGTGATATAAATCAATTGGTAAATTTGAAGAAAATTAGTTAGAGCCGTTTTTTAGATCAGTGTCCAGGTTCCACCTTCCATAAAGCTATGACTTGAATTATTGTTAGAAAAACGCCTTTTTGATCCTTCCTAACGTTTTTCATTTTTCATCTTGTTCGAAGCATAGTATTAGATTAGGAGCGGGACAGATGGTCATACCGGTCCAATAAGTACCAATGGACATAGCTGTCCAGTGCGTGGCAATGGTCATGCCTATTCAATACGTCAAAACATGTCGGACCAATTTTAGTATTGTAACCTGAAGTAAAATCTTGTCCTTCAAACAGAATCTGTTGCTCTAGCTTTGATCCAAAGTAACATCAGCAGGTTCCAAGTTGTCAAAGAGTTAACGTAACGTTCTCGTCTGTATTTCCCAAGCTATTGCATGGCACACTCATTAATTTCTTTATCCAGGTATTATATAGCTAGCAGTTTTCTGTGGCAGTGACTGACAAGGGCTTATTTTCTTGTCTCATAAGACAAAGCTGAGATGATTCCATATGACCTGATCTGGAAACAAGAAACATGGGAGAGAAATGATGACTAACCGTCAGACTTTTTGTGTTTGCTGTTGTTAGTCTGGCTATTTACAAAAGTTGTATTCTAAACAACCATGAATCAAGATGAAGCTGAACTGAAGACGATCAGCGGGCTGGGGGATTGGATTAGGGATTTCTATTCTTTGTAAAGATACTAAATTTTTACAAAGTATTTATCAACTCACTATGTCTGTGTGTCTGTCTGTCTGGTACAAAGTATGTTCACGTTATTTCTCCCACATCCATTCTCGGATCAAGGTTAAACTTCTCACAATTATTCATTGACATAGACAAGACATGAACCAATATACAAAAAAAAGTAACCAATTAGACAATTAATTACTGCTAATTGATTTTTTTTTGTTTAATAACAAAAAGGGAAACTAATACTTCAGTATTTACAGATATGGCTAATTTTTCGGGTTTAGTCCCCTAAAATAATTGTAAACGCAATATCTCCCTCACACATTCTCCGATCAAGTTGGTACTTTAAACAATTATTTATTGTACATAACACAGTATCTATATATATATAATTCTCTCTTCCCTAAACAGGTCAAACAAGAAGTAAGGAAAAGATCACTCTCTTATTTCTGCGGATAGTCATCCCACGAAAAAAAAACAAAGGGGGGGGGGGGGGGGGGAAACACGTTTTTACAGCTCGCTACGGATGGCTGCGCGCTGGACTGTTAAACACTGCCCGCTACCATCCCATGCGGGAGGTTTGGACTAGGAAGTAAACTATCGTCAACTCTGAAGGAACATCTGAAACATGTAAAACATTTTACAAACACTAAATAGCAGGGCCGGACTTAAGCATTGTGGGGCCCTATTCGAAACGGATTTCGCTGGGCCAAGTTTGGGTAGGGAAGCGGACAATAAGTGAAATTTAAGAGTTTGTATTAGAAAATAAATTCGTCTATGCATTTTATTCATTCTTTACTACGTACAGAATTACTTTACGAGCCTTGCGTGTAGCAAAGTCATACAGTATATCATAATAATTCTGGTTCCCACATAGATCCCGCTCAATAGCAAGAATTACCAAATGTTTCAATCTATCTTTGAGAATTGTTGACCTCAAGTAATTCTTCATTAGTTTGAGGCGCGAGAAGCTTCTTTGACCTGATTACACAATTACGGCTAATGCATAATGCCGTTTTTATTAATAGTGCGTATGATTGACGTTTTCCATATTGAATGACACCCCAAAATGACAATTTTTTTCTATGTATTTCCGTATATTTTAAGGACTTTTTCGTATATTTTGCAATTTCGGGAAATTTCCAGGAGCTCCTGGTAAATCGACAGAGTGCGCGGGATATCTGTTTTAAGTTATAAAATGGTTTAATTTAATAATTTATACACCTTGAATAAGCGCAGGTTCCATGAAAGTGCGGATCCTTCGGTCACATAAGTTGCAGTGGCCTATGACCGGCCCTGCAAAATAGCGGCGTATGCTATGCCGCCGGTCGACTAGTAAATCAATAAACAAAAAATACTAAATAAGGCAATTCATTGTTTGTAATTTATTATTTTGTTTGATACTGAAAAAGGATAATAATTTGTACATTAGTTGTAGATATAGTTTTAAGGACGGAGTTCTTCCCCTTTAGATAAGCTTTGTTGTTGTTTTTTTTTAAAGATTTTTTTATAATTTGCTTGTTTAATATAAACTCATGAGAGTGAAATTTTTAAAATGTAAACATCCTTTATCACTACAAAAACACAGTCATATTAGTTCGTTTTAAATCAAATCATACTATTAGAATAATATTAAACTTCTATACGTACATCTATATGTAAGCGTCTTGACATACACACGAGACATACAGAGATGGTAAGGAATTTCATACACTCTTACATACTGTTTATTGAACGTGTCATAAGTCAAACCATCCAGTAATTCCAAAATAAACCTGTAGTGCTGACGTGTCAATATTAGACTCCCATTAGTGGACCATAGACCATCTCTTGTCTTCATGGCTAGCCACAGACTGGCTAACATTTAATTAAATGTAATTACGTTCTGGCCTTACTAAGGATGAAGAAAAAAATCGCGTTTATGAGTCACAGCTCAGATGTTACGAAATCATTTCTTATCGTTTAGCAGCGACCTTGACCTAGCAAGTGTCCGCCCTAGATTGTACATCTTGATTCACTCCTAAGAAACCCCCGCTGAGACACAGGCCCATTAATGACTGTTTCGAGATTTTTTTTAAAAAAGTCACAAAAGAATATTAGCTCTTGAAGGTTTTTTTTAACATTGGCAGATTTCTTGACGACTGTTATTCAACTATTGCAAACCTTGATGTATAAATCATTGGCTTCTCCTCGGGCTATTTTTAATCAAGTTCTCTTTTTTTAAATTCGAATATACCAAACTTCAAGCCCAACAGATTTTTTAATCAATCACCAGATCTATTATTTACAAAGACTAAACATGAATTTAATTATTTTTCCAGCAAAAAAACCCCCAACATTTTCTTTTCAAGGAAGTTCTTTATTTTCTCGAGTACTTTTAAAAATTCCAGAACTACAGACATAAATAATGGCTAGCGAGTATATTTGTTCAAGAGCATTATTCTAATAAGTAATTGTCGTTGTTTTTTTTTGTATTCGTTCAACTCTAAAACTAAAAACTTTAAAAAAAAAACAAGCACTACTACATTTATATGTTATTTAAATAGTTTTTATAGATAAAGAGTTGTGTGTGTGTATGATTATGACTGATACAGTACTAAGACACACCCAGAAAAGCAAAAACCCATAAAAGTACGATGCTGAGATAGAACTTAACAACAAAACATTTTACATGTTTGAGAGGCATCTCACAACGGTCAATGATAATGTACTGAGACACACTTCAATACGGTCAATGATAATCTACTGTTACACACTTCACTACAATCAATGATAATTTACTGAGACACAATTTACTTTGGCATGTGTGGCGACTTTTTCATTTGCCCCATCACAGCCAATGTATTAGCGAAATGAAGTGTCTATGTCTATGTAATTTTACACTCATTGGTTTCACATGGCAATGAGGAAAGTAGAAATAGTGAGAAGCTCTGCTGAAAATATTTCTGAATACACTTGCAAAAGATGAGAGAGAGAGAGAGGGGGGGGGGATAGAGATACAGAGAGAGAGAGAGAGATTAATATCATAAATGTATTTATATCACGCTAAATTCTGGGGCTTGAGAAGGTGAAGGCTGGCCAATCTCTATAGAAACTCTGACAAGTAAAAGTATCGATTAGCTGACTGACGTTTGGCTCTCAGTAGATAAACAAGAGAATTAAGAGAGCCCAGTGGTTCCTTCTAAAAGTACACATTAATCATCTACTATGTAGACGTCGTCCCATCAAACTAGAGACGTCCCACCAGACTAGAGACTTCCCTTCACACTAGAGATTCCCACTACACTAGAGACGTACCTTCACACTAGAGAAGTCCCTTTCACACTAGAGATATCCCCTTCACACTAGAGACGACCCCTTTAAACTTAGACGTCCCACCACACTAGAGACGTTCCATCACACTAGAGACGTCCCACCAGACTAGAGACTTCCCTTCACACTAGAGATTCCCACTACACTAGAGACGTACCTTCACACTAGAGAAGTCCCTTTCACACTAGAGATATCCCCTTCACACTAGAGACGACCCCTTTAAACTTAGACGTCCCACCACACTAGAGACGTTCCATCACACTAGAGACGTTCCATCACACTAGAGACGTTCCATCACACTAGAGATGTTCCCTTCACACTAGAGACGTTCCCTTCACACTAGAGAAGTACCCTTCACACTAGAGACGTTCCATCACACTAGAGAAGTCCCCTTCACACTAGAGACGTTCCATCACACTAGAGACGTTCCATCACACAAAGACGTTCCATCACACTAGAGACGTTCCATCACACAAGAGACGTTTTATCACACAAAGACGTCCCCTTCACACTAAAGACGTTCCATCACAATAGAGACGTTCCATCACAATAGAGACGTTCCATCACACTAGAGAAGTCCCCTTCACACTAGAGACGTTTCATCACGCTAGAGACGTTCCATCACACTAGAGACGTTCCATCACACTAGAGACGTTCCATCACACAAGAGACGTTTGGAAAGAATCTAAAAAAGCCTAGATCTTCACTAGCTGAAGAGAATCTAAAAGAGCCTAGATATTCACTAGCTGAAGTGAATCTAAAAGAGCCTAGATCCTCACTAGCTGAAGTGAATCTAAAAGAGCCTAGATCTTCACTAGCTGAAGTGAATCTAAAAGAGCCTAGATTTTCACTAGATGAAGTGAATCTAAAAGAGCCTAGATCTTCACTAGCTGCAGTGAATCTAAAAGAGCCTAGATCTTCACTAGCTGAAGAGAATCTAAAAGAGCCTAGATCACTAGCTGAAGAGAATCTAAAAGAGCCTAGATCTTCACTAGCTGAAGTGAATCTAAAAGAGCCTAGATCCTCACTAGCTGAAGTGAATCTAAAAGAGCCTAGATCTTCACTAGCTGAAGTGAATCTAAAAGAGCCTAGATCCTCACTAGCTGAAGTGAATCTAAAAGAGCCTTGATCTTCACTAGCTGAAGAGAATCTAAAAGAGCCTAGATCTTCACTAGCTGAAGTGAATCTAAAAGAGCCTAGATCTTCACTAGCTGAAGAGAATCTAAAAGAGCCTAGATCTTCACTAGCTGAAGAGAATCTAAAAGAGCCTAGATCTTCACTAGCTGAAGAGAATCTAAGAGCCTAGATCACTAGCTGAAGAGAATCTAAAAGAGCCTAGATCACTAGCTGAAGAGAATCTAAAAGAGCCTAGATCTTCACTAGCTGAAGAGAATCTAAAAGAGCCTAGATCACTAGCTGAAGAGAATCTAAACGAGCCTAGATCTTCACTAGCTGAAGAGAATCTAAACGAGCCTAGATCTTCACTAGCTGAAGTGAATTTAAAAGAGCCTAGATCTTCACTAGCTGAAGAGAATCTAAAAGAGCCTAGATCTTCACTAGCTGAAGAGAATCTAAAAGAGCCTAGATCTTCACTAGCTGAAGAGAATCTAAGAGCCTAGATCACTAGCTGAAGAGAATCTAAAAGAGCCTAGATCACTAGCTGAAGAGAATCTAAAAGAGCCTAGATCTTCACTAGCTGAAGAGAACCTAAAAGAGCCTAGATCACTAGCTGAAGAGAATCTAAACGAGCCTAGATCTTCACTAGCTGAAGAGAATCTAAACGAGCCTAGATCTTCACTAGCTGAAGTGAATTTAAAAGAGCCTAGATCTTCACTAGCTGAAGAGAATCTAAAAGAGCCTAGATCTTCACTAGCTGAAGAGAATCTAAAAGAGCCTAGATCTTCACTAGGAGCTGATTAGTAGAAAGAGAAGTGAAAAAAAAAAAGTGAACTCAAATTTTAATCTTTTTTGGCACATAAAAAAAGTAGTTATATTTTACAAAAGAATGAGATTCTTGAAGTGTTGGATTGTATTTCTTGGTCACTTACTCTAAATATCAAATAAATGTGCACCAAAACACACTGCCAGACTGTGGAAGGGGTAGACAAACACCGAAGAATTAATAGCCACAAAACTAAAATTTATTTTTTTACTTTCAATAAAAATATTTGATTAATACACACATCACTATTACCTTTCACCACTTAGTACGGTATTTTAGCGCTTGAGCAATTTTGATGTAAGCACTACACATCGGTACGTGAATTTTGGCGCAGCTGTTATTGCGCGACCGTTTTAGCGCAGCAGTTTTGGCGCGAAATGTTTTGGTTCGAGCCGTTTTGGCGCGAGATATCAAAACTACAATTTAAGAAACACATAGTTTTTATAATAAAGTTTATTTCACAAAACTATAATTGCATGTATAGTATGAATTTAACCACCATCCCCCGAATAGTCTTTTGAAAATGGTCTTGATTATTTTATGAGTATATGACAACTCAGACCCCTACCTGAGACCACAGGCGGAAAGATTATTATTGATAAAATTATTTTGGGTAGGATTAATTTGGGTGACAGATGTTCTCTTAGCACCGGTAAAGGGGAACAACTGAAGACAAAACCTCACCGAATATAGTGTAAATATAGAGCTGGATAGACCATGAGTTAATTACATTAAATTAACTATTTCCTCATGTGTAAACTATACATTACCACATGCAACAGTGGTCATAGATTCATTAGTCTGTGGCATTTTACGTCTCGAGAGACGATCTTTTCCCTTTGCAACTTCTTGAGTGACTAAAGAGGCCAATCCTTGATACACAGTTGCGATAGCAGGTTAGGCATATATAATCACCAGGCGCCGTTGCATTTTCACCCTTCTTTCTGCTTCTGTTGTGTATAACATCTGCAATCCCAGACCCTTCCATTATGCTCTCTCTCCAGGTGGATCTATCCAGTGCCACCTCTTCCCAGTTGCCAGTGGCGATTTTGAAGAGCTTCATGTCGCGTTTGCATAACGTATAACGTAAAAGTGGACGACCAGCGGCTCTCCTGCCTTCTTTTACAGGATGTCCTGTGGAAGTCAACCTACTGGCATTCTACGAACGTGGCCAAGCCAGCCAAGGCGTCTGATGCTGATAACAGAGCGGATGTCCTGGCACCCTGCTCTTTGTAGCACTTCCTCATTGGTTATCTTATCTTGCCACCTTATTTTAAAGATCCGCCTTAGACATCGGAGGTGGAAGACATTCAGCTTTTTTTCCTGCCATGAGTAGGTTGACCATGTTTCACTTCCGTACAGCAAGGTGCTCAACACACAGGTCCGGTAGACTAGGGCCTTTAGTACTGCTAGTCAGCAATATGTTGTCTCAGACTCTTTTCTGCAACCGTGACATGGTGGCCATTGCCTTGGCTATCCTGTTGTTTATGTCTTTATCCAGTAGAGTGTTGTTGGATATGATGGAGCCAAGGTAACAAAAGTGATCAACAATTTCTAGTGGTTGGCCATTAATGCTTACTTGAGGTGCAGTGTTAGTGTTTTGGACAAGTATCTTAGTCTTGCTTTGACTGATGTTTAAGCCGAACTTCTGGCAAGCAGCAGATAGTTTGTCAACCAGGGACTGTAGCTGAATATCAGAGTCAAACACAATAGCTGCATCATCAGCATACAGGAGTTCCCTGATGAGTAGCTTCCTAACCTTGGTTTTTGCCCGCAGACTCTATTAGTATGTATCATTAAATTAGTGTAATTACTTACACAAATATTTTTTTAAAAATAAAAATGTTCCACTTAATATACAAGAGACTCTATATCAGCAGAGGTGAAACACGAACATACATATACATGCAAAGCATCAAATACAATTTCATGTTACTGACACAATGAAATGAGAATTATAGAACTACCTGGTAGTGTAATATTGTCTTGTGATATGTGGTCTCGAAAGCCCTTAAATCAAACCCTCCCCCGCTACCTCATGGGAGGTTCGTTTGAATGTTTTAATCCCTAACATAAAAAGAAAAAAAGGTAAGATTTCTATCTGGGACCATGATAAGCTTCCCCCCCACCTCCGTAACCTGTGCGTGACGTGTGGACAGGATGACATTCACCAGTTTTCTCTCCTTTTATTGTTAAAGATACTATACATTAAATAAATCATTTCTTTTCCATTTAAAATTGCATACATTTTTTTTTATAGTTTTGTTTTCTTTTGATTTGGGCAATATTCAAACCCACACTCACGTTATATTATGATTTAACAATAATTACAAAACAAAATTAAAGACCAAAATAATGGCTTAAAATTATCTCTTGTTCTATACATGAGTAATACGTTAGACCCAAACATACATACAAAACATAGATATGTATCATTCTTCTGTAAGAAATAATACAACGAGGGTATAAACAAATGTGATCTAAACATTTCGCACCTAAACGTTCCCTTCGACATAACGGTCGCTTCAAAACATCCTGCTTCGCTTTACGTAATGCTTGTGTGAAGGTATTGTACATTAGTGAAAATTCCGGCAATGAATATTTTATAAACGGGGCGCTAAAATTACTTTGGGTCACTTAAAGATAATTAATTGTGAATGAAAGACAGGGTCATCTGTAGCTGTATGTTGACCTTTAGATACTGGAGAACTTGACACCATCTGTTCTTAAGGTTCTCTCGAACTGAATTACCAGAAAGTGGATTGGTCTCATAATCCTTGTAGAATGTTGGCCTGATGCCTGTGGCAATATAAACTGTACCGTTCTTTACCAAGGTTTAAACTAGCTTATAAGAAATAGACTATTGATGCCTTAAGAAACTTGATGTTTGTTGATACTGTTGTTGAAGAAACTCTCAGTGTGTTGTTATGTTTGGTTTAGGAGTAATAAAAATATAAATCAATAACACAAAAACAACAACAGAATATAAAAATAATTTAAGATAAAACATAGCTTATCTATGGGGAAGAAATACGTATTTACTGCTTCATGTTTGAGAATGGCAAGTAGCAGAAATTACTTGTTCAAACATTTTAAATGACAGACAGACAGACGGAGGGAATGTATACAAAGTATATAAAAATAATACATCTTTACGATAATCTTATACAATGACTTTAGAAAGTCGCTATGTATTGTTAAGTAACAGAAACTAAAACTGTGCTGATGCGTTGATTTGATATCCGGCATGTATACATTAAATTGGACATGTAACTAAGAAATTTCTCTAATCGAAAGAGTTTATATTTGAAAGAAAATGTTATATTTATTTTAGATGTCTTATCACTATACTTGCCTCCCATATTCAAGACATTGGCTACGTACAACAACAAACAACAAACAACATTTGATTTAATCCTTCATTGATTTGGATATTTCGACACATTTAAAAATTATTTTGTAACCTGTTTTTTTTTTCAAATAAACAATAAAGTCATGAAATATTTAAGGTGTGAATCTACGTATTAAGTTATTAGAGAGCGGGTTGCTTGAATCAGCTAAGAAATGTAATTGCAAAGTTTAAGTCTCTAACTAAATGACAGGATTGATAGATTGATACGAGTGGATATGTTATTTGATTTTTTTTTCAGGTCTTTCACCTATCCTTTAGTCTCACGAACCGTTGGGGCATCCCGCATGATCTGCCGACCGTCTTCCTCCATTCCTGACTTTTGCCCTCGCTAGAATTTCTTTCATTGAAAGTCTCATTAATTCTTGTACGTTGTCTTCCTATCGCTATCTCTGTCTTCCTTTTTCTTCCATCCCTGGTTCTGTTCCCTGAAGGAAGATCTTTGCGAGCCCTCAAGACCCTGTGATATGGCCATAAAATCTTAGTTTGCATTTCTTGACAGTGGTTAGCAGGTCATCGTGGGGCCCATGTACCGTTGTCATCCTGTTCTCTTTGTTTGTGATGTGGTCTGCGTATATAATACCTAGTCCTGCAGTTAGCGTTCAAGATTCCCAAGCATAGGCCTATACGAATTTGGGGTGACCCGACAAAATAGCGTCAACTTCATAGCACCGACAAAATAGCGCCGACAAAAAAGCGCTGACAAAATAGAGCCGACAAAATAGCGCCAACTTAATAGCGCCGATAAAATAGCGCGAAAGTTCCCGACAAAATAACGCAAGACAAAATAGCGCGGACTTATATATGGTGTGTATAAAAGTAGCGGTTATTAGTCATTTAATGTCCTGGGCAGCATTTATGTTGATGTCTCTATCTTTTTCAATATGAATAGATCTGAAAGTATGCTATATTTGCAGAGAACGAGACACAGTACTTTACATTTTATAGCGTTCCCCTTTTCACCAATATTTAAATTGCATAACTTGCTAAAAATAGGATTTTGAAATGTGGTGACCCCGTTCAAGCAGTGACGGAATTTCTTCGTGACATCTCCACAATTTAACTTTGTGAAAGTTTGTGTGTTTGTATAAATCTGACAAGTAACTTTTCCTGTTTTCAAAGTTCACTTTTGGAATGTAAATAAATGATATATTTTGAAATTATTCATTTTAGCTTGTTATAATTTTTACTTACTGTTTGCTTATTTATGTTTTAAATATCTAAAGTGTTTCCTGCAAATTGACTGAAAAATAATAACTTTAACACCAAAAGAAAAAAAAATATTGGTTAAATTCATTTTTTATGATATCTAAAGTAGTTCTTTCAAAATGACTGAAATATATTTTTTTCTGCGCTATTTTGTTCGCTATATTTTGTCGGCGCTATTTTGTCCGCGCTATTTTGTCGGGCTACCTGAATTCGGCCATGACGAAAGAGTGCATCTTTCCTATTTTAGTGTCGAGGTCTATGCATTTGTCTTTCCAGATTGTTTTGTGCTTTGCAAGTGCTTCTATGGACTGTGCACTTCTAAATTACTTTGTTTTCTAAAATCGAACAGTTTGAACTTTTGTGTTCACGTCTTTTTGTTTACCCTTACCGCGTGTCAAAAATGAATGCAACAATTCCGAGTCGTCTCTGGTCGTCATGGTGATGCCTGGTTTCCATTAAAGCATTAAGTAGTTCTAAGTCAGAAAAGGTCAACTGTTAAACAAACAAACAAACAAACAAAACCTGCAACAAATAGTTTCTGAAAATAAAAAAAAAAACACCATTATATTTGGTTATACAGTATTGTTTGAGGCCGGAGAGAAGGGGCTCAATTCATAATGCTAATATTAAAAAGTAAAGCGAACTCACTAGGAGTATAAGAACATAGAAGAGCCCATCAAGGTCAAGGTCTGTATCTCCACTAGAGGACCATTACGTCAACATGAGTAGCACGTGTAACACAAGGGGAAGAAATGTCCTGAAGAGTTGTAAATCTTTATTGGCGCTTAACACGTCACAAACCTAAACGGGAAAGAGATAACTTCAAGTTGGAAGACTTTCAAATAGCAGCACATTTTTTTTTAATTACCGAAATCTTAGAGAGAGTCAAACAACTAACCAGTATTGGTGATATGCAGTTATATTTTAAACATTCATGACTTATACACAATGTTTCTCTAAAAATAAATAGTTCTGTAGGAATTTGCCTACTGAGCAATGCATAGTTATCTATATAAAGAAGTTCTTGTTTAGAATATATATTTGCAAAGCTTATATCAGCTCATTCCTTCTGTCTGTCAGTTGTCTGTCTGGTACAAATCTTGCACACATTTTGTCCCCCCTACTTCCTATTCTCGGATCAAGTAGAAATTGTATACCATTATTCATTGTCGATGACAGTACACGAATCAATAAAAAAAATTTGTCAATTAGTTAATCAATTGTAGTAATTAAAGTGAAAGAGCATAAGAGCCAATGAAAACGATTGAATAATCAACTCACCATTTCTTAAACTGACTTTTATTTGTCAAAGTTCTAAATAGACAGGAAATTTAGAAAGTGTAAAGCTAAACAAACTGTTTATTATTATTATCATTATTATTTTTATTATTATTATTATTATTTTTATTATTATTTTTATTTTTATTATTATTATTAAGTTTTAATGACTTTAACTATTCAACTATTTTTATTCGAAAAAATAAAAACCACTAATAAATTAATAGTAATGTTTTGACTTGGATTGGCGAGAGTTGAGGACTATAATCATTGGACCAAAAATGTTAAATCCTGATTTAAAATTTTATAATAAGAAATCATTAGGAACTAGCTAAATGCATTTAAAAAAAAATAAAAACCAAATGCCTTCTTCTCTATCAGACTGTCTGTATGTCTGTTTGTCTGATAAAAATCTTGCACACGTTTTTTTTAACACCTTTCCATTCTCGGATCAAGTTTAAATTTTGTAGAATTATTGAAACTCAATTACATTACATGAATCAATACAAGAAACCCTAACCATTTAGTTAACCAGTTAGATTTCATTTATTAAATATTTCTATTTAGAAAAAAGGAGTTAAAAGCTGCAGTATTGATACATATATCAGTGATTTTGCGGCTCTGCCTCTTAAGTAAACTTTGGGGTTTTCTTCGTATTTTAAAAAAATATTTGGTTTATAATTTGTAACTAGCACGTGATCCAACTTGAATCTCTAGGCCACACTTGAACATCTCCAAGACTCGGTAGCATCTAAAGTTCTTTCTCGGCATGTTGAAAGTCACACTGTACTAAAGATCTACTTAATTCCACTTTTTTTTTTATATACCATCATCCTTATCCCATTCTCACGTGAGCACATCCACCTACATTACCAGCATATATACACTGTTGCTAAGCCACACACTATCACATACATTCAAGCACACGATCACTCTGCGTCACGTGCATACAGATACACATTACAACGTCTTAGAGGGTCAACGAGTCCAACTCCACCATCCTCACCTACACCAATAGAAATAGATTACCTGGTGTTAAAAAAAAAACACCTGGCAAGTTTAAATTTATCTGCTTGGATATAATCTAATATCTGGGGCAATGACTTCACCATACTATCTTTATTGAGCAGGGTACGCCAAATATATGTCCTGAAAGTGGCGTATCCAGACTTGGGGTATTTATTAAGAACAATCTGTGGAAAACGTTCTCCACGTATGTCCCTCCCTCATAAGTTCTTCTCCATTTAGATACGCCAACGCTTAAAATTTCCCCAAAACAATGTCCCACTCAACACAATGCGGAGATTTAAGATAATTATCGACATCGAAGATCATCCATAGAGTGTAAAGCTACATTTAGAAATGTACAGTTTCCTTTTTGTTTCTTTATGTATTAATACTTGCCATTAATGCGTAGTTATGCACTGCAGTAGATTTGTGGAAAAAGTATTGCTAAACCTTTGATCAGTATAGAGATTAACAAGCATACTACAAGACAGATTTTAAAGAACTAACAATAAATAAGAGTTGTGTACAACTCCATACTTTTAATCACACAATAATGGTTCTCAGTCTATTTCCTCTGTCCGTCACTTAATTGTTATGGTGTGTGTGTGTATGTGCATACTTCTGATGTAATCATGACTTAATGTGGGCGGATGTTTGGTTGTGTAAGCTGAACTGATTATGATGAAGCCACGAGTAAGTCTGTTGTCGATCAAGTTAATAAATAGGGATGTGAGAAAGAAAAAAACATGCAAACATGTGACAGAAAGACGTGTGACAAAACGACGTGTGACAGAAAGACGTGTGACAGAAAGACGTTTGACAGAAAGACGTGTGACAGAAAGACGTGTGATAGAAAGACGTGAGACAAAGAGAAGTGTATTTTAAATGACTTATATTTTGTTTAAATTATTTCCCTTGTGTTTCTTTATAAACCTAATTGAAATTGAAAACTCTGTTTATTTATTGATAAATGTTACATTCAGTTTTTATTCGTCAATAGGCTAGTTCACGTTTTTTTTTGAACCCCTAGAACAAGAATATAACACGCCTACATCAGTTTTAATTGTACTAGATGTTTGGAGATACAAATCAACGACAATGTATCTAGATGTCATCGATTTGAAGGTTCTGTTGTGACTTCAGCTTGTTTCATAATGTCCGATTTCAAATTGTAAGATACGTCCTATTCATGAATTCATGTCCGCCCTTTATTTTGGTGCGTAGTGTTGCTCTAAATACTTCACATTATCTATTTGAACACCGCGCTCTGCGCACGTGACTTAGAGATCTAAATGTAAATTGTAAATAAAACGCTAAACAGGGTGCGCCTTATTCCCCGTCGTTTGGACACAAAGGAATCGCTCAACTGGTGGTGTGAACAAGAAATCCACCCATTTACTTGTAAGTTTCACAGCCAGACACTGCAATCCTCAAGACCTTTAGAGTTGACTCTGCAAGGGAGATAACCAGTTCAGCACTTGTAATCATTCTTCGATTCATTTACCGAGCTGCTTTATCCCCCTTGAGAACTATGCATTGTTCGTATTTCTGAGTTTCTCAGCTAATTGCTTTGGACTCGTTTTTTTTTGTTGTCTGATGGCCTTTTTAGGTGTGTGTGTGACAATTGACATATTAGGAGGAGTTTCGGTCATTGTGACCTTTACTTAGTCCCTCGAACCTTGTTCATAATTACAGGACACCGGCATCTATCAGAAATGTATTTCTCGATGTACATTGTAGAATATGATTTATTGATTGATGAGATGCCCTGTGAATCGTAAAACCCTTGTGTAGTATTGCTCTAACATAAACCATACATCTTATTCTCGGTCTTCCACTTGTTCTTCAATCTAAGCCTACCTGTAAGGCCTGCTTGTTTGATCATCTCAGCTAGTAGTTTAATGTTATGGACTTATAGAACATGAGTATTACGTCATTTAGACCTTTAACATTAATTCTATTCAAACTTATTATTGATGTGGTAAGCGCTTAATTTCTGCATGGGCATTTCGTAGAAAGTCTAGATCTGACTTTTCTTTTTCTTCAGTGTTCTGTACCTCAACGATCGAACTTTTGTGTAGTCTCAAGGTGAAGGTTGCGCGTTCGAGAATTCACTTCCGCTTGATTCGTATTGGTCGTCTGTAGTTAACTCCCTTGGCGCTCTGCATCCTCCATTGACCAGTTAACATCATCTCCTCTCCTGGCCCGTGGAGTGAGCAGAAGATTTAGAGTGGCCATGGAAGGGGTGAGCGGTACGTTCGTGTTAGGTCGCAGTGGTATAAACAATGGTTTTTGTGGTGCATTGCCCATAGCTCATTGTTAGGGTCGATAGCCATAGGAAATTAGTAGCTTCTAAGTCAAATATTTTCATATTATATAGACTCCTTAAATACCGCTAATTCATTCATTTATTCACGTATGTGAGTAGGAAATATCTCTAAAACTATCGAACGGATTCGCATGAAATTTGATGACGCTCTTTTATCACTTAGGAGCTATGACACGGTTTTGACAAAGTCGCAGCCTCATAACAGTAATTCCCGATAAACCACAAACAGATATGAAGGTAGCAGAACAAGAAGACTTCCTTAGTATTAAAGCACATTTCCCTCTGAGTCAACTTGTTTTTAATTTGCTTTATATTCTATTTTCTATTCCGCTTCCTTGTAGGCACGGCATAAATACAAAGATTAGCATCAAAAAGATTGAACTTGAGTCTTTAGTTTTGTTTTGGAGAGAGAGCAAGAAATGAACATGAAACGTCGAGCGATGTTCCGTCCGGTTCTAGAAGGCCAGTAGGGACCCTATATAAAGAGCGGAGGTGTCCAGTCAAGACGGTTCAGAGCCCGGTTCACTACAGTCCGGTCGACTACAGCACAGATCAGCGGTGTGGTTCTGTACTGAGCATTACGACGGTTCAGTGCGGAGTACTATCAAGTACAGTTGAGACGAACGGCGTCTTGATCTTGGTCTGTGATCGAGTCCGACACAACGAGCCTAGTGTGTGAAGTCAGTCCTGAACTGTTGAGCCCAGTGTAAGCCCGGAACGAGACAGAGAGGCCAGTGCAAGAGTTGATACGGCGGTACGGTGTTATCGGAGAGATATTTGTACAGTGTACGTGTTGCCAATTGTACAGTATTGGCTGTTATTTATTCACCTATTAAAGTGTTACGTTACTTTGGAGCCCTAAGTTGTCAAGTTCTTTACGTTGGTGGTGTATGGTGCAGTTTGCAGAGAGCCTGGATAGTGAGATTCGTAACAATATTAAGACACTATTTTGCTTATGATACAAATTGAAAGAAAGAGATTAGTCAGGCTGTATTGTCTTTGCCATTTATTCAAAGGGATTTATCGATGGGGCTTGTATAAATAGGAACGTAGTCTCACATTTCCAATGTCACTGTATAGCATATCAATTATTAAAAAAAGAAATAGATTCCATCTTCCATACCACGAGTTGGACTGTTGACTTCTAACTATAAGTCAGAAAGGGAGTGGATAACAGATAATACACAGAAAAAGTGAAAGTTATAAGACCTGTGATAGTAAAAACTCAAAGCACGGGCATTGGGTAAATAGTATAATAAAAACATGTTTTATTAAAAAAAGTAAAGTGTGTTTCTATATATTTCTTGTCTTGTCAAATCTATTTTCCTGAACATTTTTTTTACCGACATCAAACGTTTGTAGATTGTATGCTTGCGCATATGAAAATTATCTTTTGATGCAAAATGTGTGTAACATTGAAGTGTTATTAAGTTTCTGATCAGAGAACACATTATTTCGTAAATTGCCAAGTTAGTCGGTAAAGACAACTCGTTGAAGAGAGTAATTTCTAAGAAATAGAGAGTCGAATGTGTTGAGGCCTAATTTGTACTTAACTTAAACTTAGTCTCAGTTTTCACCATTGTCTCACTTAAACATAGATCCTGCACCGTGCAGTGTATTGGGTGGCAAGCCTTCTTCATAGAAATGTCTACAGCCTCTTCCCAACTGATGTTCACTGGCGTGAGTTCCTGCATGAAGTTGCGAAGCCATGTTACACGAGGACGTCCCTTTTGTCAAATTTTGAACCTATCAAATAATTTCTGCTAGTCACAACAGTATATGCCCGGCCATGTTTTACTTTAGGTATTATATTGTAAAGAAAAATATTTTTATAAACATTTTTCTAAATGTCGCTGTGACCTCCGATATTTTTTTTTTGTTAAGTATTTTGAAAAATTGATTTAAAAAACAAGTTGTATACGAAGTTAAGAGAAGCCGTATGGGACATGGATAGATTACACTTGTGTGTGAGTGTGTGTGAGATAGTATGTGCTAAATAGCACACAGGTGAGTGGAGAAAATCACGTGACCAAATATAATCTAAATACCACCTACGTGTTGGCAATATCATATAGCTGGGTATCTATCTAGTGTATTTTTTGTGTGCATGTATATATTTTTATACAGACATTTTGTGCATGCAGGTAACGTATCAATGAAGTTATGAATAGAACGAATTTTGTCCAAGGTAGATAGACTGTCAAGACAGGTAGGTAGACTGTCAAGACAGGTAGGTAGACTTTCAAGTAGGTAGACTGCCAAGACAGGTAGGTAGACTGTCAAGACAGGTAGGTAGACTGCCAAGACAGGTAGGTAGACTGTCAAGACAGGTAGGTAGACTGCCAAGACAAGTAGGTAGACTGCCAAGACAAGTAGGTAGACTGCCAAGACAGGTAGGTAGACTGCCAAGACAGGTAGGTAGACTCTCAAGACTGGTAGGTAGACTGCCAAGACAAGTAGGTAGACTGCCTAGACAGGTAGGTAGACTGCCTAGACAGGTAGGTAGACTGTCAAGACAGGTAGGTAGACTGTCAAGACCGGTAGGTAGACTGCTAAGTCAGGTAGGTAGACTGTCAAGACAGGTAGGTAGACTGCCAAGACAGGTAGGTAGACTGCCAAGACAGGTAGGTAGACCTCCAAGACAGGTAGGTAGACCTCCAAGACAGGTAGGTAGACTGCTAAGACTGGTAGGTAGACTGTCAAGACTGGTAGGTAGACTGCCAAGACAGGTAGGTAGACCTCCAAGACAGGTAGGTAGACCTCCAAGACAGGTAGGTAGACTGCTAAGACTGGTAGGTAGACTGTCAAGACAAGTAGGCAGACTGTCAAGACTGGTAGGTAGACTGCCAAGACAGGTAGGTAGACTGTCAAGACTGGTAGGCCGACTGTCAAGACTGGTAGGTAGACTGCCAAGACAGGTAGGTAGATCTCCAAGACAGGTAGGTAGACTGCTAAGACAGGTAGGTAGACTGCCAAGACTGGTAGACAGACTGTCAAGACTGGTAGGTAGACTGCCAAGACAGGTAGGTAGACCTCCAAGACAGGTAGGTAGACTGCTAAGACAGGTAGGTAGACTGCCAAGTCAGGTAGGTAGACTGCCAAGACAAGTAGGTAGACTGCCAAGACAAGTAGGTAGACTTCCAAGACAGGTTAGAAATATAGAATTGAAAACAAAAATTTGAAACAGTTAAGAAAGAATGACAGAAAAGCTTTGGACAAGTCCTTCTGCTATAGTGATCAATTGGACAAGTCTGCTGCTGCTTTAGTGATCAATACTGTTAGCGATTAGTCGTATAACAACACAAGAAAATGGTATATTCATACATTTGAAACAAAAAAAAAAATATTATCCTGACTCCTTTGAAAGCATTTCTTACCAAAACTAGATCTAGTTTCTAGAACACAGCGAGTCTGAACAGATTTTTGAGTAATCTAGATCTAATGTCCTCGTCACGTCAAACACAAATAGGCTAAACAGTGCCCTGAGGAGTCTGTAAATGTCTTTCTGTCTCGACTTTCATCAGATGTTCTCTTCTTTTATTTCCGACAAATGCAATAACATCTTAGCCAAAGTACATGTATTACATTAGCCAATGCACACACACACTTCTCTCTACCTCTCTCTCTCTCTCTCTCTCTCACTTTCTCACTCACTCACTCCATATCTGATCATTGGCCTCCTCCAATCTTAAAACAATTATGATTCATCTTGTAGAGCTTCTCCCCTCCCCCCAACCCAATGATTGTAGAGCTTCTCCCCTCCTCCCAACCCAATGATTGTAGAGCTTCTCCCCTCCCCCCCGGTGATTGTAGAGCTTCTCCCCTCCCCTAACCCGGTGATTGTAGAGCCCTATTCTTGAGACATCTCCGTCCTCATCTACGTATCGGAGGGAAGGGGGGAGGTGCCACCAGCTTTTCTTGTGCCAGTTCTGCGCTTAGCCGGTAAAAGATTAGTCTGGGACTTTGTCCGTACTGCATATGGCGGAGATGACCAAGCTAACACAGGTGGCTTAGCTTTAGGATGCTGGACATACCTGAGAGACCTGAGCAAGTGCCGCTGTGTTGTTTACTCTTTCTTACCAAAATGTAACTCTCCGGATGTAGAGTTTTCTGTGCACTGTTTCTGCATCGGTTGACAGATCTGGACATATTTATTATCAGTAGTTCATAAAATAAGTTAGGAAACATGTTCTGCTTTTTAATTTGTTTATTTTCATGTTTTAAGTACAATACAATGTGAGTATGTATAGCCATTGGACCAATTCCCTTAACGGACAATTTGAATACAAGCTCTGATAGAAAATGTTAGAATAAAAAGAATGAGACACACACACACACACACACACACACACACACACACGCACGCACGCACGCACGCACGCACGCACGCACGCACGCACGCACGCACGCACGCACGCACGCACGCACGCACGCACGCACGCACGCACGCACGCACGCACGCACGCACGCACGCACGCACGCACGCACACACACACACACACACACACACACACACACACACACACACACACACACACACACACACACACACACACACAAATTCACCAGCTTTTAATAAGACAAGAAATATAAACCAACTATATGAGGAAAAATGTCTTTAGGTCAGTCTTGGATTGGATAAAAAATGACATTTTACGTGGTATCTTCAGACATTGGTCAATTTAGAAAAACGCTGAGCCAGCGAGATGGATGGTGATATACCGGGACGAGTTCTAAAAGGGTCTGCTTACTCAAGGAAATGTAGGACGTCTGCTATATTGTCAATTTGGACTCAGAGTATCGCTAATTAAGTGATGACGTCATTGGGTCAAAACATAACTAAGCGTGAATGTTGAAAATGTCTTGGTAAAATATTATCAAGATCAGCATCATTAACCTTAGGAACGGACTGTATAATTAATTGAACATTTCGTGATCAGTGCATGTGCATGAACTGTGTTATACTTTCACTTTTCATATTCTATGACATAACATTATTGGACCAGGAAAAAAAACTTACTTTTATTTTTTTTATCTCTTCCTATCAATGTCCCATTACCTCGTCACTGTATTTCTCTGTATATCTCTAATTATTCATCTCTTTTCTACTATGAATCTCTGGTCTCATATATTTTAATGGTTTCTTTGATAAATTGTTGTTGTTTTTTCACTTGCATTCCCCCCTATCTCTCTCTCCCCCCCCCCTCTCTCTCCCAATCTCTCTCTCTCTCTGTCGTATACCCTTCTCTGTAATTCTCTCCACCCCCCTCACTCTATTGCTTTAAGTCTTTTTGTTGTTTTAAATATCTCTTGAATCTTATTTTTGTTCCATTCTTTTGGTCAGTGCCAAAGTTCTTAGCTCCATAGTTAGAAACAGGGACGTCTCTTGGTTTTTTTTGTACTGCTATGTACAGTTGCTCTCTCTCTCTCTCTCTCTCTGTTTGTCTGTCTGTTTTGTCTGTATATATGTATGTATGTCTGTATGCATGGGCGTAACCAGGATTTTTTTACGGGGGGGGGGGGGGGGGTTTGGGGGGATTTTTTCTGGCACAGAATGCCAACAAAATGCTTATTCCGAGGTATCTACAGTGCATTTTCCTGCTATTAAAAAGTTTTATTTCAAAAATGTATGTGCTATTTTTACTGACTAAGACCCTGCCGCGCCGTTCGGAGCATTTGCCGTCAAGCTGTTTCCACAAAAATCTGTCACTGGTATATTCTGAAGCCTTCCCACTTGCTCCGAGGACCTCCATGAAGGTGTGGCGCCAAGTTGTACTAGGATGTCATCGTAACTCTTATTATGCGTAATTTATGTAGTCGGAGAACATGTCCCGCAAACCTCATGCGATGCTCTGTCACAATTTTACTAAGGGTTCGACTCCCAGTTCGGCATACGATTTCCTTGATTTAGACACGATCTCAATAACTGACTCCTAAAATCTGTGTTAGCCATCTTAGTTGAGCCACATTTAGGCTTTTTCAATTTCGGCAGATGACTATTCACTGCATTTTATTAATGGAGCCCCGCCACTGGTTGAAACGTGTAACCTCTCTTAGATACGCTCTTGGAATTGTGTGACTGTAGTTTGCTTTAGATTTTATATCCAAAATTGAAGTTTTATCGTCAAAATTATCTGTTGGAGGTTTTAAACTAAAAATCTTAGGACTTTGTTGTTGTTTTTAAAATTCAAAACCCCATTTAGCTACGATCATAGAATTTGGTAACTGAAGTTTGCTTTAGAGTAATAATGAAGATAGAGGTTTTCCACCTTAAAACGCTCTGTAGGGGGATTTTAAACTTAAAACCATCTGGAGTAAAGGAGTTTAAACTCAAAACCCCCAATTGGCTTGACTATTCTCAAATAATTTTAGTGTGTATAATTTGCTTTTTTTTATATTGAAAAGGTATTTTTTAGCATCAAACCCTTGTGAAGGTGGATATAAACTCAAAACCCCTTTTGGTAATGCTCATAGCATTTTGAGTGCGTAATTTGCTTTTTTTTTTACATTGAAGATGTATTTTTAACCCTCAAACCCCGCTGGCGGAGGGTTTAAACTCAAAACTCTTATGGCTACGCTCTTAGATTTTAGAGTGTGTAATTTGCTTTTATTTTATTGAAGATGTATTTTTTAGCTTCAAACTCCACTGGAGGGGAGTTTAAACTTAAAACTGAGCCAAAACCTATTTAGCTACGCTTATAACATTTTGAGTGCGTAATTTGCTTTTTTTTCATAATGAAGAGAGGGTCTATCGTAAATTTTTGAGGGGTTTTAAAATCAAAATCTTCCTTAACTGTGCACTTGGAATATGGGGATTATCGTTTGTATTTTTTATGTGTTTTGTTTTATAGAACACTGGGATTTAACTGCAAAAACCCCTGGTTGGGGGGTTTCAAACTCAAAATCCACTGTTAATGAGTTTTAAACTTAAAACCCCCTGGTAGGGGTTTTCAACTCAAAACTCCCTTGGCTGCGATGGATTTAGTATTAAAATCTCACATAAAATAAAGAAAATCAAAGCAAAAAATCAGTCACTAAAGTCCGTCTCCATTTCGGGAGGGGGGGGTTGAACCCCAACCCCCCTCCCGGCTACGCCCATGATATATATATCATATTTATGATATATAGCTCTGTGAATCGATCAATCGCGGATAAGGGTTTGTTTCCGATTTCCAGTCTAGATATGATATGTGTGTATAAGTACAATATTCCCTCTTACGAAACAGTCATCAGTTTCATAGCAAATTAATAAACATAAACATTTTGAATAAATATTTTTTTTATGTTATTTTCTTTTTTTCTCTATAGGTGTAGTGACAGGACTAAGAAATACATGTGACATAAGATCCACTTTTTCTGTTCATACAGACAGCTTAGTGTTACTAGTGTGGGCGTAGTGACGATTCCATTTTTTTTTTTTAATTCAAGGGACGAAACTTTCTAGCTTTCTGTAACTTTCAAAATTGTGGCACTTTATTATCGTTGAGTGAGACTTGTTGAGTTAAGAGTGCTCGCCCAGCTCTCCGGAAATCTAAAAATAAATAAAGGCTTAGGGCCCATCCAAGGTCACAAAAGTCATCTTTCTCTGTCTCTGTCAAGTGATTTTTGTCAAACTATGGAGGGATTTTTTTTCCTTCTCCGATATAACATAGTCTTGATTTTGTTCAGAACAAAGATTCTATCAACAAATAAACTAAAATAATCTATAGAATATGCCTACGTTGACTGGCTACGCTAACTGCCTACCTTTAGTTGGGTTTGTGAATTGGTTTTTTTTAGTTTGTATGATACAACGTTTGAAGATTTTTTCTACCAAGTCTGTTGAAAGAATGAAACTATGTAGCTATATAGTAATATATACTACTATAGTATTTTAAAATAACCAAATATCTAAATATGGGTAACTGAATTTATATAGCCTATGTAACTTTCAACTACTTATCACAAGATTGCTGACAGTTCATACTGAACACTATAATCTGTAATGTTCTATCCTACCTTATGGGTCACTGTACACTGACGTGGATTCAGTGCTGTTAGGAAGCACATAACTCAGCTCCAATAAAAGAAGCCGACTAGTGCTCGTTGAGAGTTGCGGTTGCTACTTAGAAACATTGTGCCGGACATCATCTAAATGCACTCACAAAATCTTATCACGTTTATTGAAGTTATTTTTTTTTTTTTAAATGTATTTGAAACATAAGTTATAGTTTCAACAAACACTCCGTCTACAAAATGTTACTGTTTTTTAATATACATTCCTAATTTATATATTATTATATACTTTATGTAGATTTTTCACTCAGGTGTCTCTGGGCAAGTTTCGACTGTATAAAATGTTTGAGAACCTCTGTTCTAGTTGTATATATATATTTTTTCATTTTGTGCGTGAGTGCTCGCGACACTTTTAGTAAGCGTTACTTTCAACTGACAGCTACAAAACAATACTAAGCAGTTGTTGGTAAAGTAAAGAAGTAGCAAACTAACACATTTCGACCCATTTTTTTAAATTTCTAATAAAAATAACTGTTATCAAATTATTTTATTAATTAGTCATAATTAATTTTGCTTTATTTAGAAACGGTATTCACTAAGGGGAGTTAAGACTTGAATAGAGAATTAGGTTGTTGCCTAAAAAGTAAAACTTACAATATATAACTATAAAACCTTTTATTTTTTTAAGCAGTTGGCTATAACAGTGGCTAGTGTGTCTAATTAAGCGGGTTTAATCCCACGAGTTTGAATTCAACTTTTAAAAAAATACTTTTAAAAAGCGATATCGGAAACTTTCTCCAAGATCCCCCTTCAACCCCCCTTCCTCCCCCCCCCAACCCCCATTGGTTCACACAGGGGACTGAACCATAGCGTATTGAGGTCTCTAAAAAACATGAAATTGCGCTCAACAGAAATAATTGGTGAAAATTTTTCAAATCTTTCAGATTTATTATTATTAGTCTTGATACAGTACACATTAATTACGTGATTGATTCATACATACCATTACACTTAATATAAGATTGGTGATTAAGGTATTTTTTATAGCTCACTTGTTGTTTCTCTATCTGTTCTTTATGTGCATGTGTTTGAAAGTCTCTTATTTCTCTCTTGCATGGCCTTAAAATTAACTTCTACCTTACACTTACTCTTATAATGTCTTTAATCGACTTTCTTCCTTTCTCTTAAAACTATATTATTATGTTACACTTCTCTTTTAGATAGTACTGGCCACGCATGGCCCTTCAATCTCCATATTCAGCCATTTTTTAAATATATTTGTTAATACTTTCCATATTTCGTTGTATTGTTTGTCATATCTTATTCCGTCACTATGAGACTTAAATAGTAGTAGTAGTTCTACCATGTAGTTACGCTTCTGCTCTGGTGCTACACTGGTGCTACTTCGGTGCTATGTGCACGAGTCATAACTGCATTAATTCTCTTCTTTTGTCTGGGTAGTACACTAGACGGCACGGCGGTATTGGATAACTAATTCTCTCTCTTGCCAAGGATAACGTCCCTTGGATTAATCCAGTCTATCGGGCCCGTTGAATGCGTTACATGGCATTAAAGGATCACTTCCATCGTCTAGAGTTATTTCCCACCCTTCTTCCATCAGACGAGAAATAGTGTATTAGAAATGGATATAGATCTATACACAATATTATTAAGATGGATATTTATTTCTACACAGTTATATATATATATCTTATATTATAAAGTAGAATGTGAGGCGTATGTATGTATGTTACTTTAGACATCAAAAATGCTTGACCAATCTTGATAAAACTAGGCAGGAATGTTCCTTGGGTACTAACTTAGACCGTAGTGTATGTATTGTAGCCCTAAAACAAACTTAAGACCCTCAAAAAAAATAAAGTTGTCCGACTCTATTAAAGCAATAGTATTTATGGATCTAGGCCATGGTTAACAATTTTGATATGAGAAAAGATCGAAAGGATTTAGACCTAGATCTAATTTTAAGAAATACACTTTGCGCAGATAGTTTTTTAATTTGACACATGAAAATACAAAAGAAGATCCATTGATTTCATTATATAATAAAATTAACCTTCAATTTTGTGTTTCAAAAGCATTTTTTACATAAATTAGTTCCTGATATCTGTGACTACAGATTTCCAGGCGAACATTCTTTCATTAGACATTACCAATTGGTTCCACATTAACACATCTCTCTACTGAGTCTATTCCTAGGTCTAGGTCTAAAACTCTTATTGAACTCTTAAGATGATAAAACTTCTTTTTGCAAAGATAGTTTTATGCTTTAACACATAAACATACTAATTATTGTCCATTCATTTCATTTTTTAATCAAATTAACATTCAAATTTGTTTTCCTAAAACATTTTAATACATTCGTTCGCTGTTCGCTAAATAAAGCTGCGTAGCCGTGTTGAGATAGGCCTATATTCATTCATGAAAAAAGGTCACGCATGCGCTACACAGAATGAACTCTATAAAAGCCAATTTTTAACGCTAGATTAGTGTAGATTTAGATCTATGTCTACCTCAAGATCTACTTTATACTGTAACACACGAACATACAAAATTAAGTCTATTCATCTCAAATTTTAATCAAATATATGTAGGCCTACAAGCAAATGTTTTAATTTGAACAAATGGATTTAAACCTATTAGCTATTTTGATTTAAGAGCTTCATTCTCACATTATTTTTACATTGACACATTCGCTTTACTTATTACATTATTATTTCGTTTAATTGTTTACAAAACACTCTCAGTGACTATATCGACAGTAATGCACAAATAAAGACCCGAGGGTCACGGGTAACATATGTCTAGTATATATATATATGGTTCCCGGTCATTTCATCCCCGGTCACTTCATCCCCGGTCACTTCATCCCCTGGTCACTTCTTCCCAGGTCATTTCATCCCCTGGTCACTTCATCCCCGTCATTTAAGCCCCTGATATTTTCATCATCTGATCATTTTTATCTAACAAATTGTAATTTTAAAAATCATGAACTGAGCCAATATTTAATGTCTTCATTTTTTATTTAAATGACAAAATTGTAACACGTTCATGTTTAAAAGGAATTAAAGCCAAATTTCTACAGGCGACACGAGAGCACGAGGATTGGGTGAACTTTAGTAGAACAAAAATAAAACCTTATTTCAAGGCTAAAAATGACGCGCCCATTTTCAAGAAAGAGCGATTGAAAAATAAACTAAAGTGAAACATGGTCGTACATCCACCAGACCTTGGCCTTTGATGATAAGTTATCAGCGGCATGGTCATAATTATTGAAATCGCACTTCTATCTCTCAAAAGATTTCCACAACTTGCACCACACCTTGGCCTTTAATGATAAGTTATCAGCGGTATTATCATTATTATTCTAATCGCACTTCTATCTCTCAAAAGATTTTTTACTACTTCCACCAAACCTTGGCCTTCGATCCGGATAATATTATGATATTACAACCCCCACATCCAATAGAAGCGCTATAGCTAAGAACACATCCAGATTTACAATATAATATAAGATTTCTCATTAAGAAAACAAAGTGGAAGAGGAAACACTATAAACGCATTAGTAACAAGTCATAAAATGTCAAAAAGCATTCTACATAATCATATTTATATATAAAATATTTAATTGGGGATGAAATGACCGGGGACGAAGTGACCGGGGGATGAAGTGACCAGAGCATGAAGTGACCAGGGGATGAAATGACCGGGGATGAAGTGACCGGTCACCTATATATATATATATATATATATATATATACATATATATATATATACATATATATATATATTTATATATATATATATATATATATATATATATATATATATATATATATATATATATATATATATATACATATATATATTTATCATGGGTGTAGCCAGGGGGTGGGGGTTCTTGGGGTTCAAACCCCCGCCAAAATAAAATTCCCCCCCCCCCCCCGCAGGGAGGGGGATCGGAATTTAGTGACTGATTTTTTGCTTTGATTTTGTTTACTTTAGGTGAGATTTTAATACTAAACCATCACTTGCTCCAGCACAGCCAAGGGTTTTTGAGTTTAAAACCCCCTACCAGGGGAATTTGACTTAAAAAAACCCTACCAGCGGGTTTTGAGTTTAAATCCTCCTTCAGCGGGGTTTGAAGGTAAAAATACCTCATTACTATAAAAAAAAAAGCAAATTATACACTCAAAATTCTTTGAGTGTAGTCAAAGGGGTTTTGAGTTTAAACTCCTCTCCAATGGAGTTTGAAGCGAAAAAATACATCTTCAATGTAAAAAAAAAAAAGCAAGTTACGCACTCAAAATGCTATGAGCGTTGCCAAAAGGGGTTTTGAGTTTAAACCCCCCTTCAGAGGGTTTTGATGCTAAAAAATACCTCTTCAATATAAAAAAAAGCAAATTACACACTAAAATTATTTGAGCGTACCCAAAGCAATTAGGGGTTTTGAGTTTAAATCCCTCTCCTATGAATGACTTTTTTTACCCCTCCAGATGGTTTTAAGTTTATAATCCCCTTACAAAGCGTTTTGAGGTGGATAACCTCTATCTTCATATATTATTCTAAAGCAAACTACAGTTACCATGACCGTAGCTAAATGGGGTTTTGAATTTAAAAAAAAAAAAACAACCTCCAGAGATTTCTTAGTTTAAAACCCTCAACAGTTGATTTTGACAATAAAACATCCTTTTCGATATAAAATCTAAAGCAATCTACAGTCACCTAAATCCAAGAGCGTATTCAAGAGAGTTTACACATTTCTACCAGTGGCGGGGCTCTATTAATAAAGTGCAGTAAATAGTCATCTGCCGAAATTGAAAAACACTAAATGTGGCTCAACAAAGATGGCTAAGACAGACTTTAGGAGTCAGTTATTGAGATCGTGTCTAAATCAAGGAAATCGTATGCCGAACTGGGAGTCGAACCCTTAGTAAGATTGTGACAGATCGTCGCATCAGGTATGCGGGACATGTTCTCCGACAAAATGAATTACGCATGATAAGAGTTGCGATGACATCCTAGTACAACTTGGCGCCACACATTCATGGAGGTCCTCAGAGCAGGTATGAAAAGGCTTCAGACATTACCAAATTTTTGTGGAAGCAGCTTGACGGCACGGGGGGGGGGGAAGTCATAGTTAGTAAGAAGAGTTTTTGAAATAAAACTTTTTAATAGCAGGAAAATGCACTGTAGATACCTCAGAATATGCATTTTGTTGGCTTTCAATACCAGAAATAGTGCTTGGCGGCGGGGCTTTGCCCCGCGCTAGGGGAGCTCCTGGCGCTTCCCCAGACCCTCTCGCTATCATTGGCGGGGAGCCTACAATTTTTCCATTAATCCAGGAATAACCTATTCTAGGACACAATAAACGTCTTCCGAAAGAATGAAGGGTCAGAATTAAATAAATATTATGTACACACACACACACATACATACATATAACTTTTTTTCCGGATCGGGGGTGGGGCGGGGGGGGGGAGAAAAAAATCCCCCCTTAAACCCCCCTCTCCGAAAAAAAATCCTGGCTACACCCATGATATATATATAAACAAAGCTAAATAAGTAAACGAGTCTTCATTTTAAAGATCAAAAGTCATATCGTACTGACGGGAGACACATCGATTATAACAAACTTTGTGTGGATCGAATTTTAAAACATCTTCATAGTGTTTAGAGGAGGCGCAATGGCTGAGCGGTAAAGCGCTTGGCTTCGAAAAAGTGGGTTTTGAGTCCATCTGGCTCTAATGGGTACCTGACATTAGTTGAGGAAAAATAAAGACGGTATCGTCGTTAAATGATGGCCACAGAAACATATGACCTCTTCATCATTTGCTGTATAAACCGCATGTTGTGAAAAGGTTTAACTTATCTTACTTTAAAGTGTGAAGAGGTGTATAGGGTCTTTTTTTGTTGTCCAATCTGAAGTTATTTCAACTATTTTCATGACATCTCACCTCTAGCGCTTGAATCAAAAGGCATTAATGGGTCTAGATCTTCCATTTAATGCAAGAATCGTCTACAAGGTGGCAACACTTTGGCATCAGTACGTCTACAATGAAGAAATGCCCAAGTAAACTGATCACTTTTTGAGGGGGAAACGAGGCACCACTAAAAGCGTCGATTCCACAGAACTCTATAAAGGAGCTAAAAATTGTGATGGCTTTTTAAGTGCAAATATTTTAAATTCGTTCCACATTGATGTAAATGAAACCTGTTTCACTACATTCAAGAAGAACATTAAGACCTATGGGTTCATAATATTATTAGATTATAGTATTGCATTTATATAATGTTATCACAGTGACTTGAACCTACATTGTGCTAGTTAACACCGATTTATAAATTTATTAGTAGTAATATTTTCCAGGCACACTAGTCACCTCAACAACAACTTAAGGTTTTCTTAAAGCCCCCATATGTCACAAAGATTTGAATTGTTCATCGGTACTTTAACACGCGACCCAACGCTCGTTTAGAATCATTCATGATGACGTTTCTTTCAAGAGCACAATAGGAATGCTAACACATAAAACATCAATGGCATCACCTTTAATGCCTTAATATAATAGACAAACAGGAACTCAAACGTAATATAACATAATATTTTAAACAATAAAGCTGTGACTATTTTGTAATTGCACCAACTAAATCTAGCTTGTAAAATATTAAATACTTATGTTCAGTAATGTATCCATATTTTTTTCAGTATGTATAAAACAAAATGTGGGTTAGTTGAAATGGCAACATTTGTTTATTTCTGACAATGTACCATTTTTTTCAACGTAATAACGCTTTGATGTCAACAGCTTTGTGAGTGTTAGTAGAGACAAAATATGTAGGGCGCAGCAGGGTCAGCGTAGACATCTAAAATTCTTCACTTTTCCTTCTCGATGGACTAGTAGTCAATGTGTAAGCTAGTTTAATACTATAACTCTATCTCCCTTTCTCTCTCTTTCACGTTTAAAAAAGTCACTCGCAAGAATGCATCAATAGAAGAGAGACTTTGCTCATCGTATTTCACTTGATATTCATAATCAGCAAGTCTAAAAGTGGTTCTCAATATTTGCAGCGCAAAAATTAATCCGAATGAACTTATGAAGTAGCTCAGAAATGGAAGAATATCTACAAATATCTATAAATAGCTGAAAAGCCATGTCTTTTAAAAAGTATTAAATCATTTGTTTGTATTTTTTTAAGCACAGATTAAAAACAACAACTAACTCTTCCTCTTTTAGCACAAAGTTGGCAACAGAGATCTATCACTATAGCGTCCTTAACATTATTTATTTTGCACATTTATTTCAAAAGATTTTTACATTTCCCACCTTCATCTGATTACGTTTTCATTGGGCTCAACATCTCGCCATATCGCTTTTTCTTCTTTTTATCTCATTCCTGTATTTGAAAACTTATCTTAAAAGTAGAGGTGCTAGGGAAAACAACTTTACTTCGTCTAAAGTCCAGAAGAAAACAAAGTAAAGTATTTATACTACTACAACTACTACTTTTAATAATAATGAAAAAAGCTTATAAAAAAGGAAAGAACTGCATATTTATACAGCCACATATCTCAATACTGTAAGATTTATTTGCCGTTTCTATATCAGACAAAATTAATTAATTACCACTAATTCATTAATATATTAGACATTTTTTAAAAATAGATTTCATGTTTTTTGGGGGACAATGAATAATCGTGTAAAGTTTTAACTGGATCGAAAAGTGGGAAGTGGGAGAAATACCAAGGTACAACACTTTTACCAGACAGACATACAGACGGAGTGACTTAATATAAGGTTTGTAAAAAATCCTTCTAATCTCCACTGGGAGGATTTGATTCTTTGGCAGCCAACGGTTTTATGTCAGTCAACAATATGTCAGTGTTTTCACTTCGTAAATCTCTCGTTAAAAGATGTTAGGGATCATTGATGCTCATTAGGAGAATGGTTAGTGTTGCGATAGCCAGCCCTGAAAACTCACTACAAAAGTATGCATGTACTCAGATAAGCCAGTTACAGGCTGTAGACCTTTTCCTAAGCTTACTCATTGACACAATTGCTCTGTTGTAACGGCAATACTAAAAAAAAAAAGATATCGATGCTTTATCGAAAGATACTCATCAACACATAATCTTGTTGTGTTCATTTCGGGAAACTTGTCTCATTGTTTCAAAGATAATCAGCCCACATCTACACTGCTAAAGCTGAGATGTCATCAGAGCCTAGTGAAACTTTCATGTTAGCCTAGCAATCAAGTTTCTTTGCTTTCAAAAGTTTACAAGATACTCTTGTATTGAAACCAAATGAAGAGTGTAAATTCTTTTCTTTTTTTTTTAAAATAAGGAAAAGACGCTACTAGTTTTGTGTGGCCTGTCTATCCGTCCGCCAGTCTGTCCGTCCGTCCCGTTTAGATCTCAGAAACTAGAAGAGAAAATGAAAATCTGACATCATGATATTTTAGATCATTTAAAGTTCTGATGCAACGGCTACTTTTTTCTTATCCGAAAGTGAACCATCTAGTTTTTAAAATTATCTATGCAAGCAGATTTATAAAAAAAAATACACAACTTTTCAAATGAAAAAGTTCAGGGGAGGTAATAAATCAATCTTTTTTCAACTAAATCTATATATATTTATAATACATATATATTATAAATGTATTGATAATTTAAACAAAATTTTAATTATTAAGGCAATAACTTTTCTTGTGACAGTTTAGGGGTGCAGATTTATATATTATGTAAACAGTAGTAGAAGTAGTGGATCTAGACTTAGATCTAGCTCTAGACTGGCCTAGACTAAGATTTTCAATCTAGATTTAGATCTAGCACTAGGTCTAGATCTAGTTAGATCCATTGTATACAAATGTAGCTAGCTCACTATCTAAAGTAATCTAGGTCAAGAATTTTTTTTTCGGGTTGCCAAATAATCTAATTTTGTAAAAAGTATACATCTTTTTTTTTTTGTCTTTATTACATGTAACATGTTATTAATTTTGTATGTATGGATAAGGATAATAATTATTATTTTTAAAATATAAGTGTACTCTAAATGAATATATAGAGATGCTGTGGCTGAGGGGTAAAGCACTAGGAACAGGAAGTCCCTTGTTCGAATCCTGGTTAAGAATCTCGGTGGACCATTTCGGGGTCGATTTTGAGTTTGTGTTTGCACACAAACTGTCTTTGTAACCTTGTTATATTTTAATTCATTTCAAGATATGAGGTGTTTCTTTAGCTACACTGAAAACATTTTGACCAGAGTCGTAGCTAAGGTGGGGGGTGAGAGAGGGAGAATTTTTAAATCCCTCCGGGCCCCCACTTGAGGGAGGCCCTCTAAGGAAAGCAATTTTCATAGTTACGCTACTGATTCTGACCAAACCAAAACAATTTTCAACTTATCTAATTTTTGTTTCAAAAGCTCAATCTATTGACTAGTGTATTATTATTTGGATAAGGTGTAAAGCGCTTGGCTTCCGAACCGGGAGTCCCGGGTTCGAATTCTGGTGAAGACTGTGATTTTTAATTTCGGGATCTTTGGGCGCCTCTGAGTCCACCCAGCTCTAATGAGTACCTGACATTAGTAGGGGGAAAGTAAAGACGGTTGCTCGTTGTGCTGGCCACATGACACCCTCGTCAACCGTAGGCCGCAGAAACAGATGACCTTTACACCATCTGCCCTATAGAAAGAGGAGCTTTACTTAAATGTATTATTATATACAGATTTTATGACGTTTAACGACAGTATTCTTTCTCTATTTAGGAAGCTGTAAAGAGCCCAAAAAAAAAGATCTTTTTTTATTTTTTAGCGGCCCCCGAAAGGAGAAAAGACACTATTAGTTTTGTGTGAAATGTCTGTCCGTCCGTCCCGTTTAGATCTCGTAAACTAGAAAAGATATTAAAAATCCGACATCACAATATTTTAGTCCATTCAAAGTTCTGATGCAACGGCAACTTTTTTTATGAAAGCGAAAAATCTAATTTTTAAAATCAGTTATGCAAGCAGTTTTTTAAAGAGAAAAAGTTAATTAGTATACATTATAAGTTAGACCTAGATTAAAACAAATAGTAATCTTGTAAACTTCATTTTCGTAAAGTTTTGTATAGAAGTCAACATAGTGAGGATTCAAATAAAAGATTTAGCCTTTTCAAAACAAATACATTATTTATAACACTTCAGTTATGCCAGGAGAGGCGCGGTATCTGAGCTTCCAAACCGAGGGTCCCGAGTTCGAATCCTGGTGAAGACTGGGATTTTCAACTTCTGAGTCTACCCAGCTCTAATGGGTACCTGACATTAGTTGGGGAAAAGTAAAGGCTGTTGGTCGTTGTGCTGGCTACATGACACCCTCGTTAACCGTAGGCCACAAAAACAGATGAACTTTACAACATCTGCACTATTGACCACAAGGTCTGAAAGGGGAACTAGTTAGGCCAGGTTTACATGTAACTTTGCATTCACTTTCACCTATCCTTTGATCTGCGGGACCGTTGGGGCATTACACAAGATCTGTTAACCTTCTTTCTCCATTCCTATCTCTCACTTGTCTTTGATATAATTTCATTTGGATGTTCTTTCTGAAAATATTGAAGTCTGCCTGGGTGGACCACTTCTGGGGCCGATTTTGAGTTTGTGTTTCCACACAAACTGTCTTTGTAACCTAGTTGTTATTATTCCCGCTAAGCTTGAGCTAGATCTACTTAGTGTTCACAACTATTTAACTAGTACAAAACTGTTCTCTTTAAGAATCTCTGTTTGCCATCACTAAAGATTTGCAAAAGTAAAGGTTGAATGTCAACTTGAGAAACCCAGCAAGGCAAGATTTTATTTTTATTGTATATTTTCAGAGTCCATATCTGAACTTCACAGTTGTTGATTAAAAAGCACATTGTGTTTAATTCTTCACTATAACAATGAATAAAAACTATAATAATAAAACATTGTTTTCTTATTAATTTATCTATAATACTAATGTCATACCGCGATATAAAACATGAAAAAAACCCATTCCAAAACACACAAAATTCTTAAAGACAATTTGCAGCCATTAAACCACAGCTACATCAGATCTGGACGAAGTGGTCGTCTCCTTTCCATTAGGTCTAAAACAGAAAGACTTATAAACTCCTTTATCGCAGAGTCAGAGTGTTACAAGGTCATCTGTGGTCACCTAAAAGTACACAGAAGTCTAATTTATAAAGCGCTGGTTGAGAGTATGTGTGTGTTCCATGTGTGTATGCTGTTTGTGTTTGCGTATATATTGTTATTGTTATAGTAGTTTTGCTGAGGTAGACAAATGTAGTCTTACTGAATTTCCAATTGTTTGGACCTATAAAATTATCTTATCTTTAAACTAATAGACTTATGTTCTGTACAACTGTTGTACATCTTTCTAGAACGCAGTATTTTTATATGTCATGACTAAGTTGTTGTTTTGTCTCTCTACCCCACAGAGTAACGTATTCGGTTACCGCCAGTGATCTGTGTGGACCTATACAAGAACCAGTCTGCCTAAAGGACGAACCTAAATTCACTTATTAGACTTGATTAAAACGTCATGACGTCTTTTATCATCACGTGACATCACCGGGTCAGGTTAGCCACTGATCCATCCCCAACGCTCGTTACTTAACCCACTCAGTGAATACATTATAAGCTGTACGGTTGGGACGCAATCTCTGGAGAGCCATTGAGAAGGCTAGTAGATGGATACATGTCTATATTTTGTCAACATGTGTTTCTGAATAATTTTCAAACAATCTATTTTTTTTCCTACTTAAATCATTATTGATTATCTTTTGGGAATTTCCATTGGATAAACTCTGACTCGTCCTAACTTTGCAGTCACTATAAGATACATTTAAAATTCTTGTAATTTTGTGCTTCTAATTTTGGATATTTATTCAATTCTTACATCTGTGTGCTTTACAACAGGACAAATATTAAATCCTTACATCTGTGTGCTTTACAACAAGAGAAATGTTAAATCCTTAAAGTATTGAGCAGTCACAAAAGGAATAAAATATCAAATCCCTTCAACTGGGTCTCAGTTCCACTTGGATAACTCTTCAATTCTTATGGAGTCTATAGAAGCAATCGGATAACATTAAAAGTGTTCCAATACTGTCCGGTAGATTTATGTACTTTCTCTTAACGAGGTATTTAAGCCATGTTTCAGAACTAATGAGAAGTGTTGAAGTCTATAGGTTTATGTCAAGCAAGACAGATCAATTAATCGTTCACTAGTAACCAATCTCAATTAACAGAAGTTTAATTCTTCCACTTGCTTCTTATAATACTTAAACGTTATACTCATTCTGACTCATGTTTGTAAAGCAGTGTCCATGCTCCTCTAAGTCCATTAATTGTGTGCTCTTTTAAACAGACTTGCATTTTTCTGAATAGTTTGTTTGTGTACTCCCTAAAAGTTTTCAAAGTTTGTTATAGAAAATGCAGATCTTTGTTAAACTCCTATTTCATTTAAAATAGTCCTAAATGAAAGACATATAAAAAATCTCAGTTAACTCAGTTTACCCTGCGAGCCCTAAACGCGCCCTGCTAGCCATTTCACAAGTTTGTATTTGGTGTCTCTTTCATAACTCGCCATCACCGCGATAGAGTGTAAATATAGAATATGAATTAAAGATACAACGTTGTATTTATGTATTTTTACAACAACCAAAAAAACGAATACATTTGATTATAATATCTTCTTTAGAGTTTGCAAATAGGAATCACACACAATAATTAAATTTATTTTTTTTTTTAATTCCGTTTCAACTTTTTGAATAGAGTAAATAAATCCTTTTAAGATTACAGACTAAATATGATCACACTGAAACCATGTGTTTATTTTTTTTCTCATTTAAATTACAATATAATTAACAAAAAAATCCATTTCCATTCTCATAAGAAAAGATTATAATAACAGACTGAATAGACCCTGTTTTATTTTTGGTAAATACACTTTTAAAAATGATAAGGTCAAAACATATTCTTGTACTAGAGCCAGGGAATCAATTAGAAACCGAGAATAGTTCAAAAGTAGAACGAATCTTAATCGAATTCCTTTACTCGATTTTTAATAAGACTGATTTAAAAAATTGTACAGTTTGTGTCATCTCTTCAGAGCAGTATGTTTACTTTTTCAACAGTTCACATTTTTAACATTGGATTAAAAAAAAAAGTCATTCCTGTGTATATTGGATATAACACTTCTGTAATGTGCTGAGGACCGTAGGGCATACATTGACTTCATAATGTGCAGTGTAAGTTATATAGTGTTCTTATGTCTGCGTGCTGGTCAAAGGGTTGACCAACACGATGGCCTCAGTCAGCTCCCGTTCCAGCCTCAGTGAGGATCTCGGCTTTACCAAGCGACAAGCTGAATGTGTTGTTAGGAAGTACTACCTTAGCTTCGCCCTCATCATGTTTGTGATTGCTGCAGCTGTGGTCGTGATATGTGGTAAGTGAAGTTTACATATTCAAACCGTGTGTCTATATGTGGGTCAAACTGAGCGTAGTTACATTGTATGCCTATATGTGGTCAAATATTGCTAACATATTTACATGATTCTAAATGTAGACAGTATCAGACACTTGGTTTGTCATTGAGTGGATCAATTAGATCTTAACAAAAAAAATTTGTAATTTGTGGTCGTTTGATCTCGTTACACGAGACGCGAATAACTTATATAATTCTGTCCCGTGGTGTACGAGTTAAGGTCTCAAGAGAAGTGTCAACAGAAAAGCTTCTAGAAGTTAAAGCCTCTACTAAGGATAGTGAACAGGTAAAATATTTAGTTAGAAATTCATATTATCTGTATGTTATTTCTGCTACGAGAACTTCGACAAGCTTCTATAAGGCTCCTTAGTTCATACGTTTCAAGCTTTATGTTAATTGTACTTTAGTAAATCTATAATTGAAATAAGCCATATTGTGTGTGCTCAATCTTTAAATAATTTCTACTTGAAGAATTGAGCTGTTTTATCTCATAAAGAGAAACTTTGTTATTTGTTTACTAAAACCAAGATACCCAGTAATACAGAGGCTTAGGGTGTTAGATTGCAATCTCCAAAATACCCCAGACGCATTAATCACCCAATTATGTTACCTTCAAAACATTGTACAGAATGAGAAACGTGTATAATAGACCGCACAGAACACCCGAGCCTGTGCAGAATGGCGCTGCCTGGTCTGGTCGTCATTGTAAACTATGCTACATCAAATGGCTTTGAAAAGAATTCTATATCTCCATGTTTGTTTCTGTCCACCATGTACAATGTTATATTCTACCTCGCACACCCCCTCCACACACACACATACACGACACAGAAGGCAGTGTTTCAGCCTGTGTATTGACAACAAGTTCAATTGTCTCCTTTTGTAACATACAGTGTAATATTATTTTCTATCTAATGCCTGTTTGAATGTATAACGTTACATGAATGTCACTGTCTATGTATATGTTTTATTGTTTTTTATATCTGGTTGTTTTCACCCGGTCTATCTGTGCATCTGGAGGCAAGGTGGCTGAGTGGTAAAGCGCTTGGCTTCCGAACACAGGGTTCCGGGTTCGAATCCTGGGGAAAACTGAGATTTTGAATTTCTGGGTTTCAGGGCGCCTCTGAGTCCACCCAGCTCTAATGGAGGAAAAGTAAAAAAACTGGCCACATGACACCCTTGTTGGTCACAGAAACAGATGACCTTTACATCATATGCTCCTTAGAACGCAAGGATTTTTTTTATCTGTGCATCTGTCAAAAAAACACATTTTTTTTTTTCATTCTTCCAGTCGGCCACTCAGTCAGTCACTCTGTTAGCTAGTCAGTCACTCTTTCAGCTAGTCAGAGAAACTCGGTCAGTTAGTCAATCAGTCACTTTGTTAGCAAACCAGTTAGTTAGTTACTTTGTGGTCTAGTTCAGTGACTTAGCCGGCTAGTTCAGTTACTTAGCCAGCAGTTGTGCAAACATTTTGAATTATCCCACTCAAAAAACTTTTATAATAAAATAAATCATTGGTCAGTGAATGCTTTCACGCAACTTATATCAACTCACTCTGTTTGTCTATCTGTCTGTCTACCTTTCTAGCAATTAACCAATTAGTCAGTTAATTACTGTTGATTTATTATTATGTTTGATACAAACAAAGAAAATTAATTCATCAGTATTCACAGATTTAACTATGGAGGGTTTGGTGCCTTCACTTAATGGAACACGTTAGATCTCCCACACCCATTCTCAAATCAAGTTGAAACATTTAACAATTATTTATTTTATCAAGTAAAACATAATAATAAAAAAAAAAATTAATAATGGGAATTAATTATTTTGTTTGATATCGATTAAGGGAATAACTCCTTAGATAAGCTTTTTTTTTTTTAAAGATTTTAAATATTCTGTTTGTTTGTGTTTCTTTGAAACGATTTTAATTGTAGAGCTAGCCTTTTGTTCCATTGCGCCATGGCAGATTTGGTTATACCATAGACCTATATATTAGATCTAGACTGGAAATCGGAAACAAATTCTTATCCGCGATATATCGATTCACAGACCTATATAAATAGATTTTTGTATGCGTAACTCTTTTTCAACCTGTAAGGGAAGTCGCCCCAATCAATCTTTTTCTGTCTTAGAAAGTAATGATCTTTAGTTTTCAAAGTTAAGAAATAATGCAAAATCATTTATCGGATTTTCTTTAGAATGGGCTGTTTATCACAGAACTATATATTCACGCAAATATATGAAACAAAGCCATTTCCTGTTAGTTTCCATTAAGATAATGTTTCAAAAATCCTAGATCAAAATAATTCATGTCTGTTGATTTTAATCATCATATGTACATTTAAATAGATTAATTACCTAGATCTTTCTAGATTATGTATATCAAAAATGCAAAATACTAATTAAGAGACGAGACTACCCTTATTGTTGATGTTCAATGACTAGCTGTAGATCTCAAAATTAAATTATATGTTACGTAGGTTAGGGTTGAAAAAAACAACAACTTTACTTCTGATATTTACTTTACAAAACAACTCCTTGATTTAACTTTTTAAAACATTTTCACGCCATTTTTTGTAGTGTTAAAAGATCTCCATGTCTAGTCTAGATATAATATATATATATATAGGTCTGTGGGTTATATCTTTTAACAAAATAAAAATTCTTTTAATGGCATTGTACAAAGTGAACAACATTGTAATGACTGCTTCGCAATGTCTCGGAAATACGGTATTGTTCAGATTGCCAAATATGACCCCCCGCCCCCCCCCCCCAAAAAAAAATAAACACAATTGTTAAAAAAAATGAGACCCAGCAAGTTCGTCTAAGTCAATTTATTTTCAAACTGAATGACGTCCCCTCCGACTCAAGTTCTTGATGGAATCGTTTTTTTTTAAAAGTAACATTTCACTTTCCATCCAATGTTCCTGCACATAGGAAATGAGATTCTATTTATCCTTGATTACCAAGAGGTAGCAGGAGGGAACGACAACTTCATTACTTCAGCCAATAAAACAAACTTTTTTTTTTAATTTTTGAAACATGAAGTTTGATTTTGATTGCAAACGACATAAAAACTGAAGGTCGAAACTGTAAAATGTTTATTTTGTGTATGTGAGTCTTTTTTTCACCTATTTTTAGCTTCTGAACAGGGCGTCCTGGGTTTGAATCTCGGTGAAGACTGAGATTTTGAATTTCAGGATTTTTAGGGCTCCCCAGTCCACCAACTTTAATGGGTAACTGACTTTATTTGGGGAAAGTAAAGGCGGTAGGTTGTTGTGTTGGACAAATGCGGCTAGTATATCTATACACACATATACTGGAAGCACAAGCTTGTGATTTTCTGTGAGCTGGATTTCAAAGATGATTTGACTTCGGTTTCATTTTGACATATCGTTTCAGATCAAAATAAATTTGGTGGTTTTATTGTAAAGACTTCACAAGATATTTATTGTTTTGATAGGATTACAATTTATAATTGCCTACAAACAATATTGAATTTACATTTTAAGAAATATTTCTGAACAATAAAATTTTGATTTTTATTGAATATCCGGCCAACCAATTAACCTTTTTGTTTGTCTTTGACAAAGTATGAACGAAAATGTTAAATTTATCCACAATCACAATGATCCACATCTGTTGACAAAGTTCGAAAACTAAAAAAGTCTAATTTTCTATTTTTTTTATTTACACGATAAATTCAAACTTTGTAATCAGTTATTTCAATAGTTTGTTTGTGCTCCTTAAAAACTAAGAAAACAAAATCCAATACGGTCGACATGTCCATTAAAGTCCGTTACACATTCACTTAAAACAATATTTTTTAAAACACAATTTAAGAAAAAATTTATAAAGAATAACAGATCAGATGACTCGTAGAGATTTATTAAGAGGAATGTTATAAAGGCACTCTATCCATCTACCCATATATCTATCTAATCTATCTAATTTATCTAATCTATCTATCTATCTATCTATCTATCTATTTATCTATCTATCTATCTATCTATCTATCTATCTATCTATCTAACCTACCTACCTACCTACCTACCTATTTATCTATCTATCTATCTATCTATCTATCTGTCTATCTGCCTCTCTATGTACAGATGTATATTGCAAAATTTTTGGTCAGTTTTTTTCCCTAAAACTCTGGAAACCATCCCTACGATCAGTGTGCCTTGTGGCGTGAAATGCACAAACAATTCAATCAGGTGTTTTTGTCCTCGTGATTCACTGAGAAATAACGAAAGATAATGAACCGAGGAAGTGGCAACACATTGAACTAGGCCAAATTGAACATTAAATTAAGACTCCATTGAGGGGAAATCAATCATTGTTACGTCAGTAGAAAGAAATTGAATCAGGCAATATATGGTTCGAGTGAGATGGGTCGGCGGGGATAGCATCAGGATCGTAACGAATTGGTTTACATGCAGAGGGTTGAACTTTGTACTAAAAGTACATCTAAAGTTTTCCACTTATACCCAAGTTGACCAACTTATACTGTAACGTATGCTATGATAATTTTGTAAAAATGATTTTTCTTTCCTTATGGTATTAGAGCATGGAATGGGCTGCCTGAGTCAGCTAGAAAAACCAAAGACTTGGCAAAATTTAAGTCTTTGATTAACATGCAGGACTAGATTGACATAGGATCACGCGTAGGACGTAATCAACTTCTTTTCAAAGTAACGTCTGTATTTCATAAGATAAGATAAGAATACATGAGATAGCCAACTAATATGCAGGATGGCCATCTTATACGCAGGTGTTATGGCGTGTGTGTGTGTGTGTGTGTTTCCTAGGGAGATGGTGCTGAGAGGTTAAGTGAGACCTCGAATAGTGTTCCACCAGATGTTGTTGGTTTATAGTCATTGTATCACGAGTATAATTGTTAGTATAGCGACATCTGACAACACTCTGTCCTGGTCTAGTTTGACTCATGGCAACAAAGTTGGTAAATGTGTGTACACATTCGTCACTGGAGTACGTCCAACATTGATTTGAAAACAAAGAAATAAAAATGAAATGAAATCCTTTGTATTTATTTGTTGACTCGATATTTGTTCTGTGGTGTTTATTGTTGGACTAGACAACTACTTGCTTATTAGATCATCCAAAGTGAACATGATATTTTTGTTATCACGACTTTCGGCCAGATTAAATGAACATTTTGACAACCAATAGTAAGTAACCGGGATTAATATGTAAATAGCGTCCGAATCTAGATAACGCCCTACATTATCTAACATCAGAATCTAGATAACGCCCTACGATATCAAACATCCGAATCTCGACTAAGATAGCTTAGACTACAATGTATTTCATTGGAATGCGTATTTTTTTTTCTTTCAGCAGGAATCGTTCTAACCTTAGGCTTTATAAGTCATAGGGAAAATAATTAATTATCATTTGATTTGAGTTGTGATTTATTTAGTTATTAACTTTTTGAAAATTCAATTAGATTTACGGGTTTATTGGGGGATTTTTTTTTTAATTAAAATAGAATTTACATTTTCATACAATTAAAATTTGGCAACTAAAACTTTTTAGTAAAAAAAATTCCTTTCGTTAGTTTGAATTCTCCCTCACAACTTTTGGTCGAAGCAAGATATTTAAACAAATACAAAGAATTCGATAGCTTGGTAGTAAAACACATTAACAATCCAATTCTGAAAGAATGTACTAGCAAATTTATTATAAAGTTTGTATAGAAATGTTTCATCTCTTCTCTGCCTGTGATCCTCTCTGGGGCATAGGTCACCAACCAACGTCCTCCAGGCATCTCGGTTCTGGGCGAGTCTCTCCAACTGTCTCCACGTCTTGCCCATCTGCTTGGCATCTGCTTCCAAAACGCGCCGCCATGTATATTTTTTATGTAAATACTATTTAAATGAAATGTAAGTTGTAATCTTTTTATTTGACATTTAAAACCAAACAAAAACAAAATTGTTTACCTGTGTGTTTGTGTTTTGTCCAGATTATCTTTGATTAAGAGAAACAACTCTTTATGACACGAACTTCAAATTTAGATTCGTGTGTAACTTCCTTTTAAATACATACTGGGACTCAAGGGAGTCTTGGAGTGACTTGGCCCAATGTTCGTATAAGTTTATAGACACGATAAGAACTAATCCTTATTACCAGATCTAATAACACACAGACAAGACGAACCATTGGCTTCTACTTGATGCCGGTACGAAAGAATTTATTTCCCATTCATCACTAGTTCAAAGTAATAGATAACTCTTCCAAGCCAGTGCCAGGCCTATCACAGTAGATGAACAGATCCTAGAGTTGATTCCCCTTGACGAATCAACCATGCAACGCAACTTTGTGGTTTGAATGGAAATTGCAGGATTAATACTTCACATGTTTTATTTAAACTATGTATAAATGGACTTGGTTTGATGACTACATTTGAAAATACCTAGATGTGGACAAGTTCACTTTCAACTGTGAGTCAGGACGACATTGGGCTCTGTTTTGGTTTGTTCTGGTGTCAGACATTTTGGTACTATGTGCATATACAAATGAATTAATGGTCATTCATTTTAAAAAAAATTCATTTTTACGTTTTAAATTTTGTTTCCCTAATTAGAATTCAGAATGAAATTTTTATTTCAAGGAGTATTTATTGTCTTAGTCGGAAATAATGTACCTTGCTATATAGATCGAAAAGTCTATAAAAACTTAACCTTTGGACAAGACAATAGAGAAGTACCCTGGTCACTTGATTAGAAGGTCATACGTTATTAGTAATTGCATGTTTTTTTGATGTTTTTTTTGTTGTTTTGTTTAGTTGGACGCTTACCAACAATATAAGTTGTTTTCAATTCACATTTTGAAGTGTTTAAAGTCCACAGCACGTGTTGTCCAACAACTAAGTGTATCTTCTGCTCCACATTGGCATTGAATGTTTTGATTTGGAAGTATGGTGATTTCTACATCTCTCTCTGGCTCTCTCTCTCTGCATGCATACACACTTTTATGTTAATTTATTAGTATTAAATAACTGGAGACTTGTAAGATACCACGTGACTAGTATGGTGGATCACTTTGTCAAACTTTGGTGTAAAACGGTGATTTACATGTAACCCGTGATAATGTAAAGAATGTTAGTATTAAATTTTGTTTTTGTTTTTTTGAGGTAACGCCAAAACGTAGCGCACTACTTTATAACAAGATCCTCGTAGACCAAAGTCGAATTTGTGTGTGTGTGTGTGTGACGAGTTAATGTTTGCGTGCGTGTGTGTGTGTGTGACGAGTTAGTGTTTGCGTGTGTTTGTGTGTGTGACGAATTAGTGTTTGCGTGTGTGTGTGACGAGTTAGTGTTTGCGTGTGTGTGTGTGTGACGAGTTAGTGTTTGCGTGTGTGTGTGTGACGAGTTAGTGTTTGCGTGTGTTTGTGTGTGTGACGAGTTAGTGTTTGCGTGTGTGTGTGTGTGACGAGTTAGTGTTTGCGTGTGTGTGTGTGACGAGTTAGTGTGTGTGTGTGTGTGTGTGACGAGTTAGTGTTTGCGTGTGCAGAAATATAAACTAGAAGAAAAAAAAAACAACACTACTTTTATATACCAATTATTTATTAAGTAGTTGTCGTGTTCGTGACATTTATAAAGTTGTCATTTGTAAATATTTGCATTCAATTTGTTTAAAAGTAAATTTGTCCAATTTAATTAAAATTTTTATTTTTAAAAAAATTAAGTTCCCTTTTTAGCCGGTTTTTCGACCTATGCTATATATGGGGCAGATGACGTAAAGGTGGTCTGTTTATGTGGCCCACGCTTAACGAGGGTGTTCTGTGGTCATTGGCCATAATGTACCCATTAGAGCTTAGTGGACTCGGAGGTGCTTTAAAGATCCCAAAATTAAAAAAGCTGTCTTCACCAGGATTCGAAACCTGGACCCCTCGATTTGGTAACCAAGCGCTTTACTACTCAGCCACCGCACCTCGTATTTTTATTATAGTGACAACATATTTTTATTTTCATGCCCAGATATAGCATTATATTCTTTAACTATATATTTTTGAACCTCTTCAACTTAAGATAAGATAAGATAATTTTATTGGTCCAAAACAAATGGAAATTCAGTTTTATTGCTCACCTCATTTTACCAGAATAACAATATATAAATTAATTAATTACACACATCACTCGATCAATACATTATATATTGTCACTGTTACATCTTGGTATATTTGTTTATCTGACGCCGGTCAGTTTGTCCTTTTTATAGATTAGTTCTTATCAATTAGAAGGAAAGAAATGAGCACTTTTTATCTATGATTAGATCGAACCTATAGAGACAATATTTTGAAGGTACACAAGAAGAACTCTAAATTCAAGCTAATAAAATACATCTATTTCTATTTCTCCATAATGTCCACCAAATAGAAGGTTAAACTCGAAATTGTTTTATTGATTTGTCTGTGACCTGTCATCTTTGACCTTTCGCCCTGACCCCCCCCCCCCCCCCGTTCTCAAGACTTTCTGATAGCCGGCCAAGTTAAACATTGCTCTCTCGTGTCGGGTCAGCCGGGATAGCCGAGACAGCCTGCGTGTCTTAAGGGAGACGCATGTTTGGATATTTCAAGATAGCTGCATGAAGAAGACGGCGAGCGATATAAGACGTTTTTATAATGCAATGAGGGCATGTAAAAGGAGACATTAGTGAGACATTAAATGTTGCCAATGTTTCCAAACTCCACTTTCGTTTCATTCAGTTTGGCTGGTGGTGTTTTTTTTTTTTAAATCTAATCTTAGGAATGGGACAATTTTTTTTAGCTTTTATTTCTCTCTGTCGTTCTTTCATTTCTTTTTTTTTTTTTCTTCCTTCTCCTCACTGTAAACCTGTCTCTCTCTTTCTAATTCTCTGTCTGTTTCTTGTTCTGAGTCTCTTATTTTTGAGAATTTAATATTCTCTCTCTCACTCTCTCTCTTACTCACTCTCTCTCACTTATGTTCCTTGTCTACTCTCTCTACCGTTCTCCTCCTCGTGTCACTCCCTACAAAGCTTAGATCAACTTGCTCTGTCTGTCTGTCTGCGCCAAATTGTGTACTAGTTATTTCTCTCACTTCCGATTCCTGCATCAAGATGAACCTTTGCGCAATTATTCATTGTTCCTAACAACAACAAAAAAGAATCAATTGAACAATTTATTATATCCATAAAAAAAGTAAAGTTTCCTTTTCAGACCTTTCGATCTAAGGTCATCTGTTTCTATGGACAAGGGTTAACAAGCAGGGTGTTATGTGGCCAGCACAACGACCAATCGCCTTTACTTTCCCTAACTAAAGTCAGGTGCCCATTAGAGTTGGGTGGACTCAGGGACGCCCTAAAAATCCTTAAATTTAAAATCCCAGTCTTCAGTTATATCCATTATTCATAATTAATTAATTCTGTTTTTGTATAGATATATAATATATATTTTTAAAAAGTAACTCACCAGGTCTTGAGATCTCTTAAACGAAATGAGATAAGGATTGCGTAGAGACTTAGACTTGCAAGATGGCTAGAGTAAAGAATTATCTTAGACTTGCAATATAGCTATAGAAGATAACTATCTTAGACAATAAATTAAATTTTACTGCAAATACTGATTATATCAGCAAAAAAGGGCAGCAAAGGTTACGATTACCTAGAAAAAATGTTCTCATTAATGTTAGCGAAAGGGGCTTGGCGATGTTTTATCATGGTCACCTTTGCAATATCTCAAGTTTTAATATCCCTGCCTACTGCCTGGTATAGCAATCTGAACATTAAAAATAAAAATAAATTTTATAGAGCCTCAAAGCTGCTGGTAAAGTCATTGGTAAAAAAACAAACACCGTTTGAGCAGCTGTTTGAGACAAACATTCATAAGAAAACTAGAAAGATTCTAGGAATAAAAAATCACCCTTTGGGTCAGGATTTTGTGATTTTACCATCACAAAAGAGATACAAGACACTGATAGCAAAGACAAACAGACACAAACACTCTTTTGTCCCACTGTCTATCAAATTATTAAATAAAATTAAACCACCTAATATAAACTTTTCGAATGTAAATTATGAGTGAGTCTGATGTGAATGTATATTTTGGTTGTCTATAGTTATAATGTTTGGTTTGATGTAGGGGACAAATTGTAATTATGGGAAATAAAGACTATTATTATTATTATTATTTTTATTATTAATGAAAGTTTATTGTAAAGATTATATTTAAGAATGTATGTTATGTAAAGATTACATTAAAAACTGTATAATATTAATCAATTAGAAATTAAATTTGTATCGGATTTGTTAAGTAACGCTGTCTAAATCACCATTTTTGCCAATTATTTCTTTTCTAGAAAAAGATATTGACTTTTGCCATCTCTCTCTCTTCATGTCTTCCCGTTTTCTTCTGTATTTGCCTTTCGTCACTTTTTTTTCTCTTTATTTCTTTCATGACATTTAAATGATTCAACCGAGACCAAAGTCAGTCACTCGTGGACCAGAATATTTGTTTCAATTCAAGTTTGAGTGTTTGAAAAACTTAAACGCAAACAAAATGTTTACTCGTACGCATAATCAAACCGACAGAAATTCTCACTTAGTAGGTTGACACTTCCAGGGGACCTAATTCATCTACTTAGTAGCGTGTGAGTAGTCGTTAGCTGAGAGTGCAGTCAGGTCTTGTTCAGAAAAGGCACTTGCCCAACGGACGGACGCTTTAAGAACATTTTTTTTTTGGTTTCCTGGAGAAATCGATTTTTTTTCCATTTGAGATAACCAGAGAGTACATCCACTCATTACAAAACAACCAAAAATCTTCTTTGGTATTTTTAAAGTTTTTATTTTTGTAAAGATTTGTTTCATCGATTTATCTCTATTCTATATTTGTCTGACACCATTGTAATAGTTTTACAATTTGACTGTCACTTTGTTCTATAGTAACGTTTCTTTCTAACCTAACGAAGATGTCCTCCAAATTAAAACTAAACTTAATTTACTTCTCTACACAGATTATACATTCCTTGGTTTCTATTTCAATTCTGGAGTAATTCCTTATAGAAGGGTAGAAGTCAGTCGGAGAACAATCGAGAAAGGCTGGGAAATTGTGGTTGGAGAAAACTAGGATAAAAAAAGGGATATCAGGGATAGTCTAGTTGAAAACATTGTGGCTACATCAAAATGTTCCCCTATTAGCATCCTAGTAACTATGGTGCAACTAGGTGTAATAAAATTGGTAAGTCTTGTTACTTTGACAGAGTTTACTTTGTTCATAGATCAAGTTCTTGTCTTACTTAATCAAACGCTAAACAAAAACAATTGGTAACAAAAATTTCGATTCGCAGAGAGATGAATTGTCTCTAGAGCTAAACCATGTGAATATCTACTGGACTAATCCTCATTGGTAAAACTACACTTAATTTAAGCTTTGATTCTTGTTGTTGTTTTTTATAGTATACCATACGTATTTCTTGTTGTCGTACTTTGAGAGAGATAAGTTAAGATAGATAATTTAATTTGTATAGGTTTTAATCCAGTGATGATCAAAACACGTCCCGCTGGCCAGATCCGGCACGCGACGTTGTTTTATCCGGCCCTCCGAAAAGTTGTCACAAAGGGGAGAAAAATGTATCTTTACCTACTTTAGGACTCTCCTATTTTCTCTGATGGATTGATATCATCACCTTTAACGTGCGTGTGTTTATGTATGTAGAATCTACCAAGAAATGTGGGCGGATCATTATTTTGTGTGTGGATTAGGATAATAAGCCATCATCTTTGTTTAATAAAGAAAGTGTGGCTGTTAAAAAAAACACATATATTATCGCCACATTACATAAATATGGCGGCATCTTTGGTTTGAACCACGACTAAAAGATTATCGAGAGATTGAAAGATCGATGGGAATAGTCAACAAAAAGAGACACAATAAATGAGTCGGTTTTAGAGATCACTAAAAACGGTGGCTAATATTTTGAAGTAAAAAAAAAAAGCTATTTTCTGACGCGTAAAAAACTATAATCGTCAAATATCGCATGAATGTAGTATTAAATCTAGGGAGTTCTAGTAAAATAATTTCAGAGCAATTTCATTTCGTTTTTGTAACTTTTCGGTCATGTGGCCCGCGAGACGGGTGATGAAAATTAAAATAGCCCGCAGGTCGAATTAGGTTGGGCACTGGTTTAATCAAATGGAAATTCAGTTTGACTACAATTGGCCACCTCAGCATAACTACTGTAACAATAACAATATAGATGCAAATACGAACAACACTTACACACATAATGCATTCTATTCGTTCTTGAAACTGTCAGAGTTGAGCCTTCGGCTCTTGGAACTCTAGGCCAGCAAAAAGTGAACAAGAGCCCCTTTCACCGTCCTGAATGAAAAAAGTGTACACTGGTCTGTCTGGCGGGGTGTCAGACTCGCGGCCTGAGACCGCGTGCATCGGGACCCCTGCCATTTTAGTTTTCTATACTAGGCTAACCGTGCAGGACACGCCATTTATGTAACGGACCCTTGATGAACGGCGCCTGGATTGTGACAAGGTTGTGGGAACTTTTTTACAACTCCGCACAGTGAAATGAGGATGCTCTCGCACACCCCTTAGGCACCCCCACGGGAGTCTTGTTTTGCTACCCTTTAGCCTAATCGTTTCCTCCTACGATCGTTTCCATCCGGGCGCCACTATGAGGCAGGGTAGCATGCCCTGGATGAAATACATACACACTCACAAACAGAGCTTTATGACTTAGAGACACACTCACAACCAGGGCTTCATGACTTAGAGACACACTCACAACCAGCGCTTTATGACTTAGACTTCTAAATGTAAATTGCAGATGCCAACTAAATAAAACGAAAAATAGTACAAAGTAGAGAACTTCAAGAAATACAATTCTGCAGAGCTCAAAAGTGCACCGATAATTGCTTGTCAACTTTTTTTATTTTGTACACCGGATACACCGAAAAGTTAGCTATTTATAGTTTTTTCACCTTCCATGAAAATCTATAATGCAGCGTCATTGCAACCGAAAACACGCCTTTGTTTTTACAAGAGATCAGTGGGTTCATCGTGTGGTTTAGTACCAGACTTGGGGATCAACTATAGAAGTTAGCTACGTTCTACGACACACTGTCACACAGACAAAGTAGACCGATGGAGGACATAATAAGATGAATCTTGTAAAACAAATTATAACCGAGGTACATTATAGTGCATGTATTCTTTCCAGAAGCCGAGATACTGTTTAACTAGAAAGAAAACTTAAAAAATAGATTACGTACATCTTGAATAAACAAAGTTCGTCATAAATAATCTTCACATGAAACATTATTTTTCAAGAAACAGGAGCTCTCACTCTCGTAGGAAATAAATCAGGAGTTGTTCCTTTTTTTTTTTAATCTGGCACAGTTACCTCCCCGGCGTTGACAGTCATCACGTTCTCAAATATCTTCCTTCCCTTGGTTCCCCCTAATCCCTGCAGTCTTTGAGTCACTTAACAGGCTTCTCACATCTGTTCTCTTGTACACTTGACCAGTGACTTATTATCATACTTATTTTATTGTTGTGGACGATTCAGCACCGTGACTTACTTTCTGTTTCGTCTTAGGTGATCAGGTTGTAAGTAGATCAGTCCAGTTAATGAAGACTGTTAGTCTAGAAGGAAAGGGGGAAGTTGAAATTAGAGATGGACTCTAGTTGTAGTATATTATCATCTCGTTATCGCAGTGGTCCAGTTTTAAAGTACACTGCCAGGATATCTTAAGGCGCTTCCAGCAGATATATGTACTTTAGAACAGGAAAATTAGTTGAGTACTTTGGAAGAGACACCATTAGATTATATATGTGTGTTGTCGTTTGTTATGTTTGTATTTTTTTATCTGTTTGAATGTGTTTGTTTGTATTCCCTTATGTTTTTATATGTTTACATATGTTTGTATGTTTTTATTTGGATTTAAATGTTTTTATATGATTTTATGTTTTTATATGTTTGTATCTGTATTAATATGTACGAATATGTTTTTAATGTTATTTAAAAAGCGTGTATGTTGTCTGTATGTCAATCTGTCTGTATGACTGGTACAATTTTTGTACATGTCATTTCTTCCACACGCAATCTCGGATCAAGTTGATATTTTGCACAATTATTTATTGTACCTGACAATTAATAAATAAAAAATAACCAATTAGTTAATTATTGATAATTAATTATGTTGTTTGTGTCGAACAAGGGAAAGAAAATGTACGTAACTAGTGTGTCAGTTTAAATTGAATTAGTCTCTTTATACTTTGTGAAGAGAAGTAGGTCGTTGCTTAAAAAGTTTGAAACTCACAATAGATAGCTATAAAACCTATTTTCAAAAGCACTTCACTGGCATAGTGGTTAAGTGGTTAGTGTATTGGCTTGTGGAGACTTGATCCCTCGAGTTCAAATCTAAGTCATACAACTTTTAAAAAAATATATACATTTAAAAAGCTATCACAGTAACCTTCACAAGATTACACGCTTCTTTCTAAAAAAAAAAAATTATAAACGACCTGAATCTAAACTTGTAGGCCAAAGCCTTCGCAAGCTTCTTAAGCCAACGCGGTTACCGCTCTGCTAGCGAAGAGTCCATGAACATGAAAGATTGTAGTTATCTATTGTTTCTATTTAATGTTAGTGACCAGTTTGTGTTCACTGCAGTGGCGTAGCTAGGGTGTATGATGCCCCCTTCCAATTTCGAAAACGAAATAAAACCGCGAAATGACTTTTTTTTCCACTTTCTTGGTTCTCATTGTTATGTTGGAGTGCTCAGATGACTAGACCAATATATGAGATCAACTGTGCAGTGGTTTCCAAATCAGGGAGGTCTCCATGTCCTCTTCTTTCTATAGGGGTGTTTTGGGGCCAGTGTCTTCGACCAAATGTGTATTTATTTTTAAAGTATTGCTAATTTGTATTAAAAAAATCAATTTAAAAAGACACTACTAAAATTTTGGCTGCTTTCTTGCTATCAAAATTGAAATCTATTTTTTTCTCCTCAATTGCGAAAAAAGTGAGTCGCACATTTTTTTCAGCGTTGATTGCCCTTAACCTTGAGTTGGAAAAAAACTTTGCACAGAAACACACTTACCACAATTGTCAAAAATGTGAAAATAAATACAATATTTAGAACTGTTTAAAAAATAATAAGGTTACAAAAGACAGTTTGTGTGGAAACACAAACTCAAAATCGGCCCCCGAAGTGGTCCACCCAGGCAGGCATCAATATTTTCAGAAAGAACATCCGAATGAAATCATATCAAAGAGAAATGAGAGATAAGAATGGAGAAAGAAGGTTAACAGATCTTGTGTAGTGTCCCAACGGTCCCGCAGATCAAAGGATAGGTGAAAGTGAATGTAAAGTTAGATGTAAACCTGGCCTAACTAGTTCCCCTTTCATACCTTGTGGTCAATAGGGCAGATGTTCATCTGTTTTTGTGGCATACGGTTAACGAGGGTGTCATGTAGCCAGCACAACGACCAAGCACATTTACTTTTCCAGAACTAATGTCAGGTACCCATTAGAGCTTAGTGGCCTCAGAGGCGCCCAAGGTTTCCAAAGTTGAAAATACCAGAGCCCTGGTTCGGAAGCCAAGCGCTTTACCGCTAAGCCACCGCGTCTCCCCTGGCCTAACTGATGTCTTATATTTGAATGGGCTCTATCTCTTACTTTGCTTTGAACGCAATGACCCTTACTAATAAGTTTAGGAAAATGAAGTTTACAAGATTACTATTCGTTTCAAATTAAGTGTAGTTTGTAATGCATACTAATTAGCTTTTTCTCTTTAAAAAACTGCTTGCACAAGTGATTTTAAAAATTAGATTTTTCGCTTTCAGAAATTTTTTATTGTCTAAAATATTGTAATGTCGAATTTTCAATATCTTTTCTAGTTTACGAGATCTAAACGAGACAGACATTTCGCACAAAACTAAATGCGTCTTTTCCCCTTTTGGGGGCCGCTAAAAAAATAAAAAATTGCTCATTATCACTGAACATTACAATGGGTTCGTTTTGTATTTGTGGAGACATGGAAGTGTTTGTGGAGACATGGAAGTGTTTGTGGAGACATGTAGGTGTTTGTGGAGACATGTAGGTGTTTGTGGAGACATGTAGGTGTTTGTGGAGACATGGAAGTGTTTGTGGAGACATGTAGGTGTTTGTGGAGACATGTAGGTGTTTGTGGAGACATGTAGGTGTTTGTGGAGACATGTAGGTGTTTGTGGAGACATGTAGGTGTTTGTGGAGACATGTAGGTGTTTGTGGAGACATGTAGGTGTTTGTGGAGACATGTAGGTGTTTGTGGAGACATGGAAGTGTTTGGTTTCTTCTTCTGATAACGTCAGTCCTCCCCCTTCTCCATTGACTTGCTCCATGATCTCTCCTGTCCTCCCCCTTCTCCATTGACTTGCTCCATGATCTCTCCTGTCCTCCCCCTTCTCCATTGACTTGCTCTATGATCTCTCCTGTCCTCCCCCTTCTCCATTGACTTGCTCCATGATCTCTCCTGTCCTCCCCCTTCTCCATTGACTTGCTCCATGATCTCTCCTGTCCTCCCCCTTCTCCATTGACTTGCTCCATGATCTCTCCTGTCCTCCCCCTTCTCCATTGACTTGCTCAATGATCTCTCCTGTCCTCCCCCTTCTCCATTGACTTGCTCTATGATCTCTCCTGTCCTCCCCCTTCTCCATTGACTTGCTCTATGATCTCTCCTGTCCTCCCCCTTCTCCATTGACTTGCTCTATGATCTCTCCTGTCCTCCCCCTTCTCCATTGACTTGCTCCATGATCTCTCCTGTCCTCCCCCTTCTCCATTGACTTGCTCCATGATCTCTCCTGTCCTCCCCCTTCTCCATTGACTTGCTCTATGATCTCTCCTGTCCTCCCCCTTCTCCATTGACTTGCTCCATGATCTCTCCTGTCCTCCCCCTTCTCCATTGACTTGCTCCATGATCTCTCCTGTCCTCCCCCTTCTCCATTGACTTGCTCCATGATCTCTCCTGTCCTCCCCCTTCTCCATTGACTTGCTCTATGATCTCTCCTGTCCATCCCCCTTCTCCATTGACATGCTCTATGATCTCTCCTGTCCACCCCCCTTCTCCATTGACTTGCTCTATGATCTCTCCTGTCCTCCCCCTTCTCCATTGACTAGCTCTATGATCTCTGCTGTCCTCCACCCTCTCCATTGAATAGCTCCATGATCTCTCATGTCCTCCACCCTCTCCATTGACAAGCTCCATGATCTCTCCTGTCCTTCCCCCCTCTCCATTGACTAGCTAAATGATCTCTCCTATTCTCCCCCCTCTACATTGACTAGCTCCATGATCTCTCCTGTCCTTCCCCCTTCTCCATTTACTAGCTAAATGATCTCTCCTGTCCTCCCCCCTCTCCATTGACTAGCTCCATGATCTCTCCTTTCCTTCCCCCCTCTACATTGACTATCTCCATTATATCTCCTGTCCTTCTCCCCTCTCCATTGACAAGCTCCATGATCTCTTCTGTCCTTCCCCCTCTCCATTGACTAGCTCCATGATCTTTCCTGTCCTTCCACCCTCTCCATTGACTAGTTCCATGATCTCTCCTGTCCTTCCCCCCTCTCCATTGACTAGCTCCATGATCTCTCCTGTCCTCCCCCCTCTTCATTGACTAGCTAAATGATCTCTCCTTTCCTTCCCCCCTCTCCATTGACTAGCTAAATGATCTCTCCTGTCCTCCCCCCTCTCCATTGACTAGCTAAATCATCTCTCCTGTCCTTCCCCCTCTCTCCATTGACTAGCTAAATGATCTCTCCTGTCCTTTCCCCCTCTCCATTGACTAGCTAAATGATCTCTCCTGTCCTTCCCTCCTCTCCATTGACTAGCTCCATGATCTCTCCTGTCCTCCCCCCTCTCCATTGACTAGCTAAATGATCTCTCCTGTCCTTCCCCCCTCTACATTGACTAGCTCCATGATCTCTCCTCTCCTTCCCCCCTCTCCATTGACTAGCTAAATGATCTCTCCTGTCCTCCCCCCCTCTCCATTGACTAGCTAAATGATCTCTCCTGTCCTTCCCCCCTCTACATTGACTAGCTCCATGATCTCTGCTGTCCTTTCCCCTCTCCATTGACTAGCTAAATGATCTCTCCTGTCCTTCCCTCCTCTCCATTGACTAGCTAAATGATCTCTCCTGTCCTTCCCCACTCTCCATTGACTAGCTCCATGATTTCTCCTGTCCTTCCCCCCTCTCCATTGACTAGCTCCATCATCTCTCCTGTCCAAGCCCCTACCCTGACCTCTATCTGGCCAGATAATTGGAATAAATAGCTGTAGATTTGAAGTCTTTCAGTGTTGGGGGAGCCAATTAAAACTAAACGGACTTTTTTCTAGGTCATATTTTAAAATAGCAGCCAATGGTTTACGTTTCTAGGTTTTAGGATCGTTTGGAAAAGGGGGGGGGGGAGAAGCATTAATGAGGGTGATAATGAGGGTGAGGCTGGATTACAGTGGATTGTAAATGACCTAGTTACCTTGCTCAAGTCAGCCTCAAAGTTATCACTGCGATTTACGCTTTTGTTTCTTCACACCATTTTTTAATTCAAATTTTGAGTTTCCGTGATTTTTAAACAAATTTCTCTAAAACGAAACAACTGCAAGACTAGACATTTATATTTATCAAGAAAATAGTGAATTGAAAGTAACATATACCATAGCTTATGCTGACAACAATAACAACGTATTTGTATTTTTGTTAAATTTATGATCCTATGGATTGTAGTGCAAAAGTTTAATATCATTGTCATAATTAATTCCGTAGCCATCTAATCAAAACATAATAATCAACCATTGAATACCTGTTTTAATTGGTTCCCCCAACGCTGAAAGACTTCATATCTACAACTATTTATACCAATAACCCGTGTTGCCTGAGCCAGCAGGAAAACCAATGGCTTGGCAGAATTTAAGTCATTTGTTAGCATGCAGGACTAGATGCATGATGCGTAGGACATAATCTTCTTCTTTTTGATGTAACGTCTGTATTGTATTAGAGATAAGATCTTGAATGGCATTGATTCGGTAGCTCTCAGTTCTTTACACTTATACAAATCATTTAGTCCAAATGTGTCAGAATACAGAGTTATAAAGTTCCCCTTTTACACCTTGCGATCTAATGGTCCGATGATATAAAGGTAATCTGTATATGTGCCCTAGGTTAACGAGGGTGTCATGTAATAAGCACAACGACCAACCTTTACTTTTCCCCAACTAATGTCAGGTACCCTTTAGAGCTGGGTGGACTCAGGGGCGGCTAAAATCCCGAAATTAAAAATTCAAGTCTTCATTAGGATTTGAACCTGGGCACCCCAGTTTGGAAGCCAAGCGTTTTACCGCTCAACCACCTCACCTCCTGAATACACATTTAAATGTTTAAAATGATGTACTTCTTGAATACAAATAATGTAGAAAGTAAACACATTTGAAACCAATGTTTTCCGTTTCTAATACTGTTGTTTTGTACATAGCTCACAGTTCAATGCTATTCCATGGTTCTGTTGTCACATAAATTGTGAAATAATTGTTCACTTCAGAAGGAACATAGATGTTACTTGAGGACAGTGAGATGTTCATTGAGGAAAGTAGATGTTAGTTGATGATATTAAAATGTCTATTGAGGATAGCAGATGTTAGTTGAGGATAGTCGATGATAGTTAAGAGATATTAGATTTTAGTTGAGGATAGTAGATTTTAGTTGAGGATAGTAGATGTTAGTTGAGGATAGTAGATATTAGTTAAGAGATAGTAGATTTTAGTTGAGGATAGTAGTTGTTAGTTGAGGATAGTAGATATTAAATGAGAGATAGTAGATGTTAGTTAGGAGATAGTAGATGTTGAGAAATAGTAGATGTTAGTTGAGAAAAGTAGTTGTTAGTTGAGAGATAGTCGATGTTAGATGAGAGATAGTAGATATTAGTTGAGAGATAGTAGATGTTAGTTGAGGATAGTAAATTTTAGTTAAGGATAGTAGATATTAGTTGAGAGAAAGTAGATGTTAGTTGAGGATAGTAGATATTAGTTGAGAGATAGTAGATGTTAGTTGAGGATTGTAGAGATTAGTTGAGAGATAGTCGATGTTAGTTGAGAATAGTAGATGTTAGTTGAAAGATAGTCATTGTTAGTTGAGAGATAGTAGATATTAGTTGAGAGATAGTAGATGTTAGTTGAGGATAGTAGATGTTAGTTAAGGATAGTAGATATAAGTTGAGAGAAAGTAGATGTTAGTTGAGGATAGTAGATATTAGTTGAGGATAGTAGATGTTAGTTGAGAGATAGTAGATGTTAGTTGAGAAATAGTAGATATTAGTTGAGAGATAGTAGATGTTAGTTGAGGATAGTAGATTTATAGTTCAGGATAGTATATATTAGTTTAGAGATAGTAGATGTAAGTTGAGGATAGTAGATATTGGTTAAGAGATAGTAAATGTTAGTTGAGGATAGTAGATATTAGTTGAGAGATAGTAGATGTTAGTTGAGGATAGTAGATGTTAGTTGAGAGATAGTCGATGTTAGTTGAAAGATAGTACATATCAGTTGAGGATAGTAGATGTTTCTTTAGAGATAGTAGATGTTAGTTGAGGATAGTAAATGTTAATTGAGCATAGTAGATTTTAGTTTAGGATAGTAGATATTAGTTGAGGATAGTAGATAATATTTGAGAATAGTAGATTTTAGTTAAGAATAGTAGATGTTAGTTTAGAGATAGTAGATGTTAGTTAGGAGATAGTAGATGTTGAGAGATAGTAGATGTTAGTTGAGAAAAGTAGATGTTAGTTAAGGATAGTAGATATTAGTTAAGAGATAGTAGATGTTAGTTGAGGATAGTGGATATCAGTTTAGAGATAGTAGATGTTAGTTGAGGATAGTAGATATTAGTAAGGAGATAGTAGATTTTAGTTGAGGATAGTAGTTGTTAGTTGAGAGATAGTCGATGTTAGTTGAAAGATAGTAGATATCAGTTGAGGATAGTAGATGTAAGTTGAGGATAGTAGATTTTAGTTAAGGATAGTAAATATTAGTTGAGAGATAGTAGATGTTAGTTGAGGATTGTAGATATTAGTTGAGAGATAGAAGATGTTAGTTGAGGATAGTAGATATTAGTTTAGAGATAGTCGATGTTAAATGAGGATAGCAGATGTTAGTTGAGGATAGTACATGTTAGTTGAGAGATAGTAGATATTAGTTGAGAGATAGTAGATATTAGTTGAGAGATAGTAGATGTTAGTTGAGGATAGTAGATTTTAGTTGAGAGATAGTAGATATTAGTTGAGAGATGGTAGAAGTTAGTTGAGGATAGTAGATTTTAGTTGAGAGATAGTAGATATTAGTTGAGAGATAGTAGATGTTAGTTGAGAATAGTATATATTAGTTGAGAGATAGTAGATGTTAGTAGAGGATAGTAGATATTAGTTAAGAGATAGTAGATGTTAGGGTTGAGGATAGTAGATTTTAGTTGAGAGATAGTAGATGTTTGTTAGGAGATAGTAGATGTTGAGAGATGTTAGTTGAGGATAGTATATATTAGTTGAGAGATAGTAGATGTTAGTTGAGGATAGTAGATATTAGTTGAGAGATAGTAGATGTAAGTTAAGGATAGTAAATTTTAGTTAAGGATAGTAAATATTAGTTGAGAGATAGTAGATGTTAGTTTAGGATTGTAGATATTAGTTGAGAGATAGAAGATGTTAGTTGAGGATTGTAGATATTAGTTGAGGATAGTAGATGTTAGTTGAGAGATAGTAGATGTTAGTTGAGGATTGTAGATATTGGTTAAGAGATAGTAAATGTTAGTTGAGGATAGTAAATATTAGTTGAGAGATAGTAGATGTTAGTTGAGGATTGTAGATATTAGTTGAGAGATAGAAGATGTTAGTTGAGGATAGTAGATATTAGTTTAGAGATAGTCGATGTTAAATGAGGATAGCAGATGTTAGTTGAGGATAGTACATGTTAGTTGAGAGATAGTAGATATTAGTTGAGAGATAGTAGATATTAGTTGAGAGATAGTAGATGTTAGTTGAGGATAGTAGATTTTAGTTGAGAGATAGTAGATATTAGTTGAGAGATGGTAGATGTTAGTTGAGGATAGTAGATTTTAGTTGAGAGATAGTAGATATTAGTTGAGAGATAGTAGATGTTAGTTGAGAATAGTATATATTAGTTGAGAGATAGTAGATGTTAGTAGAGGATAGTAGATATTAGTTAAGAGATAGTAGATGTTAGGGTTGAGGATAGTAGATTTTAGTTGAGAGATAGTAGATGTTTGTTAGGAGATAGTAGATGTTGAGAGATGTTAGTTGAGGATAGTATATATTAGTTGAGAGATAGTAGATGTTAGTTGAGAGATAGTAGATGTAAGTTAAGGATAGTAAATTTTAGTTAAGGATAGTAAATATTAGTTGAGAGATAGTAGATGTTAGTTTAGGATTGTAGATATTAGTTGAGAGATAGAAGATGTTAGTTGAGGATTGTAGATATTAGTTTAGAGATAGTCGATGTTAGTTGAGGATAGCAGATGTTAGTTGAGGATAGTACATGTTAGTTGAGAGATAGTAGATGTTAGTTGAGGATAGTAGATATTAGTTTAGAGATAGTAGATGTTGGTTGAGGATAGTAGATTTTAGTTTAGAGATAGTAGTTGTTAGTCGAGGATAGTAGATATTAGTTAAGAAATAGTAGATTTTAGTTGAGGATAGTAGTTGTTAGTTGAGAGATAGTCGATGTTAGTTGAAAGATAGTAGATATCAGTTGAGGATAGTAGATGTAAGTTGAGGATAGTAGATTTTAGTTAAGGATAGTAAATATTAGTTGAGAGATAGTAGATGTTAGTTGAGGATTGTAGATATTAGTTGAGAGATAGAAGATGTTAGTTGAGGATAGTAGATATTAGTTTAGAGATAGTCGATGTTAGTTGAGGATAGCAGATGTTAGTTGAGGATAGTACATGTTAGTTGAGAGATAGTAGATATTAGTTGAGAGATAGTAGATATTAGTTGAGAGATAATACATGTTAGTTGAGGATAGTAGATTTTAGTTGAGAGATAGTAGATATTAGTTGAGAGATGGTAGATGTTAGTTGAGGATAGTAGATTTTAGTTGAGAGATAGTAGATATTAGTTGAGAGATAGTAGATGTTAGTTGAGAATAGTATATATTAGTTGAGAGATAGTAGATGTTAGTAGAGGATAGTAGATATTAGTTAAGAGATAGTAGATGTTAGGGTTGAGGATAGTAGATTTTAGTTGAGAGATAGTAGATGTTTGTTAGGAGATAGTTGATGTTGAGAGATGTTAGTTGAGGATAGTATATATTAGTTGAGAGATAGTAGATGTTAGTTGAGGATAGTAGATATTAGTTGAGAGATAGTAGATGTAAGTTAAGGATAGTAAATTTTAGTTAAGGATAGTAAATATTAGTTGAGAGATAGTAGATGTTAGTTTAGGATTGTAGATATTAGTTGAGAGATAGTAGATGTAAGTTAAGGATAGTAAATTTTAGTTAAGGATAGTAAATATTAGTTGAGAGATAGTAGATGTTAGTTTAGGATTGTAGATATTAGTTGAGAGATAGAAGATGTTAGTTGAGGATTGTAGATATTAGTTTAGAGATAGTCGATGTTAGTTGAGGATAGCAGATGTTTGTTGAGGATAGTACATGTTAGTTGAGAGATAGTAGATATTAGTTTAGAGATAGTAGATGTTAGTTGAGGATAGTAGGTATTAGTTGAGAGAAAGTAGATGTTAGTTAAGAATAGTATATATTATTTGAGAGATAGTAGATGTTAGTTGAGGATAGTAGATATTAGTTAAGAGATAGTAGATGTTAGTTGAGGATAGTAGATTTTAGTTGAGAGATACTAGTTGTTAGTCGAGGATAGTAGATATTAGTTGAGAGATAGTAGATGTTAGTTGAGGATAATAGATATTAGTTGAGAGATAGTAGAAGTTAGTTTAGAGATAGTAGATGTTAGTTTAGGATAGTAGATGTTAGTTGAGAGAAAGTAGATGTTAGTTAAGGATAGTAAATATTAGTTGAGTATTGTAGATTTTAGTTTAGGATATTAGATTTAAGTTAAGGATAGTAGATTTTAGTTGAGAGATAGTAGATGTTAGTTGAGGATTGTAGATATTAGTTGATAGATAGTAGATGCTAGTTGAAGATAGAAGATATTGATGAGAGATAATCGATGTTAGTTCAGGATAGTAGATGTTAGTTGAGGATAGTAGATGTTAGTTGAGAGAAAGTAGATGTTAGTTGAGAAATAGTAGATATTAGTTGAGAGATAGTAGATGTTAGTTGACGATATTAGATTTTAGTTAAGGATAGTAAATATTAGTTGAGAGATAGTAGATGTTAGTTGAGGATAGTAGATATTAGTTAAGAGATAGTATATATTAGTTTAGAGATAGTAGATGTTAGTTAATGATAGTAGCAATTAGTTGAGAGATAGTAGATGTTAGTTGAGGATAGTAGATCTTAGTTGACAGATAGTATAAGTTAGTTGAGGATAGTAGATGTTAGTTGAGAGATAGTAGATGTTAGTTAAGGATAGTAGATATTGGTTGAGAAATAGTGGATGTTAGTTTAGAGATAGTAGATGTTAGTTGAGGATAGTAGATGTTAGTAGAGGATAGTAGATGTTAGTTTAGAGATAGTAGATGTTAGTTGAGAGATAGTAGATGTTAGTTAAGGATAGTAGATATTGGTTGAGAAATAGTAGATGTTAGTTTAGAGATAGTAGATGTTAGTTGAGGATAGTAGATGTTAGTTGAGAGATAGTAGATGTTAGTTGAGAGATAGTAGATGTTAGTTGAGAGATAGTAGATGTTAGTAGAGGATAGTAGATGTTAGTTGAGAGATAGTAGATGTTAGTTGAGAGATAGTAGATGTTAGTTGAGAGATAGTAGATGTTAGTTTAGAGATAGTAGATGTTAGTTGAGGATAGTAGATGTTAGTTGAGAGATAGTAGATGTTAGTTGAGAGATAGTAGATGTTAGTTGAGAGATAGTAGATGTTAGTTGAGAGATAGTAGATGTTAGTAGAGGATAGTAGATGTTAGTTGAGAGATAGTAGATGTTAGTAGAGGATAGTAGATGTTAGTTGAGAGATAGTAGATGTTAGTTGAGGATAGTAGATGTTAGTTGAGAGATAGTAGATGTTAGTTGAGAAATAGTAGATGTTAGTTTAGAGATAGTAGATGTTAGTTGAGGATAGTAGATGTTAGTTGAGAGATAGTAGATGTTAGTTGAGGATAGTAGATGTTAGTTGAGAGATAGTAGATGTTAGTTGAGAGATAGTAGATGTTAGTTGAGAGATAGTAGATGTTAGTTTAGAGATAGTAGATGTTAGTTGAGGATAGTAGATGTTAGTTGAGAGATAGTAGATGTTAGTTGAGAGATAGTAGATGTTAGTTTAGAGATAGTAGATGTTAGTTGAGAGATAGTAGATGTTAGTAGAGGATAGTAGATGTTAGTTGAGAGATAGTAGATGTTAGTTGAGAGATAGTAGATGTTAGTTGAGAGATAGTAGATGTTAGTAGAGGATAGTAGATGTTAGTTGAGAGATAGTAGATGTTAGTAGAGGATAGTAGATGTTAGTTGAGAGATAGTAGATGTTAGTTGAGGATAGTAGATGTTAGTTGAGAGATAGTAGATGTTAGTTGAGAAATAGTAGATGTTAGTTTAGAGATAGTAGATGTTAGTTGAGGATAGTAGATGTTAGTTGAGAGATAGTAGATGTTAGTTGAGAGATAGTAGATGTTTTTTGAGTAGATCTTTGGAAAAAACTATTTTGCCTAAAAATGCCAATCTAAAGATTTAATGACTTTCGTTTCTTTATACGACGTACACATAAACTAGAGAAAATAGGCAATAGTTAAAAATAGCCACATCGTCCAAAATATGAATTATTCCTCAGACCTTTTTTCTTCCGTAAATAATTAAATATAGATTCCAATTGAATAATCTTTTAAAGCAGATATAAATGTATTTATAATTTTTTACTAACAGTATTTAATAAAGCTCTTGGGGAAAATTAACTTCAGTATGTTGTCGGAGTTTATTGTACACTTAAGACCTGCTGCCCTACGAAAACACTTGGCGTGGAACAAGGCACACAATGGGAGTGGAGACAAAGCAAGTACAGTAACGTACAGACACTACAGTGACAACGAAATGCCGGTAGAATGGACCGTGCATTTTTACGCGCGGACACAAAACGCCATCTAGGGGAAAAAAGGTCACGTGGATATCGGGGTGGCCTGAACAAGTATCCACCACACTATTATATATAATATAAACATGACCTTGAATATAAAAATAAAACAATTGAATAATTATTTGTTTAAATTATTTGTTGAATTCACTTAAGAAAAATTTCGTATTCTGTTGTCTGCTAGTCATTTACAAACCACTGGGTGGAACCGACATTTTAGGAGACTGAAAATAATCAACGGATCTCCAACAGCAGCTCCTGTATTGGTAGTTATCTTAATCCCCTCACATTTCTCGCTTAACCAGGAAGCCGACAAAAAATAATGGCAGACAGCCTGAGATGTCCAGACCAAAGTGTTTTTTTTCGTGGTATCCACTGACCCCTGCTATTAGCAGACATAACTTAATGCTGCCTTTCCGATGACCTCTATTTGTGGTAGAAAACAACAACAACAACACCAAAACAGATTACTGGAGAAATGTCGACATCTCTGGGGAGGGGGGGATAACATAAAGTATATGACAGTAGATAACGTAGATAGCTCATAGCCTAACTCTAATAACTCTAAACCTTAAGGTTTGCCAAGTTAGATGAAACAGAATATTAGTGAGGCTTTAATGACATTGTCTTAATCAAAGGTTTAATACATACACCTTCCTGACTACAGAGGGCGTTGCTTTAAAACTTGACAGAGAGAAAAAGAAAGAGCAATCAGAAAGTAGTTTATAGTCTAACACGTGAAATGGTTTTGTTTAAATTTTGGAATATTTTTGTTGAGATCTGTAGATGACGTCAATTGAGGGATGTAGATCTTATTTGAGGGGTGTATATCTTATTTGAGGGCTGTAGATCTTGTATGAGGGGTGTAGATCTTATTTGAGGGCTGTAGATCTTATTTGAGGGCTGTAGATCTTATTTGAGGGCTGTAGATCTGTTGGCCACAGAAATAGAAGACCTATACTTCATCTGCCTCATAGATTTCAAGTTCTGAAAGGGGAACTTTACCTTTGTTTTCATTGCTACCCTCCAACATCCCTTACTTCATTGGTAACAAGAGGTCGTCTCTAAACTTCACATCTTATCTTATAAAATGCAGACGCTACAGCAAAAAAAGAAGATAATTACGTCTTACGCGTGTACCTATGTCGATGTAGACAAGCATGTTAATTAATGACAACATTTTGCCAAATCATTGGATTTCCTGACTGACTCAGGCAACATCATTCCATGCTTTAATAACACTAGGGAAAAAGTAGCATTTGTACAAATTCTTCCTAACATAGCATCTTCCATCTTTATCATCGTCAAACCTCCTCCCCTCCCCCCACATCTACTTTACAACAGAGTAATATCACATGGCGATCTATAAACAACTTGAAACAAAATAAAAGTTCTTGTTTCTTTCTGTTTGCCCTGTTGGTCGAAGGAACGGATGTGACGTCACAACTATTTCCATTACCGTATTTTCAAATTTAGAATGTGATTCACGTATATAAACGAAAACAGGAAACAGAATTAGAACATTTCAAATTAAAACTAACAAATAGACATGTGTAGATAAAGTGTACTGATTACCAGGTAACACAAAAAGGTTAATATGGAAATGTAATAGAACAAAATGATGCGCATGTCTAAACAAAAGTGTTGACATAAAATGTGTTCTTCTTTTTTAGTTGAAAGGTTACGGTAACGTCTGCTAATTCAAAAAGAAATGGCGGCAGAATCAAAATGTTCGACTTTATTTTTCACGCAACATTACAACACCATGACAGGACATGAGCGTAAATATGACACAAAGTGAGTTAGACCAATGACAGGAAGACACAAGAATAATCAATCATTGGAAGTGAAAATAAACTGTGAGAGGAATTGATAATAACCCGTGAGAGGAAGTGATATAACTTGTGACAGGAAGTAAGAATAACCTTTAACTGGAATTGAGAATAACCTGTATCAGAAAGTTAGAATAAACTGTTATTTTTATTGTTGCCATTTCAAAACTCATTCTCCCATAGAGCTGTCTATACAATCTTTGGAATACAATTGCAAAACATTAGAACTGCGCCTTCCCTAAATTCTGAACTCTTTAGCGTGACATCTCTCCTCTGCCCGGGTAATTCCCTTGATAGCTTAATTTGACAAAAAAAAAAAAAAAAACGAAAAACGACTTGGCGGTTGCTAAGGTGATCACGTGTCAGCAATTCAGACTGCAATGACTTGTACACAAAAACCTCAGTCATAAACAATGTCTGACTTCAGTGATGGCCCCTAGACAATTACTAAATCACTGTTGAGCTGAACGATTTGATTCATGTCCTGTTCCCGAGGACTTCAGTTTGACGTGTTTACGACCTGACCAGTGGCCTGGACAATGAGAGCAAACTTAACCGTAGGCTAAAATAATTTTTAAAAATCTTAAATTACATTTATGGTGACTCAGACAATGTATCCCATAATACTTCAGTATTTCGTTTTCAACCTTCCTACATTCTCGGAATAAACAACTAAAGAATAGGCATTTTTATTTCATTGATATTTTCAAATTAAAATTGTTTAATATTTTTTTACTTCCAACAAAAATGCTGTAGTCATAAAACTCTGAATTAAAATGTTAGCACTTTGACGTCATCGAAGAACTAATGTCTACGCTCAGTGATTCTCAAACTTTTACTTGTGATGCCTCTCTAGGCAAAATGAAAATACTTTTGCGAACCTCTAGGGGATCAGAGCAGCAAACATTTAGTTGTATTTTAAGCTGCACCAATGCATAGCCTGGCGTCAACAGCACACTATATAAAACGTAGATAAAAACAATAAAAAAAACTTGTCAGATTTAGTCGAAAAAGGCGGCGGCACTGGCCACTACTAAAATGTGAACACTTTCAAGGTAAAGCACGAATAATGCTAGAATAATTTTTAAAGCCGTTCACGATTAATGATTACACGTCCTTCCAATTTAAGCATTATTTAAACTAATTCAGTGCGAGAAACTTGCGTTATTAGAAGTGTAAAAGACAATTTTTTTTTGTCATATGAAGCGACATTGACTGAATACATGTTTTGTGTGTAAAAATGTAGTTTAAAAAATGAAATGTAGGTTTTAACTTTATTCTTTAATGTGTTAAGGGTGGAGAAAAAATGGTAATAGAAATGTTTGTTTGTAAAATGTTTGTTTGTAAAATGTTTGACATGTTTCGGAAGTTCCTTCAGAGTTGAAGATAGTTTCCTTTCTAGTCCAAACCTCCCGCGGGGGATGGGAGATGGCAGGGTTTGAAACCGAGACCATCGATAAATCGGAACGACAGTCATAGATGTTTTGTTTGTGTTTTATTTGAATGCTTTTAGTCCATATTATAGACTTGCCGATTAGATTTAGGCACCTACATATATAGAATCGACGTATGCAAACACGACATGAAGCTTTTTAAAATCGACACTAACAGCTTTTAAAAAGTGGCACTGGATAGATCCACATGGAGAGCGAGCATAAAGGAAGGGTCCCAGATTGCAGATGCCATACACCATAGTAGTAGAAAGAAGGGTGAAAATGCGCCTGGTGATTGCAGATGCTGAACCTGTGACCGCAGCTGTGTATGAAGGATTGGCCTCGTTAGTCACACAATAAGTTGCAAAGGGAAATTAACAATGCCACTGAAACATACAGAGAGAAGACAAGTAGTACATACAATGGAGAATCTTCTTTAACCTCTGGATTCAGCTCAAACTTTACTAAGATATTGTTTTGCCTCATTGCTGAGACACTTTATTTAGTAATCATTCTATTAGGCTTACCAAACACCATGACTTTCATTTTGTTCACTTTTTTGTTTTCAAAGCTACCTCAGAGTTCTCAATTATGTTACTTTCTTTAACAAAGTTGCCTTTGACCTCCTCTAGGCGATATATTCAGAGAAGAATGAAAGGTTGTTTTCAATGCTTGGGGCTGCAGCCAAAACGAGGTTAATTTCTTTTAGATGCAATCTAAATTTTGATGAAAAGTTTCCACAATGCAGTGACCTAGTTTCTGAGTGAATGAAAAGAGTTGAATAGAAACCACCTTTGTGCAAGGAAGATGTTTACATCGACCCATGGATATTTTTGGGTCTTTTGTTTTGTGGCCTCATCTAACTCATCTTCTGTTCTGAGTAATGCGATACATGAATGGCGTGTGTGTGTGTGCGTGAGTGAAAGAGATTTTAAAAGTTTAGTGAGAACTTTGTCAAAATAAGACAAAGGCACGGTACGATTGTACATGTAGAGTTAGAAGGATTAAAAATTGGAGAGAGAGAGAGAGAGAAAGAAAGAGAGAGAGAGAAAGATTTAGAGATAAAGAAATAAAGAGAAGAAATGGTAGGATCTCAACATTCGACTTAAATGCCTCCTTCATGTTTTTATGCACTCTAAAACGACTTCTATAAACCCCTCGTTCATCGAGCATTTATTGATTCCATCTCAATGTCTTGCTCTCCTGGGACTGTGTCCTGAACATTGTATTTATGTGTTCAATCTAAGACAATTAAGTATAACATTCCATGAACCTAATAACTAGCGACGTTATGTACGTGAAAACCTTTCACAAGATATGGACTTTCTTCCTTTACCTAGACAAACGGATAGCTTTTCAGTTTGAAATATCATATAAACAAACAAAATAGTGTCATGATTCGGAGTATTGCCCTCTAAGCTTTTAATGACTACATTCATGGCCGGTCCTACAGATTGCGGGGCCCTATGCGAAACGGATTGCGCGGGGCTTATTCTGGAGACAGGTGTTAAAGATACACACAAGACATATGTAATAGACATTCAATCTAGACATACACACTAGCTGTACACACTTGACATACACGCTGGGCATACACACTTCAGATATACACTGGGCATACACACTTTACATACACACTGGACATATACGCTGGACATGCACACTGAACATGCACACAGGACACAGTTACAAGACATAAACAATAAACAGACGTGCTGATAATTTGTTTCAGTGAACATAAAGTGTGATGTTAGGGAAATGATAGTGGACTGTTGCCAAATGGTTGGTGTGTTAGGGACACTGGCTAGTGGACTGTTGCCAAATGGTTGGGTGTTAGGGACTGGCTAGTGGACTGTTGCCAAATGGTTGGGTGTTAGGGACACTGGCTAGTGGACTGTTGCCAAATGGTTGGGTGTTAGGGACACTGGCTAGTGGACTGTTGCCTAATGGTTGGTGTGTTAGGACGGACGTGAGAATCTGTTCTAAGACAAAGTAATGTATGAAAAAAATCGCTAGAAGCTTGCTTTGAACTAATGACGCCCCATGCATCGGTAACGAAGCCACACTGCTGCTCAAGCGAACTAGACCCTCTATAAAGTTTGTCCCATTCTCCTTTAATATGACATTTGTATTTCCCTAGGGATTTCTCTTTCGATTTATGATCCTATGTACTACAGTACAGCATTCACTTTCTCTTGTGGTGGTTAATAGATTCAAGTCAGGATCATTACCTAAAGATGCCAAGCAGTGACGAGTTTCAGGTTATTTATTTGACGATTGGAGAAATATTTTATTTGGATTCTTTCTTTCTAACTTTTATTTTATCTTTTCTCTGACTCTCTTCTGTCTCTCTCCATCTGTCTGTGTCTCTTTTTCTAAGTCTCTCTGAAACTCTCTATCTCTGTCTTTATCTCTGTCCCTATGTGTCCATACACTCTAATTCTATTGGTCTATCAAACTCTCTCTCTCTCTCTCTCTCTCTGTCTCTCTCTGTCTCTCTCTGTCTCTCACTCCCTGTCTCTCACTCCCTGTCTCTCACTCCCTGTGCTAATATCATGTGTCTCAGTCCGTACTTCTATTCACTAATAGATACTGGGAATTCGGTCGTATACCATTTAGAACCAACTTTATTTGTTCTCTCACTTAGCTTAGCGGAGTGTAGAATGGTAGAAATGTATTGTCTATATTACTTTAAAATTTAATGAAATTCTTGCGTTAGCAAAACAAAGTGCGTGACTTGGACATTTCAATAGGATGATAAAAAAAAACCACAATCAACAAATACAAATTAATGAAAATAAATTATTGTAAGTAGAAGACCATTTTTTAGGTAAACAAACATATTACTTTATAGTGTTAAGAAAAACCTAACACTTTAGATCAAAGTATCTATTCCAACATCGGTGTTGAGTTTCTTTATTATTTAAAGAACACACTCAACTGAATGTACAACGTGAGAAACAATGTCTGCTTTCACCATCATCATCATCAGCCCTTTGTGTTCCACATAGAATTTAGGGCCTCAGTAAAATCACGCCACTCTCCACCGTCTCTTGCTAGTCTTTTAATAATCTCTTGTATGTCCTCTCTGCATCAACTTGCGCGCCACGTTCTTTTTGGTCTTTCTCTTGTGTATTGTTCCAAGGAGGTTCGAAGGCTTGTCTAGCTCTGTTGTGAGCACCTTTTCTTTGGGTCTGACCAGTCCATTTCCACCTTCTCTCTAGTTTCTGCAGCTCAATATTTCTCTGTCAACCCATCTCCCAAAGTTTGGTGTTTTCTACTTTGAAACTACCCTCAATACCAATGACTTGCACAAGCTATTTTCAAACTAAAAATTAATACAGTAATATACTCGTGTCTTAAACTTAAAAAAACAAAAACATAATTCCAACATTCTTTAAGCAATAAAATTGATTAAGAGAACAAAAAAGAAGAGAAAATGATATGGACAATGTGGTGGCGATATTATGGAGCCTAAAGAACAACGTATTAAAATGAAAAAAGGAAGATTTGTATAGAATTTAAAATAAATAGACAAACCCCACACTGTGGAGGGACGCCCCATAGGGAAACATCCCTTTGAGCTCCACAACAACTTCATCACTTTGTGGTGGCTGCAGTGGCTGAAATGTGCACAAAAGTTCTTACATGTTTTAAAAAATACACTTCTGTCTTGTTTACCGGATACACCGAAGCCCGAATTTATGAAAATTCCCCATTAAATGTTCCCAAAATAGAGTGTAGAAAATTTCCCCTAGAAACAGGTTTTATCGACTTAACACGTCGACCATCGAGTGAGCGTTTAGGTCACGTGTCTAAAGACGATCAGATGTAAACGATAGTAAGCGTCCCAGAGGGTTGTACGTGGTCGGGGTGTTGACCTCTAGGAAACAGAAACCGATCTACGGGTCACGCCACTGTGTCCCAGCACTCCTGAAGACATCGATTTCATAATTGGTCAGATGTAGCAATAAATAGCACTACTATGGCGCAAGATAGGCTCAATTTATGGTGGACCACTGTAAAGTGCAACACCCCCAAACAACGCTTCTCACATTACATACGCTTGTGGTGAGGTTTTTAATATATTAAATGATTTTGGTTCGTTACTCTAGGGGAAGTAATTTTGAGTTTCCCCGCTCACATAAGTAAATATTGAACAGGCACACTACGAGCAACAATTAGAACAAATCAACTGACTATAAGTTCAATAAAAAAAATACAAGTTTATGTAACAACAACAATATCACTACTAGTTTGAGTAGTGAGTCAACAATGATTCAGGTGGATTAATGTCATCATTGATTGCATATGAAGGAGTGGATAAGTGTTTCTATTTTGTGTTCTTAACTTTCTTTGCTGGTCGGTTGGCCGCTGGGCTTATCTGTTAGATGCAGGAAGGACTCGGAGCTGAATCTTCTTGTAGAGTGATGAGGCTTGAGTTGAAAAGGAGCATGTCTGTTGCGAAGGTGGGAAGGGTATTCTCAGGACCGTAGGTAGTGGGCAGTAGATATTGGGCAGCCGACAGCTGGACTGGGCAGTTTAAGCTGGGCAGTAGGCGCTGAACACTGGGCAAGTATTTGGGCACTGGACCGTAGGAAATTGGTAGTGGGCACTGGGCTTTAGGGCTGTTTGTAGTGGGCACTACTGAGATTCCTTCTCGCTGACAGAGTGGGGGGGGCTGAGTTCAGACGTTGTAGGCTCAGGTTGGGTGACGCTGCTGATCCAGTCGAAGATGATGATCTAACAGGTGTAGACAGTGCAGATCTAGTGGTGGAAAGACTGCAAGTCTAGTGTGCGTGATATTGCACCACCAATAACAACCAGGCACGGTTGTTTTAAGTTATAGGCGGCTTTATGAGAGAAACTAAGTTCCAGCCTTGCCTATTAAATATAGAAATCTGTCTGGTGGGTGTAAGCCTGGGTTAGAGCCCGCGTCCCCTCTTATATAAATTGGGACTCGAACTCATTAGCATAGCCAGTGGTGCCGGGCGCAGAGCAAGTAATGGGTCACTGAGCTTGACCTATGACCCATATGACCCATCAAGTTCTCGACCAAGACCCATCATGACCCATGACCCATTGAAACAAATTTTGGCGAAATAAAATATATCAAATTAAATCATACATGGGACATATTAAAATTGTTTGAAAGTAAAAATATGCTTCAACAAACTACGAAATTTAAAGCACAAAAAGTAAAATGTAAAAAGATGTCAGTTTTTTATTGAACAAAATTTCATCTTATTGCAACAGTTTTCCTCTGTAACCATGCAAAATGACAGACAAAGCTTCAACTGGTTCAGGATGCATGCAGTTACGTTGTGCTGTAATTATGTGCCGTGCATTAAATTAACTAAAATGTCTTTCACATTCCGCTGACGAAGCTGGTATGACAAATATCCTACGTGCGATGTCTGAGAAAAGTGGAAATCGTTGGACCCTTTCTGCCCACCACTTCAATGGATTAAATTCACCAGGCATTTTTTCTTCTGGGACTGGTTCTTGGTTGTATTTCGCCATCTCTTGCTCAACCCTTTCCACCGATGTCAGACTGGAGGCAATGACTTTAGTTCTTTCACTAGAAACTCAAATGGAAAGACAAAATCAGAGTAATAAACAGAAATCCTAAATATTGAATAATGACGCAAACATATAATTACATATTTGTTTCAATTATACTATTTGTATGATGCGAAAGTGTAGGCACTATTACATAACATATATACATGGACTGGACATAGTGCAAAAAATCATAAAGCTGCAACATATATAAAGGTTGTGGTTAAGTAAGTACTTACCCACTCTGAAACCATTCAAAAGGATTGATTTTTGTCCTTTTTGCTAGAGTTCATCAGTAGAATTTGTTGTTGATTTGTTGTCCTGTTCTGCTTTTCTTTCTGTTTCCTTGTGATCCCCCGCTAAGGAAATTACACCTTCCTTGATTTGTTTCTGGAACGATTCTCGATCATTATGATTTTTAACAAAAGGAAGATCCCGTAAAGTTATGTCTAAGTACGTAGCAACAAAATGTTGCATATTCGTACTTCCCCAGTACTTACTGTTCAGTGCAGAAAGAAATTCTCTCTTAAGAAGTGCAATATTTTCTGTATCTGAGGATTGTGGCTGCCAAGCTTCATGCATTGTATAATAAATTGGCAACACGTTGTTGAGAGTGGGAAGATTTGCGTATTCTAACAGGTTGTAAAAAGTTGGAAACACGCCCAAGAATTCTTCAACCTGTCTTAGAAGATCGATATCAATTCGGGCTATCAGATGTTCCTTTTTTCTTTCCTTGAGAATATTATGAAGTGCTGAATGACTTTTAGATATGGAGGTAAACATCCCACTTAGGCTTCGCCAAGGCCTAGTTTCACCCCCATGTTTTAATGTTGATGGAAGAAGCGACTGTATTCCACTTGCCTGTCGAACATATTTCACAAGTTCATGGCAAAAAGTATCAAGTTGGCGGAAGTCGGCTTCAGATGATAAAACTCGTTACCATGCTGTGTCAATGGCAGTATTAAGACGGTGACAAGTGCAATCCAGATGAGTTTTTGATACTGTGGCAGCAACAATGTTTGATCATCTATCAGTTGTGCATGGAGTGTCGGTCAAACTCAGACCCAGCTCATTCAGGTTTTCGTCAATGAATTTACGGATATTGTCAGCCGTGTGCCTCTCAGGAAAATGCTGACACTTGTACATGGCATGCTTGAGTTTCCAGTCTGAAACCCAAAAGACTGTGAAATCACTAAATGAGTTTTTATTGACATCGTCGGTAGTCATGTCAGTGCAGAAAGCTACAGCATTATGTACAGCTGCAGAAGAAATCTGTTTTCTGATATTTTCTTGACAGTATTTCATTTTGTCAAAAGCCACATTTCTTACAGTTTTTTGCCCATATAAAACGTCATTGACATCTAAATTTCCATGCTTGCTACCGATATTAATCAACGTCTGGGCCAAAAAACGAAAACAAGAATTATCGACAATAGCAAATGAACTGCCAGTCTCTGCAACAAAGCGAACTTCTGCTTCTTTTACTGTGTTTCGTTCTGCTGCGCTAAAATTTTTTCCTGGCGCCCGTTTCACAAAACTAGCCATTGTCAATTGTCTATTCGGACTGCAGAAACAATTCTTAGCATGATCTGCCATGTTTTTAGTTCCATAAAGTTTCACTGAACCATCTTTACTTTTTGCCTTATACATTATGCAGCGAAAACAATCCGCACACGCGGTCCAGCCAAAGATTGGGGAGCCGTCACATGTCTCAAGTATACGAAATTTTTTCCATGATTCTGATTTACCATCATTATTTGGTTTCATAACAATCTGACCTTTCATGATTGCTTCCTTCAGCCAATCTGCTGAGTAAGAGACATTATCGACGTCGTTACATGATGATGTACTCGCCGACATTTTAGAATTAAGTTTTTTTTAGATTAATTAAGATTGAATTAAGCACATTCACTGCAAAACAAAATGTCAACAGGAACAGGAAAGAGAAATCTAAATACACGGGTCATGAAATAGTTGATATGGGACAAAAATATCGATTTTTTAAAAACTGCATATTTTGATAGCAAAATATGTCTAGAATCACTTGCTATACTTCAAATTATTAAAATATTGCATTTTAATACTTAAAAACTTGTTTTAATATTATGGGGGCATCTAAATTTGTTGAAAAAAATGAAAAATTAAACTAATTTCAACACACGGTAATGCACAAGTCTTAACTACGACCGTATCACAATTGGTGTCGATTTAAAGAGGACGCTGTGTACTACGTCATTTTCTTGATTGTTTTCCAAGCTAAAACTAATTATAGAAACTAGAACACGAGAAATGACGTAGATCTCAAGGTTTTTGGTAACATTTGATTGGCTAAAAGGTAGTCAACTACATAGAGGTTTATTTTGATTGGTCTCAAGGCGGCCATCTTGGAAACCGGAAGGTAACTTTAGACCACAATGCACAGCGTGTGTATCAACATCCCTGTAAACTTTAAATACCATTTTTCTCAAAATAAATGTTTCATGACACACACAATCTTGTTTTTTATTTTTCTAGAAATCTAGTTGTCCAATTGTTTTGTTATTGCATACATGTGTTCAAATATATATATACTACATAGTAACGGAGTGAAATTTTAAAATTAAGTCAAGAAATGGAAATATTAGCAGATTATGAACAAATTTAACTTTAATTTTCTATACAAATGTATGGAAGGGCACGTATTGTTTTTGTCGCAAATAAAAAAAATCGCGCAACAACGTGTTTTTTTCAGAGTCAGGCGGAAACTAAGGATGGGTCTTGGGTCAGGGAGCATTGACCCATGACCCATCCAATTTTGCGACCCATTTGACCCATGACCCATTGACTTGCTCTGGCCGGGCGAATGGATTTGGGGTATTTTGAATTTTTAAATTATATTTGTGCTTGATCCAATGGGATTAAAGTTACTAATTTCCTAAAATTACCGCCGTCCCAAACCGATGTGTGACCACTCGTTTTTGTGTGTGTGTAGAAGGACGACCGCAGTCCATTACAGGACTGGTCGAGGAATGTTGACCTACTGACCCTTAACCCGCCATCATGGTATGAGCCATAGTGGAAAGTTTTTATCCCTTTCATTATCACGCGACTAGGTGACTCAGCCCATACCAAGGGTGGGCTGACCTGAGGAAAGAAAGGAAATTTTCAGACTGGCCTCCCACCTCCTCCTGTTTTCACCATACTATTCTATTTTAATAAAGCGAGACACTACATGTTGTAACTATTATTCTGGTGTTGAGTCTATTATGTCAATTGGATCGAACTTTTCTCTCAAACTTTTAAGCACAAATCAAACTTTTATATGCAAGCGTTTATGTATCTTCACAACGCTATACCCTGCTTATCAGATTATACTCTTTTTTTTTAAGAATTCGCTTATTATCTGTTTAAACTTACTAATACCTTAAGAATATAATCAAATATTTTCAGGGAAAAAAAACAGAACATTACAACAAAATGTTTGTCTGAAATATATAAATAATCATTTGAATTTTTTATCTAAACGCTATGAACCAACTTGGCTGAATAAGTCGTTAGGACAAAAAAACATTTTAAGAAATGTAGAGTCTATTTTTAAAGCAATAATTTCGGACAATTAACAAAATACACCCCTTGTATTTGACAAACAACTAATCTAGCACTATGCTTTTAACAATTAACAGGATAAGATCGACATACAATCAAACAAGCTCTATAATTGAGACTGTAGAACTATTAACCAAGCCTCATGTATTCAACCTTACAACTAAATAAGCCCCATGTATTAGACCAAAAAACTTAACAAGATCAAAGTATTATACCATACAACTAAACAAGTCCCATGTATTAGACCATTAAAAACAAACAAACAAACCCCGTGTATTAGGCTACAACCAAATCAATACTTTATTGGCACCATTGACATCTTTGGGCTGTTACATAGATTTTCGATTTCAAACTTTTTTTCTCTTGAAGTATTTGACTTTAAAAGTTGACGTTAAGTCGCGAATTTTAATGTCGTGACTGATAAACATATAGAGTTGTTAATGACTTTTGAAACCATCGGACTAAATCTATCAAAGACTTTTCTCGATTGCTTGATTAAATAATTATCTCAGATCAATTCCCCACCCACCCCTTCTCTTTTTTTTCCTTTACCTTTCCCTAAATATAATTTTGAAGAAAACGAAGTTGACGAATTGAAATTTTCTCGTTCGAAATAATTTGATTGAGAAGTTGTTTTTTTTTAAATACGTACATTGGTCATTGTACTGGCCTCATAAGACCTTCGTTAGATAAGAGAAAGATCATGTCAAATAGAAAAAATAATAATAAAAAAAAAACTGGCTTATAATGAGCGACATTGCAACTGGTCAAAAACCCCAAATACCAAACAAGTCTGTGTTGGTGGAAGGTTTCCGTGCTGCTCTTTCAAATGCTATTTAAAAAAAGAAAAGTTGCTAGATTCAGAATTCTAACTCGGTGTCTTGAGGCTTCTTGGTGGAAGGCCGACGCACTAGCCACTGAGTCATTCAAATACTTATAAAAATAGAAGATTTTATAGTCTAAATAAAGTCTATACTTCAAAACGTTTCGTGAACATTCTTATTCTCTACACAATGCTTCCCTTGGCCTAGTACATTTTCTTTATAAAACAAAATGAATCAATTGAATGGTTATTTTTTTAAAAATACATTTAGGCCTATCTTTTGTCATCGACAATGGATCAATCATTGATCCGAGAATGGGAAGTGTGAGAAATAACGTGTGCAAGATTCCACCTAGACCGACAGAGTGAATGTAACGGTTGCAAAAAGGAAATAGTAGACAATCCCCTGCTTGTAGTACTTTCTGGAAACTTGACACATAGTCTAAGTAGGAAGCATACAATTAATTTTATACGATCTTTGATTATTAATTATTGATACAATTGTTCATGATCTGTAATACATTTGTAAAAATGTTCCAATTTATTGATCTAGTTCTATGGTTATGAACCGCTAAATTATTTCTTCTATATGGACATTTATAAAATGTTGTCTGTGTTCAATTCTTTCATTCATTGTTCTTGTTACTTCTTGTTCTTGATGGCTAGTTCAGACCCAGACCTACAAATATTTGTGTTTCTTAAGACATGTTTTCACTTGCATCCACCTGCTTCCTTCGTTCTTCTGTACATCTGATGTCCCTTCGATATGAATGTCATTGTGACCCAGTCAACTAAAAGCGCCTCTTAGTTTCGTCATCAAATCTATTGGCCCAACAAGATTAAGTCTTGCATGGAAACACCGTGTCCACAGTCATTGTGTTAAATGACCGTTAAACGGACCATTGACCTTCATCTCAGTTCAAGTTTTATCGATAAAGACCAGTGGTTCTCTATTTGATTTCTCTGTACCGCCCCCTTCACACTGCGTCGTCGTGTTCTTCACGAGCTATCTGGCCAACTCTCAACATCCTACACGGCAGTCTGGCCTGGTGCCATAAGATCTGGTCGTGTGGGTGTTGTTAAGGAAACTGGGTCCAGGACGTAACGACAGCCGATAAAACTACAGCCCTTCTATCAGAGAACCAGCGTTAGATTACTCGATTGCTTCTCCTTTTTTATCATTCCCACTTAAGTCTCTAATATTTTTCTCTCCCTTCGTTAGAATAGTCTCCCCTCTCCCTCTCTCTGTTTCATTCACAGTCTTGCTAGCTAAGTACATCCAGAAGTGAAGAGAGAAAATCAAGGTTTTTTGTTTTTTCATTTTATACTGTGTTTATTAGGAACACACACACAAAAAAAAGATTCTAGCAAGAAAAAAAAATTAAAGAGAGAGAGAGAGAGAGAGCGAGAGAGAGAAAGAGAGTGAGTGTGAGAGAAAGAGAGAGAAATATGGGGTGAAGAACGGGGTTAAAACTACCTGTAGCATTATTTTTTACTCCGAGAAACATTTTTAGCTTCTGTCGTTGAAAAAACTGGCAATCAAAGTGCATTCTGACCAAGATCACGCAGCCCTTTATTCTAAACACGTAGCCATTTTTTTTATTGTTTTAAAATGTAATCTTCAAGTAAAAGCTAGAAGAAGGGGGAAACGTCAAGTAGTGACGTCATTTGGGGGGGGGAGGAGAGTGGATTATAACTTTGAGTAAATATTGAAATTTTATTTAAAGCATATTTCGTTGTTACTTAGATAATGGTGCGATGCTTTGCAAGATAAAGATACAACTTACATTGTATATGTCTTCATTTTGTTTACCCTATAAAAACTGTACTCATAGAAAGAATACTTTGATAGTAGAATGTCACGTAATAAGCACTCACACTATATTGCTTGACATTGTCCTTTATAGAAACACAGATCTTTATTTTATCATTCTTAAATAGGTTCAGGTCTACACTACATTTGACATAGGCACCATAGATGAGTTTATGTATATTTGGATTAGTTATCTGAATACAGCAGTCCTCACAATCCATACAATATAAATTAGTTTGGTCTCTGAAAACAAAAGAGTTTGAAAATGACTCATATTGTTGTTTTTGGGTACAAATTGTCGTTGTGGAAGGGTGTCTATTGCTCCAAAACATTTATGTGAGTATAGAGAAGGATCTGCGCATCTCAGACTAAGATACTACTGCGCCATTGCGATACTTTTTGAGATTGTTGTAGAATGAGTAAACAAATGTAAATATTATGCGAATTTTTTTTATTTTTTTTTTTGCTGTTTTTTAACTTTGAAAAACCTAAAGATTATTTTTCTATATTTGTATAGCAGTATTAAACTCGTATTCAAATTTAATCGCATAACATGTTCATCTATTAAGTATTAAGCTAAGAGAGACAACCGGCTTAATTCATTTCCTAGATTTTCGTTGCTTCAGAATGGATGTTTTCTCCCTTTGAACGGACATTAATAGTTTGAGGAAGAATATTAATTTCAAGAAACTAGTTATCTAAAAATGTCCTTACTTTTGTGTCAGATCCTGCTGGGAATATGATCGGCTGTGGGTGAATGCGTTTTTTTGTTTCGTTTGCTAGCAGGCGGCATTGAAGTAACTATAGACTCATACACGGTCACAACTAACTTTAGAAGTCATCAATCATTAATTTGTGAAAAATAGCCACAATAACACTGTAGCGTTTCAGGTTCATCGCAAGATCAAATGATTTCTAATCTTATCAATTACAGAAAAGAGAATCTAAATACGCCCTATGTGTTTCATGCATCAATCGAGAAATACATATCAGTGACTTAAACTATGCTAAGGCCTTAGTTTCCTAGGAAAGAAAGAGCATTTGTACGACTTGTCCTAGGGTATGATGTAACAAATATGCCCTTATCTTTATGTCTTTCTAAGAATTATATTCGGTTTTTTTTGTTCTTTTCTTAGCGCCCCTAAAGGGGGACAAGAGGGGCTAGTACTTTTGTTGTTTGGTCCGATCGTCCGTCTGTCATAACCAGATTTTAAAAAAAACAACTAAAAAAGTAATTGTACATTTGATTTCACTTTTATTTTCAATTTTCAAAGTTCAGGCGCGAAGGCTATTTTCTGTTTTCAAAAGGCGAACCGTTTTGTAAAAAAAAATAATTATGCAAACCATTTTTTTTTCATAAAATTCCCCACTTTTAAAACAATACATTAATGGAAGGAAAATCGCCATACAGGAAGACAAATAATGTTACACTAAATGATAGTAGTACTTATTGAATTTAGTTGTAAAATGTGAAACTGTATGTAACATTAATCATGACTATTAATTAATTGTGTTTTCTGATATGTAAGTTACCTAAATTGAACAGAAAACACTGTTTGGCTTATAAAAGTTAAGATTGCAATTGTAAAGCCAATGTCATGCGAAGTTTTTTAAAGTCGACTTTTCATGCTGCAAGTATCGTGCAGTGGCGTTCCATCTGCGACCTTTTTATACTACACTAATATCCAGAAAGTGAAATACTATTTTTATCTTTTAGCGTCACGTAAATGGTACTTTTGTTGTAATTGGTCTTCCGTCTGTTCATCTGTAATTTAAAAAACACTCAATATCAATAATAGACTGTGCCAGATTTTTAAAGTAAAAAACACAGTAAGTCAGATGATAGCTTGAAATCGCTTTCCCGACTTATAGTACATTAATTTTTTTTTTTACCAAAACATAGATAAATCTCACTGTCGAAAACAGGTTGATCCGGAGTTTTATGGAACACATTTAGACTAGATGATGACTAAAATCTCTCTAATGGCTTATATAGCATTTAATTTCCTTACAACAAAACGCACGCACACACACACACACACAAATCTTAATGTAGATAACATTTTGTTCAGGGATTTTTTTTAAAGTAAATTTACTCCAAATTATTCTTAGAATTTGCTCTTTTAACTTCTATTACATTTTATTTTCTTACCAAAACATCGCAACAGTCTAATGATCAATAATAGGTTGTTAAGGATTTTCTTTAATTAAAAGCAAGGTAGCTCAAAAAAAATGTTGCGACATTGCAATTTTGATTTTATTAAATTTGATTGGGTTGACAAAACGAAGCAAAGTTGTGACTATCGATGATAGGCTGTTCTGGATTTGTAAAAAAAAAAATGAAAACCAAATGAACGCCAATTTACTGTTTGAAAATCCTCTTGTAACTTATATTTAATTTTCTCGAGAAAACGTCTGAAATACTCATTATCGAAAATAAGAAGCTCCTGATTTTTTATATAAAAAAAAAATAACGGTTAATGACTTCCATACACTTAGACTTAGGTCCTTCCTTGCCGTTCGGGCTTTTGGCGGCAAGCTGTCTACACAAAGATCTGTCACTGGCAATGTCTGAAGCCACCCCTCACCTGGTGTCCACTGTACCTGAGGTCCTCCTCTGTAGGCGCTTTCCTAGTATTGGCCTCCAAGTCATCGCAACTCTTGGTATGCGTAGTTCATTTTATTTGAGAATATGTCCCGCCAACCTCATGCGACGCTCTGTTACAACCTCAGTAAGGGTTCGACTCCCAGTTTGGTCTAGGATTGCCCGATCTGTGTGTGTGTGTGTGTGTGTGTGTGTGTGTGTGTGCGTGCGTGCGTGCGTGCGTGCGTGCGTGCGTGCGTGCGTGCGTGCGTGCGTGCGTGCGTGCGTGCGTGTGTGTGTGTGTGGGGGGGGGACTGACTCCCGAAATTCGTCTTAGCCATTTTTGTTGAGCCACATTTTGTCTTTTCTCCATGTCTCACAACATATGGTGCTGTTGGGATGACGATTGTGTTAAGAAGGTGTATTGTTTTGTTAATGGCTTGACTTGTCCAAATAGACTGCAGCCTTTAGAAAATGCTCCCTACCTTTCCTATTCGTCACGCTACATCATGGTAGCGTAATAATTGTTGAGAGTTGTTTTTGACTTTTATTGCATTTAATTTTCTTGCTATATCGTCTAAAAAATCTCATTATCAATAATAGGTCGTTCCGGATTAAAAAAAAAATATTTTATGAATTTGATCTTCTGAGTTTTGTTCAATTTAATTTTCATTCAAATCGTCGCCAAAAACTTATTTTCAGTAATGGGTAGTTCCTTTTTTTTTGTGTTATTTTTCTAAAATATAAGCAAACAAAACATTTTTTTTCAAGTTAGAAACAAATCAACGGCAAAATATTCATATAATTTTCTATTCTGAAATATATAACAATATATAACAAGAACTTTTTTATCTTTGATGCTTTGAACTAAATGGTTTATATGCTACAAAGCTTTATTTTGTCAATAGTTCTTCGAAACATATTTCCAAGGTGCTTTAGATCTAATCTGTTAAGAGAGCTACAGAACCAAATGTCTATAGTTTAGAACTATTATGTCATTCAGACTAATATATTTATATATAATCTATCCCAGTGACTTCTTTAACCCGCGGGCCAAATAAACTTCCCACACTCTTGCCGCGGGCCACATCATTGCGAAAATAGAAATGCAATAAAGTTGATGACATTTTCATTATAAAGAAGCTGTATCCAACATTATTTCTATTGCAACTAGTTGGATGTTCCAAGTTGTTTTAACAAAACCAACTTCTGAATGACAGACTGCAATGAAAATACTGTGTATTAAAATAGAAATACTTTCTGCATGTTGTACAAGAAGTAAACATTTGGCCACTTTTCTTTTTATTGTTTAAACTCAAAGCTAAGTTTTTGTTCAGCATTCTCATTAATTAGAGTAAACATTTTTTGTAAACACGAGAGAATTTTAATGAATCACGAGGGTTAATAAACACTAGCGCATAAGTTCTTATAGCATGTGCACCAGTTTCCAATTATAGTATCTTATAAAAATCGTTTAGGACAATCTCAAACCAAACATTTAATCAAGCGACGAATCTAGATCTAGTTACTTATTGAGAATTATACTTTCTGACAAGAATGTCAATTGTTATATATTGTTATATTGATATTAGTGTAGTATAAAGTGGTCGCAGACGGAACGCCACTGCACGATACTTGCTGCATAAAAAGTCGACTTTAAAAAACTTCGCATGACATTGGCTTTACAATTGCAATCTTAACTTTTATAAACCAAACAGTGTTTTCTTTTAAATGTGAGGTTTCTTTGCTCAAGTTTTAAATGTGAGGTTTCTTTGCTCAAGTTTTAAATGTGAGGTTTCTTTGCTCAAGTTTTAAATGTGAGGTTTCTTTGCTCAAGTTTTAAATGTTAGGTTTCTTTGCTCAAGTTTTAAATGTGAGGTTTCTTTGCTCAAGTTTTAAATGTGAGGTTTCTTTGCTCAAGTTTTAAATGTTAGGTTTCTTTGCTCAAGTTTTAAATGTGAGGTTTCTTTGTTTAAGTTTTAAATGTTAGGTTTCTTTGCTCAAGTTTTAAAAGTTAGGTTTCTTTGCTCAAGTTTTAAATGTGAGGTTTCTTTGCTCAAGTTTTAAATGTTAGGTTTCTTTGCTCAAGTTTTAAATGTGAGGTTTCTTTGTTTAAGTTTTAAATGTTAGGTTTCTTTGCTCAAGTTTTAAAAGTTAGGTTTCTTTGCTCAAGTTTTAAATGTTAGGTTTCTTTGCTCAAGTTTCAGTGTGTAAGATTCAAAAGGGCTACTATAACATACTCAAACTATAGATTGATCGCTTGTAGAGGCAACAGTTTTTGTTTCGATAATATGTAATTTGATTGTGAGTGTGTGTGTATATGTGTGTGTGTGTGTGTGTTTGTAAGCAATGATGTAAAACTGAACGAAAATTTAGAAAAGTGAAAAACAGCACTCCTCATTAATCTTTAGACTCGAAGACGAAGCCTTATCTTCACTACATTGAAAGTTGTCCTCATTGGTCAAACTGTTTAGAAAAGGAGGGATAAACCGACACCATTCGTTATGGAAGGCCCGAACACTGACCTCGACGTCACATCCTGTGGGCAGTGAAGACTAATAGCTCGTTGCCGCGTCACAGATCTGCACCACATAGCAACGAGCTATTGGTCTAAACTGCCCACAGGTTCCAACGTCGCTGGTCAGTGTTCAGGCCTTCCTTAGTGGTTGGTCTCGCTTTCACCCGTGTACTTAAGTTTTTGCTCATGATATTTTTTTTTGATGAAATCAGATCCAATTTAATTGATGATGACCATTCTTCATTGATAGCTGAACATTGTCCTCGATACACTTGATACATGCATCACAACAGTGCAGTCATTTGTTATGTCTTTGTCTTGGAGTACAAGCGAACATCCCTTCATGTTAATACAATCTCTCCTTTCTCTTGAGTTCATTGCTACCGGGGCACATTATATCAACCAAATATTCTATCATGGTCTGACCTTGACCTGTTCAAGAACTCGCGTCCTCTTTTCACTTCCGTCTGGTCAAATCAGAAAATAGCAAGAAACGCTGACAAAGAGAAATTTTTTTTTAATTCCTTGTAATTAATGTAAAACATAGTTAAAAGCCAACACACACATACGCAAATACACACCCACACAAAAGAGAGAGAATGAGAGGGTAGAGGGAGATAAAGGAAAAGAACGAAAAAAACAAAAACATACCTAGAGAGGAATAGATGTAACAAGCGAAATTTACAAATACTGAAAAAAAAAAAGGTTTATCTAATAGGAAGAACTCCACATTTACAAATTATCTCTCAATAATGTGGAAGTTATTTCTCTTTTTTGATGTAAAAATAAATACCAACAATAGATTAGTTAATTTTTGTAATTAATTCATGTTTTCTAAGGCTGTAATAGATAATCTCCATAAATTTGAATTGCAGCCGATAATGAATGTTGGTTAAATTACATGTACAATTAGCTTAGGGGACAAACCCTCAAATATTTAGCCACATATCTGAATACTGATGAATTAATCTCCCTTGTCGATATCAAACAAAGTAATTCATTGCTAGTAATTAATTAACTAATAGGCTTCGCCAATGGATAATTGTACAAAGCTTCAACTGGATCCTAGAGTAGATGGGAGAACAGCTTGTTCAAACTTTTTACTAGACAGACAGACTAACAGACAGAGTGAGTTGATAAAAGCTTTGTAAAAAGAAATGGAGAATGAATGAGAGAGAGAGAGAGAGAGAGAGAGAGATAGAGCTAGTGACTATATTATTTGTTCCATGCCGACTTTATCTACTCAGTATGATTTAAACAACAATGGAATTAGAAAGCTAAGACCTCCACAGCTGTAAGTCTGAGTGGTATAATCCCCTTCCCTTCCTAACGAGTTCGAATCTCGATGTAGATTAAACATTTTCATTGGGTTTGAACTCGATCTGAAATGTAATTGCTAAATGCCCAGAGGCAGTTCGGAAACTTTCTCCGAAATACCCCCTGCTCCCCACAAGTGCACACAACAGGGCACAGAGTGTGGTAGTGCACGAAAGACGAGCTATTGAACAAAATGTTTAAAAGTAACTGATGATGATATACAAGTAACTTCCGATGATATAGAAGTAACTGCTGATGATATAAAAGTAACTGTAACGTCACTAAAAAGCAACACTGAGTCACTCTGTTTATAATAAGGAATTTTGAGTGCCCTAACTTTCATCTATTTCCAACACTTGCCTGTATCTGGAGTGCTGCACGTCAAAACGAATGCAAGATTCCATTTCTCTAGATGTCGGCGGGGGGCGATTAGAACGAAATAATATTAAAGGATGTCCCAAACTTAGTGTGTCATTGTTACTAGGATTTATTCTTGTTTATAGAAACAGATGCTGCCTTTTGTTTCGCCATAAAAATAAAATATAATAAATTTGCGATTCTTAAAGTGAGTCTCGCGAACTTTTTCAACTCTCTCTCTCCATTCAACATCATACACACAGAAAATGTATTTGTTAGCTTTGACCACTATTACCATTATTAGGAAATGATGCAACAGGGGAGAATGCTGTGTCTTGTTGAGTTTAATTAGATCTGCCAGGTAGGCATGCGCTGGGTTGATAGTGTTCTCTCTTCCCTGTGTTCCAGAGAATGCACACCTACGTTGACGGCGTAAATAACTTTCATCTATTAAGAAGAAGTCCACTTTGCTTCATGCATTATGTATGTGTGTGTGTGTGTGGAGTATTTGATGTAGCTGTGTTTGAAGGAGAGGGGATATCCAGCTGTTGGTCTCTAGTCCAGAACCTTGTGACGTACTTGTGACGCATTTGTTCTTGTTTAATGACGTTTTGTTCTTATCTTCATTTACTTTTGAAACCTTTTAGCGACCCCCGAAAGGGTAAAAAGACGCTATTAGATTTGCGTGGCCTGTCTGTTCATCTGTCCGTTCGTCCGTCCCGTTTAGATCTCGTAAACTAGAAAAGATATTGAAAATCCGACATCACAATATTTTAGACCATTCAAAGTTCTGATGCAACAGCTACTTTTTTTTTTTATGAAAGCGAAAAATCTAATTTTTAAAATCAGTTATGCAAGCAGTTTTTTAAAGAGAAAAAGCTAATTAGTATACCTTATAAGTTAGACCTAGATTAAAACAAATAGTAATCTTGTAAATTTCATTTTTTGTCTATTTTCTATGCATGTTAAAAGCATATTTTTTTTTTTTTTTTTTTTTTTTTTTTTTTGAATAAGAGATTGAGCCTTTCCAAAACAATTACATCAATTATAAGACTTCAGTTAGGCCAGGAGAGGCGCGGTAGCTGAGCGGTAAAATGCTTGGCTTCCGAACTGGGGATCCCGGATTCGAATCCTGGTGAAGACTGGGATTTTCAACTTCGGAATTCTTGGGCGCCTCTGAGTCCACCCAGCTCTAATGGGTACCTGACATAAGTTGGGGAAAAGTAAAGGCGGTTGGTCGTTGTGCTGGCTACATGACACCCTCGTTAACCGTAGGCCACAAAAACAGATGAACTTTACATCATCTGCCCTATAGACCACAAGGTCTGAAAGAGGAACTAGTTAGGCCAGGTTCACATCTAACTTTGCATTCACTGATCTGCTGGACCGTTGGGGCACTACACAAGATCTGTCAACCTTCTTTCTCCAATTTTATCTCTCGTTTATCTTTGATATAATTTCATTTGGATGTTCTTTCAGAAAATATTGAAGCCTGCCTGGGTGGACCACTTCGGGGGCCGATTTTGAGTTTGTGTTTCCGCACAAACTGTCTTTGTAACCTTTTTACTTATTAGATTTCTTATAAACTTTTTACTAAACAAGACATTTTACAAGAGGACATCGACATCATTTTCATATTTTCAAACAATCATAACAGAACGTTTTTCGATACAAACTTTTTTCTCATCGCCCCCGCAGGGGGGGGGGGATCTGAATTTAGTGACTGATTTTTTGCTTTTATTTTGTTGTTTTAGGTGAGATTTTAATACTAAACTATCACTTGCACTAGCACATCAAAAGAGGTCATTTCCGGCCTGCGATACTTACAAGTGACAGTTATGAGACATTTTTAGTGCTTTTTTAAAACTTTAAACACAGCTTCAATACAAACAACATTGAAACTTTTAGACACAACGCGCTCGACACTGATAGAAAAAACACGAAGATAGAAGACTCCAAGCAAATACAGTCTGTACTGTTGCATCTCTTACATTGCCTGGTTCGAGCCGAACTTAGAGTTTTGAGTTTTGCTTTCACTATATTCTTTCTGAAAATATCACAAAATGATCATTTCCTAATTAGCCAACGCTGTGGAAATAGACATTGAACATTAAACCTGACACTAGTAATATATTCTTCTAAATTGTATATCTGATTGTTCCCTAGTAACGTCATACATGCTACTATCACTGTAAATATTTGTAGGTTGTAATATGTCAACGATTGTTAGTTATTTCACATTACATCTAAAATTAAAACCTAGTGAAGACCAAGATTTCTAATTTTGGGATCTTTAGAGCGCCTCTAAATCCACCCTGCTAGGTAAATGAAATAACTAAATACGGTTGGTCGTTGTGCTGGCAAGCCACATATGTCCCATAGATGACAGGGTCTGAAATTGGTACCTTAAAATATATATATATATAACAAATAAACCACGCTTGTGTCGCTACGGACTAATTTAAGAAGGATGTAAAAACTGGGATGTTTGTAGGCTGGACATATCTATTACTTGCTAAACGACAATGTCACCACACAACTTCCGTTGTAGTAAACAGAAAGCGGCGCGTTCCGATAAGTGACATTATAGCGGTGGAATTCTACCCCCCCCCCCCCCTTACATTGTTTATTTTCGCTCATTGTAAACAAAACCGCTAATAGAAATTGAATAGAAAGAAGGCATATGGAATTTTAAAAATAATTCGTCTTAAGTGAAATAAGTTGAAGGTTTCTTCTCAACCATTTACAATAAAACTACGATTCTTTTTTTCCTCAACGTTTTTTATGTTATTGACTTAACGATTGAAAACTGTGTCCTAATTGGTTTAGTCCTAAAAACATCATTAAACTGTGTCCTAATTGGTTTAGTCCTAAAAACATCATTAAACTGTGTCCTAATTGGTTTAGTCCTAAAAACATCATTAAACTGTGTCCTAATTGGTTTAGTCCTAAAAACATCATTAAACTGTGTCCTAATTGGTTTAGTCCTAAAAACATCATTAAACTGTGTCCTAATTGGTTTAGTCCTAAAAACATCATTAAACTGTGTCCTAATTGGTTTAGTCCTAAAAACATCATTAAACTGTGTCCTAATTGGTTTAGTCCTAAAAACATCATTAAACTGTGTCCTAACTGGTTTAGACTTGAAAAAGAAATACCAACGTAATTATTCAATGACATTATATTTTTGCACAAAGTTTTAAAGTCGTATATAGACTTTTGAATTTCGGTATTCATGTCGTTTCCTGAACACTGTCGTCTGGAAGAAACGTCTGGTAGTCCTAGACCTAGTGCACAATTCCCATCTGTCGGAGTTGTTTTATTTCAATGAGCCACCAGAACGAATTTAGTATGGAAATAGTCGGAATACAAAACCCTTGGGGATTTGAATCTTTAGCCTTTATGTCCATCAACACGCTCTCTGTGTGTCAATCTTGCTTTTGTCTGTCCTTTCTTTTAACTCTGTTCATTCACTTCTCTGTCTCTCTCTGCCTCTGTCTGTCTCTCTCTTTTTCTCTCGCTGTCTCTCACTTTCTCTCTTTCTCTCTCTCTTCAAAGCGTCTGTCAGTAGTGAGAAGAGAGAACATTTGTCAAGAACAAGAAACTTGTCATGGACTGAAGACAATCACGCCAATTGTCCATAATTCTCCGGGGGCTCTGGCTAGCCGGCACGAGACGGCGGCTTCTTCCAAATGCCGAACAGTGTCCCCTTATCGGTGGCTATCGATCTTGTAACGGCCATTACTACACACACAAATCAAAATGTGTGTATAAGTTGATACGAGCATTAAATTGTCATTTCTATTTGTATATGCATACTGGAGGAAAGCCACATAACCGTTTTTATTTTAAATGTCATGATTGAGGTTATCATTAGCATATTGAGCAGATTTAGGCTAGTTAATGATTTGAGAAATATTTGAAAAAAAATATAATTAAAACTAATACATAAATACATAAATAAATATATGAGAGAAAGACAATATATATATATTATAAAATACACATGTTACTTCAAAAAAAAACAAAACATGATTACATCGTACGCGTCATGCATCTAGACATGCATGTTAACCAATGACTTAAATTCTGCCAAGTTATTAGTTTTCTTGCTTGGCTCAGGCAACCCATTCCATGCTCTAATAGCACCTATCTATCTATCTATCTATCTGTCTGTCTGTCTGTCTATCTATATGCAAGGCGTGGTCGAGAGGGTAAGTACGCTTGAACTTGGCTTGGCTACCTATGAAGGGGTTCGAGGTTTGACACCAGAATCTGGCTGAGCACCTGAAGGCAGCGCGGAAAACCTCCCCCTACTGGTTTATGAATGAGATCGGACCACGGCTCTCTGAGCATGGCATGCTATAAGCATAAAAGTAGCGCTATATAAAAGCTATGATTTATTTTTTTCTTCTCTCTCTCTTTCTATGTATATATATATATATATATATATATATATACAGCGTACTGGCACCCTTTTTAATTGGGGAAAAAATTATGACTTTTCTTGTATTTTAACCTTTATTATTAATTTATTAGTAGTTTATAATTAGGCAATCTATCCCTGACTACCGGCCCCTATTTCTTTACAAAAACAACCACTGTCTCTATAGGTGAGGGTGAGGCGAGGAGAAGGAAACACGTGACTAAATTAAACACTAAAAACTTGAAGGAAAACGTACCGGTAAGATAATATCACTGCAACGGAAATGTGAACACATTAAAGCATTGCATACTTTCATCTATGACAGATCGGTATACATTTTTGGCCTTATTCTTTTTATGTAACTATCGTATAAAATATACAAGAAGTGCTTGTAAGCTATGTGTTTTAAAATTATATGCTAATTATGTGTACCTTTTTTTTAACACGGCGAAACAAAATTTTTTCAGCTTTTTCATTTTATGGCAAAAATGGTACGGAACAATCCAGGAGTTTAAGATTTAGGTTCAGTCAATTTAATTTATCAAGTCTCTCCCAATTTTCAACTTTTCATTTTCTTAGCGTTTTTTTTTTAGGTACCTTTGTCTCAATATCGATTTTAAAAATTTTACAATGTCGCATCATTATTCCTGTACAGTGTAGCAAATAAATACTCATTCCCTTTCAAACTCTTTCAAAAGAAAATTTAAACCATAAATCTCTAATTTGGGACTGTGGCCTAAAGCCATATCTAGAAGTTTTGTCATTGACCTAGACCTATATAATGACAATGATAATCGATCGGTGATAAAGTCTAAAGACAGCGTAAGCCTATCACACCCACACTATATGACATTCAGCCCCCTAGGCGACGGACATAGCTTTCCGTTAGTTCTTTTTTCCCGTCTAGTTAGGGAAATGTTTTTCTTGTAATATCTGGGTTAATCACAGATTTTTTTAAAGTTTGGTAACAAAAAAATATGGCACGGGGGGGGGGAGGTGCGTGTTGGCTAAGTGTTAAAGAGCTTGGCTTCATCACCGGGGGGTCTTGAAGACTGGGATTTAGAATTTCGGGACTTCGGGATACTTTGGGCGCTCCTTAAGCCAGCCAACTCTAATGAGTAAACGTTGATCGATTTACGTTGACTAATTAAAGTTGGTCGTTGACCTAACTACATCAGCCATAGAAACAGCTGACCTCTATATCATCAGCCTCCGTAGATCGCAAGGTCTGAAAGGTTGACCTTTACTTACATTAGAACAACAGATTGATATTGTTTTTAATATCCTGGTGACTTCCGTCACTCCAGACTTCAAACGAACGGTACAAAAACTCGTTTGTTCCTCACTCAGTCAGACTGTATCAGCGCCACTCGTTGACTAGGAAACGTGAACAGGACCAAGACGTCTGTGCCTGGTCACTCAATGAACCTTCTATGTTGTGTCTGTTCTATTTATGTGAATGTGTCTGTTGTGTTGTTTTTATATGAGAAAAGAGTACTTGTAAGCACAAAAGAATTTCAATAAAGATCAATAAATCAGTCTTTGTTTTACAGTCATTTAGTGTGCTGAAGCTATTCTAAAACGAATCCTGTTGTTTTCATGTCAGTAAAGGGATGGTATTGTTGATAATGACATTGTTCACATCTGTATCTTAAAAAGCTGGTGATGATGGTTAGGGTGTTTGTGTTGTTTAAGGGAAGGGATTAGATAAGGTTAAGTAAGTGTTCAATGATAAAACTTAATAGAATTCAGTAATGCCACCTCATATTACTGAAGCAGAGTTCTCTTTTTCATTTTTGTCTTGCTTTTCTAGAAAGCTATCAACTCTGTCTGTCTGGTTCGAATCTTGTACACCTTATTTCTCCTATTTTCCTCTCTCGGATCAATTTCAATCTTTGTACAAATATGTAGTGCCCCTAACAAAACTGGAATCAATATTAAAACGGAAGAATTGTTTTATTACTTAGTTCTAATTCAGCGAGGGAAGACTGTAGAGAATCAGGCTGTCGCTTATAAATTTGAAACATACAATAGATAACTGTACAATTAATTTTCATAAGCGCTTCCCTAGCTCAGTGGAAGATGTCTCTGTACTATCAGCGGTGGTTTTGAGACCGCGAGTTTGAATTCTAATCTATTATTGTTAGTCTAGATCTATTACAAATTAATTATAGAATTAAGTTAAAATAATTGATAGGATAAAACTTAATATAAGCTTTTTTTAACATTTTATTTTGTTGACTGTTTTAGTTCTAAAAGAAACTCGTGTCAAGTCTTCTAATTGTGTTCCTTCTGAAAATTAGTTTAGGTCTGGCCAATATTGTTACTTTTGGAGTCAGGTTTCAGGTTTATAAATGTTCATAGCTCTAATTTATTATAAAGTCTGACTCACTATTCTCAAAACAGTCAGTCACCAACTAGACCTAATGATTTTTTTTTTACCCATCCATCTTTCTCCAAGCTTTACATCAAAACTGACAGAGCAACCGTCTGTGAGGAACTAGGTTCTGGAAATTCATTTATTTCGGTAATAAAATACATAGGAAGAGATGAATGCCCGGTACATTGCTGCTAGAAGTAATCTAATTGACCTAGACGTACAAATGTAGGTAGTATTAATAACATCGGAACATGATTAATTAATTTTTTCAAATGCAGCTTTTGAGACAAAAAAGAAACTCCAGTGCCGAGGACAGATTGTACGGTGAAAAGAAAAAGTCGATGACAGACGGACAATAGTTATGTCTGAGCTTCCTGTTGCAATGTATGTAGGTCGCAGTTGGGTCATGGGACATACTGCATTCCTCATTAATCTTCTGAATGGAAGACAAGCCTTATTATTATTATGATGAGATATAATTTTAAATTGTATAGTGCCCACAGTTCCATTAGCAGTAAATGGTTACGTCTACTAAACTATGTAACTATTATATGTCCTTAGAACACACAGAAAGTTGGTTATGTCCAAACCAAAAAGGTCACTTTGTGCCATCTACATATCTCTGTTAGTTCATTGTTGACTAGACTCCCAACTAGTTCATTATCCCATTAGCACATTGAAGACTGGATCGCAGACTTGACATTAAGCTAGGCCCCCGTGTATTACGGACATCTTCTTTCTAATCTTAGTAAGAAAAAATGTTCTTGAATATGTTGACTGTCTCTTCATCAAATTAGCTACATTTCTCTCTATTCTTAAAGCAAGCTAAAGAAATACACCGCAATATTGAGAATAAAAAAAAAAGTCCAGAAACAATATAGGTGTCGCATCTGAATAGTTTACAGAAACTATTACTGTGTAGGCATTTTGTTATACAGTTCCTATATTTATACAAATGTAATTGTTGGTTTTATACTCGTTTTAGAGTTAACAGTAAAAATAGCACAATATTTGATCGAGGATATACTTAAGTGTAAACTGATTTATTTTTTGTTTTGTTTTAAAAAGCCAGTAGCTGTAGTTAGAATTTCGCTCACTAAATGACTTCCTTCAGATTCCCTTGCTTTCATCTTGCTCTCACTCCAATTAATGTCATCTCTTCAAATGTGATGAGAACATGGAGATTAGAGTGTCGAACCTTTTGAAGAACAGAAAAGGGGGTTAATTCCAATTCTGGAAATCACAGAGAAGATGAAAAGCCTGGTTTGGTTGTATACATGAGTCGTCAGTTTTTCATTTAGCTTTCTTTGACTTCCTCAATTGGTCAATATATTTTTATCCTTTTTATCCAAAGCTTATACGAATTCAGACTGTCTGTCTATGTGTCTGGTACAAATTTTTATACCAGATTTCTTCCGCACCCATTCTAGATCGGGCTGAAAATTAGCAAAAGTATTCGTTTCCCCTTACAACACATTCTCCACAGTAAAGTTTAATAAAAATAAAAATTAATTAACAAGTAATAGCATAAATAAATAAATAAACATATATATATATATATATAGAGAGAGAGAGAGAGAGAGATAGATAGATAGATAGATAAATAGAAAGATAGATTGATTGCAAGAAAGATAAATAAATATATTTACTAATAGATAGATATAATTTATTTAATTAATTAATATCATATTAATATAGTATACATAAAAGGTTTACTTAAATAGTTGTTTTTTTTAAATCACCATCATCCTTAAGTTGTGGATCCGTTTAATACAGGGGTTCTTAACCTGTGGGTCGCGACCCCTTGGGGGTCGATCGACGATTTGCCAGGGAGTCGCCTAATACCATCGAAAATATGGATTGTTACTGTCTATTCTTCTATTTCTGTATGTGTGTGTGGGGGGGGGGGGGAGTCGCGGCAGAGTGGGGGATTGTAAAAAGGGGTCGCCGAGCATAAAAGATTGAGAACCGCTGGTTTAATACATGAAAGGTAATTTGAGTTGATAAGACATGGAGGCTGACATACACATTAAGTTTGTAAAAATGCTTCTTGTAATATCAGTGACATTAAATTCACATTGCTCGAGGAACCAACCCATTCAAAGTAGCATTGGAGCCAGTCGATTTCCCTCAAGTTGGACTCTTTAATAAGAGGAAACTAAATTGTACTGACACTTTCAACTATTTGAAGAGCAAAGTTTTAGTAGCACTTGAAATACTAGGGACTATTTCTAAAGATGGAACAAATACTGAAGCATGCGACATTCATAATTAGTCTAATGTAGGAAAGAAAACCTCGTTAAACTTCTTTGTCTGTAAAAAAAATTAAATTCCTTTTCAAAATAGCCTTAAGCTAAACCCATTCAGAAGACAGAGATAATTAGTTATTTGTTATTTGGTTTTTATGAAATAGTTTCACATAACTCAATCCCATGTCAGCAAAGTTTTGAAAAAGTTTTGTACGTTTCCTAATCTTGGGATGTTTTTCTTTTTTTTTTTTTATATTTGTGCATAAATATTGTTTGGAATCTCCCTATCCTGGCTAGCTGCTAATTGCTCCAAACGACACCACCAACTTAAAGAACTTGACAACTCTGGGCTTCAAAATAACGTAATAGTTTAATGTCAATAAATAACAACCAATACTGTACAATTGGCAGCACGTAACACAAGACTGTACAAATATCTCTCCGCCGTATCAACTCTTGCACTGGTCTCTCTGTCTCGCCTCGGACTTGTACTGAGCCGTTGTAACGAACTGTAGATCGGGAAGTTGTGACTGACTCGTCTCTGATACCTTCGCTCTTTATATAGGGTCCCTGCTGGCCTTCTAGAACCGGACAGAACGTCGCTCGACCATTCTGGGTGGTCAGATGACTACATCCCTCGTGACGCTCCTGAGCTCTGTTCACGACGTCGATCCTTCCCGACCGTCGTAACTCGTCACGGTTGACCGCTCCTCTAGCGCTGGCCTGGGGCGATTTGCGTCGGCTGACTACACACACACACCACTACCCCCATCTGTGCCACCACCAGGTTTAAAACAATATTTTCAAGTCTGGTCCGGTTGTTGTTTTTTTTTCGCGTTCAATTTTTCTTACCCTTCTTGTGGTTGACCTTCGTTTCTTGGGTCAGTAGTTTTGTAGTGACCCAGCGCAATATTGACGATGAAGCCTCAAGGAAAAAGCAGAAAAGTGCTACCAGAAACTGTAGTTGTTTTGAAATAGCAAATGTTTTTTAAGAATCGACACAAAGGCAGAAAAAAAAAATACAAAACACTCCTTTTTTTTTCAACAACAAAGCTTATATTAAAAGTAGTTGTATCAATTAGTTAGGATCAGTCATGTCATTAAATTTAGAGTAGATCTAGACTAACAATAATAACTCTCTGCGGTTAGAAATATTTTTACCAATTGTTTTTGTTTAGCGCAATTTTATGCTTTTAGCTTTCTTAATACGCCATGACCCTAATGGATACCTGACTTAAGTTGGGCAAAGTAAAGGCGGTGGGCGGTTGTGGTGGCCACATGACACCCTGCTCGTTTACTGTTAGCCACAGAAACAGATGACTTTAAGATCATCTGCACCATAGATCGCAAGGTCTGAAAGGGAAATTTTCCTTTTTTTATGGATATAATAAATGGTCGATTGTTCAATTGATTTTTCAATTAATCATCTGCCCCGTGGATCACAAGGTCTAAAACTTTTTTAAAAACCTCCTGCAGAACTGCTCTGGCTCGCACTGGGGCCATCTTGATTACAGTCCAAAATGCAAACCACACGGTCAGTCAACCAAAGTCTAAAAAAATAGGTTTTTGTTTTTGTTGCATAAAAATCTAAGAAAAGAAAAAAATGAAAATGGAACGTTGAAAAGGAAAAAAAATTGTCGAACCCTCCCCCCCCCCCCCTTCTCTTCCATCAGACTGAGTAAGTCAATAACGAAAGAAAACTAAAAACCTGCTTGCGTGTGGAGATAGTTGAAGGCAGTGTGGGCGTATGTCATTGAGAAATTAGAAAAGAATTATTCCTCAAAAAGTACAAGAGACAATACCATTAAGTATTCTGGAAGAGTACACATAACGCTACAGTACAGAAAGGCAATAATATATCCCAGAAGTAGGGGGAGTAAGTCTCGCCACCTCCAAGTTTTATAGCTGGATCCATAATTAGATTTATTGATTTTTAAATTTATGAAGATTGTTTTCGTTTGTCGAATAATAAAATCACAAATAAATTTCTTTCTGAAATAGTCATGTTAACAGTTTCCCCACCAAATGTAGAAATATTAATTGCAATGCAACTCAAAGTTATTTCTTAATGTCAAGTAAATTTTAACAAATAGACACGCAAGCCCAATCCAAACAAAGAGACACGCAAGCCCAATCCAAACAAAGAGACACGCAAGCCCAATCCAAACAAAGAGGCATGCAAGCCCAATCCAAACACAGAGACATGCAAGCCCAATCCAAACAAAGAGACATTTAAGCCCAATCCAAACAAAGAGACATGCAAGCCCAATCCAAAACAAACAGACATGCAAGCCCAATCCAAACAAAGAAAGTCGTTCTTTCCCATTTTTAGCCGGCTAGGATCTGGGGGAGCGATTATTTCCGGTATTTCAATGCATATATTTATATATCTACAATGTTTTGAATCCAAATTTACATCAATAATGTTTATTATAGCTTTTCCGTTTAGTCTTGTGTTTTTTTACAAAGCCTATATCAACTCTGTCTGTCTGGCAAAAAATGTTATCTCGGATTAAGCTGAAATTTTGCACAATTATTTCTTTTACCCGACAACACAAGAACCAATTTAAAAAAAAAACAATTAGTTTATTAACTTTTGATAATTAATTATTTTGTTTGGTATTTTTAACAAGAGAAAGAAATCGTACTTGACAGATGTGGTGGTATAAGTTGAATTAGTTCCCTTGAGGACTCTAGACCAAATTCCTTTGTGAACATTTTTTCTTCGCATTTCTAAAACGATCATGTAAAACATCTGCAGACACCTTCTTCTCCCCTCCCCCTTTCCCAACTGGTCCAGACAAGTGATAGGATCATAGCGTATTGGGAAAGTTAAAAGCTAAACAAAAACGGTTGGTAAAAATATTTCTATTTCTATTTTCTACAGATTTATTATGTCCCCTGCCCAGTGTAAATACAATTACGTCACTGCTCCAACTAATTGATACTATTCCAATTATTATAAGCTTTGTTGTTGTTGTTTTTAAAGTATAACCTGTTTTTTTCTTGTTCATAAAATGTTTCTGTCTGTTAACTAATTTGTAAATGTTTGTAGACTAGAAAATATTACTTCTCGAGACAGTAGTTAGTTGACAGTATTGAACATGCAACAAGTTCACCCCTTCAGCTAGCAAGAAAGTCAAAATAGCTCATCTAAGGATCAAAATTTTAACCAATTAACAACAAAATTACGATCAAACCAAAGTTCCAATGTGTGGCCAATTAGCTAGCAACTGTTTTCCCAAAGATATACATAAACTGTCAAATTTCAAGGAAAATCATTAGAGCTGTTTTCGAAATCGTGTCCAGGTTCCATACTTTGCACATGAAGAGTTGTGCAAGCTCATAAGAAGACTTGTAATCACTATCAGCTCAGCTTTCACATCTTGAATTAACATGCGACATTATCTTCTATGCAAATCATTACAGGATATGCTTTGTCTCACTGGTGTGTATAATAAGCAAGAGCTGCTAAGTTCACTTGTATCCAGTCTCCCAGATCCCTAATTATCAAAGCACATCATTTATTGGGGCTGACTGCTGGAATGATTGTAAGAAACAGACGACTCGCTATCACGTGACAGTCATTTATGTCTAGGCGTCTTTGACCCGCTCGTCACGACGTCACTAAACTGGCACTGTTGAACGTATAATCGCTGCCATTTAGTATTCCCCAGTGAGATTTGACGTGGAGGGATTAAAGAACTACACCTCTTTTTCCTAACACTTCCAAAAAGAGAGGGTGTTAATGTGACATTCTGAATAGTCGCTCTAGATTGGGAGCTCTTTTTACAGTAGTTCAAACCCCTCGAAAAAAAAAGTAAAAAAACAAGCAAAATAACAAAAATCTTTAAACAACAAGGTTACAGAGACAGTTTGTGAAAACACAAACTCAATATCGGCCCACGAAGTAGGTAGGTAGGTAGGTAAAAAGACAGGTATCAGTACTTTCAGAAAGAACATCAGAATTAAATTCGATCAAAGACAAATGACAGAGAAGAATGGAGAAAGAAGGTTGACAGGTCTTGTGTCAGCGGTGCAGCAGACCAAAGGATAGGTGAAAGTGAATGTGAAGTTAAATGCGAACCTGGCCTAACTGATGTCTTATAATGAACATCTAATTGATCTAGTTGCTTTGTAAATGGTCAATCTCTAGATCGAATTCCTCAAAAGAAAATGTAAATGTGTTGGTATAACAGTTCACGCGATAATGTGAAAAATGACTATTAATTGTTTTAATCTTGTTTAACTTATATGCATACTAAATATATTTTTTCACTTTAAAAAAAAGTAAACATTTTGTTTTCGTGTACAAGTGCTAGGATCATAGCGTAGTGAGAAAGATAAAATCATGAAATTGCATAAAACAAAAACAATTGATAAATATATTTCCAATCGCACAGATTTATTTTTGATAGGCTAGATCTATTTCAAATTTAATTACATAACATATTAAATAAGTATACTTATTATAAACTTTTTTTTAAAAAGTATTATTTTTAAAATAATATTCTTTTATGTTCTTTTATTTCTAACTACGACAGTGACTCAAACATGTTTCAAATTAGATACCAGCTAGTAGTGATGCTCCACTATACAATCCTTACGCCATGAAGACAGTAGGTACAGAGACAGTAGGTACAGAGACAGTAGGTACAGAGACAGTAGGTACAGAGACAGTAGGTACAGAGACAGTAGGTACAGAGACAGTAGGTACAGAGACAGTAGGTACAGAGACAGTAGGTACAGAGACAGTAGGTACAGAGACAGTAGGTACAGAGACAGTAGGTACAGAGACAGTAGGTACAGAGACAGTAGGTACAGAGACAGTAGGTACAGAGACAGTAGGTACAGAGACAGTAGGTACAGAGACAGTAGGTACAGAGACAGTAGGTACAGAGACAGTAGGTACAGAGACAGTAGGTACAGAGACAGTAGGTACAGAGACAGTAGGTACAGAGACAGTAGGTACAGAGACAGTAGGTACAGAGACAGTCTACAAGTCAAATCATTTCGATTCTTTATTATTCACAACATTGCGACCAGACAGATGTCAAACTTGGAAGTCGTAAAGATAGAGAGAGTTGGGGGGGGGGAGGTGGAGTACGAAATGAAACACAATAGCAAAAAGTGCAAGTGATAGAGAGGCGAAAGAAATGTGAACGGGAAAGCGACAGATAAAAAAAAAGAGAAATAGATAAAAAAAAAAGATGTACAGAATGAACAATTAAGGAAGGAAATAAATAGAAAAAGAGAGACAGAATGAAAAAAAGGGTAAAAAAAAAGAATGAGAGAAAGATAAGGGGAGACAAGAGAGAGTGATAGAATAGGATAGGAGAAAGAAAGAAGAAAGAGAAAAATCGAGGGCAGAAAAGAAACTAGATGGGAGAGAATGAAAGCAAGGGAAAGAAAGAGAGAAGGAAAGTAAGAGAGAGAGAGAGAGATACAGATATAAAAAAACGGCAGAAAGATAAAAACGAAGATTGAGGGCGAGAAAGAAAGAAAAAAGAAAAACAGATTACGAAGAGCAGGAATAAAAGAGAGAGGAATAAAAGAGAGAGACAGGAGAGCGAAACAAGGAAAGGAAGAGCGAGAGAAAACCATATTGAGAGAGAAAAGATAGAAAGCGATAGGAATAGAGACAGAAAGAATGATAAAGAACTAGAGAAAGAGGAACGTTCGGAGAACCGAATGCGGAATATTATAAACAGTCTATTTCACCAACAATATAAAGACAAGTCATATGGGGGCATCGCGTTGTCCGTAATCATAAGATTCAAATAAAATATACAAAGTGTCTCATGTTGTTGTGTTTCCATTATTGAGTGAAATAATCATTGATAACATTACTAAGACCACTTAGATACTGTACTGTAAAACATAAGATATTTGACGACGAAATAAACGACGTTTTACCGTAGAACAGTGTAACTTCGGTTTGCAAACTACACAAACTTGTACACTGTACTCTTTCGTCCCACTAAAGTGCATATTTATGTATAGATAAAATTCAAATTACAATGAACCTTTGTTTATTGGTCAAATCTTCCATCTACACAGTAAAAATGACCTGCCTACTATAAAATATAAACTCATAAAAAAGCCATAAAAACATGTCATTATTTGTAGAAGTACTTTCCGGGTGAAAAGTGATGTGTTTCTTATACAGTGTCAGCATAACCTGCATAAATAAGAGAAAGACAGAGGAGAGAGATGGAGGTGTCAAAAAGAGAGTGGATGGGGCGATATGTCGTTGACGTTCTCAACATCCTTTCGCTGATACAAAATTTGACTCTTTAAACTTTAAACCAATAATAATATCTTTCACGGGAAATAACCCTTCAGGTGTGTTGTCTATCACGAAGTACGGGTTCACATTTTTAAAATCCTTCTCTCTTTCACTTTCTCTCCATTTCTCTTTATTTCTCCAGTATTGCTTTTTCTCCCTCTCTTTTGTTCTCTCTCTTACTTTTCTCTCGTATCTTTCTCTTTCTGTCTCATCTCTCTCTCTCTCTCTCTCTCTCTCTGTCTCTCTCTTTGTATTTTAGTAGATGCAAAGTAGATATTGTGCTGGACTAATCAAGAGAGATAACATTTGAATTATCTTTACTTATAATTAATGTTTTTTTAAAGCGCCGACGTTTACAATAGTAAATGCAAACATGATTACAAAGAGAGTTTGTGTTGCCACACAAACTCAGAGGCGGCCCCCGTGGGAGACGCATCACTGTCGGATCCGCATATTCGCTGGTCGACTGAGGATGACATCGAGCAGGGTATGAAACCGTGACGTAGAGATAATCAGTTCTGCGCGATAATCGCACGACCAGACATTGCTCTTAATCTAATGACAAACTGGTTATAAACAAATAGCCTACTATTGATAATATACCTACACATTACGGAATGACAACTACCGGATATGTACAATATGTCAGAAGAGCGATTTTAGATAATCTTTTGGTATTGAGCATTTTCATTTAGGCCTAAATGGAACTAGAATGAGGATGTAGATCTACCTAAATTAAACTACTATTTTGGAACTCTCAACATCTATATCTACTAGATCTAGATCTAAAATATATATTTGGGATAATGTAGATGTAATTTAGATAAGATTTATATAAAAAAACACTAGATAATCAATTAATAGACTTATTGCAAAATCTAAATATTAAAATAGTATATTAGTTTTAGTATTTTATAACATTGCAATATTGACATATTGACAATCTAGACTTTAGAAAAAAAATCTACACTTTAAGCCTAGAAATTAAAATTATAGATCTTGATCTAGTCTAAATCATGGCTGTCTGGTAGTGCGGTTTGCGCGCTGGACTTTCGTTTGGATTCATCGATGGTCCCAGGTTCAAACCCTGCCCGCTCCCATCTCCTGTCGTCCTACGGAAGGTTTAGACTACAACTCTGAAGGAACATCCGAAACATGTAAAGCAACAAACATTCTAAACTAGACCAAGAAATTCTAGATCTAGATTCTATAATGATTTTAATTAGAACTTAAATCTAAATCTAGTTTTTAAAATCTAGCTCTAGTGTAAGAAAAAAAAATCTAGATCTAGTGTAAAAAATTTAGCTCTAGTGTAAAAAAATCTAGATCTAGTGTAAAAAATCTAGATTAGATCTAAATCTATTATGTCTTTTTAAAATGGAGCCACATTATGAGGTTTAATAAACATTACTATACCGAGTTGTTTTAGCATTTAAAGAATTTATTCCATATGACGTCAAAGGAAAAAAATCTACTACGTCACACGGCCTAGTTAGACTAAAACATATCATCTATACGAGCAGCTTGTTGAGTGTTCCTAGACATTGGTGCACCGAGTAATTTCTTTTTGCATTTCATTTAAAAAATAACTCCATATGACGTCAACGGAAAAAAAATCCACTACGTCACACGTCCTAGTTAGTCTAAAAATGTCATCTATACGAGCAGCTTGTCGAGTGTTCATAGACATTGATGCACCGAGTTTGTTCTTTTAGCATTTCATTTGATGGGCTAGTTAGACTTAATATATATATTAATATATATATAAATGAATTAAAGACGCTTTTTTTTTGTCTGTCAGTTTGTCAGTCCGTTATGTTATTAGCGAGAAAAAAAAAAGACTAAAAGCTATTGAAAATCTGATTAAAATTAATTTCCCTTCCGAAACATTGCATCAGTTTTAAATTTCTATTATAGATTGTTCCGGATGTTGATATATTTATAGTGAGAAAAAAATAAGAATTCAAGATTAATCAAATGCCGTTAATTAAATTTCTGGGATGGTCTGTTATGAAAATTAGATGTACCATACCCTTATATAGTTTTTATCAAAGCATACTTTGGTGTTAGGAAGTTGTTTTCCTTAAAAATCAGAGCATAATATTAACGATAATTAGATTTTTTAACGTTTTAGATAGAAAGTTAAATGTAGTGTAAGAGAGAAGTGGGATTTTACATAAATAGAGTTCAACTATTTTTCATATAACATCCGGAACAACCAATTTTCGTATATGAGAAAAATATTTGTCTTATTTATTAGAAGAGGGATTTCAAACATTTATTAGCGTTATTAGTTTTTTCATATAAAATTCGGATCATTTTTGGCGACGATTTGTAAGAAAATTAAGGTAATGTAGGTCGATTTCTTTTTCGAAACAAAATCCGGAACATTCTTTACAGATTAAACAACTTTTATTATGTTTCGGCAAGAAAATTAACTGTAAAATAAGTCTAAAAATGTATTTTCAATAATCGTTTCTAGTAGGCTAAATTACTTTCTTATTTTAAAATCCTGAATAATCTATTGTCGATATTTAAAAAAAAAATATAATTATCTGACATAAATTTTTTTTTATAAAACAATATCCGGAACAACTTTATAGTTAATGAAATAAAAATCAGTATAGATAATTTTTTTTAGCATTTATATGCTATTTACTTGAAAAAACCGGAACAATATATTAAAGATCATGTGTTTCTTGCAACGTTTAAGCATGGAAATAAAATCTACTATAACTTAGAAGAGCAAACAAATATTCATTGGCATTGATTTGTTTTTCACAAAACATCCGGAACAATCTATTATAGATACTTTAAACTATTGCAATATTTCTGAATGAAAAATTAAAGGTTAAATCAGATTTACAATGGCCTCTAGTGTTATTTGTTAATCTAATCGTGACGGACAGACCAACCAACAGACAAAACGCACAAAAATAAGCTTCTTTTATTCGGATGGGGGCACTAAACAAAAAAATAAATAAAATCTGATTTTTTAAAAAAGTTTAAGGAATTGGTTTGGCACTTTCGAATGTTGGGACATTACGCTACTGCACGAAAGTCGCAGCTTAAAAAGTCCATTTTAAAAAATGTGCATGATATTTAAATACAAAGTGCATTATTAGCCTTTATAAACAAACATAAATGTTTTCTTTTAATTTTAGCAGCTAGTTAACCAGAAAAAACATTTTTAAGTATTATTTATATTTGTTGTAAACATTTCCTGTACATTTTATAAATATATTTGACTTACACACAGATTGTACATCTTTGTTAGCATATTGTAACATTGCCTCCCTTACATTTACGTAATTGTTTTAGAATTGATGTATTTTTATGACAAAATCGCTTGCATAATTAATTTTATAAATTAAACGGTTTGCTTTTAGAAAACCAAAAGTAGCCGTTCCACCTCAACTTTTCAAGCCTGATTTAATGATGAGATAATATTTTTCATATCTCTTCTAGTTTTTGAGATCTGAGTGTGACAGACGGATTGACGGACAGACAGTCAGACGGACATTTTGCACAAACCTAATAGCGGCTTTTCCCTTACGGGGGCCGCTAAAAATAATTAATGGCAAAACATGAAGTTACAAAAAAAAAACCAACAACAACACAATATTTGCACCCTTCGCAAAGTCTTTGAGTCATCCTTTGTACTTTTCAACTCAAAAGGTTTTCGTCAAATTCAAAATGTCACATGTCAGCTGTATTAAATTATTCTATAAAAAAAAAATTTACGCGAGAAATTCATCTTTGTAATATTTTAAATGGACATATAAGTATAGTCTTTGACAGAACTAGATTAACCAAGGGGAGCATATACAATCTCTCAGATGGTCTTTGCACATTACAACTTACAGTCTAGGACACACATAGGCTCAGAGCATCTAAATGTGCTTAGATACCCCAAAAACAAATGCAAATATTTTAATGCTTCATCTATCAACAGATAAGATTTCTCTTCTGTGTAAAATATAATCTATCGTGAAATTGGTTGGCCGTTCTCCTGGCATTACGAAATTGACATAGACCAAAAGTCTTGCTAGGAATTGACTGCTACATCGTTTTGCTGTTCCAATGGTGCCATCTCGAGAGTGATAAACTGATTTTGTTGACAAACCCTGACTAGTCTCTCCTGCACGTTTAACTTGTTTCCTAACCCTGTAAAAGAACAGTTTATTAAACAATTTATTCATATTTTAAAATGTGTACATAGACTCTCTAACTGCCACAAAAGTAGTAAATATACACTAATCCCTGTCATCAAAAATTGTGTGATTTGGTTTTGGGTTTACATCCTCTTTTCATGCGGTAATCTTTTTTAAAAACTACAAAATTATATATATATATATATATGAAATAAATAATCTGGAAATGTTGAAATATCAGAAGATAGATCAGCTTCTTGTATTTTGTTGAGATATTTGGACACGTTAGCAATACGTTTTGGTAACACCCTGAACAATGTGTTAATACTTCATACGTGCAGCACCATTCCATTACACAAATAAAGATGCTTCTAATTGCCACCTTTTGTTTGTGGTGAATTCTTTAACGTCAACTTACTTTGACTGTGATGTTAAATGAGAACCGAATGAAAATGTGTAAAATCTTAAGAGGCTAAGTTTTATCTGGAAACGTATTTGACAGATTTAAGACATTTTGTTCTTTACTTGGATTGATGTCTGGTCAGTGTGGTCTGCACTTTGGACAGTCGTCACAATAGTTGAACTTCGCCCACTGTCATTACCTTCTGTTTGGAAGGTTTGGGCTTCGATGTAATAATCTTCAATTTCTGAAAGCCTCTCTGAATGTCACAAAACTAAGTTCTACATACGCCTGTATGGGTTTAGCTGTTACCTTTGATAGACTATTGTTTTTCAGATGTAATTTAAGCTTAAAACATTAAGATTACCAAAGACAAGAAAATCATTATTCTTTGTCCATCACACAACTTTCATACTAAATTGAATTTCTGAACAATTTCTCTTCCGTCCTATGACAGGGGCAGAGGGTAGACATTGAGCAGAGGGTAGACATTGAGCAGAGGGTAGACATTGAGCAGAGGGTAGACATTGAGCAGAGGGTAGACATTGAGCTTACGAAACAAACTGTATCAGGGATTGGAACTGAATACCTGAGCACAAAGTGCACACTATGCTATGGCTGACTGTATAAGTGCATGCTCCATTCATTCATGCCTGTACATTGTCTAAACTCAGATGTAGCGGGACGCTAATTAACATGGACTCCACCACATAGCGCTATCAAAAAGCACTGTAGCATATTAGTTTCTGACGTGTGCTCACCCCGGAGCAATTACTCACATCTTAGATACGTAATCTATCAACCTTGAACTACTGATGGTGAGGTAGCATAAGGGAGTTTCTGTTTTGTTCCAATGGGGGTCGGCGGAGGGCGGGAAAGAGATGGGCCAGGTGCCTCGCAGGTGAAATTGATGGTGACAAAGTGGTAGGCGATAAAGAAAGTGATAGAATAAATGAAGAACTAATAAAATGTGAAGGCTTTGATTTGCTGTAGTGCAGAAACAAACATTACATTTTTGACCTTAGAGAACTACTGGTTCCATGCTTTCAGAGTTACAAATATACAGAAGGCTTCGTCTTCGATCCGGATTAAGAATGAGTGCTGTATTTCGCATGACTAAGCAAACTCAGTTGCGACCTGCTTATTCTGCTTCACCTGATCTCCTGACTTTCATCCTCAGCATCTGTCTTTGATAGAACATCCGCGGTAGTTGCAGTACAAATATAGTAGAATAGAAATCCAAAGCAAGCTTTTAACTTGCACATTGTTTGTAAATCAACCGCTTGTTTACGTTTCATGTACAGATAAAAAATTCCTCTTTTAGACCTTGCGATCTATTGGGTAGATGGTTTAAATGTCTTCTGTTTCTGTGGCCGACGGCTAACGAGGGTGTCATGTGGCCAGCACAACACCTTTACTTTCCCCAACTAATGCCAGGTACTAATTAGAGCTGGGTGAACTCAGAGGCGCTCAAAGATCCCGAAATTAAAAATCCCAAATTTCCCCAAGTTTTGAAACCGAGACCTCGGCTCGAAAGCCACGCGCTTTACCACTCAGCCACCACGCCTCCCATATACAGATAAGGCATTTCTAATAACCAGACGCTGTAGCGTTTTGGGTCTTCTTCCTACTTTTGGAATTTACACATCTCCTACTGTATGCTTGCCCTTCATGTCTATCTATCAAGTGCTTTTTTCTCCCAACTGTTGGTGTCGACACTGAAGAGGACCCATGTCGCGCTTGCAAATATCAGTATATCTTAGAAGTGGACAATATGCAGCTCTGCTGCTTTCTGCTAGATCAACATACAATAGTTTTTGTGAAGTTGAGATAGTGACATCGTGAACATGTCCCTGCCTACCAATGCGTCCACTGCATCGCGGATGTCGCGAGACTCTGCTCTCAAAGACTTCCTTCGTTGTTTTGTAATGCTGTCACCTTATCTTGAGAATCCACCGTAGGTGGAAGATATTCACCGTTTTTTTTCCTGCTAATAGCTGGTCAACCATGTGCTCAACACTCAGGACCGCTATATTAGGGATTTAGTACTGATGGTAAACATAGTATTGCCCCATACTCTGCACACGTGACATAGTGCTCATGTAGTGCCCACAACCCCCAGGTATCCTGCCCTTGATGCCATTGAGTTAAGCACTTGACTGAAGTTTAAATCACATTAGAGGCTACGGATATTTAATTAGGAATTCAGAATCTACGTGAGCTATGGTTCTTAACAACTATAACATTTACACATAGACTATAGAGTATAGCGTACAGAGTATAGAGTATAGCGTATAGAGTATAGAGTATAGCGTATAGCGTATAGAGTATAGAGTAAAGCGTATAGAGTTTAGAGTATAGCGTAGTTTAGAGTATAGCGTATAGAGTTTAGAGCAGTGTTGTCTGGCGGCACAGTAAAAAAACTACAAAAATTTCGCGGCACACCACGAAGAGCAAAAGTTATTTTATAATAAAAAGGAAAAAAAGAATTTTACCTGTTTTGAAGTATTACATTTAATTTGAAGGATTTGCCTGTTGTTTTTTTTTAGAGCAAATGCGATCTAATCGAGGCTCCATAGTCGACAAACAAACTCGTATTTCATCGTCTATTGTAAGAAGTCTCTCTCTTTTCTTAGATTTGATTTCAGTCAATGCTGAAAATCCAAACTCACAAAACCATGAAGATGCAAATGGAAGAATTATTTTTATTGCTTTTAAACTGATTGCAGAATATAACTTGTCGATTGAAATCCAAAACTTATCCAGGCTTTTCTCGGCAAAACTTGACTTAAGAACTGCATCGTTTTATAAATCAATGAGCTGCTCTTCTTCTTCAGTTGTAAGATTTGTAGCTTCATTGTTTCCAAATGGAGAGCTGACCCATCCATACTCATTACTTCCAACTGTTGGAAAGTAATGCTGCAATGTTGGTGTTTCAAAGTGTCCAGAATTTCGGGGGTGATTTCTTTATTTGAAGCACATTCATAGTATGTAGGAAAGCAGTCGAAGACTCCTTTCGAGATCTTACTTTGCAACAATAAGAATTTTTCACCAAATGACTTCAGTTTTTAGGATGCAGTGATGATGGTTTCCGATGTTCCTTGAAGACTTAAATTCAATGAATTTAATTTGTCAAATAAATCAGAGAGAAATGTCACCTTAACCCACCAGATCTCGTCATGAATAGAAAATCCAAAGTCTTTTTTGTTTTTAGCCTCCAAGAATGAAATCAGCTCAGCCTTGAGTTGGACGACACGCTTTAACACTTTTCCCCTGGAGAGCCAACGAACGTTGGTGTGATACAGGAGACATTTGTAGTCGGAATCCATTGCTTCACAAAGCTCTGAGAAAAGTCGGGATGCAAGCGGTCGAGATTTGATGAAGTTCACAACTTCAATCACTTTGATCCAGAGCAGACATCAAATCTTTCGGTAAAGATTTGAAGGCAAGAGCTTCTATGTGGATCATGCAGTGAACAACTTGCACATTTGGATTTTCTTGACGCACAAGAGTGACGAAACCCTTTCTATTTCCCTGCATGGAAGGACAGCCATCGGTGCAAACGTGGCACACAGTTTGAGAAACACTGGTTTAGAGTATAGCGTATAGAGTATATAGTATAGCGTATAGAGTATATAGTATAGCGTATAGAGTTTAGAGTATAGCGTATAGAGTATAGATTATAGGGTATAGCGTATAGAGTGTAGCGTATAGAGTATAACGCATAGCGTTTAGAGTATAGAGTATAGAGTATAGCGTATAGAGTATAGCGTATAGAGTATAGCGTATAAAGTATAGCGTATAGACTCAATAGAGGATCAAAACGTAGTCTACGAAGATATAATGTGCAGTAAAAATAACAAAGTCATAAGAAATATACCATTAATAAATGTTTAGTTTCCATAAATGTCTCCACGTCAGAGAAATAACTATGTCTTGTTGTGGCTGAGGTATGCTATTAATGTATGTAGCCAGAGCGCAAGGATTCATCCGCTGTCTAATCCTAAACAAATTTCAGGTATCATACCTATCGTACTCATTGTTAAAACATGGAGTATCCAAGAAGACATAGGAAATCCAAGAACATGGGACATCGAAGAAAATATGGGCATCCAAGAACATATAGGGCATCCAAGAATATGGAACATCCAAGAAAATATGGGGCACCCAAGAAAATATGGGGCACCCAAGAAAATATGGGCATCCAAGAACATATAGGGCATCCAAGAACATATGGGGCATCCAAGAAAATATGGGGCATCCAAGAAAATATGGGAAATCCTATTGGCTGTATCCTAGGATACATCTGTTAATGAATTTTTGAGAGACGTCATTAATCAAATTCATAAATGCATTATTAGAAATTCTTATTGTACATAATAACATTAAAACTGATTTCTTCTTCTTCTTCTCTCTCACTCTCTCTCTCTCTCTCTCTTTGTCTTTAAATGGCGTTGCATACTTTATTAATCATTAGTTTTCTAGCCTACATTTTATGCACTCATTTGTTTAATGTGTAAATAAGCTAAGCCCATCTCAAATGACTCAAACAATAAAATTGTTTTAAAATAATAATTATTTATCAAAACTTACTTGGGGACAACCATTACGATAAACTGGATATTATTTTCAATCCTATTTAAAGGTCACTCATGTCTCTGCTTGTTTTTTTTTTCATTTATTTCAACATCTAAGTTCTCTTAGTCTCTTAAGACCTAACCTGGTTAACCTAACCAGTCCTAACCTAGTACTACTCTAACCAGTCCTAACCCAGTACTACTCTAACCAGTCCTAACCTAGTACTACTCTAACCAGTCCTAACCTAGTGCTACTATAAGCCAGTGCTAACCTAGTACTACTATAAACCAGTCCTAACCAAGCACTACCCTATGCCTATCTTGAACTACCGATGTATTTAAACTAACATTACCACTTAAGGACAACACAAAAACACAACCAAAACTGTCCTAAACATCTTCTCAATCACAACCTAGGAGTTACAGCCCCTTAAAACATATTATCTCCCTATATTCCCTTCCGCCTCCTGCACCCCCTCTACCCTCCTATGAAGCTCAGCATGTATGATCTCAGCAAGAAACTCAGTCCGCCATCAGGTGCTTCATTTGAGGAAGCTGTGGCCGAGGGCTGAATGCTGTTACCTCTCACTCTCTCTTTCCGTTCCCTCACTGTGACGTTGTGGGGGGGGGGGGCAATGCCGTCTTTTAAGGGATTACATTGAAACAAACAAACAAAAAAAATACGGTGCTTCGCCAGAGGATGTTTCGTTACGTCTAGTCATGTGACTAAGAGATTGTTTGGAGGGTTCATTCTAATGTCGTATTCACTTTCATTCATACGTTTCGTACAAGTTACAGGAAATATTTTCTGGAAATGAAATATTTGGACCTTACGGATATAATCTTTTTCTTTGTATGTGAATGTGCTATGTTCATTATCTGCTGCGTGTATTAATATATATATATATATATACACACACACATACAAATGAACACATTTTTAAAATCCATTTTACAAGACAGGCATTCGAGATTTATACAAATACATACAGTTAGATATATTTCATCAATTTCTATAATTTGAAGTGAAATAGATGACATCGTTGACTGTTTTACTTTATTGTAGTTACTACTATAGAACTATTTTATTGTGCGTTATGTTTTGAAAAAACATTAAGGAAGTTAATGGTATGATTTTGTATGATTTGTATAAATTTTGTAACCAAATAATACAAAACCAAGAAAAAAAATGTTCAACAAAATTAGATGAATTATTTTCAAGGAATACAAGAGGGTTTAGGATTGTTTCCCCCCCCCCCCCACCCCCCACCGACCAAAAAAAAAAGCATGTATAAATTACATCTGGACAAAAATTACATTTAATAAACAGATTAATTATTTAGTTTAGTTCTTTTTTTTATATTAGTATAATTTAGCTTTGATTCACACTTTTTGAATATACACGAGTTAAATGCTACGAAACTATATAATCACATGTGGGACTTAATGTAAAGCAGACCTTTTAAGGATGTCTTCAATTTCCAATATGCAAACAGTATTTATAATTTATAAAAATATGTATTTATAATTATAACTCCGAAATACCTGTCTCAGAATTTAAATGCTGCACTTAATCAATATTAAATTCATTTTATTTGTGTCCATCGACCAAACAGAAATATGAATCATTGTCCAGTCTTTCTTTACCTTCTTCTCTAGCAGCTATCTTTGGTCATACAAACACGTGATGTACTACCCTATTGATGACACGATCAGGTGCTAAAAGTTATTTGTTTCATCGAAAGGGTAACATTTTGTCTTATGGCGCGACAAGTAAAAATAAGACTATGGATTTGAAATGTAACGAATGTAAATACAGAAGACTTTTGGCAGCTCTAGAGACAGCTCGGCTTCAGTTTCTGAAGTAGACTTAGCGACATTCGACGGTTACTTTCAGTTTACGTACTAAACTTCTTGTTCCATTATATATCAGCGTCTGAAACCCTTATAGTGTTAGCCTTTTACCTGTTTTTAAACCTTTTTTTTTGTTCTTGTTGTTGCTTTGAGTATTTTTTGCACAAAAACTATGATAAGGATTCTTAGTGTTTCTTTGGCAATATATAACATTTGGAATATTTTTCATCAATGTTTTTTTTTTATTTTCAGACTTTGTCAGCTAGATTGAAATCTAGACTTCTATGTTTTCCATTTAAGAATTTCCATATAGATTTAATTACAATAAGAAATGGTTTTGAGCTGTATAGAATACTCCTGATTGTTTTTTTGCTATGACCAATGATTAGTATAATGCTACCAGAAAAAAAAAAGATTACAAAAATGTGCTTTCCAATGTAGTGTCATCTTATTACAAAGCTTAGATTAACTCCCTTCTTCTGTCTCTCTGTCTCGTTCAAATTGAGGACACATTTTTTCTACCACTTCCCATTCTCGGATAAAGTTGAAATTTTACACAATTGTTCATAGCCGATGGCAATACATGAATCAATAAAAATAATCAATTGGCTAATTAATTAGTGTTAATTAAATAATTTTTGTTTTAAATCGATAAGGGGAGTTTAAGTTAAGTCAAACCTTTAAGTAAATGGTAGTGATTTAGCGGTTCTACCCTTTAGATAAGGACGCAAAGACCTGAGTTCGATATATCTACACTGTCGTCTCTTCCCACAAAGAACGCATGATACAACAATGTCTTTCTGGTGATAGCCGTAGCAGTCCAAGCATATCAGGAGATAGTTACTTTACATTTCTCTTAGGAGAAGTAGGTGAACTATTTTGATTGACATTCAATATCTCTACGTTCACTGGAAAAAAATCCGGTTTATAGAATTTAATTTATGGTTAGAATGGATAAAGTATTTGGGTCCCCCCCCCCTTTTATTGTAAGATTTATTGACTATTATTTAGTTTATAGATATTTATTTATTATTTTAAAATAACCTTTGTGACCATTTAGAGTCAGAACTTTGTACAAATTACCACCACTCTTTGACTAATTCAAACAAATTGAAAGGCTGTTTCTGCTCAGGAGATCGCAGACTTTGGCTTCAATGCATATGAAAACTACATTGAAAAAAAACAACTTTACAAAATTTTTAAGTGAATAAGAATACGATGAATCTATAATGGAGCTTTCGGAGCCGCATGTTGCCGCGCTGCTCACTTTGAGACCCACTGGTCTAAACCGTTCTGTAAGTTGAATCTCTTCCATACGTGAGTGTAAACCCATTCATGCCATGCTACATTAGAACTGTTTAAAATCTGTACCAGGTCTAGACATACAACTATGCGGTGAGCCTATTGCCAGCTTTAGCTTTTTCAATCTTATCCCAGATGTCATTTATAAGAGGGAGCAAGGTACTTGACCTCCTCTAGCCTCCTCTCTCCCTTCCCATTTCCCAATGAAATCTTGGACCCTTCGGTCACTGCAAGGGGATTCTCTATTTCTCTCATTTGTAACTTATTTTATTTAAAAAGAGCGGCCAGGTGAACCTTGTTTAAGGTCGTGAAACGTCCTACGTGAAGCTTCGGATAGCCGCATTCCTCGAGGTTTGGTTTATAGGTTGATGTTTATAGTTGGCACATCAACACTATATAGGCCAGGCCGTGATTCTCAAGGTGAAACTAGACTTTATGCGCTGTTATCTATTTAATAAGAAGAAAAACTTTGAGACAGGGGAAAACTTATATTTGTATATATATATATTTTATATTTTACAACATTCTGCAAGTTGATTTGTTTCCTTTCACTGAGAAATGAAAAAAATGTATCTGCTAAGTTCATTTAACTGTCTTCACATTCTGACCTACTTTTAATCCAGCACAAGACGTTTTGATTATTCGAATAATAGGTGACTATTTAAACAAGACTACCATATAGATTTACTAATTAATTAGGGGATTTTATAATTGTTTACCTTATCTTATCTTATATAATACAGACGTTACTTCAAAAAATAAGATGATTACGTCCTACGCGTCATGCATTTAGTCATGCATATTAACCAATGACTTAAATTCTGCCAAGTCACTGGTTTTCCTGGCTATCTCAGGCACCCATTCCATGCTCTAATAGCACTAGGGAAGAAGGAGTATTTGTACAAATTTGTCCTAGCATAGGGGACGAGGAATATGCCTTTATCTTTGTGTCTTTAAGAGTATTTTATTAAATTTTGTTTTTGTATTTGAAGATTATGGTTCAGTGTTTTATGTATAATTGCTACTTTCCTTTTGAGTCTTCTGTCCTGAAGGCTTTCTAAATTTAGTGATTTTACTATAGGTGTTACTCTAGTCAAATGTGAATATTCATTTGTTATGAATCTCACTGCTCTATTTTGTGTCTGTTCCAGTTTCTTAATGTTTTCTTGAGTTGAGGGGTCCCAAACGGAGGATGCATATTCTATTATTGGCCTAACCAAGGTTAAATAACATTTTAGTTTTATGTTCTTATTTGATTTATAGAAATTTCTTTTAATAAATCCTAATGCTTTGTTTGATTTTTTTATAGTTTCATCAATGTGTGGATTCCATGACAGTTTTTCATTTATTATAACACCTAGGTATTTTGCGTTTTTAGTCTGTGTTACTGGTTTGCCATGAATAAGATAAGTGGAATTAATTTGTTTTAGTTTTTTTGTTACTCTTAACAACTGACATTTTTCTGGGTGGAAAGACATGCTCCAATTTGATTCCCATTTCTGTAATTCATCTAATTCTCTTTGTAAAATATCTGTGTCTTGTGTTGTTTTTATTGTTCTATATATTATGCAATCATCTGCAAATAATCTGACTTTTGTTTCTGAAGTAATGCAATTCGGTAAATCATTTATGTAAATTAAAAATAGTAGTGGATCCAATACTGTTCCTTGTGGTACACATGAGTTTACTGTTATCGGTGTTGATTTAGAGCCATTTATTATTACAGTTTGTTCTCTGCCTATCAGAAAATCTTTAATCCACTGATGCAGTGGACCATTAATGCCGAAATATTTTAATTTTTTAAACAAACTATGGTGGTGAACTTTGTCAAAAGCCTTAGAAAAATCTAGTAAGATAGCATCTATTTGTTCACTATTATCTAAACCTTTAGAAAAATCATCAATTAGTCCTATTAGTTGTGTTTCACATGATCTATATTTCCTAAAGCCATGTTGGTATGGTGTGAGGACATTTTGTTTGTCTAAGTGGTTTATGATGTTGCTACATATTATGTGTTCTAGGATTTTACATGTGATGCTGGTAAGTGATACTGGTCTGTAGTTCCCTGGTTCAGATTTTTCTCCTTTTTTAAAAAGGGGGGTGACATTAGCTTCTTTCCAGTCCTTTGGTACTCTGCCCTGGTTAAGTGAAGCCTGAAAGAGTATTTTGAACACTGGGGCTAGCTCATTGCTTAATTCTTTGAGTAATCTAGCTGGAATATCATCAGGTCCAGACGCTTTTTTTGGTTTGGTGTTGGCTAATAGTTTTTGAATTCCATTTTCTTGTACTACTATATCTTCTATGTTGTCTACTTGGTTCAAATTCACTAATATGTCTTTGTCTCCTTGGGGCTGAGAATGCTGATGCAAAGTATTTGTTTAGGATGTTTGCTTTAGTTTCATTATCATTATGTATTATGTTATGTGCATCTTTTAATGGCGCTATGCCTGTTGTTTCCATTTTCTTAGACTTAATGTATGACCATAGGTTTTTGTTATCTTTAGATATTACACTGTTTATGTATTAACTCTGCAGCTGTCTGCTTACTTTTTGGGTTAAGTGTTTAATTTTTATATACTTTTTGTAAACTCTTTCTGCCTTAGTTTCTTTAAATTTTCTATATAGGTTTTCCTTCTGTTTACAAAGCTTCTTTAGTCTATTATTAAACCAGCATTTATTTATTTTGTTTGATGTGTATTTAGTTGGTATATGATTTTCTATAACGCTTTTAAGATGGTTTTTAATGAAATTCCAGAGGTCATCGACTGGTTGGTTAATGTCTTTTTCTAATAAGAATGTTTGTTGAAAGTTTAATGCAGCTTGGTGTAGTTGTGTTAGGTTACATTTATTCCAGAGTAAGATTTTTCTTTTGGGTTTTCAATTGGCTACTGCTTTTATCTGACTGTGTATTTTTATGATCTCATGGTCTGATAGACCAGGGATAATATCCTAATCAACTACTAATCCAGGTCTGTTGGTTAAGAAGAGATCTAATGTGTTGTTTAATCTAGTTGGCTTTTTAATGATTTGATCTAAACTTAGGTTGTGTAAAGTTTCTATGAAAAGCTCATTTATGTCCTTAAGGTTTTGGTGTTTATCTTTGGTTAGTGTTTTCCAATTTATATCAGGTAGGTTGAAATCACCCATAATCCAAAAAACTGCATTTTTATGTTTCTCTTTAAGTGTAATAATCTGATTACATAGTTCCTGCATGTGTTCTAAACTAGAATTTGGTGGTCTGTAAATGCTGCCTATTATTAGGGATGTTGAGGTGGTATTAATTTTACAAAATGTTGATTCTATATTTTTTGAGATAGGTAAGGTAATTTCTTCTGCTATAAGAGTGTTTTTTATTGCTAGAAGAACTCCTCCATGATTATCAGCCCTATCTTTTCTCAAAATTTCATAATTACTATTGAAAATTTCTGCATTATAAATTTCAGGATGTAGCCAAGTTTCTGTTCCTGCAACTATGTCTGGTTTCTCACATTCTAATAAAATTTCTAAGTCTGCTGTTTTGTTCCTAATGCTTTGAAAATTTATTAATAAGGTTTTAAGGTATTTTGGTATTACTTCATTAGTAGGTTTGTTTAGTGAGGCTGTTGTATTAATTTTAGTAGATTTAGGTTTAACAGGAGTGGATCTGGCTAGTGGTTGGTGAGTTTGGTTTGGGATGGTGTTTAGGATATTGTATGGGTTAGAAGTGTCTGCATCAAAGGAATCAAACAGTCCTGATGTAAACTGAGGTAACCCACACGGTACACAGTGCCATGATGCGTCTTTGTTGCCTAAGGCATAATACACAGGTGTATTCATATGGAGACATGATGCATGGTACCATTCATCGCAGGTGTCACATTGAATGGCTTTCTGTTTCATGGTGCATACTTTTTTGCATATGTTGTAACTATCTTTAGATCTAGGCACTGGATTTGACTCTACATCTCCTGCTATTAATATTAACAGTGATAGGTATTTATTTCTGCTGTGTCTGGTTGAGAATTTCCATTTGTGATGGGTGATCTTCTTTAATGTTATGGATGTGTATGTTAGGTTATTTTTGAAGTTGCATTGATCTAGAGTGTGATGATTGATTATGACTGTTGTTTTCTTTTTAAGTTTAGTGTTGACTAAGGTAGATCTAGTTCTATGTTCAGCTAGTGTGTATTTAGTAAGTATTAGGATAAATAGCCAGAGCAATTTCATGATGACTGTTGTTGATTTTAGTTTGTAAAGGTCTAGTCTAAATCTAGTTTAGCTTAGTTTACCTTAATGAATATCTCAGGGCTGTTAACAAAGTTAGAAGACAAACTAATATATATCTATTATATATAATTGAAAGTAAGGAGTATGTATATATGTATGTCAAAAAAAAAATAGTTTGACAAATATTGATAAAACTTGTCATAAAAGTCCTTAGATCATGGCGCGACCGTAGCTATGTTCAATGTCCCTTACACAACCGGAAGACCATAAACAACAAAAAGTACCTAAATGTATCTCTATTAAACACATTTTCACACTCTACTTTCATTTTCATGCAAAATTTTAAAAATTTGAAGGGCACATTCTCCAAGTTTGACAAAGATCCAAGTTACAGATTTTCAAGCTACTTTTTTCTTTAAAAGACACCTTTTAAAAGCAGTTTTGACCATAGAATGATTTCTATTCCAAAGCTATATAATCCATTCCGATTACACTACATCATGCAGTCCATATATTATGTTTTTATTCTAAACGGCCTTGCACACATTATGCATAGTCTCGTCTGGCAGTGGTTGTTTGTATTTCCACTTCAATTAAGCGAAATGGCTGATGTCAGGATCAAGTGTTTGTCCGTAGCTTAGGGTAACACGATTTTCCAATTTGCAGGAAAGATTTCTTAACCTAGATAAGAGATAGCATCTGATTTATTGAGACGTAAAAGGCTGGGCTATGAAATAGAAAAACTTTTCAATCTCTCTCTTGTTTAGGACTTCCTCAGCCCTTTTGCTGTATGTTTTGGTCGTACAATCAACACAGACTGTCTTCATGCAATCCATCTTGTGCCAAGTCCTCACACATACTTTCATTTTTGACCGATGTCTTGAGATCCCGTTGGCAGACATTGGATGGACATTGACTTCTCTGGTACACAACTAAACCGCTGTAGACGTATTATACCTTAGCTCATAAAGCTTACAATAACTTCTTTGTGAACAAATCTAAATGTATTACAATGTTGACACATTTTAGCTTGAAATAAATAAATGTAGTGTATTTTAGTAATAAAATGATATTTTTGAACCAAAGCTAACTCACTAGAAAAACAAGGTTACAAAGACAGTTTGTGTGGAAACACAAACTCAAAATCGGGCCACGAAGTGGCCCAGCCAGGCAGGTAAAAACACAGGTATCAGTATTTTCAGAAAGAACATCAGAATGAAGTTCTATCTATCAAAGACAAATGACAGAGAAGAATGGGAAAAGAAGGCTGACCGATCTTGTGTGGTGCCCCAGCGTTCAGCAAACCAAAGGATAGGTGAAAGTGAATGTGAAGTTAAGTGTGAACCTGGCCTAACTGATATGTTATAATGAATATCTAATTGATCTAATTGTTTTGTAAATGGTCACTCTCTAATACCTCAAAAAAAAAACTTTTCATAAAAAAAAAATTCATTTGGTTAAGTAGTATGTATTGCCGTTACAGTTCACGCGATAATTTGAAAAATGACTTATTATATGTTGTTTTAAATTTTGTCCACCTTATATCCATACTAAATAGATTTAGATTTTTTCTCTTTAAAAAAAAGTAACCATTTTTTTCGTGCAAATGTAGTAGTCAGTATGACTAAACGTTTCTAAATTTAGCAACACAAATGTAGAAAAAAAAATTTTTGGACCAAAAAAAAATTAAAAACCTTTTGCATAAAGATGTTTAAAATATGTCAATGTAGTACACTAGTACAGAGCCTCCAGTGTTTTTTGTACTATTAATAGTTAGTTCAAACACTCAGCTTACTCTCAATACACATCGGAAACAGTCAGAAATTCTTCCAATGTGACCCAGTGTGTAATGACAAGACTCAATTTAGTCCCTTTAGCTGTTTAACATTTCTAATAATAGAACACACAAAGGGAAGTAATGAAACAAAGATTCTTCCTTTGCCAAGTGCTGAGAATTTTTTTTAGAATTTTACAGATCATTACAGCAGAAAGTATACAACTCTTTGACGGCAGATGTATAGTTGTTATAAGGAAATACACATTTGTTATGTCTTCAAATGTAAACCTTGTTTTCAACAACAAAAAATAAAAGCCCAATCATTGTACTGTTATATGTGGCCCTGAAGCCTTACAATAGTTACATTTGACGGACGGACAGACATTACACACAAAACTAATAGCGTCTTTTCCCCTTTCGGGAGCCGCTAAAAATTAATCTTTTCACTCTGGCTATCTGGAGCTGTCTGTTGTACCTAAGACCGCTGACGACAATGCAGATTATCTTGCATCATCCACATTGCATAGCTATCCTATTTCTACCATCACCACAAACACCAACACTATAACAAGAATGTAGACATCTTTCTTTCATAGTCTTTGGCCATCATTAGATCTGGTTCCCAGAGTAAGCTTAACATTAAAGATGTCCTTGCGAACTCTTCTTTCAGACATGTGGTCGACATGTCCGAGTCAACCTAGTTTCTGTGTCAGCAGTACATTAATACAGTGTGTATTGTAAAATGCATTTCTAAATAGTTCCTAGTTTCAATATTTACATACTATTATTTTTTTTTTTAAAGATATATCATTTGTTGAAGCGGTACTAACCAGACTATCATGGTGTTAATGTTGATGTGTGAATGTGAATGTTGTTAGAATTTTTCATTTATATTTTTATTGTACAGTAGTTATGCCGAGGTTGTCAATTGTAGCCAAACTACATTTCCATTTGATTGGATCATAAAAGTTATCTTATCTTATTTTAATGTTTCTCGCCTAAAGCTAAGGAAATCATTGCATGTCGCCTAAGACTGGGGAACGCAAGGTTTGTCATTTGAAGCTGATGAACTCAATGTTTGTCATTTGAAGCTGATGAACTCAATGTTTGTCATTTGAAGTTGGTGAACTCAATGGTTGTCATTTGAAGCTGATGAACTCAATGTTTGTCATTTGAAGCTGATGAACTCAATGATGGTCATTTAAATATGGTGAACTCAATGTTTGTCATTTGAAGCTGAAGAACTCAATGTTTGTCATTTGAAGCTGATGAATTCAATGTTTGTCATTTAAAGCTGATGAACTCAATGTTTGTCATTTGAATATGGTGAACTCAATGTTTGTCATTTGAAGCTGATGAACTCAATGTTTGTCATTTGAAGCTGATGAACTCAATGTTTGTCATTTGGAGCTAGTTAACTCAATGTTTATCATCAGAAGTTGGTGAACTCAATGTTTGTCATTTAAATATGGTGAAATCAATGTTTGTCATTTGAAGCTGATGAACTCAATGTTTGTCATTTGAAGCTAGTTAACTCAATGTTTATCATCAGAAGTTGGTGAACTCAATGTTTGTCATTTGAAGCTGATGAACTTAATGTTTGTTAGGGTGTGTGTCGGGGTGTGTCTAGTGATGTGAGTGACGGTTTGAGTGAGTGTATAAGTGTGTTTACTGTATCTGTGTAAGTGTTGGAGTGTTGGCGTTAATAGAATATCCAGTTACAAGGCAAAAAAGAAAAGAAACTCGGGCGAAGCTGAATTAGGACCGATCTTTTCATGCCCTAAATGTAATTAGCTTTACAGGAAGACGAAGCTTCGACTACACTAGGCGAGTTAATAGACAATAAGATAGCTTTTTTTTCTTGGGTTTTTGTGAACTTTAACTAATGAAACTTGAGCACCTTCTTCCGGCAGTATAAAAAGAACATTGACTACAAAACATTTATACACAGTGGTCACCAGTGCCTGCAAAATAAAGTTCGCCTTTATAAATTCTAGCTAACCAATCACGCCTTTATGTTTTAGTCAAGAGAGAGTTTTGAAAGCCGTGGATTCAAACACTAAAGCTAACGAGAAACTAGTTGTTCGGATTATTACTATTGAATGCTTTGCTATGTTCTGAATAATAGAATTCCTTGCATCTCTTACTTAAGATTTGTCCATGGATTTAGTTTCAGCTCATCAAAGAGCTTTCTACGTATTCAAACAAAATAATTCTCCCTCTCTCTGTCTCTCTCTCTCTGTCTCTCTCTCTCTCTTTCTGTCTCTCTCTGTCTCTTTCTCTCTCTCTGTCTCTCTGTCTCTCTCTCTGTGTCTGTGTCTCTCTCTGTCTCTCTCTCTCTCTGTCTGTCTCTCTCTCTGTATCTCTCTCTGTGTATCTCTCTCTCTGTATCTCTCTCTCTGTATCTCTCTCTCTGTCTCTCTGTCTCTCTTTGTCTCTCTCTGTCTCTCTCTGTCTCTCTCTGTCTCTCTCTGTTTCTCTGTCTCTCTCTGTCTCTTTCTCTTTCTCTCTCTCTGTCTCTCTCTCTCTCTCTCGCTCTCTAAATAATATCAATACATTGTTATACTAATTATATGCTTAGAGTTATGGTTATTGTGTTACTACACTACACATTAAACTCAATGGCAATACACTGTGTATAAATATTTGCCTACGAGCCACAGTCTAAAGCTACTCTTACATTCTTGTCAATGACTAAACAAAAAGGTAATGATATAAAAAATGACATGCAAAAAGTATGATTTCATCACTTAAAAAAAAACAACTAACACTGAGACTCGATCTTATGATGTGATGTAAACCATATTTTCCCCCGATTTCCCTTGAATTAAAAAAAAAAAAATATAAAAATCTGAATTGCTTGTAGTTTCCTGTTAGAAACGAATCGTGAGTATGAGATTTGTGTTAGAATTATAGTCTTCAAATTTTATTCTTTTGGCCGAAATGGCGAATGCACAGAATTCTTAACCATCATTTTGATTTTACTATCGATTTAGAAAGAATAATAGAAAGATTTAAAATGTGCTCATAAAAATCATCTTGCTGACCAGTCTTTTTTTTTTACATGTCTATGGTTTAAAGTCATTGAGATGTGTAAATTATCTGAACCAGTGTCTCGCATTTAGTAAAATGTTTGTATTCATTTAGACCTTACGTGGATCTTTCACTCTCTCTCTCTCTCAAACGTACTTTCTTAAAAATGGGCGCACCATTGATTATTATGAGATAACATTTCATTTATTTCCAATAAACGCTAACTTAAGACTAAGACTAAGACTGTTTATTGATCCTTATGAAAATTTGTTGTAATCACAAGGACCTCTTTTCTCATATAAAGACAACACAACAGATTAAACAGACACAACATGGATTGTTCGTTGAGATACTACTCACAGACATCTTGATCCTTTTCATATTCCCTGATCAACGAGTGGCGTTGATATAGTCTGACCGAGTATGGAACGAACGATTTTTTCTCAAACCATCTGGAACCAAGAGAATTACAAACATTATATATTATACACGACTAAATGGATCGTTTTCTGTACATATCTCTGATAGCCTACCTAATTTCTATGTCAGTTTAAGCAAGACAAAAACATGTTTACATTGGATTATATCTATTATTAGATGAATATTTATATTTTTATGACATTAAATTTTGTTCTTATTTAATGTGTTTCATCATTTTCCTGTATATAAAATTAAAATTTCAAATATTACTGATTTCATATTATTTTACAATTCTTTGTATCGGGTCAAAAACATCTGAGGATAAATTGACCATGTATGAATTGACCGTGGAGGAAAAATCAGGGAATGAAGTGACCCGGGAGGAATTGACCTACTTTGCCTTGTGTGAGCCTCTTCTCTAACCGAAATTCTAGCATACTAGTTGAAATACCTTTGACCTTGTTCAGAAATACCTGGCACCATGCCATCTCATCATATCCTGACAATTAGTGAAATATTGTTTCGAGCCCTACCACTTGTCACCCTATATTTGTTTCATAGATGCTCACCATGTATGTTTGCTATGAGTATGTTATAGAGCACAGTGTCTAGACCTTTAGATGGTGCTTTGAGTTACTTAGCAACTAATGCCAACTATTCAGGTTCAATTCTATACTTTCATCCAAGGGAAAGAATTCTGAAACTTAATATATAAAAAGGGGAAATAAACTGTTCATGTAAACAACGCTTCCTTATAACAAATATAAACTGGCAAGTACAATTTTAAAATGTTTTCAATTCTTTCTTTAGATATTTTTTTACACCTCTATTCTAGTCACACATTCGTGGAACCTGGGTAGACATGGTTCTGGAAAACGGCTCTAACGTTTTCCCTAGAAATCTGGCAGGTGGTGTATATCGCCTGGAATAGAATGACTACCTGGTTGGCCAGAATGGCAAAACTGCAGTTATTGCGTTATAAATGTTCAACGTATAAAAAGAAATATTTTCATTAGGCTAGACAACTAGAAATGATTGATCTTGAACACATATTCGGTTATTTCCTCATGTAGGCCCTGGTCATTTACGATTTCAATAAATTAATGTTCAGGGCTATATTGAGCACCGTCTTCTAAAGTCTAGATCACAGACCTATATATATTCTACCTAGACTGGAAAACAAAAACATATTTATATCCGATAATGATCAGATCACAGACCTATATATCTACTGATTGTTATCTAGGAAAATCGATTATTTTTCTTAGAAAAGTAATGATTTTTAGTTTTCACAGTTTAGAAATAATGCAATACCTTTTTGCGGATTTTAAATATAATGGGCTACAATTAATACTAACCACAGAACTATATATTTACGCAAATCTATGATATACAGCCATTTCCTGTTAGTTTCCATTTAGATATTACTCTGAAAACCCTAGATCTAGTATTTTCTTTTTTAAAAGAATTGTTTTTTTAGCGGCCACCGAATGGGGAAAAGACGCTTTTAGTTTTGTGCAAAATGTCTGTCCGTCTGTCCCGTTTAGATCTCGTAAACTAGAAAAGATATTGAAAATCCAACATTACAATATTTTAGACCATTCAAAGTTTTGATGCAACGGCTACTTTTTTTTCCTGAAAGCAAAAAATCTAATTTTTAAAATCAGTTATGCAAGCAGTTTTTAAAGAGAAAAAGCTAATTAGTATGCATTATAAGTTGGACCTAATTTAAAACGAATAGTAATCTTATAAACTTCGTTTTCTTGAATATTATAAAAGATTCGAAATGCAGAGGAATTCATATAATCGATTAAGCCTTTTCAAAACAATTGCATTATTTAAAGACCTGGAGAGGTTCGGTAAAGCGCTTAGCTTCCGGACCGAGGGTCCCGGGTTCGAAGACTGGAATTTTCAACTTCGGAATCCATGGGCGCCTCTGAGTCTACCCAGCTCTAATGGGTACCTGACATTAGTTGGGGAAAAAGTAAAGGCGGTTGGTCGTTGTGCTGGCTACATGACACCCTCGTTAACCGTAGGCCACAAAAACAGATGAACTGTACATCATCTGCCCTATAGACCACACGGTCTGAAAGAGGAACTAATTAGGTTAGGTTCACATCTAACTTTGCATTCACTTGCACCTATCCTTTGATTTGCAGCACCATTGGGGCACTACACAAGATCTGTCAACCTTCTTTCTCCATTCTTATCTCTCATTTTTCTTTGATATAATTTCATTTGGATGTTCTTTCTGAAAATATTGAAACCTGCCTGGGTGGACCACTTCGGGGGCCGATTTTAAGTTTGTGTTTCCACACAAACTGTCTTTGTAACCGTGTTTTTATTTTTCTTGTTCAAGATAATTAAAACTTGGGGGTAAAATACCCAACATAAACCCAGATTACTGTTCTGAGTTGTTCGTAACCTTTCGACTTTACACACACATATGTCCTAATGATGTCCTATTATATTTGTGATTGTATTTCACTCGTATTTGTCCTTATTTATCTTTTTTTTCAATTCATAAATTGCAGTGTTTGATGTGGGATAATATATTTAATTGCTACATCATTATCAGAGATCCCTGTCTAGAAACAGCTAGCCCCCTTTTTGTTTTCTCATTTTCTTTTGGTTACCTTACATCGCCCTCCCTCCCACTTTTCGCCAGGTCGTCTTCTCTTCTTTTTCTATGCTGCTGTAAAACAGCTAAAAATTATCGTCCAAATCCTCACTAGATAAGAAATTCATATGAACTGTAAAAAAAACTTTAGCATTGATTCAAAAGTTTTTCAAAAACTGAGCGTTCGCTTGTGGTACAAAAACTGTTCATTACTTTCCCCTGACTCCCTCTCTTGCTGTGTACTCATGACTGTCAACTGTGGACACATTTAATAATTTTTTTTACATGCTTTGAATCAATGTTTTTAGTCAGTTCTATAGCAATGATATGATTATTTTAGAAATAGTTATCCCAGGAGAAAAATAGTCCATGAGATAAATTATAGAAGTGCGACGTAAATGAACTTGTACAGCTGAGTCCCTAGTAAATGTTACCATTTTTTAAACAATACCAGAGAACTCCGTAATAATCATTGCCTGTCAGGATGAAATGGAAGAGCGAGCTAAGGTCCTGACACTCTCCCTTCAATATTATTGGTATGGAAACTCCAGCAAATCAGACCAAATCTAATCGTACCTAACACAAGTCTAGACTTTGGGTTCTATGAGGGATGGATATTGAATTCACTTGAACATGTCTTTCTGAAATCTTATTTCCCGACAATTAGTTACTATGACTATAGTTTTTATACCACAATGGACAGGCATCGTCGCCTACATGGACAAAACATTTATAACATTTGTTTTATATTCTTGGAACTAGAGATGCAGAGTAGATTCAGAAGAAACTGTGTATGATCAGGCAGATTTCAGAACGATTTCTGAGAATATGTTACCCTCGTTGCATTTAGGAAAATTTCCCAAGACTCTGTTCATGTCTCACCAATTAATGTGAGCTCTAGGACTGATGTCTTAGTAACTCCGGACATTCCTTCATGAATGAAGACTTCTACGTCCAAGCCCACATTGCTTGCAGGGTGTCAGGACAGCCGGCAGGGTTTGAAAATAGGGACTATTTTGATGACAGTGCAAACTACATAAAACCTAAATCATATTTAATGGAATCAATGATTTAAGTTCTAACAATGCTTCAGCTGTGATGCTCCAGACTGAACAAGAAAAGTGCCAAAGAATCTGTTTATTTAATTTGAATAGATAAATAAATTGTTTTTATTTATTTATTGACAATCATAATCCTTCCTCTGCTTTGTACTTTTATTGGCCAAGGGATGTGTAGACATTCATCAAAAGTAAACGAGCCATTCCAAAAAAAATACACGATTTGAAGGTGAAGAGAAATGTCTCACAAACGCAATGAACGAATGGAAATGAAACCACATTTTAGATGAAGCTTGACTGAGAACCCTAAGACTTCTTCACGTCAAGATTTAGTTTTTAAGTTCTGCAGAGTGGTGAGCTCATCACAAAGGCAACATTTTCACACGAGAGGTCAGAAGTAAGAGACTTTACTGATGGCTACGTGAAAGACAAGCAAATAAAAGATAACAAACTCCACATGTCTGGAACTTGAGGGGAAAAGTAAATGAGGAATAACCTCGTCCGAAAGTAGGGAAAGAATTCGCTATCAACACAAACAAATGATTAAGATGTAAAGAAAGTTGATAGGACAGACTTGAGACTAGACGCAGAGAAGTTGATAGAAATTGCAGAACAGAATTATTGCCAACTAAGAAAACGTTTAATGTTAACTGGAAACTAACAAGGGTATATAACCTATATATATCTGAACATATCCAGAAAGTATTCTCACAATGTCATGAAATCTCCAAACTGAAACTATTTTCAAACGGTTCTCAAGCAGCAGACTCCGGAAGACTGAGGGATTCTTTAGAAACCAAACATAGAGGTGAACTCAGATGGTATTAATTAGAAAGGCAAGCTGTTGACGGCAGTATATATAAATAGCTCCGCATTCCTTTCTGAACAATATTGTAAATATTTGGTCTAGGTTGGGTTGTGTGTGGATGAACCGATAATCATAAGTTAACCTACATACTAAAAATTTCAAGATACCATCATTTTGATTGTCAAAAATTGTAACAGACTATTACAATTAATTGTGTTTAGTCTTTAAATAAAAATATTTCTTTTGGTATTAACTTTTTTAAACATAAAAACCTATTAAATAATTTGAAATTTTTCTTTAAATTTTTCTATGTATAATTTACGAGTATCCCATGATGTTTCATTCAACGTGTTGTGTCTATTCATTCCTGTCAATGTGTTTAACAGGATCTCAGCTTGCGAATAACAATTGACACTTAGTTCAGCTTAAATAAATCTAGATCTGACGTTTTTAAAACAGTTATCAAAACTAAATTCGCCAAAATACGTATTAAAAACAGAAAAAAAAATAAAAAAAAATGATCTTATGAAAATTTATATAAAAAAGCTAATCCTATATTTGCATTTTTTACTGAATTATCGGACGCCATCTCTGTAGCTTTCAGGATGATACAGACAATACCCGAAGCATGTTGTTTTATACAAACTTTTTAAGAGCTTCAGAAATTGAAGCCAAATGTCCAACTTTCCCATAATTCCTTGTCCATGGTTGCAAAACACAATTTTCGACTTTTTTTTCTATGAGTTGAAGTCTAGATGTCATCACCCATTGACCTTGACTTTATGGTGTACAGGTCACCAGGTACATGGGTCTAAAACTCTAGGTCACGATAAAAATTAGCTGATTGGAGGTTAATGAAAGGTCACGTTATTTTCTTTTAGACAACTTCAAAAATTCGTTTTCAAGTTTTAATTGAAAGAAAATTGAGCTCTTAAGCTGTACGGGAAAACATCCACAAAACTAGCGACAAGTATTTCTACTTCACATCACGTTACATGTCTTTTAAGAGAATGTACCGGCGGTTTGTTTTAAAACTTCTGAAAAATTGAAGAACTTCGCGAATGAGACAGCCTTTAGGGCACACCTTCTTTCTGAACTTTTTCACATGTGCATTGGACTTGGACTTGGAGGTTAACAAACGCGGGTGTTCCACTGACCGAAATAGCACTAGCATATCTTTGCATCACAGCAGGAAATGACGCAGTAATTTTTTTATTTGTCGTGCAGTTATTATTTGGGCAGGTGTGTGGGCGGTCCGATAAGTCAATCCGTCCTTCTTAAAGACTAGCTGAAATCCTTTAAAAAAAACTTGTTGTTTTGGATTGGTTAAAAATATGGAAAAAAAATGTTTTTATTATATTTGTCAACCATTCTATCTATCTATCTATCTATCTATCTATCTATCTATCTATCTATCTATCTATCTATCTATCTATCTATCTATCTATCTATCTATCTATCTATCTATCTGTCTGTCCGTCCGTCCGTCCATCTATCCATCCATCCATCCATCCATCTATCCATCTATCCATCTATCCAGCTATCCATCTATCCATCTACCCATCTAACTATCTACCTATCGATCTATCTACCTATCTATCTATCTATTTGATAGGGGTGCATATGATACTACTTTTTGATTTCCTGCCAGAGCCAGATAATAGCCATATTATAAAATAAGATAGCAGCCCAGAGCCGGACATAAACATACACATATCCACTTAATAGGCATACACTTTGCCACTAAATTGTCTTCATATTGACATTGAATATACATACCTATTGACACTATATATATATATATATATATATAGTTTTATAGCTATAGAATAGGTCATAAAGTTTTTCCAGGAAGCCATCAACTGAGTGTTTAATAATTCATCTCGTTATGTTCACCATACTCAGACATTGTGTACGGGTTAGGTATGTAGCCTGAGGACAGCCAATTTCTCGAACTTGTCTAACATTACAAGTCAACAGTAAACATATCAACAGCAAACATTCTCTGAACTCTTCTCGAGGCGAAGCTCAAAAACAAATTACTTCAGTGGGATTTACTTCAAGCAACAAGAGTGGCGCTCGAAAATGAAGCTCTTCTTAAGTGCCTTCTTGGTGTATTACGTTTTCAGAGGGATTTCAGGATTTTGTGCGGATGAATATGAGACCGTCACTAAAGGTAATGGAAGTCTGTCGTACTTTCTTTTGGTTCATCCTTCTGTTGCTCTATTTGTGTGTCTTTATGTTGGTCAACCTATTCATTCTAGTTTTCCTTGAAATACGTGAGTAGGTAACGAATTCCAGATATAACATATTCTTAAATGTAGTTCCTTGAAATACCTTAGTAGGTAACAAATTCCAGATATAACTTATTTTATATGTAGCATTTTAGAAAGCTAGAAGAAATAAATTCATGTTTGGCCATTGGACAGACTGGGCTCTATAGCCTTAGTCGGCAGCCAGTCTAGGACAATTCATTTTCTTATAGAGCAAAGGAAAATCTTAGTCTTGGAAGAATTATGCAAATCTGAACATCAAACACTATTTACTGTGTCTGCACTATCAAATATATTTCCTTGAGACATGTTTCTATCTCCCTGTGGATGAAATGATTGGCAGAAGACATTGGGAAAAATGGCGAGGAGTGAGGGAAAGAGGTGTCAGGTGAATGCCCTTTGACCTAATAACAAATAGTCAAATCATGTATGTGCAGGCTGGTAGCTCCGTTTTACAAATCTGTCCTTATAAAATAAAACTTTTGAAGATCTCTATATAAAAATGTTTTAGGTGAATCGCAATAAGTTATTCCCCAATATGTGCAAACTAAATTATTTGGTGTAACAATTACTCCCGTTGTAGACTACGTGGGAAGGCAACAGATTGCTTTGGGCAGGTCACGCTGAAAGAATGTCAGAGAACAAAGGAGCAAAGTTTGTTCACCAGCTAAAACCAAAAGACTGACGTCCCAAAGGCAGATCACGAGTACGATTGCTTGATGACGTAGAGGTAGGTTTACAACAGCTTGGCATGGAGACGTAAAGCCAACGATAGACCAGAATGAAGAGATGTGCTAAAGCAGACCAGGACCTCCTCCATGGCCTGTAGCGCCACCTGATGGATCATGGCTGTAGACGAACATGCGCTATAATTCCCTCAATTAGTATTGACCTTTGCTGCCTCCTCTCTTAGACTGAATTTGACACGCTAATGACCTTTCTTAATCTTTTTTTAATACAATTTTTGTTGTCATAAGCTCTTGTCTTATTATGTGAAAACGTCGCCAGAAAGATATATTTAGAATATTTAGAACGCAAGAAAACGCTTACAGCACTGCTCCAGACACTCAGACAGGAGAAATCTCTGGGTTTGTTTTAACTCCGTTATAATGATTTAATTTTAACATCTGATACATTGACAGGCCATCAACCTACAACACGAATTTCAAGGCCTACATATTCTTGCTATCCTAGACAACGTGACCATCTTAATATGCAGTTGATGGCCATAATTGAAAGCACCTGTCTGTCTCCTCTAGCCTCTTGATACTCCAATTTACTTGGAATCGAATTTTTTCATGCGATAATCTCTAAACGAAATGAGATGATCTTATCCTTGACATATGAACTTCATATTGTTAAGGTCAGTGACGATCTTGAAGGTAGTGTAGTTGCATAAAAAATAAATAGTTAAAAGAAAAAGAAAAGTTCGTGGGGTGCTCAGAAAAAACTCAAAGTGAATTTTTATTACAAAGTTTATACCAACTCACTCTGTCTGTCTGTCTGTCTGGCACAAATCTTGTACACGTTAATTTTCCCACTTCGCATTGTCGGTTCAAGTTGAGACTTTTAAACTATTCTTTATATAGTATTACCAATACACCCATAAATTATTAACCAGTTAGTTGGTTAATTAAAAGTTGAAAAAGTATTAAGCTTTCAGACAGTGCAATCTATAGGGCAGATATATATTTCTTTCGGCCTTCGGTTAACGAGCGAGGTATCATGTGACCAGCACAACGACCCACCGCCTTGTGTCATGTGACCAGCACAACGACCCACCGCCTTTGCTTTCCTCAACTAAAGTAAGGTACCCATTAGAGTTGGGTGAACTTATAGGTGCCTTAAAAAAAACGAAATTTAAAATTTCAGTCTTCACCGGGACTCGAACCCAGGACCTCAAGTCAGTTAGTTAAGTTGCGGTAATTAATTAATTTTGTATAATTATATAGCAAAAGGAGACAAATTCTGTAAAATTGAGAGACATTGCATTAGAAGTACGGTTCTTTCTATGGTGTTATTTTTAAGTATTTTTGATAGTTTTCGATTTACGGTTAGGATACAATCAGGGGCGTAGCTAGAAATTTTCCATCGTTTGGGGCCCGGGGGCTTGACCTCTTTGGGGGCCCTTGAATTTTGTGTAATATTTAATTTTTAATGTAAAAAAAAACACACTCATTTGGGGACCCCCCTCCAAGTGGAAGCCCGGGGGATTATCAAATTCTTCGCCTGTGAAGGAAACACAATCCCTAAATGACTGTAGTTATCCCCCTCTAAAAATGACTGTTATTAAATTTTACTGAAGATAAAGTAGCGACTTTTTAAAGGGAACAAAGAAAGGCGGACGGACGGACGACGTGTAAACTAGGCAGCATGAACTAGGACTTGTGTACTTGCAGTTTGTTAAGATCACACTTTACTTGTATCGAAACAGGACGTTTTGGTGCAGCCCCTTTTAACGCGAAATGCTTTCATCACATTTAATATGGTTATTTTTATTATGTCCTTAAAAAGAAAAAGATACATATTTTGTTTGATTTGTGTGTTTGTGTTGAAACATATTTGTGTAAAGAACTATAGTCATTTTTGTCTAGTAGATTTTTGATTTATGTTTGTTGTGTAAGTATTTTTGAATCAATAACATTATAGTGTTTGTGTGGAGGAAAGTTCGGCCCGCAAGATTCGAACCCGGGGTCAGCGAGACTTGTCCCAAGCTCTTACCGCACGACAAGGCAGCATCCGTACTTGACAATATGGGTTCATGAAATCAATATTTATTATAAAAAGATTTGTGCTTTATCAATTATCATCAGAATCTTTCTCGCCAAAACAGCTGCGTCATAACGTCGCCTACCCACTTGAAAATATTCAATATATACACAAACATTCCCGTTGTCCAAATCATATTTACAGCATTCACAGAATGTCACTGACTTGATGTTATCCAGAGTACGCTACTGTACTAAATATATTTATGTCATTAGCAGTATCCACATTTGATACAAATCTTTACTATCCACAGTGTCCACGTCGTCCAAAGTGGTCAACAGCACAGTTTTCAAGACCAAATGTCCACCGGACACCTACCCGTGTGCCTCTGACGGCACGTGTATTAACTTTACATTGTTCTGTGACAAGGTCAAACACTGCAAGGACGGCTCAGACGAGGCTTCAAGCTGTAAGTTAACCATTCATCAGCATGTGTGTGTTTGTAGGAGTCGCGTTGGCTGAGCGGTAAAGCGCTTGGCTTCCGAATCGGGTGTCCCGGGGTTCGAATACTGGTGAAGACTGGGATTTTTAATTTCGGGATCTTTGGGCACTTCTAAATCCACCCATTTCTAATGGGTACCTGAGATTGGTTAGGAAAAAGTAAAGGCGGTTGGTCGTTGTGCTGGCCGCATGACACCCTGGTTGATTGTAGGCAGGGCTGGTCTTAGACCACTGTAACCTATGCGGCCACAGTGGGTCCCGCACTTTCGTAGTCCCAGCGCTAACTCTTGGTGTAAATCATTAAATTAAACCATTATAAATTATAACAATTCACGAACAATTTGGCAATTCTTGCTATTATGCTGATCTATGTAGGAAACAGAATTTAATGATATACTGTTTGACTTCGCTTCACGCAAGGCTCTCAATATTAATTTGATCTGGATTTTGAACGTAGTAAAGAAGGAATAAAATGCAAAGACGAATTTATTTTCTAGTATAAAATATTATTATCCATATCCATACTTAGACTGGGCCCCGCGCAATTTTTTCGCATAGGGACCCGCAATTGTTAAGGCCGGCCCTGATCGTAGGCCAAAGAAGCAGATGACCTTTACATCATCTGCCTTATAGACCACACGTTATGAAATTGGAACTTTTCTTTTATAATGTGTGTTTGTGCGTGCGTGTGTGTCTGCGTTAGTACGCGTCTGTGTGTTGTATATGTCTGTGTGTCAATGAATACTATTTGTGAGTTTCTACCCCCCGGACTGAAAAAAAACCTAAACCTAAACTTACACTTGCAATGGTTTTGAATGTTGAGTTGCCAGTAAGTTTTCCTCTAACACACGTCATGGCTGTAAGTGGGCTCTCCTAGTACAGGGGCAACAATGTTGAGCTCAATTCAGTCCCTTTAGATTAGGGCTAAAGAGTTACCCTACCAACAGAAAACAAGAAAGCTCTCTCTCTCTCTTCTCTCTCTCTCTCTCTTCTCTCTCTCTGGCGGGGATCAGGGGTGTTCCCTGTAATTATGTCAATATTCATTTGTCAGCCATAGTTCATAGGACACACACACACACAAGTGCTAAATTTATCTTGAACTGTTGTTTTCCACAAACACTTTGAAGTCTAATGAGTTTCCCTGTAGTGGCACTGTAGTTAATTGTGTGACCTGATCATTGATCAGAAAGACCTGGAAATAAAGATCTTAAAATCAGACTGGTTAAGGACCAATGACACTTATTCAGGTTATATTAGTCTAATTGTGTTACAGTCTCAGATCTGATAACTCAGAAAATTGTTTGTGATGGTCATAAATTCCCTCTATGAGTTATTTCTGTACACACATCTCATTGAGAAATTAAATTGTCTGCTTATAACACTTCGTCGTAAAGCCAGAACTACACATAATGGGCTGAGTGATGAAGCACCAAAATGTGGGATTTATTCCCTAGATACCAGACGTGGGCCTGAGAACAAAGGACCAATAAAACGAATAAGACACTAAATAAAGTTTTAGAGTTTTAACATAAAATGTTTCGAGACTATTCGAGTGTCATTCTTGACCTTTTAGAATCTTTTGTCTTGTTACCAAAAAAAAATCTTTTCAATAACTTCCCGATTTTTTCGATCGACCCAAGACATAGACATCTTGACGCCCTATAGCCGTGATGTGAAGTTGAGAGTGTCATAGAATATATAACTATACAGTATAAAGCGCAGCACTTATATACAGCACCATTTATATTGGTTACATCTATTTAGAACTAAAATCGCGGGCGAAACACATTCCCCACACTCTTCTCACGGCCTCATTATTGCGAAACCAATTGTATGTTCCAAGTTGTTTTATCGAAACCAACTTCTGATTGACAGGTGGCAATGCAAATATTCCATTAAAATAAAAATACTTTCAGTATATTGTACAAAAGTAGAAATCTGTCCACTTTTCTTTTTAATGTGTCCACTCAAAGCCAATTGTTTGTTCAGCATTCCCATTCCATACACACTGAAATGTTGAACAGCAAGCTACCACTCACCTTGTTACCAAAGAAGTCAACTAAAAATGTCAAGAACACGGGTCTTTTTTTTTATCTTTTAGATCTATATTACACATTCCCATTTATTGTGTGTGGGCAGAAGTTCTGACGGGCCGGATAGACCTGCATCACGGGCAGGATGTGGCCCGCAGGTCGTATTTTGTGCATCAGTGATGCAGATTATAGCCTAGACATTCATAGCCTACAGTTCAAATACAAACGCATTTCAATTCAGCCACTCTTTTGAAATGTTCACCGCGTGAATCTAAGAAGTAATAAATGTCTTTTTCCATAATCTAGTGGAAACATTCGCTTTCAGTAAACAATAACAAAATGTTATGTTTATAACAAATTTATGATTTGCAACGGATGTTTCTGTTCTTTGCTTTAATTTTATTCGCAGCTTTGCATTCAAAGTTTTCTTATCAGCTGAGAACAAAAAAAAAAGCAATATTTTGAAGTGTACTTGATCTCTTCTGGCACCTTAAAAATCTGTTCCAGCCTCCTGAAACTGAAAGGGTACAAGACTTGGGAAAATGGGGATAAGGGACTTGGTGTTATAACAGAAATGGAAAACATAAATGTTCCCTTTTGCTGTTTCCTTTGCAATGTTAGATAGCATGTAAAAAACATTTATATATTCTATAGAGACATATTAAATACAGCGGTGTTTAGAGATTCAATCGTGAATTGAGCTATTTCAATATTGTTTTTCCACACATCTGTATGGTATCATTATAGGAGTCATTATTAGTCGTAATGTAGCAATCGGAAGCGCAATGGCTGAGCGGTAAAGCGCTTGGGTTCCGAACCGGGAGCTATTTTTAAACCCAGGTGAAGACTGGGATTTTAATTTCGGGATCTTTTGGCGCCTCTGAGTCCACCCAGCTCCAATGGATACCTGACTGATTGGGGAAAATATGATCGGTCATTGTGCTGACCACGTGACACCCTCGTTAACCCTGGGTCACAGAAATTGATGACCTTTACATCATCTACTCTATAGATCGCATGCTCTGAAAAGGAGAACTCTTAATGCAGTAATGCTGGGTGGAAAACTGCAGTGAAACTGGATTTCCATTTGTTTGGACCAATGCAATTATCTTATCTTATCTTTCCGTTATTTGAGCAAATATTAAAAAGTTGTTTTTCTTCTTCTTCCTCGACCTTTTTCTTCAAATTATTAATAACAGTTTAGTGTTTTCATTAACCTAACGGTCAGTACCAATGTACCTATTTTGTCAGTAGGAGTTAGTCTCGACTATTCGGTTACTTAATTTCATTGCTACTCCTAGTTACCTTTATTTACATTCCATTAGCTCCTAGGTCCTAAACCCTAGTCAACCTCGGGGGCTAAGAGTTTAATCACAATTCTTAAAGGGATTCGAACAGTTACAGTGATTTCTTTTAATCAATGTGACATTATACAAACTAATTTGCTTATTTATTGAGAGAGAGAGAAAGAGAGAGAGAGAGAGAGAGAGAAAGGACATATAGAAAAAAAAGACAATAAACAAGGACAAAGGACTCGAAGGGCAGTTTTGTAAATAATTCATAAATATTTTTTTTGTTTATACTAGAAAATGCCTGAATTGCTCAAAGTACACAAATCCATTTTATTTCTGCCCCTATTTCCAATGCACTAGTTCTTTACAATCACCTCAAGATCGTTGATAACGTAACACAAAGTCTGAATGAGTCACGACAGCAGCTTTAACTCTTATAATGCGCTCTTTCCAAACCGTTCTTATAAACGTGACATTCCATTTGCTAGAGCATTCAACTTAATGGCCACCAGAAAACATTCCAAGAGAATCGCAAAAACGAGAGGGGGGCGGTGAATGTATTACACATCTTTAAAACACTGCGGTCGACATTGTTGTTAAATGGGCAGGCAGAAGAAAAACAGGGTTTAAACCCAAAGCTTTTAAATCCATGTCGATTCAGCTACTAACGTCAATCGTAATTTATTTTATCGTCTTCATACTTTCGGTTAAGAGTTTAGACAAAGTTTCGTATTTATTTTAAGAGAGGCAGATAAGAGAAGTGATGGGAGAAAATATCATGAAATGACCATGCTGTCAATAAGAGACTGATCCTGACAATGTAAAGAGTGGAATGGAAAGAGATGGTACACAGATCACATGTGGTGCCCCAATGGTCAAAATACTTGATGACAGGTAAAGGTGAAGATTAAATACACAAACAGATGTTGATAAGCAGAGACATGAAAGTTTTGGAATCTAAGAATACATTTTTATTGTGTGTCCAGAGAGGGAAATAAGTGGACAAGAGTGGACAAACTACTTCGTAGGATACCTCTGTAGGTAAAGGTACTCGCGAGTGGACCAATAACAGAACGATATTGTCATTAGGATATTTGAAAGGAAAGGAAAGGAAAGAGTTTCATTGTTACCTTGTTTTCTCATGGTTTCCTGTCACCTTGTTTTCTCATGGTTTCCTGTCACCTTGTTTTCTCATGGTTTCCTGTCACCTTGTTTTCTCATTGTTTCGTGCTGCATCTGTTCTTGTGTTCGGTTTGAAATTTGTATTTTGTTTTTCACATCGACTCTTTCTATTTGCTTTCACATTTAATCAGAGCACATGAGTTTTTTTCCCCTGATAAGTCTACTTTGTCAACTATTTCTTTACAAAACTAGAGATTAACGCGATATTTTCAAGACATGAAACAGGCATTAATGAACTGTATCTCTTCCATATTCCGTTCAAGTGATATCAAAGTCGATATCTATTTCTGGTCCCGCTAATACCTCTGTTTGGACCATTCATCAAGTCGATGCGCACCAGGCCTGCAATTGATAGTAATATCAATGAAAAGGAAATGCAATTACCATTTCCAAATAGACAAAGCTGAATAAATCGTCCGCACGACCCAGCGAAGAGCTAGGAGAAGGTCAAGGGCAAACAGTAACATCGGGACAAAACTTTGGATAAAACAGACGCTATAAAAGTGTCTTGCTAATCCAACTTGAGGCCAGCTTTATGAGTCTCTGGCATGAGGAAAAACATTTTTATATAAGAACTGAAAGTATTAAACATATGTTTGTCACGATACAATTTACATCATTTTATTTTACTTTTTAATCTCTTTTTAATAGAAGATTAATATAGTGTTGAGACGCTAGTTGACTCTGTGATGGATACTAAGAGGAACTCAATTCTAAAATTTAATTGTCCATTACAAAAAGTTGTTTTTCAATGACATGCTGACATATATTCTTTTAAAAAGAATTAAATATTTTAATTATTCAAATTAAAATCTTACAAACAAATAAACACACACAATAATTTTAGTTGACAATACACAATATAATTTAAATCTGAAAACAAAATCCGAAGATTTAAAAATGACACTTAAAATCTTAAGTTGGCATTTCCTATACATTGAAAACCTTACAATTTCTTTTTAATAGTAATGAAGTGTAATTGCGTAGGTTATCCCATCCCACACTATCTCCCCTGAACTATTTTAAGCTCTTGAGTAGTTTCTGAAGATAAAGAGCACCCTGGTGTGTTTGGACAACCTTGACACTCCTACCACATGACAACTTTACTCGAACTTACTGTAAACTAATTGTGCAACAAGAAAAATATAAACAAATACTTTAAAAAAAAAATAATTTTATGACTATATAAAGCAGCGGTTCTAAACCTTTTTTGCTCGGCGACCCCTTTTACAATCCCCCACTCTGCCGCGACCCCCCCCCCCCCGACACACACACATACAGCAATAGAAGAATAGACAATATTAATCCATATTTTCGATGGTCTTAGGCGACCCCTGGCAATTTGTCAATAGACCCCTAAAGGGGGCGCGAACCACAGGTTGAGGACCCTTGATATAAAGCGTAGCTGTACCAGTTAATTACCCGTCTTGCAATCAAATTGGTAATAGATCAAGTCTTGGACAAACAAAATTAAATGTTAAATTAAATATTATCACCAAATAGTTTTAGCTTAGCGAGATTTCATGCTTTTAGGTTTCTCAATACGCTATGATTCTATCACTTGCCTGGACCAGTTCGGAAATAGGGGGGGGGGGGGGAGGGTAGAAAGAAGGGGTATCTTGTGAATAATACCGTGATCGTTTTTAAAATGCCTTTGTTAGAAAAAAAAAGTTGAACGATCTTAAAGACATGTTATCAAAATAGTTATCTGTCATGTAACATAAAGCAGCTATTTCATTCAGTTTATTTTTAGATTGAATACTTTCTAGCGCAAGGTCATGTTTACATGTTGTTGACAAGTAATGAATGACACGTCTATTTAAAACGATGACGGCTAAGCTCTAACACTACTTTGAGCGTTACAAGAAGGGGGCAAGAGGACGTAATTAAAGACTGTTCTATTCAGTTTCGAGGGAGAAAGCTGCGACTAGAATAAATGAATTGACATTAAATTTTATTGTACAGTTATGTAGTGAGTATAATAAAGTGATTCTAAGTTCCAGAATTAAAGTTTTGTATTTGTTTAAAAGAAGACTTCTAATTTGATTTTATACATTGAAGAAGTATTTCTGTCATCTCGATATTCTTTGAGAATCCTTATATAGTTTAAAGAGGAAAGGTACTCATCGGAAACTCATTGTCTGAATAACACAATCTCATCGTAACATCAACCAAGACATCGTGAGATATGGCTCAAACATATATCGTCTCATTATCTATAGTTAGTTTCAATCTTTTCTCTCTACAAAGGGGGACTATTTCAACTTATACCACCACTTAGTCAAGTGCAATTTCTTTCCCTTGTTCGAGATACCGAACAAAATAATTTCTAATAGTTAATTAAATAGTTTTTAGCGGCCCCCGAACGTTATTAGTTTTGTCTGGCCTGTCTGTCCGTCCGTCCCGTTTAAATCTCAGAAACTAGAAGAGAAAATGAGAATGGGACATCATGATATTTTAGACCATTCAAAATTCTGATGAAACGGCTACCGAAAGTGATTCAACTAATTTTTAAAATTATATATGCCAGCAGATTTTTCAAAATAATACACCACTTTTCAATGAAAAACTTCAGGGGAGGTAAGTCTTTTAAAAAGAACACAGACTTCTTTATTAATCATTCAAGCTCCATTCAAAGATTCGCGCATTGATACACAAAATTTGTATATCAAGTCACAATGGAAAAAGTATCAATGGATCATTATACAATTTATTTTCCATTTATTAACTAACTCATGGAATATAATACTGATTCAAATGTTGTTTTAAATAATAACTTTAATACCAACTTCGTTTTAGTTGAAAGTTAAAAAAAAACGAACTACTTTTATGGCGCGTAGTTTTTACATATCTTCATTATAAGGACCTACACTTAACAGTCTAAAAAAGATTAAATAGAGCCTAGATCTAGATAAATTTATAATATTAATAATTTGAACAAACTTTTAATTATTAAGGCAATAACTTATTTTCTGACAGATTAGGGGTGCAGATTTCTTTATTATGTAAATAGTAGTATGACATTAAGAAATGAATCGGATATGAACAGCATAGAAGCCCATTACCCGGTAACAAAAGGCCTACTATTCATGATCATAACATTGGCCTAGGTCTAGTTATTTTAATATTAAACGTATAAATTCATACAAGTTCTAGTTTAATATAGAAGTTTCTATATAAAGATTTTAGATCTAGATCTAGACTTAGATCTAGATATAGACTTAGATCTAACTCTGGATCTTGACTTAGATCTAGTTCTAAACTAGGACGTAGATCTTAAATCTAGATTTAGATCTAAAACTAGGTCTAGATCTAGCAAGATCTATGTCTATTTTGTATGACACATGACAATGGAGATATTAATTTTTATTTGCGAGGGGAAAGTCTTGCTTGTCAAGTCATTTGTATACATCTGTACTCTGTTGCTAGCTCACAACCTAAAGTGCTAAAGTAGGTCAAGAATATTTTTTTGTTCGTGTTGCAAGTTTATCTAATTTTGTAAGAAGAATAAATCTTTTTATTTCTTTTTATTACATGTAACATTTTAATAATTTTGAATGTATGGATAAGGTTAATAATTTTTTTTTTAAAATATAAGTGTACGCTAAATGAATATATGGAAATGCTGTGGCTGAGGGGTAACGCACTTGGAACCGGAGGTCCCGTGTTCGAATCCTGGTGAAGACTCTAGGTGGACTACTTCGGGGACCGATTTTGAGTTTGTGTTTCCATACAAACTGTCTTTGTTTTTTTTTTTCTTATTGATTCTTGTTTTGTCAGGTAAAATAAATAATTGTGCAAATTTTCAGTTTTATCCAAGATTGGGTGTGAAAGAAATAACAAGTACATTTTTATTTTTTAGAAAGACAGTGTGAGTTGATATAAGCTTTGTAATAAGTCGATTTTTTTTCACTAGGTTAGCCATTTAGATGCTGTGTCTTATTCTTGTCTTTATCTACCAATACAACCTACGTGGTTGTTGATAGCCGAGGAAAGACACACTGGTTTATGTCAAACTGGGAATTTTAAAGTAGCCTCAGCGTGAATTACAGCATCTGTGCTGTGTCCAGGGAACTATCTAAGTCCAGGGAACTATCTAAGTCCAGGGAACTATCTATTAACTTTCGGTACTTTCGACTCTACTCGTTACTATCAAGTACTTTGCGACTTTTTGTAACTTTGTAGAATTTCGCCATCCATCACCCTATCGTCGTCTCTCTGAAATCCAATTGAGCCTTTATAACATTAGAGTTGTTGATCAACTAAATAAATGAATAGTGATTTTATTACATGCTCCACATACATTATACTTTATCAACTGAGTGCCTAATGTATCATCATCATCATCATCATCGTCATCATCGATAGCTAAGCTTGCGGCGTGGGGTTACTGTGACAGTTCTCTTGAAAGAACTTGCACCACTCTTCGCCGTTGTCCATACCAGAATGCCAGTGTTGCGAGTATTCATTGATTATTCCACGAGCTTGCACTGAAGGTTAAGAAAAAAAAAAGAAAGTCTAGATATCAACTTCAGTAGTCTGCCCTTGATCTTCAGGAAGTCTTGTCGTCCCTATCAATTAAGAACGAACTGAAGGAAAACTTTTTTTTTATTCAAGGGGGAGAAGAACCGAGTTATATTGAACAGGTTTGGAAAGACACTGGCATTTCGAAATTCGTCTCCCCTTTATAGAGGGATTATTACTGTGTAATCAGGAAGTGACAGTCGTCTAACTTGCTTGACGATGATGTAGTCCGACAGATGGATGATATCTTTCTCAACAAACAGAACTATTCGCACTTAAATCCAGTTACGTCCCCTGTTTACACCGTGCCGATCTCATTACTTAAGTCTTTGTCCCAGACGTGACTTATGGACAGTTAGAGACATATATTTAAAAAAAAATATATTTGTAGTCACATTTGTTAGCAGACGTTCCTTCTAAAGGTTTCATTATCACGTGATTTGGACACATCATAACAAGTGCAAACGGAATGTTTGATAGATTTTTGAAGTATCTAAAATTTAAGTATGTGTGAGTGTTTTTGTAAAGAAATTATATCCATTTTGTCAAGTTTAATGTCATTTTCCTCATGATCAATTTTTGTTGAAGTTTCATTTGGAAGTCTCAGATCTATTCAGACGTTGTACAGTTTGGAAGTGTCGGATCTATTTAGACATTGTACAGTTTGGAAGTCTCGGATCTATTCAGACATTCTACAATTTGGAAGTCTCGGATCTATTTAGACATTGTACAGTTTGGAAGTCTCGGATCTATTCAGACATTGTACAGCTTGGAAATAAAGAAGTTGTATTTCCGATGATCTTAGGCGACTTGTGGCATTTTGTTATTTGATCCCAAGGTGGTCGCGACCCACAGAATGAGAATTGCCGTATTAGCGTGTATAAAGATTATAATTTATTTAAAATACCTGGCCTGATTTCATGTTTTCCTATGATCTGTCTTTCTGAATTTTGTAAAAAATAATATTCCACTTTAATGAAAGGAGAGCAAATGTATTGCAAAATGAATTTACGATAAACGCAGAGAGAAGCCAGGACTTTAAATGATGACCAAACATCACAGACATTTATCTCTCTTTCTCTTTGTCTCTCACGCTTACGTTATCACTCTGAAGAATCACCGTGTGGAATATTTTAAATAGTTTATTACTTCCGGTCTTATTATTTATACATTGTTTGTTCATGTTTCCAGGTGACAAAAATCTGATCAACATCTATGATAAAATTTTCCCAGAGAAACAGGAAGCAGGCAAACGTCCACAATCTGACCAATGTGGTAAGTAGTAACAATGGCGTTGCTGAGGCGTCCTTGGTAGTATTCGGGGGCACTGAGCGAGTGTCATAGGCAAGGCTTAACTCTAACTCTAACCCAGTGTCCTCTACGATAGTTTTGAAGGTAGACCCGCATAAAAGATTGAAGGCGTCAACACTAATGAGTAACAAGTCTATGTTTAGAATAGGTGGCAAGGGCCTGGCATATTTGCAGAATGGCTCCAAACACGTGTTTTTTATTGCTAGGCCTTTCAAGCGCGGGGTCTTGGGCCGGTCCTTCCTATTCGCCATTCCTAAAGACAGCCTCTGAGCATAGTATGTATATGTATATTTTAAACAAATCTGTTTTAAAAAAGGGATTTAACTATCATCTTCTTATCTTCTTATCTTGTAAAATACAGACGTTACTGTGAAAACGATGATAATATCCTACGCGTGCCCCTAAGTTAATCTAATCAAGCGTGTCAATCAACTACTTAACTTTGCCAATTCATTAGTGTTCCTGGCTGACTCATGCAACCCATTCCATGCTCTAGCCCCATAGGTCGCAAGGTCTGAAAGGGTTTAGTTTACTTAATACTTGTGAAAATGTGAAAGCCATCATCAAAACACGGCCGCAGAGCGCGGTACCACTGAACCATTGTTTTAATTTTATTGATAGGAGTTATCTTCTTACCTCTAAATGTCATGGAACCATTTCAGTTTGATCTGAGATTGTGTGTTGGAGAAATAACAAACTTTTGCCAGACAGACAGATAGACAGACAAGACGAAAAGACAAGCTAATAAAAATAATAATAGTAATAAAAATATTTTCATTTGCGCATTTGTTATTCTAAAAAAAAATACATGACTAATTTAAACTAATTGATACAACTACTCTTAATATAAGCTTTGTTTGAAATTAAAGAAGGATTTTTTTTTTGTATTTTGCTTGTTTACAAAGCTTATAGTAACTCTGTCTGTCTGTCTGTTATAAAGTTTGTTCACGCTATTTCTCCAACAACCATTATTGAATCTAGTTAAAATTTCACACAATTATTTCTTTTAACTGAAAACACATAAACGAATCCAAAAAAATTAACCAACTAGTTACTATTGGTAATTAATTATGTTTTGATATCTCGAACAAGGGGGAAGAAATCTTGCCTGTCTGAAGTGGTGGTCGCCGCTTTCAAGTAAGTTTAAAAAAAAAAAGAAAATGATACGGAATCTATTTTCATAACCACCTCCTTAGCAGAGTGCTTAGTATGTCGGCTCGGGGAGGCTTGAGTGATGAGTTCGAATTTAGGTGGTTCCCCTTTTTTTAAATAAAGCGATTAAAGTAAAATTTACTCAGATATCATTTCCCCCCCCCCCCCCCCCCCCATTTCATTTTCCTAACTGGTTCAGATCAGTAATAGGATCAAACCGTATCCAGAAAGCTAAAAGTATGAAATAGCGCTAAAACAAAAACACCAGATAAAACTATCTGATCGAACAGATTTATTGTTGTTGGTCTATTAGAAAGTCTCTAGATCTATTACATATAACTAATTAATACAATTACACTTCATATGGACTTTGTGTGTGTGTGTGTGTGTTTATTTTTAAAGTATTATGTATATTTTTCTTGATTTCAAATTAGGCTCACAATGTAAGCCTGCATCATGCATCACATCATTCATCTGATGCGCCAACCCATGTGTTCTATACTCTAAACAACAAATAAGTAGCTAGACAAATCCATCAAATAAACAAAGGTTCTAGCAAACTTTTGTAGCTGCAACGAAAGATTTTAAAGGAGCAAATCGTTATTTCTTGCATTAATGACTTGGATAATTCTTACAGTACGTGACATAGACTGGACGATAGGTCAATCAGTCCGGCTAGATATATCAGATTGATAACTGTATTAATGAAGTTAAGAAATGAGTACGACGATCGCATGCATTGCGAATCATAAAATTTTTGGATTTAAATATTGAAGAATCAGGAAATGATGAGTTGGAGAATAACTTTAAATATAATTTCCCACCCAGAGACTTACATATATTTATCTAGACTGGACATGGAGATTCTTAATGCTACAAAAAAATATGAAATGTTTTTAAAAAGTTGAAACAAGGCGTTGTTTTGTAAAGTAGTTATAAGAAGTAAAGTTGTTGTTTTTTTCAACTCTAGCCTATGTAACATATTTAATTTTAGATCTAGATCTACTAATGAAACATACAAAATAAGAGTACTCTCGTCTCATAATTATTAATTTGCTATTTTTAGATACATAATCAAGAAAGATCTAGGCAATCAATCTATTTAAATGTACATAAGATGATCAACAGACATGAATTATTTCGATCTAGGGTTTTTGAAACATTATCTCTATGGAAACTAACAGGAAATATGGCTTTGTTTCATATATTAGTGTTAATAAATAGTTCTGTGATTAATAGCCTATTTAAAAGAAAACTTTGAAAACTAAAGATCATTACTTTTCTAAGACAGAAAAGATTGATTGGGTCGACTTCCCTTAGAGCTTGAAAAAGAGTTAGGTACATAAAAATCTATCTATGTATATTTATATATATTTATAAATATATATATATAGGTCTGTGAATCGATCAATCGCGGATAATGATTTGTTTCCGATTTCCAGTCTAGATATAATATATAAGTCTATGTTCCCACCATATTCTTTGGATTACAAGTTTACACGGAACAAACAAACACACACGATTCTTTCGTCATCAAATGTTTAAATATGGAGAGAGAGGGAAAGAGAGGGAGGGTGGGAAAGAGGGAGGGGAGGGAGAGAGTAGGAGGGAAGGATAGAGAGGGGAGAGAGAGAGAAGTTGGACAATACAAAAGACAATGCAAAAGACAATGCAATTATTGACATCATTGTTCTCATATTGTGTGTTGCCATGTTGATGACTTCGATTGTAATTAGGTGCTAGATAACCTTTTCACTGGTTGTGAATCGCGTGATCTGATAGTTGCAGTACTGTTGTTCGTTATTATTGTTATAATTATAATTTATATTACCAATTTCATTATTATTACTTTACATTTATATTCAACTTAGTTTTCAACTTATTTTTTTTTTCTATAAGTTACTACATATAACTTTAACTGCCTTTGTAACACTTGTGCTTTGGGGCAATACAAATAACATTGTCAAATTTTTAACATTAAAATGTTTAATTGGTTTTGTGATAAGACCGTGGAGACACTGTTGTAGAAAGATCAATAAGACAGTTTCACCTCACGTCTGGAGGAGGTTAGTCTTAGTCTCAGTAATTCAATACACTTTCTTTTGGATAATTGATTTTTTTCCTGTTCTAAATATGAACATTTGAAAATTTTGAAAATTCTTGGCTTTAGAAAAATATTTTTTTTTAAATTCCAAAATGTCTTCCAAAAAAAGATCTCAAGAAAAGTTTTCTCCCTTTGAAATTCTAAGCCAGAGACTCAACTAGTTATCACAGGGACAAGACGAATAGAAAAAAAAATCCGCTTTCATTCAAACATTGACCGCTTAAAAAATGTCTAGGAACCTGGCGTGTGGTCACGTGATGTCTGGATGTGTGCTCTACTTGTTTTCAAGTCCACTCTAAAGAATCTACAGTGTTTAATGAATAGAAAATGTTCTCATTTGGTTTTGTCAAGACTTTGGGAACTAGATTACAGTAGAGATTAGATTTAAGAATTCTATTATGGTTTCCTCTTAAATTCTCGTAATATTTCAGTTCAAGTTGGTTCATTCTCAAAGTAATCTGAACATACTGTCCTTAGGACGTGTCATGATCATTCACTCTCTATAACGCTGGTTTAAAGCTATTCATGTTTATTCATGTTTTTAAAGTGACAGCTTTGACAGAAAGTCACAACCTAATATTTTGAATATAGAAAACTGAAAGATGAAAATCTTAATACTCTACAGATTATTGACACCAGCAATTTGGAATTGATGTATGCGATTTATTTCTTAAGACAAATTGCGTATATTTTTATACATTTTTACCAAAAACAAAAAAAAAACAACAAGGTTACAAAGACAGTTTGTGTGGAAACACAAGCTTAAAAAAGGCATCCGAAGTGGTCCACCCAATCAGGTAAAAAGGCAGGTTTCAATATTTTCAGAAAGAACATCAGAATGAAATTCTATCAAAGACAAATGACAGAGAAGAATGGAGATAGAAGGTTGACAGATCCCTAGCGGTCCAGCAGACCAAAGGATAGGTGAAAGAGAATTTAAGTTTGATGTGAACCTGGCCTGACATGTCTTATAATGAATATATATAATTGGTCTAAATGTTTTGTAAATGGTCTGTCTTTTGTTCAAATCCTGCAAAAAAGAAAAAAAAGAACATTTCCGTTAAAAGAAATAAAAAATTCCTTTAGCAAAATGTGTGCTATGGACTGTGTATGAAACTGCAGTTCAAGCGATAAAATGAAAACCTACTAATTAATTATTGTTTTAACTTATGTCCTACTTATATACATACCAAATAGATTTTTTTCTCTTAAAAAAAGTAAACATTATATTTAGGTAAATGTAATAGTTAGTAGGACAGAACTTACATAACGTAGCAATACAAATGTAAAAAAAAAAAATTTAACAAAAAGTCTAAAACCATTTGCATAAATGAGTTACAAGTATGTCAAGAACAAATCTCCCCTACTTAAGAGCCATGTTTGTTACTATTAATAGTGAATAGTTATAAAAGTGGTGTATTTTTTAGAAAAAACTGCTTGCATAAGTGATTTAAAAAATTAGATTTTTCGCTTGTAGAAAAGAAAAAAGTAGGCGTTGCATCAGAGCTTTGAATGGACTAAAATATTATGATGTCGAATTTTCATTATCTTTTCTAGTTTACGAGATCTAAACGGGACGGACAGACGAACGGACAGAAATTTCAAACAAAACTAATAGCTTCTTTACCCTATCGGGCACCGCTAAAAAAACGACCAACTTTTTCTTCTGTCAAAGTCTATAATTATCCTCATTATAAAATCGAGTGTTAGCTCCAGTACACTCAGCACAAGATCTAGTACTAGAAACCTTTGACCTTTCAGGATACAAAGTAGCTAGACCAATGCTCTTTTAAATAGCTGTATTAAAATGCAGAATTTTAATTCGACTTATTCAGTTTCTTGTGAGATTGAATTTCAATAAAACTGTTATCTAGTTGAAGTGACAAGAAACTAAAAGATGTAAATAGTGGAATACAATTAGCGCACTCTCTAAAAAAACAAAATTGTTTCTATCATCGCGCAGGTGGGCAGCAGATATTCACAACATACCATCCGATGTCCTAACAAACGGGGGAGGGGGTGAAATAGTCAAACAACTCCACAAAACTTCAACAAAATTGGGTTAAAGGAAACATTTCTCGATTAGTGAAAAAAAACATGACCTGCTGTGCTGATAAAACTACCAAAGGATGGGAGATCTTTGGGGGATCTTTGGGGTATCTATGACAATGCGAGGGGCGTCGTGTTGTTCTCAGTAGCAAGCAAAACTTTCAGTGAAATCCTACTTACCAGAAAGAAAGGATTACCGTATATACAGGCATATAAATCGCACACACGTATTCGCAGCACACAAAAAAATATATATAAACAAAATCGTACAACACAGACCCTTATATACCCCGCATGTGAAGAGACGTGTCTAACCCAACTGCTGCTGCCAACATGCTTTTCTTACTGGAAGAGGACAGTGAATACGAGACAAGTTTCAATGGCTTCACTCAATGTCGTAACTAAAGGGGGGGGGGGATTGGGGGGAGAATTTCAAAATCCCCTCGGGCCCCCGCCTGGGAGAGGTCCCCAAATGGGTGTCCGAAATGTATTTCTAAATACATAATTTAATATATTTGATAGACAAATAGTGTCAACGGGTGTCTTTTTTTTTTCAACATTTATGGATTAAATTTATCACAAAGACTAAAACTAGATCTAGGTTTATCAGTACGTTGACTTTGGTGACATTTAAAAAAAAAAAAATTTCCCATAGAGATGAAAGTTTTTCTTAGAGACTGTCATACATTTTAAACTTTGTTGCCACGAATAAAACTGCATGATATACAGCGAATTCCAGGTATCTTGTTACCTTTAATAATAAAAGATCTAAATGGCGAGTATTGTATGGTTACACTAATTAACCTTGACGCAAAATTTACAGAATCGAGCAGATCTAAAAGTTATTCTTAATAATGCTAAAATAGTCCATTATTCGGGTTTGGCTTCTATAATTTCAGACTTCACACTCGAGTTATTACCCCTCTATTCATCTTTCCTCAATCCAATAGAAACTCTCTTTTTATTTCCATCTAATCCTTTTGCTTTTGCACAAAACATAAACAACAAACAATGACGTAATATCATATACTATTAGCACATCCTTCCTTTTGAAGTTATTATCACACCCTTCCTTTTAAAGTTCTTTAGAGTGATATCTACTAGCACGGCCGGCCCTAGCATTTGCGGGGCCCAATGCGAAACGGATCGCGCGGGGCCTAGTCTGGGTAGGGATAAGCATAATGTCAAAATTATTTTTTTTAAATTAGAAAATAGGCTTACTTTCGTCTTTGCAATAAATTTTTATCAAATGAAAGCTCACAATGCCACTTTTTATTTATTGGCACCCCAAAATGTCTATTTCGTCTATTCTTCAGGAGATTTGAATAAATTCAAAAAAAGTTCAGGACTTTATCGTATATTTTGCCTTTTCTTGAGATTTCCTGGAGGCTCTGGAAAATCAGGAGGTCGCAAAAACCCTGTTATTTTATATACGTTATAATGGTTTTATTTAATAATGTACACTTGGAATTAGCGCGGGGCCTATGAAAGCGCGCGCCCACTGCGACCGCATAGGCTGCAGTGACCTAAGGCCGGCCCTGTCTACTAGGAACTTTAACTATTCGTCCACTTCTGGTTGTCTTGACTGGCACAAGTTCTCTTGACGTTGGTCTATAACTGTCTGTTTCGTTTGTTCCAACAGTTTGTAGTTCATTGTCATCATCGGTATCATAGTACCCAGAGATGTCTTCATTCAAAAAGCGTTGATCTTATGTATGTTTTTCCATCGTTTGTCTTTATGATGTAAGATCTGGGTGCTGAATGTTTTTTTTTATGACAACTGCTTTCTGCCATGTTTGACCTCAACGAACTCTCCGACAGAATAATCTTTAGGTAGTCTTGCTTTTGCCTCGTATTTCACTTTGCTTTTCATCTGTCGTTCGTTGAGTAATGTCTCTGCATTTTCAGCTACCGATTGTTTCAATAGTTTGGGATCAGTTGGAATGATGTCCCTGAGTCTTCTACTCGTCAGCAGTTGTCCACTTATCGGAGTATTTCTATTCTCGAGCATAACGAGATATGGATCTTTCCCACTTTTGTTTGCTATGAATCCTTTTGCTTTCGCTCAAAACATAAACAACCAACAATGACGTAATACCATATAATATTAGCACAGAATCTTCTTCATGCAGTGGAAAATTAAGAATTTTTGCCTATCTTGAATTCTGGTCAAAGCTCATACGCCCAATTAATATAGTTCAGAAGAAACTCAAAAGTCTGGACTGCATATACGGGAAGCTGCTAAAGAAATTAGTACCCTTTCATGCTTTCTGCAAAATGATAAGAAACTGACAAAAACCAAATCCATCGAAAAAACAAAAGAAGGTAGTGAATACTATGGATTCCCTGTAATCAAAACAACCATAAGAAAGAAAAGACTTGATGGGAAGTTGAGTTCTAATGTAGAGCTGTCATTAGAACTGCAATTCAAACGTGTTGCGACAGAAAAGCTGGGCAGAGTTCATATGGAGATGAAGGGCAGATTTTAAAGGCTGGAAAGAAAATGGATACCTTTGGGTTTCTTCTTGAACCAAGACACCTGTTAGATGAAGACACGCTTATGACAAACTGTGCTACTTTTCCTGTTTGTATGATGAAATAAATGAAAATCGCTTTTTCAATGATGTCATTGATGCACGAGCACTTTTCATCAACAAACCAGTAATACAATCACCAATAAACATATTGAGGAAGCAGAAAAAGAACAAAGCGACGCTCTTTACGTGATGATGCTTCAAGGAGCCCGCAAGCTATTAATAGACTATCAAGAGGCCATCAGTGTGACGCGTCAGTATGTCCTAAGTTTTCTGATCAACACAGGGAACGAACGATGAAGATGATGAAGATTTTGTCCTGCGTTATGCATTAGATGTGAACTCTGGGCATAGTTTCGACAAATGTAACATTTTGGAAACAAAGTCTCGCGAGGCTAGAGCACGTTAAGACGGCCACGGTTTAGATAGGACAATAAATATTCAACTACTAATTTAGTCAACAATGCTCAATGCTAATAATATCATTGTTATGTATTTTCTTTGTTCACACAGAACTGGAACAGAACTACCCTAGGGATGTGTGCCAGTGCTCACAGAAGACAGAGCTATGCTGTCGCTTCAAGAATATGACCATGTTTTCTTTGGCGTCTTATTCCAATGTCACTGCCATGTAAGTTATAAACAGACAAACATAGACAAGACAAAACATGGACAAGATAAATCATGGACAAGACAAACGGTGATGATCTCAGGTTTGAACCCGGGCCGCTTCCATTCCTGCTGTCCTGCACAAGGTTCGGACTAAGATATAGACTTAGATCCTCCCGCGCCCTTTGGCGCATTAGGTTGCAAGCTGTCTCCACAAGAACTAAAAATATTCATTTCTGCAGGAACATTCAAAACAAAAATAAATAAATAAATAAATTACGCAGACGACAAAAGGGCCTGGTGGTTGGATAAAAGCCTTTCTAACCATCAACGGGATAATGAATATGTATGAACATTTGGTTCCTTTGAGTTTTGCCGCTTACAGCACTGACCGATTCTGGTTAAAACAAGGAGTAAATGTAGAATAGAAATATGGGACTTGCACGTTTTTAGATTTTTATAGTCCCTAGTCCAAAACTCCTGCAGGACAGCAGGGCATGGAAGTGGGCAGAATTTGAACCCAAGATCATTTAGAAAGCAGTCCGGAGTGCATACCACAGGATTAGGTATATCCATGATATAGTTAGCATTCAATAAACTAATCTTCGCATACAAAAAAAAAGATTTGTTTTCATTTCTTGACATAAAAATGTCTGAAATAATTCGGCAACAAAAAAAACAACAAAAAAAAAAAAGACAACCACAAAACACACACCCACACACCCCCCCCCCCACACACACACCCACACACACCCACACACACACCCACACACAAAAACAGCAATGCAATTTAGCACGAGGTCTTGTTTAACTTAGGTGCATTCTGCATCTGACCGCCACGGCTTCATTAAAAGGGTTCTATTCGTTACAATAGCGATTCTATAAAACCAACATAGGAACAATTTGATTAGTCCTAATTCAATAAAAATCTTATTATTTGATTTCATGTGGCGATGCTTTTTTTTAGTTCATTAACTTAGCAAAATTTAATTTTTTTTAAATTATTTTATTAATAAAATCAAAATTATCTTTTTCGCTCAATCAATCATCAAACAATATTCTCATATCATCTTTTATGTTCTGAAACGGACCTCTAGTCTTTTTTTTTTAATTTTTAGCGGGCCTTGAAAGGGGAAAAGACGCTATTATTTTTGTGTGGCCTGTCTGTCCGTCCCGGTTAGATCTCAGAAACTAGAAGAGAAAATGAAAATCGGACATTATGATATTTTAGATCATTCAAAGTTCTGATGCAACAGATACTTTTTCTTTTCTGAAAGGTATACACCATTTTTACAACTATTTACTATTAATAGTAACAAACATTTAAGGCATTTAAAAAAGGGAGGTACTGGTCTATTAATTTTGCAACAAATATATGAAAATGGTTTTCGATTTTTGGTCAAAAAAATTATTATTTTTACTATTGTATTGCTAAGTTATGTAAGTTATGACAAAAGGGCCTACTAAATACTACATTTACAAAGAGAAAAAAATCTATTTAATGTGCAAATAAGTTGGAAATAACCTAACACAACAATTAATTAATAGTTTTTCATATTATCGCGTGAACTGCATAGTGTATCCTTAACATGAACACAAAACTAGAGGAATTTAATTTTTTTTTTTTTTTTTTACGGAAATGTTTTTTTTTTTTTTTACGGAAATGTTTTTTTCCTGAGGCTTTGAATAAGAGATTGACCCTTTACAAAACGATTAGATCAATTAGATACTCATTATAAGACAGCCGTTAGACCAGGTTCACATCTAACTTCACATTCACTTTTTCCTATCCCTTGGTCTGCCGGACCTTTGTGGAACCAGGATCTGTCAACCTTCTTCTCCATTCTTCTCAGTCATTTGCCTTTGATAGAATTTCATTATGATATTCTTTCTGAAAATATTGAAACCTGCCTTTTTACCTGCCTGGGTGGACCACTTCTGATAGAATTTAATACCGATATTCTCTAAAAATATTGAAACCTTCCTTTTTTCTTGCCTGGTTGGACCACTTCGGGGGCCGATTTTGAGTTTGTGTTTCCACACAAACTGTCTTTATAACCTTGTTACATTTAAGGTTTAACTCGAGCTAAGTTTTAATTTGTTGAGTGCTTAAAGGCAACTCTGAAACTTTCTTTGTGCTATAGAGCTAAATAAGAGAAAAAAACAAGGGACCACGCAAAATCTCAGTGATAGGCCAACACAGGAACACAGGAACACAGCATACAGACTAGAAAGATAAGAATACGAAAGCACAACGACCAATCGTCTTTACTTCCCCACACATGGCTGGGGCAAATGAAAGTTGGGTGGACTCAGGGGCATCCTGAGAATCCCGAAATTATTTAGTGTGAAGGTTAAAAAGTTGAAATTAGATAAAAAAAATATTCTTCATAAGACAAAACACATTTTATTTTGCTATCTGTTTTTAGTCTTCACAAGAAATATAAAACTGTTGCCATGGTTACAAGCATTCTTAAACTTTGTTTTAAAGATTTGAAACAAAATAGGTTCTTTTATTGAATTACGCAATGAATTGTATTGAGAAAATAAACAAAATATTTTAAAAGAGTTAACAGGGTCAAAACATATAACTTTATATTCACCTAGCATATTATTCACTATACTATTTTCTTTCAAAAAACAACGCATGAGACACAATATATATATGCACAATAAATACACCACAACGACATAGCTTACACACTCTCTTTTGCTAGATATTTTTCTCTGACACTCTGTAACTCATTCTCACCTATTATCTCTTTTTCTCTCTCTCACTCTCTTTCTCTGACAGAGACACATATACTGGTACACGAACATTGGTGCACATATACAAAAAACGTAATAAGAATTTTTTTCTCATGAATCTCTCTCCGTTTCTCTTATTTCATTTTGTTATTTTCTTTTCCCAGTGATCTAACAGGAAACAGGATAACAGAAATGTCAGCAGTACCGCTGCATCTGATGCCTAGGTTACAAAAACTGTGAGTTGAAGACTGTCATTGCCTTTTAAAAATCATTAATTTAAACAGGGCCGGATTTAAGTTTACGAACGCCCGGGACAGGATTTTTTTTTTTGAAAATAAATAAAAGTGTCACTGATCTCTAAAAGTAGGCCATATTTTAGAAGAAAGAAACAAATTGCTTGTAAATTTAATCTCATTTTTAATTTCTTTTTTTTATTTAAATAATATGCATATTTTAGTAAATGAAATTATTTCTGAAATTTTGGAGGGTAAGGTATGTTGACACATTGTTGTTAAGTCCGAATGCTGCAGTCATAATACAAGCACGATACATTGCTTGACCACGACAGTGTTGCCAACAGTAGGATTTAAAGTACTGTAGGTAAAAATGCGAATATCTTCAATACAGAGGCCTCTTTCTTTTGGGTCCCCGGGGCAATAGCCTCGACAGCCCTCCCTTTAACTAGTCCCTGAATATACAGCATTAATACTCAACGAAATACTTGAATTGTAAACTTCTATGACACTGTTAGAAAAACATGTTTCTCTCTCGTTTTCAGCATTCTCCTGAGTAATGGAATCTCTCAGCTCAGGAAAGGCGATCTGGTCTACGTCCACTCCTTGACTGACCTGTAAGACATTTTTGTTTTAGCTGTGCTGTGCTTCTACACTTATTTAACTTCTTATCTTATACGTTGAAGAGATTCTAGAAAAATAGTAGATAACTATGTCAGTAATTAGACAACCCAACGGAACATTGACCCATGGTGAGAGAGGTTCGGCTCTTTATGCCGTGAAACTGTTTTATAATTCCCACATTGAAAACATTTTAAAGTGTTAGGCTACTTTGATTTAGCGAGGTCTAGCCATGTAAGACAAAGGATTCTGGACTCCTATGTAACGCGAAATGCACTATACAAAATAGTCAAGCATTAAAAATATATCTCAACTAAAGATTTTTAAAAATATTTGTGTAAATGTAATTTTAAAAAATCTATTCATAGAGTCGTAACAGTGGTCTAGAGATGAAAGGGGAGTAAATAAAAAAATTTACGAGATCAATTTGAAACCTGATACTTTCACAAGAGTTGCCCCTCTCCCATTAGTTAGGTTTAATGTAAATCAGCTTTTCTTATATTGTAGGGTACTTTGTATATGAGGGTGGGGTAGTCGACGTGCTAATAAAAAACATGATGGGGTACAATGATACAAATGTGTTTCAGAAATGTGTATTTGAGTATAGGGAAGGTTCTGTATGAAAGCGGAAGAGGCATTAAAATAGGAATAATTGAGTCATGAGGAAAATAACATTTCCAACAGACATTTTTATTATTATTATATAAATTATAGCTTTCTAGATTGCCGAAAAAAATGATTAAGGTCATGAAGCACATAAGAACCCGTAGTCCCTCTATCTAACTACGCCCTACACATTATAAAGTGCTCACATTCTATACCTTCTATATAGTGTTAACAGTCTAAGTTTACCATATCTGATTCCTTTGTGTTTTCCAGATGGATCAAACAAAACCTGATCACATCAATTGAGAACGACACTTTCAAGAATGCACAGAAACTGGACAGCCTGTAAGTTAGATAGATCTGCAAATTACACATGAAGTCCATTATTCCATTGTAGATCTATGAACTATGAATACTTAAATATAATTTACAATCATCTTCTTGTAAATTTCCACTAGTACACGGTAGAGGGGCAGTGTGAATCTATTCAAACTAATTCATAGACTGCTCCAGACTTTTGTTCAATCAGTTTTTTTTTGTTTTTTTTTTGTGTAGATATTCTCGCATGTAACTTTTATGATGCTTGTCGGGATATGTGTAGAAAAAAAGGGGTGGAACGAAACGAATGACAAGAGGCAGCAACCACGTCTGTTTATAGTATAGAACCATGTCTGTTTATAGTATAGAACCATGTGTGTTTATAGTATAGAACCACGTCTGTTTATAGTATAGAACCACGTCTGTTTATAGTATAGAACCACGTCTGTTTATAGTATAGAACCACGTCTGTTTATAGTATAGAACCACGTCTGTTTATAGTATAGAACCACGTCTGTTTATAGTATAGAACCACGTCTGTTTATAGTATAGAACCACGTCTGTTTATAGTATAGAACCACGTCTGTTTATAGTATAGAACCACGTCTGTTTATAGTATAGAACCACGTCTGTTTATAGTATAGAACCACGTCTGTTTATAGTATAGAACCACGTCTGTTTATAGTATAGAACCACGTCTGTTTATAGTATAGAACCACGTCTGTTTATAGTATAGAACCACGTCTGTTTATAGTATAGAACCACGTCTGTTTATAGTATAGAACCACGTCTGTTTATAGTATAGAACCATGTCTGTTTATAGTATAGAACCACGTCTGTTTATAGTATAGAACCATGTCTGTTTATAGTATAGAACCACGTCTGTTTATAGTATAGAACCATGTCTGTTTATAGTATAGAACCACGTCTGTTTATAGTATAGAACCACGTCTGTTTATAGTATAGAACCACGTCTGTTTATAGTATAGAACCACGTCTGTTTATAGTATAGAACCATGTCTGTTTATAGTATAGAACCACGTCTGTTTATAGTATAGAACCATGTCTGTTTATAGTATAGAACCACGTCTGTTTATAGTATAGAACCATGTCTGTTTATAGTATAGAACCACGTCTGTTTATAGTATAGAACCACGTCTGTTTATAGTATAGAACCATGTCTGTTTATAGTATAGAACCACGTCTGTTTATAGTATAGAACCACGTCTGTTTATAGTATAGAACCACGTCTGTTTATAGTATAGAACCACGTCTGTTTATAGTATAGAACCATGTCTGTTTATAGTATAGAACCACGTCTGTTTATAGTATAGAACCATGTCTGTTTATAGTATAGAACCACGTCTGTTTATAGTATAGAACCACGTCTGTTTATAGTATAGAACCATGTCTGTTTATAGTATAGAACCACGTCTGTTTATAGTATAGAACCATGTCTGTTTATAGTATAGAACCATGTCTGTTTATAGTATAGAACCATGTCTGTTTATAGTATAGAACCATGTGTGTTTATTGTACAGAACCTTGTGTGTTTATTGTACAGAACCATGTGTGTTTATTGTACAAAACCATGTGTGTTTATTGTATGTTGAGAGCAATAGTTTTAAAGTGAGTCAATGTACATATTGTTTCAACATCTTAGTACTGCTTCTGTTTACCTCTACATTGTATCAAAGTCATGAAACAAATGGTTTCGAGATTTATTTAAGATTTGTGTAAAAGTTAATAATAAACTTAGTAGAGGAGGTTGGAAAGGTGTCTATAGTTACAGCCCAAAGCGCAGCCCAATCAACAATTAGCTTTTTGTCTCATCTATCTGTCTGATTATCAAGTTTCTGACGTAGCAGCGAAAATTTGCTTCATCTCCTGATGTCATATCCAACAATTTTGTAGAACGTTCACTCTCAAAGGCTTGGATTCTTGTTGAAGCTTGGTTCTTATCAGACTAATAAGAAACTCCACCAATGATGTAGTCAATAGGTCAAGTTATTTTTTATTATATTCTTTACAGGTACTTGGGCTCAAACAGAATCTCCATTGTTGAAGCTCGAAGTTTTCACGGACTGAAGGAGTTGACATTGTTGTAAGTTTTGGGTTTAATTCTTGTCAGTAGTATGTTTAATTCTTTTCATTAGTTTTGGGTTTAATTATTTTCTTTAGTGGGTTTAATTATTTTCATTAGTGGGTTTAATTATTTTCATTAGTTTTGGGTTGAATTATTTTTATTAGTGGGTTTAATTCTTGTCAATTTTTTTTCCTACTTATAAACATTTTAAATTATTTGCTGATTAAGTTATTTTTTTTATTTAATTTTTCAATGCTATGATTTATTATTTGTCTGTTAATATCTCAACTGTAATTAAGTTCACATTATGTGTTCACATTATGTAAAAGACAAATAAATGTTAAGATTCGTCATTGTCATAAATTATTTCCACTAGCAGCCTCAGCCTCTTTATGGATAAAGAAAAAATACGTAAGAAACTAAATAGCTCCAGAATATTTCGTGTTGCTCAAAAGTGAACTTTGACATAAGGAGCAGCGAGTTAGTCCTTTTTCCAGTCCTTGGCTTTTTGTTTTTTTTACTTACATTACTGGATGTATTTAAAACAATCTTTTTAATGTCTGAAAATATAAAGAATGCTAAAACAATGTTAAAACCTCCAGTTTGATTCCAAAAAAAAAAAGTACAAAGCCTTACCAAATTATAAAACTAGAGATGCAGCGGAATACAAATAATGATTCATTTCATATTTTAATATGATTTTTGTTGAACTGATAGAAAAATCTAATCATTTTTTTTGGGGGGGGGGGGTATTTATTTTTAGATGACATTTTAAACACACACACACTGATGTATGCAATTAGAAACGAACTTTTCTCAATAGTTTATAGCATGTTTGTCTCAAAGAAAGAGCACTGGCAAAACATATAAAAGTAGTGGTATCAAGAGTTAGTGTTCTTTTTTTATTATTTCTTGACGCCTTCAACTTTGTGGACATCACTGCAATTAGTTTTATTTCTATCAATTGTTTTATTATTTTTGTTATCGAATGAATAATATCTTATAATTATTCAGCCAGTAAACAAAGATGAATGTGTTTTCTCATAAAGTCATATATTTCGTTGTCCAGAGAGACATCAACTTATTGACATCATTTAAAACATTTCTCACGTCATCTGGTATATGTCTGATTCCCTCCAGCTGACTAGTACGTTAATGAATGACGTGATCTATATTTAGAGTAAGGAACATCTACTCTGGACTAAGCTAAGTTCCTGTTTACTTCTACAATGTAGATCCCATCAACTAGGGGAGAGAAGGCTAAAGAGGCTGGTGAAGATGTTCTTAATAAAGTTTGTTTTCGACTCCGAAGATTAGTGAAGAATGCAGTATTTCCCGTGGCTACGCAATCCCAGCTGTGACTTACATATTTTCCCACATCCAGGGCATGCATAACCATTGTTTGCCGTCTGCGTCTGTCCTCGGCAGTGGATCTTTTCGTGGTCTCAAATGTGTTAAAAGAATGATCTCAAATGTGAAGACGTTCATATATATATATATATATATATATATATATATATATATAGATAGATAGATAGATAGATAGATAGATAGATAGACGGACAGATAGACAGACAGATAGACAGACAGATAGACAGACAGATAGACAGACAGATAGACAGACAGATAGACAGACAGATAGATAGACAGATAGATAGATAGACAGATAGATAGATAGACAGACAGATAGATAGACAGATAGATAGATAGATAGATAGATAGATAGATAGATAGATAGATAGATAGATAGATAGATAGATAGATAGATAGATAGATAGATAGATAGATAGATCTAAAAGAGCTAGCTGATGTTTCAAGGAGGTCTGACGTTTTAAAGTCGCTCTTTATAATTCACGATAAAAGAATTGATTTGATCTTGTATTCAAAAAAAGGTCATGTTATACTTGCTATTAAAATCTTGTTTTGAAACAGACACACACTAAAACACATAAGCACACTTTGGGAATGTTTACAACTTCATTTCTTAAAGCTTTGCCAAATGAACTGCATGATTCTTATCTTATCTTATCTTATCTTTAGAGATCTGAGTGAGAATCTTATATCGGATCTTAACATTGAGCTCTTCAAAGATCTGGGAAAGTTGAAGACTCTGTAAGTCAAGAGATTTTTTATTACACACAATCCTTGCAGAAACACATAAAATGTTTTCAAATGTATTCAGTTGTTTTAAGGATGCTCTGTAAAAATGCTCTATAAGAATGCTCGTTGAGAATGCTCTATAAATATACTCTAGAAAAATGCACTTTCGAATGCTTTACATCAGGGGTGGGTAAATTACGTCCCGTGTGTGCATTGCACGCAGGAGGCCGAATGTAAGGGGCGGCCAATTTATTATTCCAAGCTTTCTTTTTTAAATTTTTGGTTAAATAATTTTAAAAAATTACTTAAATATTTTAATTAAATTCTGATGATTCCATTATCCTTTGAAAATTTGGTGGTGGTGGGGTGGGGAAGACGATATTTGTACAATAAGAAATGATGTTGGAATTTTTAAAAACCAAAAAAAAGCGGAGCGCGAGGGACTCCCAAGGTTTTTTTTTCTGACTCTTCAAGGCCTTGAATTTTCGAGGGTTGTTTGTAAAAAAAACTCCCTCATCCCATTGTCGGTCAGAGTGTTACAAGATCATCTGTCGTCATCGAGAAGTTCATAGAAGTCTAATTCATAAAGCGCTGGTTGTGAGTGTGTATGTGTTTCGGGTGTGAATGCTGTTTAAATGTTATTGTACAGTAGTTACGCTGAGGTTGTCAATTGTTGTCAAACTGAATTTCCATTTGATTGGGATCAATAAAAATTATCTTATCTTATCTCAATATTTGTTTCGAGTCGAATAACCCGCCCTGTAAGTAGATCTAGTAATTAGAAAGTCAATTTTAAAACGTGACTTTTATTTGAAATGAATGATAATTGAGGCTAAAATATTTTTGGCGAATTATAGAGTGTAGATGTAGATCTAGATTAAGTTCATTTGTGTTCTAGTTTTAAATACATTTATAATTATCTTCTTTTCGTTGTAAAAACAGTTAAAAACGGAATCTGTTTTATAAATATTTAATATTAGAACTACTTAATAATTAATTATATATAACGGTATTTAAATTTCTTTTTTGTGATTTATTTTTAAAAATTGTGCAGTTATTCCGTATTGGATTATTATTACTATTTTTCTGTTTTGCATTATTGATCATCAGTATTTTTAATGCAGTGTTTCTCAAAGTTTGGGTCTTTTTCGCAGTTAAATTTTATTTTTCTATTTTATTTGGTGCTACCAAATTCACCTTGCATGGGGCTTCAGTTACCTAAGGCTGGCCCTGACCTGCAATTCCGAAAAGTACTTGAAGATTTGGAAACAAAACTTCCGATGTTCGGTAACGCAGTTGTATCCACTGACCTAGCATTAGAAATAATATGGAATCTCAATGAAGAAATTGTTAGGTTTCTTGAAGGACATTGACTGTGACTTTGTATATTAATATTTCTAATGTAGAGTTGAAGAAAGACTTCGTGTTTATCATCAGAGGCATTGCAACATGTTTGCACTTGAAATGTATGGGCATCTTAAATCTTTTCAAACAAAGCTATTTCATTTCTTGAGGCCAGCAAGTGAAATCAGGTTTTGTCATTTTCATTGGTGAAAGGTGGAACTATTTCTAGTGAAATGGTTGAAATGTACAAGACTTAATTGGATTCCTTGATAGTGGAATTTGAAAGCAAGTTGAAAGCAAATTTTAAGACGTCAAGAACTTGGAACCAGTTTTCATACCCTCATCTTACCATCTAGTGCAAAAGCTGATTCAGCTTCAGATAAAATACCTCCAAGCAAATTATGATCTGAAAAAGAAGTTCCAGCCAGATCTTTCGAGGGAGTTTCCAAAAAAACAACTTTGCAGTTCAACGTTCACATTAGCACGTTCTTCTGTGAACAAACCTTTTTTGTTTGTTTGATCAAGTGTTAGAACAGATCGATGATGATTGACTGTAATTGACTGCAGTAACAAGAAAAACAACTAGTTAGTTAGTTCCAAGATTCGGATAATTATGCACAATAGTAAACAGCTATATACTTTATACTAGCAAAATACCCGCGCTTTGCAGCGGGAGGATTATTGCATTAACATTTCAAATTTGCTTTAATTAATAGGCCTACATGTAACAACAAAACATTCTCATTTGTGCCAGGAGTGTTACCGCAGGGAATGTAGCGCATGTATTTTTGGAATAACCGGAACAACGCAGTTTCTGTGTGGCTTTTTGCAATGTTAGTCCGATAAGTAAAAATAATGTGTCATATGTACTGCCTTAAATATTTCATTACTAAGAAGAAAAGTAAACCTTTTGAAATAGAGAAGAAACATACATGTACCAATACACAGTTATTTGTTGAGGATCTCTTTGTACACCACGTTGTCAGTTCGGCCCTCCGGCTGCAGTATGACCAATCCCTGCGCCGAGCTTACTCTTGAGCATGCGACGTACAGTTGCCCATGTGAGAAGCAGTCCTGTCTCAAGTCAATGCCAACCTTTTGTAGTGTCAGTCCCTGAGACTTGTTGATTGTCATGGCGAAGCAGAGCCTTACTGGGAATTGGAGGCGTTTCAATTGAAATGGGAGGTCAGAGGGGATGACGGGGATGCGAGGAATCAAAACTGTCTCTCCTGAGCCACTGCCAGTGAAAATAGTTGCCTCAATGAGGTTCTTCTGCAGAGACGTGACTTGAAGTCTGGTGCCGTTGCACAGTTTAGGTGGCTGCAAGTTCCTCAGCAACATTATCGGTGCCCCAACCTTCAAAATGAGACGATGCTCAGGAGTGCCTGGAGGATTCAGAGAGTTGAGAAACTCTACCGGATAGTGCACCGCGTCTTCCATTTCCACAACTGAATCCACAGACTGGTATGTTTTAGATTGTGAGGGGAGTTCTTGGAGTAAAACGTGGTTTATGGCCGTGGTCATGTCGTTTCGTGGTGTTAGGATAGCTCTCTCCCTCAACCATGACACGTCTATATGCTGGAGAGTTCTTAGATTGGGATAAACATTGTAACGAAGGTTTTGCAAGGTCTTCACCAGGAGACAGAGATTTGAGGGAATTGCTATTTTAGAATTTTCTTGACTGAAGCTGCCATCACCAATACTCATCAGAAGATCAGAGAACTCTCCGGCTCTTGTGTCGCCATTCAGATGAACCCTCATGTTTATTCTTAAAGTGACGACAGTGATTTGACGCCACAGGTACGAAGACTTCAGACAGGCTTTCACTTCGTCGGCGCGTGTTCCTCTGGGCACGACTGGTAGGGTTTGCCGAAAGTCTCCAGCCAGCAACACTGGCAAGCCTCCCATACGTGTGGTGGTGTTTCGGATGTCTTGGAGGGTCCTGTCCAAAGCCTCGACACCCCCTCTGTGTGCCATGGTGGACTCATCCCAGACAATCAGCTTGCACTGTCTTAGCACTTCAGCCATGTTGCTCTGCTTTGATATGTTGCACGTGGAGGGCGAATCAGTGGTGTGGCTGAGGTTGAGAGGTAGCTTGAAAGCTGAATGAGCAGTTCTCCCACCCTGAGGAAGAGTTGCTGCAATGCCAGAAGAAGCCACAGCTACAGCAATGTCACCTTCCGCTCGGACTTTCGCAAGCAGAAGGTTTATGAGGAATGTCTTGCCAGTTCCTCCTGGAGCATCAAGAAAAAACACCGTGCCAGTGCCCGAGACAACGCTCCTCATGACTTGCTCGTAAACTCTCTTTTGGTCACCATTCAGCAAAGGCTCGTTGTTTGAGACTACATTGGCCAACTCCGAGGTGTCGTAAGAGGTTTCCCTCAAGTACTCGGGATTCGACGTAACCTCTGCCAGTTCTCTCGAAGGTGAAGGCAGCCCGTAATGATCGACAGAGAGACCTCCGATAGCAATGACGTAGTTCTCAAGCAACTGAAGACACTTGTTGTAGATCATAGGCAACCACTGTTGGACTTCTGTTCCTCCATGATCTCTTTCAGTCTGTCTCCTAACATCTTCTGCCATGCTGTCTCTATGTTTTTCCCAGAGATTTAAGGGGTTCTCCATTTGGCAGAAGACCAGCATTACAGCGAACAGTTCACGGATCTTTTGAGGTGAGCGAGACAGAGCAGCTTCCTGGAGAGTCTCGTCCCAGTTGACATCGTCCTGTAACAAACCAAGTGCCCTGCAGGCCGACTTGTAGGTTGGATGGACAACACCGTCAACTGTTCTGAGAGATTCGAAAGAGGTGGGACCTATGATTTTGTAGAGCAGCAATCGAAGGTGGTAACATTCAGAGTTGTTCGGGTGCACAGTGTAGACCCTTCCAAGCACATTATCTTTCTTCACCCCCGAATGTCCTGGCACAGCCTTCCCCTGCTTCCTCCGACGAAACATGTTTCTTGTCCACACATAATAAGATGGAACTTCGTGATAATAAAGCTCCTTTGCAAAGTCATCATGGTTGCAAAGATCAAAGAAGGCTAACAGAGTCGTCTGTGGTGGATTGTGTACTTTTTCTGCAACATTGCCCTCTGTGAAATAAATTCTCTGTCCGTTCTCGAGATGCACTGCAAGATGAACGACCGGAGGGTAGCTTTCGTGAATGGGAAAGCAGAAAATGCGCCACGCTGCTTCAGAGCTGCTGATGTAACGACCAGCTTCGTACCGAGAGACCTCGTCATCTGGACTTTGTATTGCAAAGACTGCCTGGTCACTTCCCTTGTTGACATACTTGCAGATGTATTTGATCGACTTGACTGAATTGCAGACTTTGACATTGATGTGAGCATTGAAGAAGCGGGACAGAACAGGACTGTAAGGGACCACCCATCTGTTGTCGACATTCACGCCATTGATGTTAACTGTGTGACCGCCGATAGAGGGTGTGCGCCGGCGGTACTGAGGGTAAAAGTTCAACATGGCGGACGTTGTCGACCGTTACGACCGTTAAATAAGTACGTACATCGGTTTCGGTTAGCGCAGGGAAGCCGCGTACCAAGTTTCGTGAAGATGGCTCCATAAATACGAACGTTCAACATGGCGGACGTTGTCGACCGTTACGACCGTTACGCGTACGATTGGGAAACGAAACCTGCTGCACTTTTGTAAGTAAGCTGTAGGGAATGCGCCTGCCAAATTTCACCCTTGTACCTACACGGGAAGTTGCAGAATTAGTGATGAGTCAGTGAGTCAGGGCTTTGCCTTTTATTAGTATAGATAGATTAAGTAGTACTATACATTTGTGGTGAAATTTTGTGATCAAAGCTGTCCGCAATTTAATGTTCGTTTGTAAAATTAGTTAAAGAAATTGCTAACTCTTGTTGTAATTCCTCAATTATATATATATATATATATATATATATTTGCGGCCCCCTAGTCCCCACATTTTTATTACGGCCCTCGGTAGAAAAAGGTTGCCCACCCCTGCTTTACATGAATGATTTATAAAAATGCTCTGTAAGAATGGTGTATAATGAAAATATTTTTTCCTTCCAGACTTCTGTCAGACAACAAGCTGAAGATCTTGCAGAATGGGATATTTGATTCATTGGCCAATCTGATCTCAATGTAATTCGCTTTTTAAGCTGAATTTAATTCTAATGTAATAGCCACATCCGCATAAATAAATTTAATAGTTTTAAATATATAATTAACATTTTAATGAAATAAAGTTGGGGAGAGAGTCTTTAAATATGGACTTCTAAAGCTAGTGGTTTTCTTTTTGAAACCTAACTGTCCAGCCTAGAGATTAAGTTAAAGTGTATAACTTTCTATAAACCATCCAATCAATGGAGTTTTCATTTGTGTAGGAAGGCTTGAAACGTAGTCAACAAAAACAGCCTCCAAAAAAAATGACTACATAATAGATAAAGACACTACTTTGATTTATACATTAGTAGGAAGTAAAAGAGGAAATCTCTTGTATTGGTCATAATAATTAAGTGACTTACTTTAGGGAAGTGTATGTCTATTTATAGCGTATATGTACAGATAAAGAGAGTATATTAGACACACGCAAGAAATACATTTTAAAACATTTCGCAGCTACAAAGAATCTCAGTAATCCATTTCTAGAAAAAAAATCTTGTCCATACTAATGTTGTATATACATGACACACACCAACTGGTAGAAACAATAAGCTCGTTACTTATAGGGACTCATCAACCTGAGGACAAACGTTTTCAGGGATTACAACAGACATTGTGTGTGTCTAATGTTTTTTTAAAGACTTTATTCCTGTTTAATATTAATGTTTCATACTGTTTTTGCTTCTTTTTTTTTTCTTATAGAACATTGAATAACAATGAAATTGCCTACATAGAACCACAGTCTTTTAAATACATGGTCAACGTTCAATCATTGTAAGTATCAATCATTGTAAATATCATTCATTGTAAGTATCAATCATCATAAGTATCATTCATTGTAACTATCATTCTTTGTGACTATCATTCATTGTATAATTTTTTGTAAGTCTCATTCACCGTACGTATCATTCAGTGTAAGTATCAGTGTAAGTATCAGTGTAAGTATCAGTGTAAGTATCAGTGTAAGTATCAGTGTAAGTATCGTGATAGTTCTGGGTAAACAAATTAATTTTTACTAGGCATGATACTAGTTCCAAAGCTGTCTCGCAATGGCCAGTAAAAAAAAACGTTATAATTTGTTTAAAGACTCAATGATTTTTTTTAATTTTTTTTTTTTTTGTAACTTGGTAACTTCAACTATTTATCTATATTGACAAAGTCCATTTAACTTATACAAATAATCTTCTAGCTCTTAAATACGTTACTAATTTGATCATCAATACATATCTGGAGACACTTAATATATTTGGCTGCCTAGTTGTGTGGTATGCGCCCTGGACTGTTTTCTCGACGGTCATGGGCTTAAATACTCCGCCATCTCATTCTGTCCTGGGAAAAGTTTGGACTAGGATTTAATAGTCTTCAAATTTGAAGGGGCATCCACACAAAACAAAGCAAAATTCAGCTAAAAATACTTTGTCATAATGTTTGTTTGGTTTGTCCAGTCATTTGATAGTGAATTTAAACTAGTTTTAAGTCAGTGATATGTTTCTGTTTCAAGGGAGCTGCGCTTTAACAAACTCCATGCTATTGAGAATGGAACATTTATTAACATGCATCGTCTTACATATGTGTAAGTATTATGTTATGTGTTATAAATTGCTGCTACATTTGTATATATGTATTATTTGTTATAACTTACTGCTACCGAATAAGAACCATAACTTAGATAAACACAAACAGACACTAAATCTTTTCTTACATAGAATTCGGCCTACTTATGATAATGAAATAACTTCACATTGTAGGAATTCTTATAATGAAAATCATTTCTTGGCTAACTGTTTGAAACTTAATGAATGGACATAAGATAATAAAAGTTTTGTTTGATACCAAGATGGCTATGTGGAACATTTAAAGAAGTAATGTGCAGCTTTCCTTCAGTTATTTCTTCAATCAAAGTTTTGTATTCTCCAGACTGACTTGAAATATTTTTTAGAGGAGATAGAAAGTTAAAAATTTATAGATTTCTTAAAATAGAATTTTACAATATAGAATAGATGCTTTGGAAGGGAAAAAACTAATATATAACAGTGTAATCATTACACATTTAGCAGGGAATGTCAATATTTCAAAGAAATATTTTTTTTTGCAAGATTTAAAGATGTTTTTTATTTCATACCTATATAGAGAACTTTTTAAAATTTTAAAACCATATATTACTGTTGTTACCTTTCATAAATTTGAAGAGTTTTAATGTATATAAAAATATTTCTGTATAGAAAAAGGTATACATTTCATGTGATCTGGTGCATAATTTGATATTTCTCCTGTGCCCTAGGTATTTTGACAAGTTTTATATGTGCCTACATGCCAGTCATGCTCAAACGTGCCTGCCTAATGGGGATGGTATCAGCAGCAAGGAGAACTTATTGGAAAGCGTCATCCTGAGAGTCAGCGTCTGGATCGTTGGACTCTTTGCCTGTGGGGGCAACTTACTGGTGCTTCTGGGGAGGTTCTTTACCAAGGAGGACAACCGAATCCACTCTTTCTTCATCAAAAATCTTAGCATGGCCGACCTGTTGATGGGGTTGTACCTCCTGATCATAGCCGTCCACGACATCAAGTACAGGGGCGAGTACATTTATTACGATGAGATCTGGAGAAACAGCTGGGAGTGCGACTTCTCCGGGATGTTGTCCACACTCAGCACGGAGATGTCCGTCTTGACCCTTTCCGTCATCACCATGGACCGCTACATCAGCATCATGTACCCACTGTCCTTCAGGAAGCGAGGTCTCAAGCTTTCCTACTGCATAATGGCCTTCACCTGGGCCATCTGCATCTTTTTGGCCACCTTACCCTTGATGGGACTGGATTATTTTGGGGAGACCTTCTACAGAGACAATGCTGTGTGCGTCCCTCTGCACCTCCACGACCCCAGGGTTCAAGGCTGGGAGTTCTCTTCTTTTCTGTTTCTGGGGATTAACTTTGGATCTTTTGGCTTTATAGCCTACGCCTATGTTGCCATGTTCTACGCCATACACCTAAGCGCTCTGCCACTGAGGACCTCACGTGAATCGAAGGAGAGATTCTTGGTGAAGCGTTTCTTTTTCATTGTCATAACAGACTTTCTATGTTGGGTCCCCATCATCATCATCAAGATCTTAGCTCTTGGAGGTAACATACATTTTATATATAGATAGTGAAAAAATATAGTTTTTACTTAGATCTTATATACAGATAATAAGTGGGTAAACCTAGAGTCTTCACCAGGATTCAAACACAGGACTTCCGTTTTCAAGTGCTTTACCACAGCATCTCTATATATTCATTCTGCGTACACTTACATTTTTTTAAATAATAATTTTTAATCTTACTCAAACATTCAAAATTAATAACATGTTACATGTAATAAAAAGAAACTTTAAAAAAAAGATTTATTCTTCTTACAAAATTAGATAAAATGGGAAAATGAAAAAAATAAACTTGACCTTCTTTAAATAGTGAGCTAGCTAGAAATGACTTGAGAGACTTGGACAAGACTTTCTCCTCGCAAATAAATATTAATATCTCCATTGTCATTTGTCATGCAAACTAGATCTAGATCTAGACCTAGTTCTAAAACTAGATCTTAAATTTAGAACTAGATTAACTAGATCTAAGTCTAGATCTTGAACTAGATCTAAATGTATATCTAGAACTAGATCTAGAATCTAAATCTAGACTAGAATTCCCATGACTTAACACGTTTAATCTTAAAATTACTAGACCTAGGTTAATGTTATGATCAGGAATAGTATAGGCCTTTTGGTACCGGGTAATGGTGTAGACCTACTAGTTCTAACTGTAACTACTATGCTGTTCATATCGGATTCACTTCTTAATGTGATACTACGACTGTTTACATAATAAATAAATCTGCTCCCCTAAGCAGTCATAGTATCACATTAAGAAGTGAATCCGATACGAACAGCATAGTAGTTTTTAAAAAAATGGAAGGCTTGTTGGGATCCGTGTAAAAGCTGTAAAAATAATCGAGAATGCTTAGTCATCGCGGAGTTGGCAAGTCTGTTCATTCAGATTGGAACGTAATGGTACACAAACTTTGTTGTTCCAAACTCTGTGAGACTGTATCAGCAATACACGTTGGCTAGTAAATGTGATAAGCATTAAGAGTATGTAGTCACTTTATCAACTTCTCTGTAAGTTGTCTTTGTTCTCTTTTGGGGAATGTTGTTTTATAATCGAAAACATATCGTTTGTAATCACAACAAATTTCTTACAAGGATTAAAAAAGCAGGGAAAGTCTCAAACGAAGAGACGTGAAACAGTCACGTGACACGGAGTGACAGTATACGTACCATGAACTAAAAGAGGCAGCTAATTGGCCACCCAAGAAAGTAGACACGAGAGTATAGTATACCTGAGTAATCCTGAGACAGCGAGGGCACAAGTGCTCCCAGACAAAGTGCGGTATGGGAAAATGAAGACAAGAAAATTTAAAACATAGTTTAAAAAAAAAAAAAAAAAAAGCTTATATTTAGTTTAATTGTATCAATTGGTTTGGGTCAGTCATGTCATTAAATTTGTAATAGATCTAGACTAACACTAATAAATAAGAGATTAGAAATAAATTGTTTTTGTTTAGCGCATTTTCATGCTTTTAGCTTTATCACTACGCTATGATCCTATCACTTGACTGGACCAGTTGGGAAAAGGGGGGGGGGGAGTAAGAAGACGATATATGTTTGAATGTTACCGTGATCGCTTTTTAAATGCATCTATATAAAAAAAAATAACGACCAGGATTCAGGATTCGAATTCAAGGGCTTTAGCCTCCTCAAACCTCCCCAGGCCAACACATTAATCACTGTACCAGCGAATTTCTTATGAAAATAGAATGTTTTATAGCTATATATTGTATATTTTAAACTTTAAAGCAAAGTAAAAAAGGAGACTAATTAAACGTACACCAATACATCAATCAAGTACGATTTCTTTCCCTTATTTGATACCATACAAAATTATTAATTGCCAATAGTTAATGAACTAATGGTCTATGTTGGACTAGTCCGTTTCATCTCTTTGATTGAAAAGTTGAATCACAAATTGGGCCGGAAGTGTCTTTTTTCCTTATATATCTTTGCATTTTTCAGTTCTCTTTTTACCTGATAGAGAAAAAAATTCTGCCCTAAAATACGGGTAGTTGTGATCAAACCCGATAGAGGGTATAAAAAGAAAAGACCTGAAACTAGCTCGTGAAACTACACATTTACAGCACTTTATTTGATGAGTATTTTACCCAAGATTTGTGTTGTTTCTTTAGGACTAGCTTATTTCAAGTTCCCGGCATTTTCCGATACACAATTTCATACATAAAATAATTGTTGCAAAAAAATTGTAGTGATTTTAAACTTTAAATGATTAGTTAAAAATGTGTTACTCTAATCAATTTTGAATATTATTTTGTTATGAATGTCACTGTCTATTTTGTGTCTGTTCTAGTTTCTTAAATTTTTCTTAAGTAAAGAGGTCGTGTTTTCTCCTAATGGGTATACCTAATTTCTCCAAGCAGCCTTTGTAAAATATTGGTCCTAAATAATGCTATGTTCATAAACGAAAAATTGCATGGCTGCATTATGATGAATGTACGTGTTAGTTCAATATATTTTATAGTACTAGGTAACTGAAAATAACTGTAGAAATATTAAGTTTCATTTTCTTCTGTTAGGCAAAGTCATATGGCAAATTTTTGTTTATATCCCTTTTCTAAAAAGGAATAATAAATAGAATTATACAGTAAAATTAATCACTATTTTTAAAAAAAAATAGTTTTGAAAGGTTAACTGATAAGATTACAAAGAGAGTTTGTGTTTTTGCAAATGTACACAAGGTACACTATGAGTCAGTCCATCGCTTCTAATTGTTTAGAAATTAGTGTAAAAATATAGGCTTCGATATTTTTAGCTTGAATTTAAGAACTTACAAACTTCAAACAAATAATATATTGCCTCTTCCATAAAACTTTGTTTTTAAGAAATATATTTATCCAATGCTCGATATCCTGCTTGTATACTTAGGCCCTATATGAATCGATCCGGTATCAAAGTATTAAGTAGCAATAACCCCGCAAAATAAAATTAAATGAAAGAAGATTGAGATATACATATATTTTTGTGACGGTACGCACCGGTACGGGGTACCGGCGCCTTTTTTCAATGTCGGGAAAATTATTACTTTTCTTGTATTTCAACATTAATTGTTTATTTATTAGTAGTTGAAGGGTAGGCAATCTATAAATGAGTACCGGCACCTATTTTTTTTTAAATCACTTTATATATGTATACTTTGTATACAGCTTACTTTCAGCCGACATGCCGTATTATTAACAACACCTATATGTGAAAGTCTCAATCATCTAGAGTCTTAGACAGTCATTATTTTAGATTAGATTTAAGTAGAGTCTAGACCTAGATCTAGTAGGCAAATTACTATATAAATAAATAAAAATAATCAGTCATTAGACATATCATTAACAATTTTATTATTAGTACTAAGCATTGAAAAGTAAATCTATTAATAAACTATAATAGATCTAAGTCTAAGTACTAACTTATTAAATAAGTAGAAGTATTATAATGAGTATTGTATAGATCTAGATTGACTAGATTATAGATAGATCTATAGATACATCTCTAGTCTAGTAGATTAAGTATAGAGTATGGTAAATGTATTACAGTATTATTAGATCTATGTCCTATAGTATGTCTAGGTCTAGTCCTATATCTAATAATCTGATAATTAATAAACTTAAGTCTTTAGTAATATCTAGACTTTATTCTAATAAAAACTGACTATAGGCATGGCATAGGCTAGACTCGGAAATCTAGTCTCAATCAATTCTATTACTAGATCCAGGGGCGGACTGGCTATATGGGCAAACGGGCAAATGTCCGGTGGGCCGGTACCAAATGGGCCGGTCTGGTCGCGAGCAAAGAAAAAAAAATTTCCACGCAGACAACTTTAAAAAAAAAGTGACAGCAGCAAGACACAAAGGCTCGAACACGTTTTTCTTGCTGTTTTTTTTTAAATTCTTATTACAATTAATTTTGTTTGAAATTCAACAAGAATATTTTTAAAAATACACTATAGGCCTACACTGTACGTATTATCATTTGTAAAACGTTAGACCGCACGAGCGGCAAGGACTGCTCTGATGTCTTCGAGGTTGTGTTTGGCCTAATCATTTTGCTTTGATGGCACTCCCATTTTTTTTGCTCCTTCCCTCCCCCGTCTTTTAATGGTTCCAATGAAATTTAACCAAAAAGAGGGATGAGTGAGGTTAAGTTTAAAAAAGATAGGCGCGACAATTAGCTCTTTAACAATATTTAATAGAAATTAACTTTAACACATACACATTACACACAGCCGCGAAATTGCAAACCGCCCAACTTATTCACAGCTCAATATGGGTATAAAGCTTTACTTTCTGCGATTTGAAAAGAAAAATTAAATTTCATTTTGTTTATTTTTAATAACATAGATCTAAAAATACTACACTTAAGGCTTACACAAAAAAATTATTTAATCTAGATCTAAATCAATTTTTATACTATTATAATTAATGGCAAACTTATGCTTAGTATGAAGTCATTAATGATGAAAATTATTACAATAATTTATATAGCGCTGTCACATCCGATATTTAATGAAAAAAGATTTATATTTTAAATAACGATTTATATTTTAAATAACGGGTCATGGTATATTCTTATACAAATCGCGTTTTTGAGAATGCACTAGGATGAAGCAAGAGCTTTTCACATCAAGCAAGTGCGTCTCTAATCGTCCTTTCTCTTATCTTTTAATGGAATGGGTTGCCTGAATCAGCCAGGAAAACCAATGATTTAAGTCACAGATCAACATGCTTGGGAAGACATATACCTGACATATGAAATGCGTAAGACTTAACAATCTTATTTTTTGAAGAAACGTCTGTAATCTATAAGTAATACCAAAAAGCTTCAAACTCATTAGGCTGCTATTGTATTGTTTATAGTTTTCAGACTACATACATGTATAAATAGAATACATTATTTAATCCTACGAATGCATACATCAAGTTTTCGATGCGTTATCAAACTTTATATATTCTATAGAGAATTAGGCTTACACCTATAATATAACACATGGGCGTAGCCGGCAGGGAGGGTCTTCAAACCATCTCTTGCCTCAGATCTCATTGTATTAAAGGGAAACTTTACTTACTGCCACAGTGCAGCCAACTTAAGCAAACTACAGTCACCTAATTTCATGAGCGTAGCCAAAAGGGGTTTTGTGGTTTCCCTTCCGCCTCCAATACAAAAACTAAAGCATTTTACCATTTTCTACCAGTCGCTGGACTCCATTGAATAGCAGATTTGGTTTTTGAATTTTTTTAGCGGAAGAGTAGCAGGCTAATTGCACTGTAGATACCTCAGAATATGCATTTTTAAAGCTTAAAATAACTGAAATAATGCTTCGTTCCGGGGCTTCGTTCCGCTCCCCTGGACTCCCTATCTGCCCTTTGGCGGTGTGTACTGTCTTTCCACTAATTATAGGAAGAGAGTATTCTAGGGTAGAAAAAAAGTTTGAAAGAATAAAAGATCAGAATGTAATCAATTAGATTGATTACATACACACACACACACACTAAAATAAATAAATAAATAAATATATATATATATATATATATATATATATATATATATATATATATATATATATATATATATATATATATATATATATATATTGCTTAGTGGGGTAAAAATCCCCCCTCCACCGAAAATATATGACATGCTATTTGTGGGCCGGTTTATATGGTAATGCCCGGGCCGATTTTGAGACTCAGTCCGCCCCTGACTAGATGTATTTAATTTTTATATATAGATCTAGACTATAATTTGATAATAGATCTAAATATACTAATGGAGAGATGATATGCGGTGTTAGCTAATAGCGTTGCACAAGAAACTAACCTGGGTTTTTCTAAACTCTAATACTTGGTATGAAGTAGTAAAATAGCACCTACCTAAATAAATCGTAACTAGAAATCAAAAACCTATATTTATTGTATTATTTATAGGTCTGTGGGCCCGGGCATGCTATCCTGCCTCATAGTGGCGCCCGGGTGGAAACGATCATAAGAGAAAATGATTAGGCTAAAAGGTAGCAAAACAAGACTCCTGTGATGGTGCCTAAGGAGGTGCGAGAGCATTCTCATTGCACTGTGCGGAGTTGTAAAAAAGCTCCCACAACCTTGTCACAATCCAGGTGCTGTTCCTCAAGGGGCCATTACATAAATGGCGTGTCCCGCAGTTAGCCTGGTATAGAAAAGGAAAATGGCGGGCGTCTTAGTGTACGCGGTCTCTTGCCGCGAGTCTGACCACCCGTCAGACAGAACAGTGTACACTGTTCTTATTCAGGCCGGTGAGAGGGAACTCTTGTTCACTTTTGCTGGCCTAGAGCAGGGGTCGGTAACCATTTGAGTCGAAAGAGCCAAAAATTACAATTTACCAAATTTTAAAGTTTTTAAAGAGCCACACATTTTTTTTTTGCTAACAATAAATAAAATCGCACAATTAATTTTTTTTAAATAAAAAAAACAACAAACAAATCCATTAATTCATACATACAAGTTTTTCACAACAAATTAGATAATATAAATACGGCATTATAAGATAATTATTATTGTTGCAACGGCAACTAAAGCAATTAAACATTTAATTACAACACTAACTTTTAATTCAATAACAAACAATTGAGCAAAAAAATTAAATGTGAATGTTGGCTTTGCATGGTTTTAGAAAATTTGGATACATTTGGCACATAACTTGTTTTTAGTTTCAAACACGACTCAAAATTTTATTTGTTAGTTGACTCTTAATAATTTACTTTTAATTAGCCTATATTCATGCAAGAAAACGCTTGCTCGCACGAATATGTCGATCCGAAGATAGTCAGTACTTCAAATGCCAACTTCTTCTCACTGTAGCATTCTGGAAGACTATTCCATGCGTCGCATATAGGCTAAGTGCCTCAGCTCGAGACATTTCTTTTAAAGTTGTCACTTTTGTTGCGTAACGTACATACATTTCTGGACCTCCAACTTTTCCAACTTGCTTTTTGACTGTAAATTTTCCACTCCACAAAGTTTTACTTTTTAAATCGATCAATTGAATTTCTAAAGATCCATATAGAAAATAGAAAATACGAAAAACATGCATTTATCTGACCCTGCGGACCAAGTTAAACAAAGGACGTTTGGACCACGAGGCCTTCATCAGCTACAACTTGGTCCGGCAAGGTTATATATATGCATGTTTTTCGTATTTTCTATACAGTCGTTTACCCCTGCAGCAGTAAATCTTTGTTTTTTTCGAGTCTTTGAACCCTATAGAGATCCAGTATCAATTCCAAGTGGCTTAATGTGATTTTTGTTACTATTTGCGTTGCGAGGATTTACTATGAATGCTAGAATGGTTTTGTTGGTTTTAAACTGCTCAAATCTGTTAAATAATTCATCTTAGATTATTTTTTATAACTGTGCTGAAGTAATTGGTGTCCAAAGTTGCACTGATTTTATCGCGATACTGATTTAGACATTGAAAATATCTTCTGGAAAAATAATTTTTCTTCAAAATAAACTAATTCTTCTGCCAAATCATTGGCTGGGGTTTACTTTCCTTGCAGTGTTAGATTCGATTCAGCACATTTCCATTTGTTGTTATATCCACCACAAAGTGCACTTTTTGCTACCATTTGTCGTTCATGGTGATTAATGCTTTTTTCATTTAGGAATGTATTTATTTCATTCAAGCACAAAGCAAAACGATTCAAGCCATCGCACTGCATTGTAAAGAAGGATGTCTCCATCTCGTTAAAGAGTTCTTTAAACTGACGATGGTAGAGTGCTTTTGATAAGATGATTGTTACAATCTTGATTATCAAATGTATAACCTTAACTATTTCGGCCATAAATGTTTAGGCACAAAGCGCTTCTTGGTGTATGTGAAATGTAAGAATTGGGGAGGGGGGGGGGGGTATTGTGCTCCAAAGAATCGTTGTTGCTCCTTTATTTCTTCCTGTCATACTTCTAGCTCCATCAGTTGCTGTTTAAACGATTTTATTTAACTCGATCTTATTTTCTTCGAGACATTTTTGCACGGCATTCGCTCTATTTTCCCCTCTAGTTTGTCATGAGAGTTGCAATTCTAGAAGATCTTCTTTTGGACCTTGGGAAGACATATACCTGATAAAATGAGCTACTTGTGCCGTGTTTTTTATGTCGCAAAAATAGCAAGTGATAAGGCAGAAGAAAGTTGAATATCTTCCACCTGTAAATAAGTTACAATTGAAGACATTTTAGCTATTCTATCTCCTACTGTTTTAGCGGATAGTGGCACATCTTTTAATTTTTTTTTTAAATCACGAAACAGTTCTTCAGATGCACGTAGGAAGCAGTCTTTGACATACTCACCATCTGAAAATGGTTTGCCTTTTTGTGCAATTTCTATTGGTACCGCAAAGCTTGCCGGATTAGCATTACTTGTAGATTACTTCTAGCTTTGAGAAGATCATTTGCTTCTAACTCATTTACTTGAAACAACAAACTTTACGTCACAGCCAAAGCATGTGTTGAAGATGCGTCGAAAGCGAATTAAAACTTACATAGAAACACCCGACGACGGCGTCATTCGAAAGCTTCCGACGGACTGACGACAGTGACGACGCGTGTAATTGGGGGGGGGGGGGGGGGGCGGTGAAAAGCTGAGAGATAGGATCAGGCCTAATCCTCGTTATACGATTTAGAACTATTTAAAAAAATGTTTCGATAAAATAAATAATATTTGCGTATGGAACTAAAGAGCGCAGCTTCGCATCCAAAGAGCCGCATGTGGCTCGCGAACCGCAGGTTGCCGACCCCGGGCCTAGAGTTCCAAGAGCCGAAGGCTCAACTCTACCTGACAGTTTAAAAAGAAGAAAGAAGAAGAAAGGTCTGTGGTTGTATATTATATAGCCTTCGTAACTTCTTCTATAGAGAAATGACTTTTGTAATTTCTTTTACTGAAAAATCGGACTATTAGCGTCTGACACATATTTTATTTTTATGTTCAGCAACATAGCCCATTAATTTTTATTGATTTTTTTCAGGTAAAAGAAATAATTGTGCAAAATTTCAGTTTGTTCCGAAATTGGAAGTGGGAGAAATAACGTGTACAAAATTTTTACCATACAGACAGACAGACAGACGGATTGAGTTGATAGAAGCTTTGTAAAAAAAAAAAAAAGATGGAGGTGAGGTGTGACAGTGCAGAAAATGTATTAGAGATAGTCAGAAAATACTAAATTCATTGAGTCATCTTTAGTATAAATATCAATTAGTTATCAGATTTACAAAGTATTGCAATGCAATAAAACACAAAACAAACTTAGCAAATGTTATGATCCTCCGTAGAGCAGGTCAAAAGTTATTCAGTAATTGTTCATTATTCCTGGAAAGTAGGTGGCAGCAGATGACCTCTCAAAGCGACCATTTGAGACCCAAAAGAAAAGCCCTTGCAGAAGACGAAAAGAAAACTTAAAGTGACCCCCAGCGGACAACGGCTTTGTTTGCATCAGATGTGGAAAAATATGCATGTTGCAACTGGATTTGCACACCCTAGTCAAAAGAAAACACTGCACTCTTCCCTAATCCTTCGTTATCAAGAACATTGTCATTTATCCTGGTAACAGAGGCGTCCCACGGAAACGCTTTAAAGACTAGCTTAGGTGCCAGCTTGCTTAAACTGACATAGATCTGTCTGGAGTTCACTTACAAGGGTCGCGGGATACACATTTGAGATCTTAAAGGAAATCCGCTGCCTATGAGAGATGAAGAGGGCGAAAAGAGACTCTAAATCCATTTGGGAGCGCGGTGGCTGCTTGGTTAAGCGCTTGGCTGAGGTTTTGGCTCGAATCTCGGTGAAGACTGTTATTTTGAATTTCGTGATTTTATTAGAGCTCCCCTGAGTCCACCCAACCCTAATGGGTGCCTGACTGTAGTTGAGGAAATAAAGGCAGTTGGTCGTCGTGCTGGCCTCATGACACTCTGCTCGTTAACCGTTGGTCAAAGAAGCATAAGACCTTAGCATCAGTTGCCCATACATATCTCGATGTCAGAAATTTGAGCTTACTTGTCCATTTAGTGTTTTTATTATTATTATTATTCAGTATTCAAATATCTTATACACAACAGAGAGGGTAACAAAACAAAGGGATAAAGACTTCTGAGGGTGCAGTCGTCATCATGAAATGGTCCACAATATGTACATCATGAAATGTTCCACAATATGTACATAATGAAATGTTCCACAATATGTACATAATGAAATGTTCCACAATATGTACATAATGAAATGTTCCACAATAAGTACATAATGAAATGTTCCACAATATGTACATAATGAAATGTTCCACAATATGTACATAATGAAACGTTCCACAATATGTACTTCATTGGAGAACGAGTAATGGGAAGTCCAACTGCTATTTTCCCCCAGGAAAATTGGTTCCATTAACATCATTATATTCAACACAGTGAGCAACAAACAGTGCAATTAGAAAATCCCTGAGCTCTAATAAAACATACATTAATAAAAACAAATTTAATTGATATAGTGTTAATTATTTTTTATATCGGAAACGGGAAATAAATCGTATAACATTTCGATATATGGTTGTAAACGTGGAGTTATTCCTCTTAGATAAGTCTTTTTAAAATATATTTAGCTTGTCCACTTCTTCGGGGTCAAGGGTTGCTTGGTCACAAGTTTTGACAGTTTGTTGCCTATTTTGTATAATTTTTTTATAGTTCATAATCATTTACAGTGTTCATTGTATATATACCTGCCGCATTCATAATTCTTCATCACAAATATGAGGAGCATAAGCGGGCTGTCAGAACGAGATTAGTTTTTAATGTTTATCACAAGGAACCAAGATGTCAGATTTCTAAACACACGCAAACCCGAAACTGTTTTTGGATCATGTTTCATTTTTTTTTTAATCAGTAGAAGATTAGATTGCCAAAATCTGAAGACAGAACAGTGGTTTTATGTTCTCACAACCATTAAAGTTAACATTGTTCAGAAATTGCTAAAATCAATAATTTTCCTAAATGTCAATTCTAAGTGATTACGATCAAACACTTTATTATTATGTATAGCTTTGAGCCAGATAGCCCAAACAAGATTCCTGTATTCGGAAACCATAATTAAGTTGAAGTTATGTACCAATTTTTTTAGTTTTTGGCAGCTTGTTTAAAACAAAGAAGAAATGCGCATTCACATAGTTGCCACAATTAGCTTCTAATAAGTCCCTTACAGTACTTTTAGCTTTAAGGAATAATGGACATTCCAAATACACATGTCTCTCGTTATCAGCATTTTTGAGACGGCATAATATACATTCATGGTCATTTGCCCGTTTTTTAACCACAGGGGTCATCCCAAAGATAAGTCTATAGTTATCTCTCTAGCTTTTGGTGGGATATGTTTGCTGTGTAGGTTTATGAATGTGTCCTTGAATTCTGTCCCCCCAAGAACTCTCCCCCACTTGATCCTATTCGCTAGGCTTTCTTGTAACAGCTTTGTAAGTGTTGTGTATGATTCTTTGGTTTAGCACAATTAGCCGACGTTACCACGTTTTCCTTATATACAATTAAGTGTTATCATAAAATCTTTATATTCTTTTTTTTTTACGCTTCTACAAAAAATTCAGTTTGGAAATATGGTTTTAATTATTGTAATAAAATCATATAAATTTGAAAATGACTAAAGCTATAGAAGAGTTTTTAAGGTTTTTGGATTTACCAAGAAAAAGAAGTAAACAAGGTTATAAAGAAAGTTTTGTGTGGAAACAAAAACTCGGAATCGATCCCCCAAAACACTAAGGCAGGTAACAAGTTAAAATGCAGGTAACAAGTTAAAATGCAGGTTTCAATATTTTTCAGTCTGAATATCGGAGACTAAGAGCTACAAACTATCAACAACCACAGCCCTATCTCCGCCAACACAAAGAGATCAGCGATGTACGCATCGAAAAAGTTGGCGATACTATTGAATTGTCATTCCGACTTACCACATGATGCCATAAGATACGGAGATTTATTAGTGTTATTTCCCTTAACGTACTGCTATTGCATAGTTAGTCCGACTGACCACATGATGCCATAAGATACGGAGATATATTAGTGTTATTTCCCTTAACGTACTATTGCATAGTTAGTCCGACTGACCACATGATGCCATAAGATACGGAGATATATTAGTGTTGTTAATTCCCTTAATGTTAGTATTTTGTCGTTTAGTTCTTTATTATGTTGTAAAAACAATAAGGTACAGCTTACAAAAATTGAGCGTTTAAGATTTCCTTCATGTAGATTATGAGTCTGAGTTGATGGCTGTTTACTTTAAAGTAATTCTTTTTTTTACAAACACCAACAAACAAACACACCCAACATGTTCAATTTACAAACTGATGTTTATATGTGCACATGGGTGGAATTAATATTATACTGCTTACAGAGTATTCATGAATATACATGTTTGATTACAAAGTACAAGATCTATTGTTTCTATGTGTTCCACAGGAGTGGAGATCTCAGAAGATCTGTATGCCTGGGTCATCGTATTCATCCTACCAGTGAATTCAGCGCTCAACCCAATGCTCTACACCCTGACCACCAAATTGTTTAAGAAGAAACTATTTTCTAAGTTCACATCAGTTGTATTCAGGTAGGGGGATGAACTCACTTTTTAGATTAAGGTGGGCATTTTACTTAATTTTAGATTAAGGTAGGGCATTTTACTCACTTTTAAATTTAAGGTAGGGCATTTTACTCACTTTTTGAAATTTAAGGTAGGGCATTTTACTCACTTTTTAAATTTAAGGTAGGGTATTATTTTATTCAGTTTTTAGATTAAGGTAGGGCATTTAACTCACATTAAAGAATAAGGTAGGGCATTTTTTTTAAATTATGTTTAGTTCTACTCATTTTAGTGTTTAAAGTATCTATATATCTATATAATTCCCTTCATGGCTCAAGAGTGTTTCGACTGATTAATTGAAAGATCACTCTTTTATTTCTGCAAGTCGGACAAACTAGAGTTACCCAACATAATTTTAGAGGCGAAAAAAAAAGAGGGTGGGGAAGAACAAGTAGTATTCACCCGTCACTAAATAGCTAGGCCGGAATTAACCATTGTGACAAAAAGTCCTGAAACATGACTCAGCATTCTCAGCCCCAGGAGACAAAGACATATTTCTTAATTTGAACCAAGTAGACAACATAGAAGATTTAGTAGTACAAGAAAATGGAATTCAAAAACTATTATCCAACACCAAACCAAATAAAGCATCTGGACCTGATGGTATTCCAGCTAGATTACTCAAAGAACTAAGCAATGAGCTAGCCCCAGTGTTCAAAATACTCTTTCACGCTTCACTTAACCAGGGCAGAGTACCAAAGGACTGGAAAGAAGCTAATGTCACCCCCCCCCTATTTAAAAAAGGAGAAAAATCTGATCCAGGAAACTACAGACCAGTATCACTTACAAGCATCACATGTAAAATCCTAGAACACATAATATGTAGCAACATCATAAACCACTTAGACAAACATAATGTCCTCACACCATACCAACATGGCTTTAGGAAATATAGATCATGTGAAACACAACTAATAGGACTAATTGATGATTTTTCAAAAGGTTTAGATAATAGTGAACAAATAGATGCTTTTTTACTAGATTTTTCCAAGGCTTTTGACAAAGTTCACCACCATAGTTTGCTTAAAAAAATTAAAATATTTCGGCATTAATGGTCCACTGCATCAGTGGATTAAAGATTTTCTGATAGGGAGAGAACAAACTGTAATAATAAATAGCTCTAAATCAACACCAATAACAGTAAACTCAGGTGTACCTCAAGGAACAGTCTTGGGTCCACTACTATTTTTAATTTACATAAATGATTTACCAAATTGCATTAGTTCAGGAACAAAAGTCAGATTATTTGCAGATGATTGCATAATATATAGAACAATAAAAACAACACAAGACACAGATATTTTACAAAGAGAATTAGATGACTTACAGAAATGGGAATCAAATTGGAGCATGTCTTTCCACCCAGAAAAATGTCAGTTGTTAAGAGTAACAAAAAAACTAAAACAAATTAATTCCACTTATCTTATTCATAGCAAACCAGTAACACTGACTAAAAACGCAAAATACCTAGGTGTTATAATAAATGAAAAACTATCATGGAATCCACATATTGATGAAACTATAAAAAAATCAAACAAAGCATTAGGGTTTATTAAAAGAAATTTCTATAAATCAAATAAAAACATAAAACTAAAATGTTATTTAACCTTGGTTAGGCCAATAATAGAATATGCATCCATCGTTTGGGACCCCTCAACTCAAGAAAACATTAAGAAACTGGAACAAACACAAAATAGAGCAGTGAGATTCATAACAAACGAATATTCACATTTGACTAGAGTAACACCATTAGTAAAATCACTAAATTTAGAAAGCCTTCAGGACAGAAGACTCAAAAGTAAAGTAGCAATTATACATAAAACACTGAACCATAATATTCAAATACAAAAACAAAACTTAATAAAATACTCTGAAAGACACAAAAATAAAGGCACATTCCTCGTCTCCTATGCTAGGACAAATTTGTAGAAATACTCCTTCTTTCCTAGTGCTATTAGAGCATGGAATGGGTTGCCTGAGCTAGCTAGAAAAACCAGTGACTTGGCAGAATTTAAGTCATTGGTTAATATGCATGACTAAATGCATGACGCGTAGGACGTAATCATCTTCTTTTTTGAAGTAACGTCTGTATTATATAAGATAAGATAAGAAGATAATCGAGAACAATTAATCTACTCTGTATTCACCCGTCACTAAATAGCAGGGCTGGGCTTAACCATTGTGGGGCCCAATGCGAAACAGATTTCGCGGGGCCCAGTTTGGGTAAGGATACGGATAATAAGTGAAATTAAGAGTTTGTATTAGAAAATATAATCGTCTTTGCATTTTATTCATTATGTACTACGCACAGAATTACTACACGAGCCTTGCCTGTAGCGAAGTCTTACAGTATATCATAATAATTTTGTTTCCTACATAGATCACGCTCAATAGCAACAATCAACAAATGTTTCAATCTATCTACGAGAATTGTTGAACAAAAGTAATTCTTTATTAGTTTGAGGCGCTAGAAGCTTCTTTCACTAGATTTCACAATTACGGGTATTGCATAATGCTGTTTTTTTTATCGCACGTAGGATTGGCGTTTTCCATATAGAAATGACACCCCAAAATGACAATTTCTGTCTATTCATTTCAGAATATTCGTATGAGTTTTCCAAAGATTTTAATAATTTCCCGAGATTTTTAGGACTTTTTCGTATATTTTGCAATATCCGGAGATTTTCAGGAGCTCCTGGTAAATCAGGAGGGCGTTAAAATTTGTTATAAGTTATAAAATGGTATAATTTAATAATTTATACACATAGAATTAGCGCGGGTCCTATGAAAGTGCGGGTCACACTGCGGACGCATAGGTTGCAGTGACCTAAAGCCGGCCCTGCAAAATAGCGGCGTATGCTACGCCGCCAGTCGACTAGTAAAATATATCAATTATTATGTATTTTTTGAGTGAAGGCAACACACACAGAGGTGTATTACATCTTTAGAAATACATTCTGAACTCTATACACATTGTATTTAACTATTATAAGTGTGTTTCTTTGACTTTAGTGTAACCAGAGTACAAAATGAAGCTCCTTTTTTCTTTATCATAAAAATACCATGACTTATTGTTTTAAGAACAGTTGAAATCTCCGATGAATCTATGTTATTTCCTATCTATTGACAGACCTAGTCCAGTTTCAGACAAAGATTCTATCCAATCCAGATCAAGTTTAAAAAATAGTGGACAATCTCTTGGGAGACAGATGCAGTATTGTGAGGTTAATAGAAATAAATAATTATGTATGCATTGAGATATAAAGTCTGAAGATAAATAAATGAAGGAATTATTGTAAAAATATATAAGTAGATTAAACATGGCGATAAATTAACAAACTATTCAATCTTTTTTTTTTCATATATATATATTCTTTGTCAATGTATTAGAAATGATAAAAGATATTATTGTAAGCTCATTTATAGCTCATTAGTACATGGCATCTTTGTAAAGCTCCTTTGGACATGGTGTTATTGCACATGTCATCCATGCTGTGTTGTCTTTCAAAAAGTTGTTTTCAAATGTATGTCAACTCTCCTCTCCCCACCCCACCCCCACCCACCGCTCACCAAAATTAAATAAATAACAAAATGATAATTTTTTTCCAGCTGGGATTACTAAAAAGGTACTACCCACAAACGTCCACTAGAAAGCTGACCAATGTTTACGTGACCAATGGAAGAATGAACGGACACCGAATGGAGGTCATGTGTGCTCCAAGTGACCTGTCTAACGGCAACTCCGCCAACAAGAGATACACCAACACCACACTCTTAACATGAGACACAGCACGAGAGATGAGCTCACACTTCAGAAGCGAAGGGAGACCCTGTTAAGTCAACAAACTCGTTGAGGATGAGGCAGAGAACTGTTGGAACGATTTGTGGACAAAGCCATTGAGATCAAATCACCAACAACGCTAATATCTCTGTCCTCATCTTTTACTCGTCCGGCCGATGCGTCGATAGTGATGCACGTTGTACTTAGTGGCGTCCACAGACAATCAGGTCATTTTGGTGCTCGTTAAGAATCATGCCATTACTAGATGGCATACTCATGGATGGATCACATTTTGTAAGACTTCGGTGGATTCGATGCTGAAACTGAAATTTGTTATCATACAGTAATACTATCATTGGTTACCATTATATTTTGTAAGACTATTCTACGTTTACACCGTGGTAATATTTATCCTTTTGTGCGTATAAGAAATGAAAATAGAATTTTATCAATGTGCTTTCATTTTTCAAGCTCACCGAAAACTGGAGATAACTCTGTCTTTGCCTCATATTATCTCATTACCTCCCTTTTCAAGAAAACCTTCGCGCTTGGAACTCAGCTATTTTTTGAACATTTATCTTGCAGCTCTGCTTTGTGTAAAAAAAACTCTTCATACTTTTAAATGGATACCTACAAAAAATAAAGTATGTGGACAAAAAAGAAAATAGTTCATGACTGTCATAAAAAAAACTTTAAAGTCTAAAAAGGACAGCATGGGACATCAACATTTCATAGTAAGAACATCAACTGACAAATCTCTACTTCTGATGCAGGCAGCATGTTCAGTATTGTGCGCTTCTAATGCCACAAATCAAACCTATAGAAGGGACATATAACTATGGGATTTTGTTCTTGTGCTCAGAGATTAAACTGTGTTCAATGTGTTCCCAGACATTCGCATTTTTATGTGATTATAATTGCTAATAATTTGTATTTGCGTCTGTACTTTTGAAAAACTTTTGTTTTGAACTAACATTCAGACATGAATTAATTTAACAATAAATAATGGATGAGATATAAAATGGCATTCTTTAATTCTCTGTGCATAAATTGCCTTCTGATGTGAAAATAAGGAATAATATGATATGACATGGCCATAGAGTTTGAGTCTACGTTTTTGACAGTGGTTAACAGGTCATCGTGGGGTCCACGTGTTGTATCAATCCTGTTTCTAATCTCTTCATTCATGATGCTGTCTTTGTAAATGACACCTAAGATCTTTCTGTTGCATCATAGCTCCATTGCTAGGATTCTCTTCCCGAGATCAGCAGTTAGCGTCCAAGATTGTGGCCGTGACCAGGGAGCGCATCAGTCTGATTTTAGTGTCAAGGTATATGCCTTTGTCTGTTCATATTGTTTTGAGTTTTGCAGGGGCTGCTATAGACTGTGCAAGTTCGGCGCCAGTAGTTCAGGTTTGGTTCTTCATCTAAGACAATAGCCCCTAGGTATTTTTATATAAATTTTAAAAAGAAAAGAACTTCATTTTTGAAATAGAATTTGTAACACTTTGTATTAGCCAAATGGAAAAATAAAATCTGTTAGTTTTGTCAAGATTACTTGAAATGAAACCCTTTCAAAGTTAAAAGACTTTATTGGAAGATGATTAGGCAATGAGTATGTGTGCTGGCTACCATTTATCATTGACTAGAAGAAAAAGTTGATACAACTTTAAAAGAAATGTTAACCAATTAGTGTCATGAATCACTTGTGTATGCTAAGTAATTGGCAATATATTGGTTGCAAATGTGTTTATCTTTAGGATCAAGTTGAATTTCAAACTTTTTAAAAAGTGTTAACAGAGATATGTGACTAGATTATGTTTACATTTGACTATGATTATGTTAACATTCTACTCATAGACGTTTCTTTTCATTTAATTTGACTACCAGTGTTATGACATTTTAATAAGTCATTATCAGATTAATTGCTCTATAACAATAACATTTTTAGTTTTTCTATTTCTTACAAGAATTTGTGTATCTTAACAAGTTCATGATTTATAATTAAAAAAACTACAATCCTAAATCTAAGATACCCGGCGACAAACGTAAGTTATAATAAAGAAAACTTAAATGATTTTTATTTGAGTTATTTCTTTTTTATCTCTTTCAAAACGTGTGTAAGAAAATTAGTCCTCTACTCCACTGATGCTTAAAATACGGCCTCGGGCCACATCCGGCCAGCGAAGTGGTTTCATTCGGCCCGTCGAATGTCGGCACAAAGTGTAGAAAATCGACTATAAAAAAGTTGAAAATTGTATCTTTGCTTACGTTAGGGCCTTCACATTTCACTGATGAATTGGTACCATGTCCTGTAACATTTCTGTGCTGATGAAATAGGACTCATAATATAGAAACTACCAGGAAAAGTGTACGGATCTTTTTTGTGGAACATGATAATAAGCCAACATATTTTGTTTATAAAGCTAGCTACAATGCTGCTCACAGTTTAAGTAGAGAAATGAAGCCATTTTCGTGGGCGCTTAATATAATATAGGCATACTTCAAATAGGTCATTTATTAATGTAAGTCCTAGATCCACTGGTTTCTTATAGGCCTAGTTTTAAGAGAATTTCATTTCGTTTTTGTATCTTTTCGGTCATGTGGCCCGCGACATAAGTGTCGGAAATTAAAATGGCCCGCAAGTAAATTTAGGTTGGGCGTCACTGCTCTATACAATATAGTTTACTGCTTTATTATCCGTATGTATTTGGACTCCAGATAACCATATTTCTGAAGGAACACCCACAATTTATAAACAGAACATAATCTACTAACAACATACAATATAAGAAATTACTTTTTAAAAGCCACACAATACATATTTACTAGTGTTTCTGTGACAGGTTGGGGAAAGTGACGTGTGTTTGGAGCGTTTAATGTCTAGGGGATGATTATTTTTGAAAGCTATCACACACCAACCCGGCAGCATATAAATCGGGAGCAGGCACGCAACGAGACAAGCAATGAAAGAAAGATACAAAGTTAAAAATAATGAATATTTATTTACATAAATATTTACATAGAAGAATAAAAAGGGGGAGGGTTTGCATCTATCTCTATTCACTACTATATTTAATCGTCACTCTTGCACTTAATAAGAGAGTATGTCACTTTGTCTTCTGAACTTAGCTGGTTGTCCTGATGATGTCGCAGCTGGCTGTGTCCTAGCTTGAGGTTGTGCAGCTGGTGGTGGCGCTCTAGCGGGTAGAGGGACGCCGGTAATACAGTTCTTGTGGAGTCTCAATCCAAAGTTCTAATATCTGTAGTGGGCACAGTAGGGCGGGTTGCCGGCTACCGTGGGCACAAGGGTACTGCGGCAGACTTGATCTGCCGTGGGCAGCGTAATGAGCAGGATATGCCCAGTGAGTTGCAGAGGGTTGGCGTAGCTATGACGTCTGGCACAGACTCTGGGTCTATAGGGACGTCGTGCCTAATAAGTTGACAGGTGGGCTGTCTAATAGGCGGGCAAGTAGAGCCGATAGCGCCGAGTAGTAGACTTGAGTAGATCCACGTAGACAGTAGAAGATACTCAACAGCAAAAAGCGTAGTGATCTGAAAACTATTTGAGTCGTGTCTTGTAGACACTGAACAGCAAAAAGGCAATTGACTAGGCACACAATGGCAAATAAATAGGCAGGTAAATAGGCAGACACCTGAGGGAGGCTGCGGATAAATAAAGTCAAGTTAGGACATGTCTCTCATGCATCTTATCGATGCCCTCGACTGAGGTGCATTCGTCAGATTGGTAAAATTGCTTTAGAGCACAAAGGGGAGATGATGACAAATGGGATTTGGAAAATAGACGGCAGATAGTAGCTATATAAAAATGTACACAATAAGGGGAAATAATAAACTTAAATAGACAACACAAGTTGGAAGAGAAAAAAAAAGGGGAGGGGGAGAAATTGGCGGTGATCAGCGACCATGACGAGAACAATGGAGTGCGCTTGAATGGAGAGGGTGTTCGTTCAAGGGGCGCAACTCTCGTTAGAGTAAAATGACTAAAGAGGAGATAATTCATGTCTCTTTTCTAAGCGCAGTATTAGTGCGCTAGTAAAATTATCAAGGCGGTCAGCCGAGATAAAGGAAATAAAATAAGATGTACAAATATACACATGGTTGCATCAACGATCAATTGAGCAACATAGCATTAATAGATTAATGCAATACATAAATAAATACATATGCCATGTTTATGTTTTCTACTTACGACAGTGAGAAATACACAATGCACTAATTAAATGTAAATAAATAATAAAATACACATGATAGTATCCAGTGAGAAATATGCACAGAGTAACTAAGATGGAACTTGTGATTAAGTTCGGCTTACCACCAGGTATTCCTATAAGAGAAAGACTAAATGAAGCAGTCCAGACTCGATAGCTCAGATAGAATGACAAAATGAAAGGGTCTGGCTTGATTTAATTTACCTTATAAAGGCCTGGGAGAGACGGGCGGAAACAGGAAATGTCCTAGGCTAAGAATTATCACACGTGGGTGAAGTCCGACAAGAGTCGCACCTTGGAGCGTCACGAGGCGTGTTGACCCGAGTAATCTCTTTGATCAAAGAGACGTGAGAGAAGGGGGGGGAGGAGAAAGATTGACTTGCATTCCACCCATGGTAGTGTCAACTGCGGTTGTCAGACATCAAGCCGGTAAGACAAAAGAGACTGTGTTTTTATCTTAACCCCGGTCAAGGGAAGATAAGTGAAAAGCCGCCAAGGTGGTGGACTCAGTCTAGTGAGACGAGGAAAAGGTGGGGTGGTAAAAGTAAAATAAAATAAATAAATAATGATAAATAATAATTAATGCTGTGATAAGTTTGAGTGATGGCAAGCTTTTGACTTGTCACAGTTTCGAAGCCTGGAGAATCATACAATCTGAGAAAGCGCCTAACCTTCAGCAAATGTTGCTTAAGCAGCTACGCTGGATATTGTGAATTATGTGGACCGTAAAGATATCTACTGTCAACTTGAGGAAGAGAGCCTAATAAAACTCATAGCTCAAACATTAAAAGCAAATATTCAGCTGAATAAGACATACGATGCAAAAAAAAAACAACTACCAATGTTGCAAGGCATCACTTGATTGAAACCTAAAGGGAAAGAGGAGAGTGAGCGTGCTTACACAAAACGTCGAGGAGGTCGATCATCAGGGAAGCTACGGATAGTGGAAAGTGAGGTACTGGGAAGGCTGAGGATACTGGCAGGCTGAGATACAGGTAGGCTGAGATACTGGCAGGCTGAGGATACTGAGAAGCTGAGGATACAAGAATGACATGGGAGCAGGATAAGGACAGATGCTCAGGACCAAGTCCAATGACAAAGTATATTTCTTTGAATGCTAAACGTATAGGCCTATTTCATCTGATCTGAGAATGTTTGAATTTTAAAAATCTTGGCTAGAGTTAATTTTTGTTCAGTTAGATTTCCTATAAAATAAAACAAAGACTAGCATACACAAATTCATCAAACACTTTGTTTCCTTGGTTACTCTTTGGTTCCTTCCATGCTAGCGCATAGATGTGACCTATGATAACTTCAGGTGACCTGTGTTAGGTTTTGAGTTAGATCTCCAGAACGATCACGTAACGCGTGTTTGCTAATCTCAACACATTGTTCACTTCCTAGAGAAGACCGAACGACGTAATCACATAAATAAAGATAATGGTTCATGTACTAAGAAAAAGAAATATTTGGAAAGATTAACAAGCGATACATTTAGTTATTCTTTAAACAATTTTCAGCTTTCGTTGTCTCTATCTTACAAAAGAAAAGGCTGAAATGGCGGCAAGCAGCTTTGTTTACACCCTCCTCATACTTTGAAAATATGTTGTTATAAAAAAGTTTTCAAAAACAAAAAGAAGCCCTTTGAAAATGCAGACTGTTGTTTATCTTCATTTATTGATTTCATGTAATGATATTTTATGAATTGAAATGGAAACATTGCATATAGGTCTACTCTTACACACTATCATGTTTCAATTTTGTAAATTCATTTTCTCTGTTATAAAACTTTATAACTCTTTTATTAAAATATAACTCTTTTATTAAAGCTACGCCCTGCTGCAGGAACAGTACCAGTAAAAAGAAGAAGAGGAAGACAGAGAACGCGATAGGAAAACAATATAAAAGAATGGACGGGCCTGTCAGAGATTCCATCCAAGACAAAAGACAGAGAGGAATGGAAGAAAGACAGTCGACAGATCATAAGTGGTGCCCCACGATTCGTCAGACTAGGGGGTGGGTGAAGAAGGTGCAGGTGGTGATCATAAAATAATTGATACATTTATCAACCAATGTAGAACAAACAGAAGGTCAGTTAACAAAACCATGTCTGACCTAGTTAGAATAAAAAATGTGCTTTTTTGAGGGACAGGGCCAGGTGCTTATCTTCTTGTCAAACTTAAAAGTAAAGATTTTATTTTTAGTGGTTCTTACTTTTACTTTTTCACTCAAGCCTTTTAACTTTATAAATCTCAACCAGGATCTATTCTAATGAAGCATAATTTGCTGCAAAGAATTTTGGTAACATTGTAAAATAAAACAAAAATTACGTACTTATGGCTGGATATGAGTCGTAAAGAAGGAAAAAAAGTTCATTTAGACTAAATATTTTATATAGAATGATTGGTCTACACATTGTATATTTTTGTTTAGCAATAGCTTAAATAGTTTTAAACCCCTAGCGATTTAAAAACAATAAACAATAATCCAATATGGCGGCCGTTGCCATGGCAACCATTATAAGAAAACATTTTCACCACATTTTTTTTTATGGCTATTCATAGGGAGTAAACATATAAAGTTTAGAGTAATTTGATTAATAAATATAAAAAAAAGGTGTCAAGTGTCCCATATAGCGTTAAACTTCTAAATGCATCATGTCGGTATTGTAACGCTCTAAATCTTGAGTGATCATCTCAATCAACATGTCTCTATTATCCACTTCCCGAAAAAAAATATTTTTGTGTGCGTGTGTTTCTTTTGAACTCTAAAGAACGCCTATACAATGTAAATTGATGAAAAGAAAATTTAAGCAATAGGGTTTGTTGCTGAACATAAAAATTATATATGTGTCAGACGCGAATAGCCCAATTTTCAGTAAAAGAAATTACAAAAGTCATTTCTGTATAGAAGAAGTTACGAAGGCTATATAATATACAACCACAGATACAATAAATATAGATTTTTTATTTCTAGTTACGATTTAGGTAGGTGCTGTTTTACCATTACATACCAAGTATTAGAGTTTAGAAAAACCCAGGTTTGTTTCTTGTGCAACGCTATTAGCCAACACCTCATATCGTCTCTCCATTTAGATATATTTAGATCTATAATCTAATTCTAGTCTAGATCTATATATAAAAATCGAATAGATCTAGTAATAGTATAGATTCTATCTTGAGACTAGATTGCCGAGTCTAGCCTATGCTATGCCTATAGTCAGTTTTTATTAGAAAGAAGTCTAGATATTAATAAAGACTAAAGTTTTTTAATTATTAGATTATTAGATATAGACATAAGACACAGATCTAATAATACTGTAATACGTTTACTATACTCTATACTTAATCTTATCTTATCCTATGTAATACAGACGTTACTTCATAAAGAAGATGATTACGTTACTAAACTAGAAATCTATCTATAGATCTATCTATTATCTAGTCAATCTAGATCTATACAATATTCATTATAATACTTCTACTTATAATGACTTATTTAATAAGTTAGTACTTAGACTTAGATCTATTATAGTTTATTAATAAATTTACTTTTCAATGCCTAGACCTAATAATAGAATTGCGAATGATGTCTATAATGGCTGATTATTTTTTAATTTTTTTTATAATAATAGGCCTTCTAAATGTAGGTCTAGACTCTACTTAAATCTAGTCTAAAATAATGACTGTCTAAGACTCTAGATGATTGAGAAGTTCACATGTTTTTAGTAATACGGCATGTCGGCTGAAAATATATAAAGTGCTTTTTTTCTTTGGTAAAAATAAAAAAGAGGCTCCGGTACTCGTGATAGATTGCCTAACTTTCAACTACTAATAAATTAACAATTAACGTTGAATTACAAGAAAAGTAATCATTTTTCCCGACATTGAAAAAAGGTGCCGGTACCCCGTACCGGTGCGTACCGTCACAAAAATATATCTCAATCTTCTTTCATTTAATTTTTTTTGCGGGGTTATTGCTACTTAATACATTGATACCGGATCGATTTAAATAGGGCCTAAGTATACAAGCAGGATCTCGAGCATTGGATAAATTTATTTTTTAAGTACAAAGTTTTATGGAAGAGGCAATATATTAGTTGTTTGAAGTTTGTAACTTCTTAAATTCAGGCAAAAGATATCGAAGCCTACATTTTTACAGTCATTTCTAAACGATTGGAAGAGATTGACTGACTCATAGTTTAGCTTGTGTACATCTGCAAAAACACTCAGTTAGACTTTCAAAACTATTAATAAAAATACTTAGTGATTATTTTTACTGTATAATTCTATTATTATTCCTTTTTAGAATTATAAATCGTGACATAGCCTAAGGGTGCAGATTTATTTATTATGTAAACAGTAGTATCATATTAAGAAATGAATCGAGTACGAAGAGCATAGTACACCATTAGTAATGGCATTACCCGGTAACAAAAGGCCTACTATTCATGATCATAGGTCTAGTAATTTTACGATTGAACGTGTAAATTCATACGAGTTCTAGTCTAGATATATTAAATTCTATATCAAGATTCTATATCTAGATATAGATCTAGACTTAGATCTAGAATTAGATCTAGACTTAGATCTAGATCTAGACGTAGATCTAATTCTAGAAAGACTTAAATCTATTTCTAGACCTAGACTTAGATCATGAATCTAGGTCTAGATCTAGCTAGATCTATGTCTAGTTTGTATGACAAATGGCAATGGAGATATTAATTTTTATTTTGCGAGGGGAATGTCTGGTCCAAGCAGATCTACTCCAAGTCTTTCAAGTCATTTCTAGCTAGCTCACTACCTCAGTAAAATAGGTCAAGAATTTATTTTTCGTGTTGCCAATTTATCTAATTTTGTAAGTAGACATTTTTTGTTTCTCTTTATTATATGTAACATGTAATTAATTTGAATGTATGGATAAGGTTAACTACGCCAAACGAATATATCCAGATGTTGTGGCTGAGTGGTAAAGCACTTGGAACCAGAAGTGCCTTGTTCGAATTCTGGTAAAGACTAGGTAGACCACTTCGGGGGCCGATTTTGAGTTTGTTTCCACACAAACTGTATTTGTAACCTTGTTTTAGTTTTTTTTTTTTTTGTTAGTGACATGATTTGAAAAATATTGTCTACTCATAGAATGAATATAACATAAGTTCAGTCCAGCCTAAGTGCATAATTTATGAACCATCGCATCGATGATGTTATTATATGTCCCACAGCATAACCTTTAGTTATAGGACCTATACATTTCCTGCGGTTTTTTATAGCCCCGGAGAGTGGGGAAGGCATGAAGGTCAATTCGCCACTACATTGATATGACTCCTTCTGTCCATCTTTGCCTTTTCTTCAATTAAAATATTTATTTCTCTCTCTCTCTCTCCTCTCTCTCCTTATCTGTTTCTGTGTTTGCTCTTTTTATTTCTAAATCTTTTGCTCTCTTTGCTATTAATTCTCTCTCTCTCGATCTCTCTCTTTTTCTCTCTCCCCCAAATATTTTTCTTTGCCCCCTCTCTTTTTCAATTTCCTTCTTTTCTCTCCTTACGTCTCTTTTTCTCTTGTTCTCCTTCTTTGTCTTTCTTTCAATCTTGAGTAGATTAGATTATCTATCAAACCAAAGACTACACACTCAACTGGTATCTACCTTTACAAAACTGATAGTAAATCTGATGAGTTTGAGTTTCCTTCACACCAAGATAACAACTTGTTGGTCTATACATGAACTTAAAACTACTCAAGGCTTTCTTTGACTAATGGTCTCGGTTGGATGCCACTAAATTAATGGAATCGACTCTATTTGACTAGACTGTCAAACGTTGCGCACCTTCTATTTGAATGTTTATACAAACCTTTAATAGAGCCCTCCTAGTTTACATCGTTTTTCCTCACGAGGTCACAAATTCACAAGTTGGTTAATCCTCTTGGCTCCGTCAGTGATCTGTAACAAACTCTTACAATAGGCTTATACACAATAGCATTTAAAGTTCTCTTTAAATAGGACTAAAAGTGTGCTGACAGATATATGCAACTATCGGCATGTAATATTCCATTCCCTTCAGATCACTGACTACACTGAATCTTTCTAGGCGTCATGGGATGGTTACGCGCAAGGCTTGATCACGCGACCATTGTAACGGCAGTCCAAAATGATCAGGCAACCAACATTAAATCTCCTAAATTTACCTTCAAAAAGATTGTAAATCGAAAATTATACACATTATACATATTTTAACCACACAAGGTTAATTTAAAATAAAGATGCATATATACACATACCTTGAAGACTACCATTATATTTATTGGTGACATTTAACATTTAAATAAACCGGATCATGCATCAGTTATGGAAAGGTTCTAACCCTTCACTATATTTCTGCAAGTCAATGTACTGAAAGATTTCATTAAGATATCAAAGGCATTTGTGTTCTTCCAAATCTATTTTTTCAATTTTGTAAATTTGGAACACACATACACACACAGAAAGGTAATCATATTGATTATAATAATACATTCAGTAATATATACATTCCGATTTCGGCTGGTCTGATTAATTTAGAACGCAATTATTGTGGTCCTTGTTAAGGTAGGTACGAACATTTTGTGTAACAAGGATGCTTTGCTATTTGTGCAAATTTGGTAAGCAGCTATAATTATAAATCCTACATTTAGATTCAGTTAAAGATGAGTTGCCATGGCGATTAGACTTAGGAACGTTTAGTTAAAAAAAAACAAGGACTTCAGTTTTCTTTTATCTCTTGTCTAAAAGACTTCCTGCAAGGACGGATCTAAATGTTTAGTTACTACCAACCCCATTTTGTCTCGACTTTAAGCCAAGTTAAATTCTTTAAGGCGTTTTTACATTTCTTGTAGGCTTGGGAATTTTGGACGCTAACTACAGAGAGAGGAGGAGGAGCCATTTCAAAAGACGCAAACTAAAACTGTAGGGCCACATCACAAGATGTATGTGTCTCGTCAAGACCTCTGTAAGAAACAGTACCAGGGAATAAGAAGAAGAAGCAGACAGAGAAAGCGACAATATTAAAAGATGGATGAGCCTGCCATTGAAAGAGATTCTAGTCATGGCTAAAAGTTGAGAAGTATGGAGAAAGACGGTCAACAGATCATGTGTGCTGCCTAATCCATTCAATAGACTATGGAATAGGGGAAGGTAAAGGTGAAGTATCCCCCAACTTTTTTTTCAGACCTATAGAGGAGATGATTTAAAGGTCATATCATTTAATGGCCAACAATTGACGAGAGTGGCATGTGGCCAGCACAACAACATACAGCCTTTACTTTCCCAGAACAATGTCAAGTACCTATTAGAGTTTTGTAATCTATCTATCTATCTATCTATCTATCTATCTATCTATCTATCTATCTATCTATCTATCTATCTATCTATCTGTCCGTATATGATTATGATTATTTATCTATCTTCTTATCACATAAGTAAAGTAAAGAAAAATAAGAACAAATTCGTGTCGTCCAATGTACTCATTACCAAACTAACAGAAATGTCGGATGTTAAACTCTATTTTCTCAAAGAAATACACATGAAAGCTTTCAAGAATCGAGTTGTTGTTGGATGGTTGTTAAAGATGTGAGAAACACTGCAGTATGTCATATATAAATGGTGCATCATGGGACAGTCAGCTTTCTCTTTCATTGCTATCACTTCTCACAGGTAAGAGATTGTTTAAAATCAATCATTCTTTTCTGGAAATTCCTGTTTTACGATCAGTACATCTCATTTTGTCCAAAATTTTATCTTACAGCTGTAGGTATTCATGGGCTGGTAATTTAAAACTTTATTTTGTGTGGTTTCTTTTTAAAACCTGGTGGTTCTCGTGGTGGGTCAGTTTAGGTCACTTGTTTTTGTGACCGTTTACGATGGTGTAATGATGCAAGCAATTGTTATAACTTAGTCCAAGGACCCATTTAGAACTAAGCTGGCCTTAAGCATTAATCTATCTACAACCTGCATATCGGAAATATAGTCACAACACGGACTAGTTTAGAAATTTTTGTCTAAACATCCAAATGATAAAAAAAAATGTTAAGCTGATAGATGACACGTGGTCGTTCTTTGTGTTTCTTGTAGAAAGTACAAAACCTCGGCCTCTATTTCTATTCACTGCATGCTGCACGCTGTCGCCAGGTAAGAAAACTAAAAGATGACGCTTGATTGTTAAACTCAAAGTGGACACTAGCCAGGAGTCGGACAAATGTGTCACTTTGTCTTACAGCACAGAAAAAAAAACAACTGAATAAAAATTTACGGCTTTGTTTTGGTGACCCGAGGAACTGAACCAATGACCGATGTCTGGGAGAGATCTTCTTACTTACAAAAGGAAACACTATTTAGGTGATAAAAATAACAAAGAAAGATTTATTAGCTACCATTGGTATCACATAGCCCTACGGGTAATTGCTAAACTTTGTTTAAGGTCCCATTATATGCAAAGCTTTTGAGCTCATGTGATGGACCTATGGACAGCATGGTTTTTACAACAGCCAACACAAATATGTTTGATAATCGCCAATGAATCGGCAACATTTAATGCGCAACGATTCAGACGATTCATTTCTATAATGGAGTAAAACAAATCAAAGTAGAGGTCACGTTATTAATGTCTGGTTCATGTAGACACACCATGGCCCATGGTGAAACTTATTGCCTGGCAATATGTGTCCAGCATGAGGAAATACAGTCTTAATTTTGACAAGTGCTAATGTTGTTTATATTTTGATCCTTTGTAAACGAACTTGATCTCCTCCTACAGTCATCATGTTTAAGCTCATAGTCTTTGCTGTCCTCCTTGCGGTGTGTTCTGCGTTCCCGTCCTTCAGAGGGCGTATCCCTAATGGATTCAATGTCACCAATCCTTGCCCCAGTGGCGGCGTCTGGCAAGCTGTTGGCCATTTTAATTCCACAGCTGGAGGCGAGACGAATCCATTTGGTGATGTAAGTTTTTTTTTTTTTTTTTTTTTTTTGTATTCTTCATAAACATTCTAATATTGTATTCCGAATGAAAAGACGCCTGTAGAGTGTTCTCAATTTAATACATTTCCCCAGTGTTTCTCAAACTTTTACCAGTGGCTTTTCTGACGACGAAAAAAAAATTATCGAAAATTTTCACCAGATTGGGGTCAGGGAGGTGCACTGTAGGCAGACGGGTCCAAGAGGGTTTTCAGAATGGGATGAATAAGAATCTCTCTCTCTCTCTCTCTGTATATATATATATGGTTATGAAGTACACATCTAACGACGAATTGCTTCGCCTTCATTTCATATTTTCATATATTGTAATTCAAAGAGATTACCAGGAAAAGTGACTCGAATCTTCTATTTAAAAGTAACATCTGTAACATTTTAAGAATTAAGATTCTGTCAACAACTAAACATCTGAGTAAACTTGTTTTTCTAACAAATAGTTTAGTACCGACTGAAATTTAAAAAAATAGAGGGACGAAATAATGAAGTGAGAGAAAGACCACGAAAGTCTCACAACAATGTTTAGAGTCAATAGTTTTTACAAGCCTACACAGTTGAACTCAACAATTGGACAACCACCCGACCAATAGCTTTACCTGTATTAATTTCTACTCAATATATTTCACGTTATTATAAGTTTTTGAAAGATTTATCGATGCATCTATCTTCCGGGAAATCTTGGAATGTTTGATAGGAAACAAAATCGAATGTTGTTTCTCCATAAACATTTTTTTCTCAGGACTTCGCGTCTACTGGCTATACATGGACCGAATCTCTGTGTAAAACAGATTCGGACTTGGATGGGTTGACCAACGGTGAAGAGCTCGGTGACCCCCAGTGTACATGGCGTGTGGGCAGCAACGTTGCTCTAAATGATCTTAAAGGACATCCAGGTATGGACACTCAGCTGTACTATCTCATACATCATTTCTCTAGTGTTGTCCAAACTAATGTGAGGCCAACATTGTAGCTGACGGCCACAGTTTGGATTAATTAGGCCATCTTTTATTTATATTTCAAGCACACATTGCACAAAACGACATAGGAAATCTGTAATATATTTGCCAAATACCACTATCTGACTCATTCCTTTGCTGATTTCATCAAGTGATCTTAGAAACCGACCAACGAATAGCACTGAAATTTTGTACACGGGTATCCTTTAGCTCGTATGTGCTTACTAAGAAACGGTTTGGATAGATTCGCTTTTTGGGCGCAGAAATTCGCGAAAAATCTCAAGCTTTTGTATTTAATTTTTAGTATTTCACCAAAATGGCCAGTCTATATATTATATATCAAGTTTAAATACATATGTTTAATAGAGAGTGAAAGAGAGATAAGGAGAGAGTGACACAGAGAAAGAAAGACACATGGAGAAAAGAGAGAAAGATAGTGAAAGAAAAGGAGAGAGACAGAGAATGGGCCGTTGCAGTTCAATGTAACAGAAACTAGAATTTATAAGTTTAAAAAGTATGCTGCTGGGGAGCAAGAGCCGTTTTATTGAAAGTGCAAAACAAAAAAGGTGGGGAGGTTTGGGCCAAATAAAACAAACAAATATATTTACTGAGAACAAATCAACGGCCTTACCGTTCAGTAATGCTAGGTTAAATTATACAGATGCCTTACCGTGTCGACACTTTGTTACCGAGTCCAAAGCTTCATTCCTTGCCAATGTTGGCACAATGCCGCTTGGCTACCTATGAAGGGAGCTCAAGGTTCGACACCCAACTCAAGCAGAGTTGTGTTTACTGAGCACCTAAAGGCAGCACGGAAAACTTTCTCCCAGACACCCCCTCCCCCACTGGTTCAACAATGAGATTGGACCATAGCGCTCTGAACATGCAATGAGCATGAAAGTAGCGCCATATAAAAGCTATAATTTAATGAAGTAGTGTTTTAATATTTGTTTACAAGGTCCCTTTTGCTTTTAGAAATATTTCCTTGAATGAGTTATCAGAGTGCAATAACATATGTAGCATTTTCTCATAGCTAGACTCATACATCGGTTGCAAAAGGGACCGGCTCTTGAAAGCTTTCACTACTTCAGTTCCATAAATAATTACATGTCTTTTAACTTTAGACCTTTAACAGTCATGGGGCGAGGAAGTTCATTTTATCATTACGGGCCTTTGAAAGTAAAACAATAAATCAAGATTGTTGGAATTAAAATTTTCAAATTTATATTATTTTTTCATTGTTCAATGGTGCAATGACATTATTACTTTTAGAGACTTTTGTAAGACTACCTATTTATGACGAGATTAGTTTTTGTCACACTTGTCACACCCAACGGGAGAGGGAGGGAACCATTAAATTCTTGAACTCGGGTCCACTGGTGCCTTGCTACGCTGCTGTCCACTGGATTTATCTATTCAGTCACTATTGAATGAATGCGTACTCATTATTGACATTTTAGTATCAGTGTAAAGTAGGTGTATATGATTATGTGACGATATATGTTTGAGTGCCAGATGATAAGGATGTCTTAATGTTACTATAAGATTGTGTTGGTCAGACAATGCGTTTCTGTTGTTCTAATTGTGTACAGTTTGTACAGTGATGTCGGAGATACAAATGTAAAGTATACATTCAAAACAATAACAACAAAACTTTTATTCAGGAACTAGGAATCACTTTAATAACATACACACTGTGCAATAAAAGTTAATTAAACACATTTACTGTCGTCGCTGAAACTCCCCAAAACCTTTGATTCCTCCTATTTAAATCCTTTTACCACCTTCGTCCTCCGGCTTTTTCGGAACCAACCAATTTCCTTTCGCTTGCGATCAATTTATCAACCACTCCTTTTATGGTCTGGAATTAACATGCCGCCATGACCTTGTGATACAAATGTTCAACCAATGAAAGAATTAATAATTTGTTATATTAAATGGCCTTGTACGCTTACATTCCGTGACAGTAAACAGTTATGTACGTGTTTATACCACTCTATCTTCAAACGTGTATTTAATTATTCCAGGTCTGTGTGAGCCTTTCTCTGCTCCAGCTTGCAAGAATCAAAAGGATGTTTGCAAAGATAATTAGAAATGGTTTTTAATAAATACATTTATTTAAAAAAAAAACTTGCATACGTTATCATTTGGTTTTTCTTGTTCAAGCCCTCGTGCATCAAAGCATACAACAATATATTTAGGTGAATATTATAAGCTGATTTTTAGAAAGATTATATCAACTCACTCTGTCTGTCTGTCTGGTCAAAAGCTAGTAGGCCTATTCGTTATTTCTCCCACACCCTATCTCGGATCAAATTGAAATTTTGCACAATTATTTCCTTTACCTGACAACACAAGAATCAATTAAAAAAAAATTAATTCATTATCGGTAATTCATTATTTTGTTTTGTATCTCAAACAAGGAAAAGAAGTTGTACCTGACTGAAGTGGTGGTATAAGCGGAATCAGTTCCCTTTTATACATTGTGGTCTGAGTCTTAATATACATAACATGAACAAATAGGATGTGGCTATAGAAACAATACATAACTGACACTCTTGCATGTATATGAGCTCTCGTCTAGCAGAGTGGTTGCCGCGTTGTCTTAAAACCCTGAGAAAGTTTGAGTCTTGAGTTTGTATTCAGGTCGTTTTCCTTTTTTTTATTTTTATAAATGTTTTTTTTTTTATTGTTAGTCTAGATCTATTACCAATGACTGATATAAATTAATTGATACAAGAACCCTTACTAGAAGTTTTTTAAAATGTTTTTCTTGTTTTGGAGAGCACTGCCTATTTCTAAGCTAGACCGGAACTACACTCTAGTGGTAATTTCTGATACATTGTTTTATTTGTACAGTTGTGTTGTGTAACAACTATACATTACAGCAACATGGTACTGAGACTAACTCACAGTCCACCTATACAAATTTAGAAGGAATGTTTATCCATGACTTCTAGTTCAAATCAGTTTAAATCTCTGCCTTTGATCCCATGTGGAATACAGTCCACCAAGCAGCTTCCTGCAGGCATCCCGATTTTGGGCAAGTCCAACTATCCCCACGTCTGGACCATATGCTTGGCATCTGGTTTCAAAATTAATCCTTAGTCTTCCCGTTTCCTTGGGAGTTTGATGCTTGTCCTGTAAAGTTGGATGCAAAGTGTGGCATTCCATCTCCAGCGTCTCTGAAGGATATGTACTTCAATTTGTTCCTTGACACAGTTCCTCTTTGGCAATTTTGTTTGGCTAGCGAATCAAAAGTATCTCTTTGAGACATGTGGTGGTGAATGTAAGGTGAACAGGATTAAACTCTTTGCCTTGTCCTCGTAATGAGATACAAAGGTTAAGGATGACGGCTATCACGTGAGTATTCAATAGATGCAAGTCTCCATACACTGAGGATGTTTTGATGATAACAGGACCTTTACTATAACTTAGATTGTGTTTGCAGACATAAAATAGAAAGCTCAAATAGCACCGCAACGTCTTGTTGGCTAGTCTTCTCATAAGCTTGCAAAGATAAACTGGAAGCACCCAAAACACCAGCCAGGACACGGTTCTTGAAAACGAATCTAATGATTTTCCTTGAAATTGGGGAAAAGAATTATTAGCTACTCGGGGATTACTCTTTAAATATATCTCATTCATTCATTCAGAGCAAGATATTCGCTCTAATCAATATTTATCGGTCAATTGTTGGGATCAATTTTTTAAAATCTTTTTTTTTCATTTTCTCTAACTTGTTGGTGTTACTTTTTATTTCGGAACTACAACTACTAGACAGTGTTTTTTTTTATTTTGAAATAAAGTTTAATTAAAATATCAAAACAAAATAAAAAAAAAAAATTCACTAAATCATTGTGATTTGAGCATAACTTTATTATGACTTTGAAAATATTTTTTCATTATTTGATTCGTAACTTTCCGATTAGAAATGTTATGAAATGGTTACGTTGAATTCGATGTTCAACTCAAATAGACGTGTTCTGGTTTAAATAATGATTCATATAGAGGTACTAGTTCATACAGTTGTACTAATTCATATAGAGGTACTAGTTCATACCGAAGTACTGATTCATATAGAGGTACTAGTTCATACAGAAGTACTAATTCATATAGAGGTACTAGTTCGTACAGAAGTACTGATTCATATAGAGGTAGGCCTACTTGTTTATACAGAAGTACTGATTCATATAGAGGTTCTAGTTCATACAGAAGTACTGATTCATATAGAGGTACTAGTTCATAGAGAAGTACTGATTCGCAGAGAAGTATAAATTCTTGTAGAAGTATTATTTCATATACCTATAGGTAATTGGTCGTATAGAAGTACTAGATGAAATAGAAGTACTGAGCCATACCTCTAAAACAAAAACAAAAGTTACTTCTTGGCAGCAGGTTGACAATTTGAGACCATAACATTCTTGTCTCTTAAGACAATTTCAAAATAATTCATTCAGCTTTCTATACGAGTGTTCTTTTGTTCCTGACACAAACGATGACCTTGCTATGACCTTCTCAGCAATCAGCGTAATCGTTTTCATAGATTGACTGACCTGTTTTAGGGAAAAACAAAATAAAATTTTATTTTTTTTCTTTAAGGGGCAGCAACATTTCGTCTTTATTAGTAATAGTTGACACCACGTCGATACCAAGTCTGAAATGTCATGTCACTATGTTGAGATTATCGATGCCAGGTTGTGGGGTACGCTTTCTGGACTGACGTTCGTTGGTCTCGATTGTTCCGTGTTTGAACACTGCCCTCCGCCATGCCCTGCCGAAATGATGGAGATTTAGGCTATCATGTAATAAACTCTAAATCTGAAGCAATATCCGAAACATGTAGAAAACAAAGAAACAACAAGCAAGGGACTGATTTCACTTAATAATAAAACATATACCCATAATATTGATAATATACAAAAAATGACATATTTCTGTAAATTGGGATACACAATCTCAACTGAAAGAAGAAAAAGACAGGGGCGGAGCTAGATGTAGGTCTGTCTTTAAAAGTCTTACTTGTTCGTCATCATGCTAAACAGTTTTGTCTGCGATGCCAAAGATTTAGGATAAGTGTATGTCACAACACAGACCCAGATTTAGGATAAGTGTATGTCACAACACAGACCCAGATTTAGGATAAGTGTATGTCACAACACAGACCCAGATTTACGATAAGTGTATGTAGCAACACAGACCCAGATGCTACATGTATATTTTGCTCTCAGGCAGACAAAGCCGCTGCCCATCGTTGAGTCGTTTAAACTTTCTGCTCTTGTCTCGGACATGGACGTTTCTTGAGTCCAAAATGTTTGTCTCGCTACCTTCCTGACAGCTCTCCATTTGTCTATCGACCTTCATGAGAGCCCTCCAGCTTTTCCACGACCGTCTTTTTCAGAGTCCATCTGCTGTCAGCTGCTTTCCTCTAAGCCAGTGAGAACGAAATGGTGTCTAAGCTAATCTTTAAAAGCTCTTCCAGGTCCCGGGGGGGGGGGGGTAGCTCTGTTTTTCACCTTCCTGTAAGGTCCTTAGAAGGTCCCATACGGACTAGATGGGTCCTATAGCGCAACTTTTAAACCTGCATCCATCAGAAGCTTGTTATTTGTAAAATATTCTTTCACGCAAATGCCCACCAAGGAGGGCCGGCAACTTTGATCGAAGAAACTTAGATGCTTCCTATACAGCACTCAGGTCTCATGATTATGCATTAGTTTATAAATAGATGTACTACTTAAACGAACATGTCTAGTAGTAGATCTAGTAAGTTATTATTGTTATTGTGTTTTAAATATTAGCACGGGGTAATTCTACAATAAACGGATATATTAGATCTAATATTCTTATTATAACTGCTGTCGACTACAACGGTACAGATTCATAAATGTTGCGATAGCGTGTAGTAGACTGTGTGCGAGAAATTCAATAAACTTCTTGTGTAATAGACTGTTGGTGAAGGTAAGAGATACATTCAAAACTCCTTATGTAAGAGACTTTGCGTGTGAGAAAGCATACCAAAAAAAACATGTTACATCTAAAGCTTTATTACATTGAATGACAAACATCATAGTAAAGATCACAACACGAAATATGGTCAGTACACAGTCTAACAAATGTAAACAAACACTAGGGGTGACAATCAAAGAAACAAATTCACGACACCTGTTCATCTCTAATATGAAAGTTAAATAAATTGTTCTAAGAGTTATTTCTCTTGGTAAACTGTATCTTCTGTTGGAATTCTTGAACTCGGGTCCACTAAATAAAACTAAACTGTATCTCCTGTTGTCTCCCTTAGTAAAAGTTGATTTTAAAATTTCCTTATTACTTATTTAAAAAAAAAAAAGAAATGCAAAGTGAGGAGTTACGGAACGTACATTACTGTTGATCAACAACATGCCGTCTTCTGAAGCCTAATATTCCATTTCTATTTGCACATTTTGTTTTTCTATGATCTCGACAACAAAATCCAAGCGAAATAAATGATGAGAAAGAAGAAAAGATGGCAAATGAAATTATTATTCCCACCATCAGAGGACATTTGGTCTAAATATTTCATGAATAGAATCGAGAAATGTGTTTAAAGTGGTATAGCTTATTCCAAGCCGCACTTACAGATGAATGATTCAGTATAGCAGTGCTTTTCAATAAATAAGATAAAGGACCATACTAAGACCATTTGATATGACTAGAAGTACCAACAGTGGTGCATGTACCTCAGCGAGAAAGCACTGCAGTACAACTATGCAGCAATTTTACTAAACAATATTCCCTGTAATTGGAGTTAAATTTACCAATATTTCTTTTTTTTCTTTACTAATTTGAGTAATCTCATCTACAGTTTCATCAATTCAATCATTTTCCAACTGCAGATAATTAATGACTTTTATATGTAACCTTTAAAGTCCTCAAATGTTCCTTCAGATAAAGAGATATTGTTTAATCTTTCAGGGAAAGAGGAAGAAAGGTTTGTAGGTTCAATTATCTCTGAGATAAGACTATCTATTATTTCTTAAAGTACTCCAAAATCTCTTGCAGGTCAAGACAACTCTGATACTTAATGTCATGTCAATGTTTACCATACAGCATTAGATCTGGGGTAAATAATTGACATTAGTTCTGTAGATGTTTTCTCAATGTTCTGTCAATCTGTGTGCGTGTTTCCGATATAACTAGGATTCAACAATTAGCGGATACCTGGTTGTATAGGATGAATAGTTACAAAGCTTAACAACCCTGTCTGTCTGTCTGGTCAAAAGTGTGTACACGTTTTTTCTCCCACATTCTCGGTTCTTTGAAATGTGTGTACAAGTATTCATTGACGTAGACAAGACATGAATCGATCTTTAAAAATTTATTAATTAGTCAATTAATTAGCGGTAAGGTGTTATTTTGTTGAATACTTAGAGAAATTAATCCTTAAGTAATCACAGATATGGTTACATTTAGTAGGGTTAAGTCCCCTGAAATAATTGTAAACACTATTTCTCCCACACTTAACTCTGATCAAGGTGATACTTTAAACAATTATTTATTTTACGTCGACGGAAACGCTTCAAAGACCAGCTTAGGCGTCAACTTTCCTTGGCTGACATAGAGGAGAGCACCTGGTTGCATGCGGCCTCAGAAACGAGACAGCTGGAGGTCACTCACGAAGGCCGCGGTATACACATTTGAGACCAAAAGAAAATCTGCTGCCGAGGACAAACGCACATGACGAAAAGAAAATCTAAATGGACGGCCTGTGGATAATGGTTATGCTTGCCCTGGATGTGGCAAAATATGTAGGTCAAAGCTGGGACTGCGCAGCCACGGGAAATACTGCATTCCTTACTAATCTTCGGACTCGAAGACTATAGCCTTATTAATATTATTGTACGAACCAAAACATGAATCAATAAAAAAAAAAGTAACCAGTTTATTAATTATCGGTAATTAATTACTTTGTTTAGTATCGAAAAAGGGAAATAGCCTCTACATTATTGATAGATTTAGTTGTAAGGGCATAATTCTTCCCTTAGATAAGCTTTGTTTTTTTTTAAAGTTTTTTTTTTTTTATTTTGCTTGTTTCTACTGTGCCCACGAGTCGTAGTTGAGGTTCTAGTGTGACAGATAATACGGGAGGACACACATGAGAGACAAGGGCCAAAGATACGTGCCATTTAATGTACTTTGTGTCAAGTGTTTTAGAGAATAGTTCCCGTGTTTCTACATACAGCTACATTAAATCTACAATGAAGTTGAACGTTGTGTATTTACTGTTAATGAAAGCTAAAAAGCTACGTACGTGTTTTTGAAAAGACGATTGTTTAAGTTTTCTTCAAACTCTGTATTAAGAATGCAATACGCTTAATTGTACGAACTGCTTGGAGCCAAAACTCAAACAGTCATCACCTAGACAGACTCATTAGCGTTTCAAGGTTGACCTGACAAGTCAGTGTGACCTTACCTATGAGCGAGAAGTAGATGGGTTGGCTCACTCCACTGTACTCGCTCCAAGCATGAGATTCGGTGACGCGTCTCGTGGCCTTGATGTAGCAATGATACAATCCAACATCTCGAGGGGAAGCGTGCCTCACGGCCAGGTGGATATGGGTGTCACTGGGTTTGTAGAACAGTTCACTGGCTACTCTGTTTGTCTCCACTTTCCAAACGCTTCCAAGTGGCAGGTCCTTTAAGGAAAATAGACGCTTGTTAGTATGACATTACAGGGCAGGATTTATGACAATAAAAGATTTATAACAATGTATGGCAGGATTTATGACAGATTCAAGATAAGTCAGCAACCAAGCTACCTTTATGTTTACCTCTACCTTTTAATATTTTAACAACCGTTGTCAACGTTTTTTTTAAAATAAATATGAAATCAGTTTGTATATAAAATAAAATTATATTATAGTCAAAACTATTTACTATCAATAGCAGACAAAAGATATTAGGCTAAATTAAGAAAGGTAGGTGATTATTTGTACAAATTTAGATTGATAGAGTTCTGTTGTTTCCAGAAATAAAGTTATAATGTTATAATATATATATATATATATATATATATATATATATTGTTGTAACTCCAGTGGCGGACTGAAAGGGTTTATGTGTGTGCGGCCTATTGATACACACGACTCAGGCCAATCACACAGGTCAGCGGGTCAACGGCTGTCGATAGACAAGGGACAATACTGCTAGTTTACGCAAATATGACCAATATTGTGGTCATGTGATCGAGAGCCTGCACGTCAGCGACAGTGTGTAACAATAGACAGCTGAGTCCAGGACAGCAAGACAGTAAGGACTTGTGGTACCTTTGAGTCCTCGAGAATGTAGCTAGCTGTTCGAGCTAGAGAGACTAGTAATGTTTAGTTAGGCAGTTCTGTTAAGTTCAAGAAAGCATTTGAATAGATGTAGCCTATTGTGTTGAATTGGCTGTCGATGTATTTGTAATTAAACCGCCACTTTGTTACTTGAAGCCCTTGTTGTCAAGTTATATATATTTTTTAATTCGTTTTAGCGGTTATAAAGAATTAGAAACTTTGAGCAAGTATTAATTAGACATTACCTCTGTAATATTGAAGGAATGGTTGTCTTCTTCTGCTGACTTGATCCATTTATAGGAGCGGAAGGCTCCACTTCGCTGCAGTTCAAGTCTGAAGGATTTTAACTGCATGTTATCCCTACCAGAGAGGCCCATGTTACTATGGTTACACCACATGTGCAGGTCCTGACCTGGCTTGAAGAACTGTTCTTGAATATGGCGGTCGTCACACTTGGACATAGACACCTCTGAGAAAACATGATGAGATATTATATATATATATATGCTAGCCAGATATTACCCGCGCCTATGGGCCTTAGTTTTTTTATTACTAATCTAGTGGACTGGATTTATATCTATGTCAAACTTAGCTAATGATCCTTTCAATTTTTCTCTTTCGTCACGAAAATAAAAGTAGTTTTGCGAAAATGGGTTTACCTGTTAAGCCGACACATTTATATCAAGTATAAAATGCTATGGAAACGGGTTTACGCGATTTATTACATTAATGGGGTACGTCAAGAGTCAAAATTCGCAGTTATAAGGAACGGATTTATGTAAAAATGCTTCTTTTGAAACACAAATTTGAAATTTTATTTTATTATATAATGAAATCAATGGACTATATTTTGTATTTTCATGTGTCAAAATAAAAAACTATCTGTGTAAAGCGTAATTCTTAAAATAAGCTCTAGATCCTTTCGATCTTGACTCACGCAAACATGGTTATACGACCTAGATCCATGAAATAATAATACTTTCATAGAGTTGTTTTAAGGGCCTTAAGCTTGTTTAAGGGCTTTTTTTAAAACGTTTCTGCTTCAGTTAGTACACAAGAAACATTTATGTTAAGTTTTATCAAGATTGATCAAACGGTGTTGATTTCTATGCGGGACATACATACATACATACATACATACGCCTTACTTTCTGCTTTATAATATAGATTTATATATAAAGTACAGGGCCGGCCTTAGGCCACTGCAGCCGATGCGTCCACAGTGGACCACGCACTTTCATAGGCCCCGAGCTAATTCTAGATTTTATTTATTGAATTAAACCCTTATATCATATATTATAAGATTTTCCGCGGCCTCCTGATTTTCCAGGAGCTCATGGAAATCTCCTGAAATTGTAAAATATAACTCCTGGAAATCTCCTAAAATTATTAAAATCTTTTGAAAACTCATAAAAATCTCCTCAAAAATAGACAAAATTGTCATTTTGGGGTGTCATTCAATATAGTAAACGCCAAATCCCTACGCGCGATAAAAAAAAGGACGTAATTCGTCAGCCTTCATTGAATAAAAATGTTACATGAGGACAAATTTCTTTTGTTTTATTTTTTTACTAATACAGAATCGTAATTATTACTTGTTATCCTCATGCCTACCTTGACTAGGCCCACGCAATCCATTTCGCATAGGGCAACGCAATGGTTTGGGCAGGCCCTGATAAAGTAGAATGTAAAGAGTATATAGATGTTGTATAGAAGTCAAAACCTGGCCTAGATCATGACGGAGACTGTAGTGTATGTTAAATGTCCATCCCACAATCTGGGAATGCGATTTTGATAGATAACAAACTGTTAAATTAATCTCTAATAAAGAAGGAACGTTTTTAATGAATCGGGTAAACCCGTTTTCCCGCTTGAGTATCAGGCACCAACATGTGTACTTTTATACACCTGGACAACAGATTTCATATTTAGCAGGCATCATGGGATTAGCGCAGTGCCTGATGTTGCACTTTGATTTTTTTTTGCTCTACTTTCTTTTTGACAGCTTTAAAATTCGCACAAGCAGTAAATCAATTTCAGTAAACGTTGATTGATCCTCAAACAAATGATTGTTCATTAGGTGTATATTGTCTCTTCATTTCACAGTGCATTTCACTAGTTTCAGCTATAAAACATCAAGCTCATTCAGAATGTTGTGTTTTTTTTATATTTTATTTTTAAGAATTACACACTTAGAAGACAAACCGCTGTGTCTCATTTAGTCAATCTTGAAACATGACGAAAGAAAAGGTCGAGAAAAATTCTTTGCCAGAATGTTGTTTTAAAAAGACTTTAGTTCTCATAAAACTGTTACACAAGCAAGTTATACTGTTTAAAACTAATTTTTATAGAGAATTTATTACTAATGTATGAATCACGTTTGCGAAGTCTGGATAAGAAAAAGGTTTGTGAACCTATACGTTCATCTTGAAAAAACTTTTTAACATCTAGATTTGAATTGGATAATTAGAAGATAGTAATAAAATTGATATCACCGCCTCAACGATTGGTAACTTTAGGTTCCGCAAATTATGTAAACTGTTATTGCATCTTCATGCACTGCATTAGTTAAATTTCGATATTAATATGCTAAATGTCATACTATATTTCTGTAGATTTAAAAAAAAAAATTCGACCCGATAACATTTTTTCTTTAAGTTTTTAACCCGCTACTCAAAAAGTTTGCCCACCCCTGATCTAGTCTATATCATATACTGCCCAAAACAGTTCTAGCGTAATTGAGTAAATCTAGTTCTGCTACTCGCATATCTAGATCTAGTTATACTTATAAATCTATATCCACTTCCAGATCTAGTGTACATTCAGTGTCACCTCGAAACTCGAAGAGACTAGACATACTTCTCAGTAATCTAGATAATATATTTAGATCTGGACCTACATCTATAGTGTAAGCTCAGACTGACAATTACATTTCAAAATATAGACTACATCTAGAAATATATCTAGATCTAGATCTAGACTCTAGATCCAATCTAGATCGAGCTCCATAAATTTAAATGCAGAGAATGTAGATCTAGATCTAAATCAAGAAGATATAATCCAAATTATAGATTATGTAACATTAGATCTAAAATCTAATAGAAATAGATAATCTAGATTCTAGATCTAGATAAGATTTATATTTAAATTTATATTTTTTAGATCTATATAGAGTCTAGACTCTAGATCTACATTCTAGATCTAGATTCTAACTTCTAAACTAGAGATTTTACGCAGATTATTTACCCGAAACATGAAAACAGCCAATGCACAACACTAGGAAGAAAGCCAACATCTTTGTCTTGACTGTTCCAAGTGAAGCTAAATGAAAATAACTTTCTACGAGATGGAATTACTAGCAAGAAACTTTGCTAGAACATTTATTGTTGACTTCCATAGGCATTGACTACCTCGTCTCTCGTTGTGACGTAGGGGATGTGCAGCGCATTCATAAACTGATGGCTGGAAATGGTGTTATTGTTTTGGTTTCCCCGCGCCTTCCCGTGCGCATTACATCCTAATTCAAAACTAATAATCTCACCAAAAAATTTTCTTTCATAGATTCTTGGGTATACATATAAACCTGAAAAGGTATTTGATATTTCATAATTTGGGGTTTCGGCACATTAGCACAACTTAGGCCATGTAACGCAACAGATTACATCTAAATCTAAATTTGAGTTTATAAGTAAACAATAATAATAACGGCAATGTCTTGGATTCCGAAGATAAAGCATGAGTGCATTGTTTCTCATGACCTAGGAGAGTTTGTTTTAGTTGTTTCCAATATGCCTCTGAATCAATTTTCTGGGGCTTTCCGACCTTTGAACTTGTCCTGTATATTCACTAACTTTTTGACATTCATCTTCCATTTCCGATGATAGCCCTTTTTTTTCAGCTGTGATTTAATGTTAAAATTCGCAACAAGACGAAGGTCTGTATAGCTGACGGCGCTTGGCATAACCCTGGTGTGTATTACTTCACCAACATGGTATTGCTTCACTAATATATAGTCAAGTAGATGCCAATGTTTAGAGCACGAGTGTCTCCTTGTTGTCTTGAAACATTTTTTTTTTGTTGGAAAACGGTGCTGGTAAGTTTAAATTCTGAGAAGAGTTCCATCAGTGACCTGCCGTTGTCATTGCAATGACGAATACTATGCCCCCCCCCCCAAGACATCCGACACGGCCTTGTGCTGCAGTCACTCCCCACTCAGACAATGAAGTCATCCAAGACTACAAGTATGTTCGCAGTGTTCATCTTCTAGACTGGCTGTGGACTTAGGCTATGGAGCTAGCCCCTCGACCACAAATAAATCTGCTATCTTCGTAAGCAAACTTTCAAGATCTAAATATAGCATACATGGAAGTGACACAACAAACAACGAAAATGGCGTCCCTAGTCGAGGAAAAGTATTCTTTGAAAACGAAGGAAATCTTCAAACTTAATGATAGTATTGGTTTTAATTGTATATATATAAAAAACACTACTACTTGAACTACTTTGAGAAAGTAAAAAGTTGAAGGTTCAAATGCCTCTAGATAAAAAGCTTAATGAAACCAGAGAGAAGGAAAACACACCAGAGCTTCCGGTGGCCATGATAAGATAATTGGAAAGAAAAATATTTAATGAAGGTGGTAATTTATTCCATTTTAACCTTCAACTGTCCATTAAACTGGTTCACTACTGGGGAACCACACATGATCTGTCGACCGTCATTCTCTATTTCTCTCTGTCTTTAGCTAGGATTAAAGTCTCTTCCCATAGACAGGCACGTCCATTCCTCAATGTTGTCTACCCATGGATTACTTTGTCTGCCTCACCCTCTTTACAATACCTCTATTCAAGTCACAACTTCATGGATGGCGGAACCTGGACGCAAATTTCAAGAAACGGCTCTAACGATTTTTCTAGAAATGTAAAAGTTGGTGTAAATCGCTGAGAAAAGAATGACTAGCTCGTTGGTCACACTCTAGTTTGACCGTTATTAGTTTTCAAGTAAAAATGAAATACATGTCAACGACGTAGTCAGCCGTAGTGTACTGATAGCTGAGTTGTTTATTACATTTCAAGTTGTTTAAAGTTTATTGAGAGAGTATCTAAGGATTCTAAGCTTCGCTAATACTTTTTACGTAAACGTGGTACATATAGTCTAGATCTACAGGTAGATGTCAAACTCACAAGTTTGAGCTGATTATTTTATTTTTAAATTATTTTCTTTTATGTTTTAATTTATTTGAAGTTGTAAAATGAAGGAATTGTCATTAAAAAACGCCTTTTAAAAGTTGTACTTGTTATATTGTTTCTAGATTTAGCAAAATATAATTATACTTTCTTATGGGTATTGTTACGATCATAAATAGTGCTAGATGTTACGATCAAACTTGATGCCAAGATGTCACATTGAAGCACAATCAATGATCGTAAATGCCGAGGATTCAGAAATCGTCAGTTGATAAGATGATCATCTAGAAGTTGCTAGTTGATAAAAGGATCATTTAGAAGTTGCCAGTTGATAAGAGGATCATCTAGAAGTTACTAGTTGACAAGACGATCTAAGTATATTATTATATATTTAATGAAGAAACTTCTCTTAGTCTAAAACAATTACTTTTATTCAAAACTTGGAAAAGCTATTCACAAATAATTACAATGGTTAAATGTACTTGAATAGAATAACTGATCTACACAATAATATAATAGAGTTCTAACACTAGACTTTAGTACATGTTATATCTAACACGTTCCGCACAAGACTGCCGCAATCTAGAATCTTTCCCGGGCTCTAGAGCGTTATCTCGTGACCAACATCTCTCCGCTGCAAGGCCAACCAATAAATGCAGCTCAAAGTACAATAATTAATACTTTAAACCTATCATATTTATTTCAAAATATAATCCTGCTGCGTGATAGAAAATCCCGAGGTAGATAAAATTCTGCCGACAAGCTAAATATAGGCTATGGCTAAATATAGATACAGTGTACGTGACAGGTATCAACTAGTGTCAACTTTTCGCAGATTAATGTTCATTGTTATTATAAATATATATCATTACAGACATTACTTCAAACGAGAAGATAATTACGTCCTACGCATTTCTTATCTCAATCTAGTCATGCCTGTTAATCGGTGACCTAAACTCTGCTACGTCGTTGGTTTTGCTGGCTGATTCAGGCAACCCCATTTCATGATCTAAGGGCACCAGGGCAGAAGGAGCACTTGTACGAATTTGACCTAGCATATTGAATAAGAACCTTCATCTTCACAAATTCTTTTAGTAGGTTGAACCGTTGAGGCACCACACAAGATCTGTCAACTGTCTTCTCCATTCCTATCTACCATGTCTTGAGGAGCTTTTTCATGAAAGATACTATTCCAAAATACACACAATCTTTAAAGACAATCTGCACCCATTAAGCCACTGTTAGATCAGATCTGGACGAAATGGTCATCTATTCTCAATATAGCTTAGGTAGAAGGATTAAAGCACTTCTTTCTCTCACAGTGTTGCAAGGTTGTCTGTCGTCACCGAGAAGCACATAAGGCCATCACAAAGCGGTAGTTGTGTGTGAGTTTGTGTATTTAATTTGTGTGTAAATTGTTATTCGTATTGGCATATATATAGTTAATGTTATAGCAGTTAGGCTGAGGTTGACAACTTTAGTCAAACTGAATTTTCATTTGTTTTAGCCTATATATAGTATATAACTATAGTATTTTATCTTTGTTCCGACATGCACCAAAATTTTAATTCCGGCATTGTTTTGGTATCCATCGACGTCATTAGTTCTTTTGCTGTGTGAGCGTTTGATTCTTTCTTACAACACATTGCCATCAAACAAAATTTAATGATAAAGACTTGAAAAAAAAATATTTTAATGGGAATTTTTCTTTCTAAACGAACATATCAAAAATACTTTAAAGAAAGGAACATTAACTTATAGCAATTGAGTTACTTCAAAATAACAAGCAAAATATTTTTAAAATCCTTTTTTTAACAACAACAACAAAACTAATCTAACGGGGAGGAATTCGTCCTTAAAACTGTATCTATATTTATATATGTAGTTCGTCCATAGTAGTTCGATGATGACCACTTTGTCATCCAGAGGACTGAGGGCTTTGCACTGGGGTTTTGTGCCTCCTCATGCGGCTGGTGAGCCCGGAATTTTTGGCTGCACACTAGGCAGGTTATTCCGCTGGAGCAAGTGTCATTGGCCTTGCTTTTCTTCTCTGGCGTTTTTCTTCTGCCAGCGTTGTTCTCTTTTCCTCAGCAACCTGTGCTCCAGTTTTCACAGCGCGACGCCATAATTCTCTGCCATGTGCCTCTGTCTCCCAGGTAGCTGGGTCTATGCTGAGCGCCTTCAGAGAAGCTTTTTCTTTGACCAATAATGAGGTTATTTCCTTTATTCGATATCAAACAAAATAATTAGTTACCAATAAATAATTGACTAATTGAGAATTTTTGTTAATTGATTCATGTTTAGATAGGTCCAGTAATTTTTGTTTTCAAAGTATCAACTTGATCGGAGATTGCGTGAGGAAGAAATAGCGTTTAAAAACTATTTAAAGGGACTAAACCCAACACATTTAGCCATATATCCCAATACCTAATCCCCGTGTTGCTATGAAACAAAAAAAATAAAATCACCAGTTAATTGATTCTAAAAGGTTAGTTTCTTTTTTTTTTTTTTTAAATCGTTCATGTTTTGTCTATGTCAATGAATAATTGTGAGACGTTTCAGCTTGATCCGAGAAGGGATGTGGGAGAAATAACGTCTACACGCTTTTTACCAGACAGACAGAGTGAGTTGATATTAGCTTTGTAATAAAAAGAATATTTCTAACACACTGTCATCCTTTTGTTTTTTCACGGCTGTGCAGCACACAAACACACACAAATATATATATGCACAATTACACACACATATGAAATAAGCAAACGCGATTAGATTTAAAATGTTATTAATACTGTATGAAATGTATTACAGATTGTCAATCCATAAAATTACTGTTGTTTGATGAATCTCGTGTGTATCCCGTGTGAAGTATAAGAAAGTATTGATGAGCGAAGTATTTCAATTGACCATTTACTAATTCTTGTCCACATGTCAGCTCTGTACAAATCACATTTCATGGCACTTGACACTTGTTTTATTAATTTGGCAACAGGAATCTTTAAATAAAGCGTCCTTGACATTGTTTAATTTGCCTATTTCAAAATGTCTCCCAATCTTCTTTTTTTCTGGTACCAATGTTTTTATTAAATGTCCATTTTATCGCCAATACATTTCTTCGTATTGATTTTTCTTCTTTTTTTTGCCACCATCACTAAATTGCAAGCTAACATAGAGAGTGAGATATCTACAGTGCAGTTGAATGAATATTAATATATTACTTGTTCTGCTTCTGTTTGTTGAATTAATTGTGATATAGCTTTCCGCATTTGGGCAATAATCTCTTTGTCCTATGATCTGAAACCAATTAGGATGAGGTGTAGGAGAGACTTGTCTCCTTGTAGATTCCAGGTGAGAGCACTACAAAATTTATGCACCTCTTTTATGTATTATTTTAGCCTATATGAGAAAGACGTTTCAAAAAAAAATATTTATAATACAAACATGTCTTTAAATCTCCAAAAGAATGGATCAGTATTGAGTGACAAGATTATTTTTATTTAAATGTTCCTTTTTACAATCCTTATCCTTTCATATAGGATGTGGACAGACATTTCTGTCATGGTGGCACATATGAAATTACTACGCTAGAACTCAGGAGGGCTTTATTATCATACGGTATGTTATTACCGCTCGGTATGTTACTACTGTTAATGTTCTTAAACTGGAATTCCTCAGCTAAATATATCTTTTTTTCTAGTACCGACATTATTTAGTGGAATACAAGTTAGGCTGAACTCATGGTTCAAAGCGTTCAAGAAATCTTCACTAGATTCGTACTGACTAACTTTCATTAACTGTAAATCATTGGACAGTATAGTTCTTTTATCCTTTACACTATCTCTAGTTTGAGATATGTCCGCACCATTGCTTGAGAACTTTGCTATATTGGTGGCATTTTTGACATCTTCATTCACAATGACATCCTTACCCGTTTGAGATTTGATGATTGGTGAAAAGCCAACTACAGATAATTTGGCTACACTCGTGTGCCCATTTGTGTTGGGATATTTCTTTAAGGAGGGATAAGTTATGCCGTTTCCGCGAAAACTTCTTGCTGAACTAGAACTGGACATCTGGCTAGTCAATGGAGCTCTTGCAGAGATTCCATTATGATTTGGATAATCCTGTTGATGGTTCTTAGCGTTGAAAAGTATATAGCTGTCTAAGGAATTAAACTGATATCGCTTCAGATCTGTGACTTCAGTGTCTGTTTTAGTTTCTCCATTGGTAAGCTGAGAAATAAAACTGTCTTTTAAATTGTCCACAGATGTCAGAAGGCTAGTATTGTTCTCATGCTTCTGGGGCTTCTGTATTTGTAGACATTGTTTCAATACCGCCGAGTGTACAACTCTCTGAAGGGCAACTCGAGTTTTTGCTTCTGGCCGGTCGCAGCGTTTGTGTACCGGAGATGACCCGGAAATGCTCGGCATGGGTTCAAGAAGAGGCTCTTCGCGCTCTGACGAAATAAAAATTGTCTGTGAGGCTGCCCTTGGCTGCTCGTTGAATTCTCGAGGAGTTGTGAGTTTCTGACCTGTCAGTGACAAACTGCCGACCCCGTGATAGGAGTGTCGCAACTTATTGTTTCTGTTTAAGACATACACCACAGGCGCCGTAGCATGATTTATCTGAAGCAGAGTGTTGTTTAACGCTTTAGACGAAATTTCTGTAGAGTTTTCAATGCTCATTTCAGACGGCAACTCCGTCAAGGTTGCCTCATTCATTTCATCACTTTTACAGCTTGTATGTTTCTTTGAGTTCAAGTCCTGCACTGAACAGAAGTTGGGGGAAGAGACATTGAGTTCTGTGTCCCAGTAAATTGTCTTGCCACGAACGTTAAGGCGAACTTGAGGATCCTCTTTAGCGCGACCATTGAGCTCGCTCAATGCAGCTCTGTCCGGAAACACATATCGTCTGAGATGGCCTAGTTTGTTTAATAGCGAGTTTTTGGTGGTCATTATATCAGGTAATTTATTTAGTTGTGACGAGCTAGCGTCTTCTGTTTTGTTCACAGAACTGTCAGACTTTGAAGCTGGGCTGCCTTGGATTCTCAATCTCTCTAACGGTTTTATTGCTTCCATGCTTGCAGTCACAATGTATGTCTTGTTGTAATCATCTTCTTGTACATGATCTGCAAAGATAATTTTAAAAAATATATATAAATATGTTCTAGAATAAGTGAAGTTTCAAACTGTAAATAGATTGAGTAATACACGTAAATAAAGTCCCGATACACATTTTTCTAATAATGTTTTGAATGTATATTGTTAAGATTTTTTTTTAAATTGTGTATCCCATAATAAGTAGTCTACTGTGTGTTTTATGTGTTATTGATCCTTGTCCTTCCCTATCTTTCAATAAAAGACCATGAACAAATCAATAAAGACGTTCGATCTGATCTATCGATCACTAATAAGTATATTGTTAAAAATATCGCATTTATTACCCATTAGCAGCATGCAAACTAGAGTCCCTGTCTTGTTGTTCAGCCCACACACAAACAGTAACATGAAACCAACTTCACCACCAGATTTTATAATCGATCCTATAGGATCTTTATTGAAAGAACACTATTCTATGTTTTTATTCCACTCTCAACGTTATAAAAAGGGCTGCCATATAACCATCCTTCATTATAGATAGAGAAATAGAAGGTTACAAAATAGTAGGAACACTGCAAAGAAATATATTTACCTTTATTGATTCAAAGCTAATTTTTGTCTCTTTAATTGAGACATTAAATCTCTTTTTGTCAAACTGTTTCAAGACAATTGTTCTACAGTCTCACAGAACTTGTGTGTTGACGAAAGAATGACTGACTGACTGAGAAGATCTATGTCTTTATGATTGACTGAGAAGATCAATTTCTTTATGATTGACTGAGAAGATCAATTTCTTTATGATTGACTGAGAAGATCAATTTCTTTATGATTGACTGAGAAGATCAATTTCTTTATGATTGACTGAGAAGATCAATGTCTCTGCTACTCACCTAGCAATGCTCAAGGAAGAGATAACGACTCCCTTCAAGGAGATAATAAACTTACAAATTGAAACGTGGAGGACATATTTTGTTGAAACGTGGAGGACATATTTTGTTGAAACGTGGAGGACATATTTTGTTGAAACGTGGAGGACATATTTTGTTGAAACATCTGCTGTTCAAATTGAGTGGCGGACAAAAAAAATGGGAAATCGATCTACAAAATTTTGTTATGAAACAAACATCTATTGCAGAGGTCTAGCTGCATTTCAATACTCTTGTTAAATACTAAATCCGTGATCAAAAATAGAATTGTCGTTTTTAGCATGTCCCTCAAAATAAATGATGAAAAGTAGATTTAGTCATGCAGCTAAGTATCAAATAAATAGACTGGATGTAGCCGATTGTAGCCACTAGGTAGACATTTGCTTGCTTTTCTTTGACCAAATGAAAGCCTGAAAGTTCTAATATTGTCTGATTGTTCTAGGCACATATAAAATGGTAATTTATTAAAATATGTCTTCATCTTTACTCTGTGGCGTAGCAAGGTACCCATGGGCCCGGGTTCAAGAACATCTTGGTGGGGCCCCCTCCAGCCAATAAGACAAATTTAGTGTGTGACAAAAATATCATCGTATTTGTTTCAAAATCAACCACCGCTAGAAAATCCAAAAAAAACCACAAACAAAAAACTCCAAATGGATGGTTTTAAAGTCATACAATAAGAATGTATGGGCATGGCATCCGTTTCAAAATCAACCACCACAAGAAAACAAAGAAACAAACTTCGAAAGGATGGTTTTGAGGTCATACGATGAGAATGTATGGGCATTGGCATCGTATTGGTTTTAAAATCAACCACCGCTGGAATCCGCTATCGGAATAATTAAATAGGCGCTCGCTGAACCTCCAAGAAAACATTTAACATCTACACTGCGAGAACGATAGGACGTAACCACTGCCTGCTACACAAGTAAATATCACACAAGTACTGCGAGGACTATAGGACGTAACCACTGCCTGCTACACAAGTAAATATCACACAAGTACTGCGAGAAATATAGGACGTAACCACTGCTGCTACACAAGTAGCAATAGTACTCCGGGTTCAAGAACATCTCTCCAGCCAATAAGACAAATGTAGTGTGTAACAAATAATGAGTAACTAAATGTAAAGACATTCCAATGTAAAGATCGTACCTTTTTGTTGTAATTATGTCATAACGTTTGATTCAGTTAGGACTGCATATAAGTAATAGTGTCTTAAAAGTCTATGTTTTTACAGCTTCTTTACAGAGTTAAAGTACTTAAAAGTGTTTCAAATGAACAAACAAATGTTCTTCCTAAGTTCTAATGTGGGCTCCAACTGGCCTTGAGGCATGGGCCCAAGCCAATTGAGCTCCTTCGCGCCATGGTTGCTACGCCACAGCTGTGGGCCCCTTTTGCTTGTGGGCCCGGGTTCATTGAACCCCTTCGCGCCATGGATGCTACGCCACTGACTTTACTAGCATTTGTCCGGGATTTAGTGGATTTGTTAAAGAGAAAATATACGAAAAAGGGTGAAGATCGCTGTCTAATATTGTAGTCTGGAGAAATATCTGTTAACAGCAAAATCAAATGACGAATTGATAGTAATATACTTTGGGTACTATCTTTAATATCGTATTTTGACTATGCGATAAAGATCGCCTCACTATTTCATTCATTCTCTATCTCTTTTTTTCTTTCTCTCAATCTCGCTGTCTCTTTTCTATTTTTTCTCTGTCTCTCTCTCTTTTTCTTTCTCTATCTTTCCTTTATTTTTCTCTCTATTTTTCTCTCTCTCTCCACTTTTCTCTCTCTTTCTCTATTTTTCTTTCTCTTTCCTCTTTTTCTTTCTATTTCACTCCCATTTTGTATTTCTCTCTTTCTCTCTCTTTCTGTCTCTTTCTCTTTCTCTCCTTTTCTCAATCTCTCTCTCTGTCTCTCTCTCTGTGTCTCACTCTCTCTCTGTGTCTCACTCTCTCTCTTTTTCTTTCTATAGCTCTTTTTCTCACTCTTTCATTCTCTCTCTCTCTCTCTCTCTCTCTCTCAGATAATACTTCTAGTGCCTATTAAAGTAAAATATTAATAACATTGACATCTAATTCTGTATTTCACTCCCACTAGAACGTCTCCTACTTGACTGGGGTCAAAGTTCATTTCTAGGCACAAAGTAGAACGTCTTCTTTTCCAATAGACTCCACAATGTTCAAGCAGACACACACATTACTTGCCTCTTAGGACAGATTTATATTTGTAGTTATTTCGCTACCATCCTAGTCCTAGTCCTAGATCATACATTTCAATCCATGGAAATTGCTCTAAAAAAATACCCACGATGCGACTCTACAACTATAGTTGTAGTTATGTGTTGGTTTGCTCGATCTCTGTAGAGCATTACGTCAGTTAAAAGAACAAATAGAACGGTTAGAGGAGGGGGGGGGGTACTGTAAGAGCACTCAGTATAAGCCTACAACAAAGAACAGGTGTTTTTCATATGCATGTGTGGAGATCTCGTGAGACATTGGACCTGTTTTGTAGGTGTGACGCTAGGTCTCTTTTGTTTTCTTTTATATTGATATCAATCGGGTCAATATTATTTTTATAGGAGTTTAATTATGTGAACGATGTGTGTGTGTGTTTGAACGTGTTTGAAGAGACAGCTCCCAGACCGAACCATATTTCAGACAGGACAATGGTTGGAAACATCCATGGATCTTAGACTTCCAAGAGTTTTTGACTCCACACTTATGACACTCACAGAGCGACTTGCTTATGGTACTGCTCCGTGAAAGTGACTGACAGTCGTTCATGTCGTTTCTGTGGCAACACTGAGAAGAATTGTATTTAGTTCTTATAAGAATAGAGGATGTCATTTCCCTGATGCAACCAGCACCATTCACCTTCCTAGCATCCGCATAATACTTATGCACAACATGATGCCATGTTTCTGAACAATGTTCGCAAAACAAAAGTTAATATCATGTGCAAACTAAACTTAATGCCTTGTTTTTTATAATGTAAGAGTCAAAATGATGAGTACAAATTGCAAATGATATTTAGTATTTATTTTCACATATTTGCAGACATACTCACACTCAGTAGCCTATAATCCAATAACAGACCTAGTAACTAATCAAGTGAGACGTTCAATCTAATCGATAGTTTACTAATAAAAAAATATTAACGGAATTGTTGATTTTATTACCACATTAGCAGCAGGCAAACTTAAATCATGATCTAGACTCTTTTACTCCTTCCCCTCCCCCCCCCCCCGACACATTGGTTAACACGCATGACTAGATTGACCTAGTAAAGACTGTCATTTGAAAGATAAGATAAGGCAACAGTAACTTGACACTGTTTGTTCCACAAACATTTAAGATCGATGAAACAAATTATAAGTGTCATTCATAGATAGTTGTAACAATGTTACAAATTCGTATTTATCTATATATTGAAAGTAAATCATTGATCTGGCTGTAATGTTTGATATTATTAACACACCTGAACAAGTCTAAAAAGTGTTATTTATGCGTAGGGACAGTAAATAATTTTTCTTCTACATGTATCTGGGTTTAACAAGTCCTAAAAACTAGTGGACATATTCTGTTGTGTAGCCAGCTTCTAAGATGCAGACAGTCAAACTAGGTTTTCAAGAATGCAGTATATTGAGTAAAGTTCCCCTTTCAGACGTTGCGCTTTATTGGGCAGTAGATGCTCAGGTCTACTGTTTCTTTGCCAATTATTTACGAGCAGGGTGTCATGTGGCCCCCACAACGACCAAACGCCTTTACTGTCCACTACTAAAGTCAGGTACTCTTTAGAGCTGGGTGGACCTAGAGGCGCCCTATAAAATCCCAAATTTCAAAGTCCTAATCTTCACCTAGATTCAAACCCAATACCTCAGCTTCGGAAGTGCTTTACAACTCAGCCAGCACTCATTGACGATGTAGACGTAGAACTAATTAGTGTCTGAGAATCAGCACAAAGAAGTGAGAGAGAATGTACAACAAAATTAAACCAACATCAACAAGTCGGACTTGGTGTCAAAATCGGCCAGGGCATTTTTATACGATCCGGCCCACAAACTGTATGCCACATGATGAGCGTCCAATCCTACCTGGACCTCAAAAGCATTGTGTACATTTTAATATATATTGAAAGTAGCTGTTATATGAATAATTTATTAGATGATTTTGAGACTGTCGGATAAGCGCAATTTCTAAATGAATAAAGTATAACACTTGAAATTGGGCATCTGTTAATGTGAAAAAGTCCTGCTGCCACATACATTAACATATATGTGTACTTGGAATTCACATTCAACCACCCTCCATCAACGAACATTTTGTTTATGATTCAGTTTCACTCCTCGCCATTTTCTCAGGCATATGGACTTCAATTTACAAATACAACTCTTCATCCTCCATTATTTAACTGCCCATCTCACCTGGTCATGGGACTGTGCGTCTTGAAACTTCCACTAGCAGTGCGTAACAAATTCACAGAAGCTGAGTTTCTTTGGGCTTATGTGTAACAAAGTCACAGAAGCTGAGATTCTTTACACTTATGTGTAACAAAGTCACAGAAGCTGAGTTTCTTTGAACTTTTGTGTAACAAAGTCACAGAAGCTGAGTTCCTTTGGACTCCTGTGTGACAAAGTCACAGAAGCTGAGTTTATTTGGACTCATGTGTAACAAAGTCACAGAAGCTGAGTTTCTTTAGACCCTACTATTTTTTTTATCGATGTGCCCCGTGAAACACGTCATGGAAATATGAACTTCCGGTAAAGTAAAACATGGACATCATCCCTCGGCCTAGTCTCTCAACGATATTATTTACCGTTGTAGGTTCCGTAAGGTTTTTTTTTTATTGCTGGAAATTGTTGATGTGTGTTTTATATAGGTTGCACCAATCGGTGTTTGGGAGTAACATCCCTTGTAACTGTTGTTGTCAACAATTAAACAGCTGATTTCATGTCTTATAAGTTATATCCAGAGTCTTGTTATTATTCGTTCATAATAATCAACATGGTGGCAGCGGTAACAAGAATTATATTTAGATTTATATCAGTGATATAAAACTAGTTAAATTAAGAAAAAAAAAAGATCTAAAGTGTAGATCTAGAATCTAGTAGATCTAGAATCTAGTACATTCCAGAGTCTCAGTCTAGAATATGTATAAAGAGGCTCGGGGTTATTCAGTTACGGTAGATTTACTATAGTGTAGTTTTCATTGAAGATGGCAGAAGGTCTACTTAAACCACCAACAGAGTTAAATGTGACTGAAGGTAATGTCAGTGAAAACTTTCGTCAATGAAGAAGACAAGTGGAACTGTTTCTGTCAGCAATAGGAGCTGAAGAAAAACCTAAAACCAGACAAAAAACAATAATACTACATTGTACTGGACCTCAGGCCCAAGAGAGATTATTGAATCACGATGATCTTACATTGAAGAAGTGTTTAGACATATGTCAAACATATGAGCAAACTGCAAAAGGATTGGCAGAGATAAATAAGGAAACTGTTGTGAAGGTAGATAAGGTAGAACAAAAGAAAACTGACAACAGAAACAGCCTAATAGATTGCTGGTTTTGTGGAGGCAGACATGAAGTGAACAGAACATCATGTCCGGCTTGGGGAAAAATTTGCAAATGCAAAGGTAAAAATCATTTTGCAGTTAAGTGTAAAACTAAGAATAAAATACATATGCATAATGCTATGGATGAATTTGACCAAGAGGGACAATTAAACTCAATAAATGTGTTTAACATAAATAGGGACAGAATGAAAGCACTATTCATGATAAACAGTCAACAAATAAGATTTCAACTGGACACAGGAGCAGATGTTAACATTATATGTAAGAAATATGTTAAAAAGACGCAAATTAAGAAGACTGTCCAAACATTAAGAATGTGGAATAATTCCAAATTAAAAACAAAGGGCACTGCTAACTTAATAATAACGAATCCTAAAAACAAAAAGAACTATTTGGTAACATTCACAGTTGTAGAGAACCACTACCAATGCTTATTAGGCCGTAAAACATGCCAAAGTTTAAGTCTAATTACATTAAATGAAGATTTAGGTGAAACATCATTAACTGTCAATGAGAACATAGCTACGGTGGTATCACCTTGTCGTAATATACCATTTGCATTTCAAAAGAAAGTGGAAGCAGAAATAGAGACATTAGTAAAAAGGAAAATATTAATTCCTATAAATGAACCAACAGAGTGGGTCAGCCAGATGGCTGTGGTTCAAAAGCCAAATAAGGATTTAAGGACCTGCATTGACCCAAAACATCTAAACATGCTTTAAATAGAGAACATTTTAAGTTACCAACTTTGGAAGCTGTAATGCCACAGTTCCTAAATGCTAAAATATTTTCTAAATTAGACGTAAAGGAGGCTTACTGGTATGAACGTCTAGATGAAAAGTCTAGTCTACTAACAACCATGTTCACACTATATGGGCGCTACAGATGGTCAAGGCTTCCTTTTGGACTAAGTATAAGTGGAGAAATATTCCAGAAGAAGTTAACAGAAGCATTGTTGGGATTAGAAGGATGCATTAATGTGGCTGATGATGTCGTGATTGTGGGATGTGGTCAGTCCAAAGAAGAAGCAGAAAAAGATCACTCTGACAAACTGAAGAGATTAAGAGAGAGATGCAAAGAGATGCATTAAATTAAATGAAACAAAAACAGTAGAGAAACAAGACCAGATAAGTTTCATGGGATATTGCATTAGTGTGCAAGGCATAAAGCCTGATATAAAGAAGATCAAAGCTATTCTGGAAATGAAGAAACCAGAAAATAGCCAAAAAGCAAGAAAACTATGTGGAATGGTGCAGAATTTGTCAAAATGTTTGAACAATCTAGCCGAAGTGTCTCAACCATTAAGAGAACTAACAAAGAAAGACTGCAATTTTAGATGGACTGAAAAAGAGGCATTCAACAAGAAAAAAACAATGATTACCAATACTCCAGTCCTTATATTCTACAACCCTGACAAGAAACTTGAAATACAAGTGGACAGTAGTCAACATGGACTTTGAGCTGTACTAATGCAAGAAGGACAACCAATAGAATTTGCCTCTAGAGCATTGACATCAACTGAAAAACGATGGGCTCAGATTGAAAAAGAACTACTTGCCGTAGTTTTTGGGCTAGACAGATTTAATCAATATACATTTGAAAGACATGTCATAATAATAAATGATCATAAGCCACTTGGAAACATCTTAAGGAAGCCTCTAAACCAGGCTCCAAGAAGATTACAATAACTTGATGTTGAGGAGCAATCGTTATGATTTCTCATTTCAGTTGGTAGAAGGAAACAGTTTACACATTGCTGACACACTATCACGACTGTGCAATCAAGAGGAGAAGCAAGATGAAGTTTTTAACATATGCCAGACACAAGTTGTGGACATACCGGATCCGTTATTAGAAAGAATAAAACAAGAAACAGACTTAGATGACACATTAAGTAAATTATCAAAGCAAATTATGAATGGATGGCCTCAAAGAAAACAAGAATTAGACAACAGGGTAAAACCGTATTTTGATTTTGCTGATACTTTGGGACTTAATGGAGTAATTTTGAAAGGAGAAAGGGTAGTCATAATTTCAGTATGCGTCAAGAAATTAATGAAAAACCTGCACACAGCACACATTGCATATGATGGAATGATGAGGAGGGCCCGACAGACGATATTCTGGCCAGGCACGGCTGATGAAATAAAGCAGATGGCAGAGACATGCACTGCTTGTCAAGAAAAAAAACCTATGAATCAGAGAAAAAGACTTATACAGCATGATGAATGAAATGTACCATGGGAAAAAAGTTGGAGCTGACCTGATGGAAGTGGATGGAAGGCAGTATCTAATTACTGTTGATTATTACTCTAATTTTATTGAGTATGATTATTTTTCAACAACAACATCACAAGATGTGATTAGAAAATTGAAAGGACAATTTGCTCGTTTTGGTGCTCCAAAAATGTTAATAACAGATGGCGGTCCACAATTTAGTTCAAATGAGTTTTTGAGATTCACAAGGCGATGGAACATCAATCACATCAGATCAGATCCTGGTTATCCGAGAACAAATGGGAAGGCGGAAGCTGCTGTAAAGATAATGGAGAATTTAATACTGAAAACTAAACATAATGGTGATGATCCATATGAAGCTTTACTGGAACTCAGAAATACACCTCGGCAATGTACTAAATTTAGCCCAGCTGAAATGTGTCTCAAAAGAAGTCATTGACATTGATTCCCAGCACTTCAAAGTGTTTAAGTGAACGTGTTGTAGCTGAGAAGAAAGAGAATTATAAACGACAAGTAAAAAGACAATATGATAAGCAAGCTCGGGATTTACCAAAACTTCATCTAGGGCAAACTATTTATTACCAAAACCCAGGTCAAACAGGATGATATCCTGGAATAATCAGGGAACAACCATCTCCAAGATCTTATAAGATCAAGGGAGATAATGGAGGATTCTACATACGCAACAGATTTCACATTAGGCCAAGGAAAACTATTTTGAAAGACACTGATATCTATGATGGGAATGTCTTAGATGATGATGATGATAATGAAAGGCCAGATTTTTCTGATAACTGTTCTCAACATGCAGCACAGTCTGGAGTAGTTTCTCATGTACCGGACAATAATTGTGATAGAAATATGCCAGCAAGAGCTAGCACTCGAGAAACAAATAGACCTGTGTGGCATAGGGATTATGATATGTACTAAGAATTTTTACAACAATATTAATATGCATGTTGAAATATTTATTCTATTTATTCTATATGTGTCACACTCTCAATTGAAATTTACTTTTTATTTTTAGTTGTTACAATATTTATAAAAAAAGATGAGTTATTAATGTTTGTTATTTTAATTGCAAATATTTCTGAAATGTATTTCGTTAGCTATAGAAAGGGAAGGATGTTGATGTGTGTGTTTTATATAGGTTGCACCAATCGGTGTTTGGGAGTAACATCCCTTATAACTGTTGTTGTCAACCAATATGGCGTTAGATTAAACAGCTGATTTCATGTCTTATAAGTTATAACCAGAGTCTTGTTATAATTCGTTCATAATAATCAACAGAAATGGTAATGGATATAAGCTTATAACTACCTATAAAATGTTAATTGGCATGCGTCTCAAAAAACATCTGACAACCAGTCCAAATTCTGGCCTCCAGGTGTGGCTCAGATTTATTGGGTCCTTCGGAACTGTTTTTACTAACAGGAGAAAAGGGCAAAGTCGAATAACTGGCACCTAAGCCAGAAAGATTTCGGGTAGGAGCTGCTCTTTAGCCTTAGCTGGCTATCTCCCTAGGAGGAGGAGATGTCTGAATTCAAACCTCTGCTGCCAACCATTTGAAGGACGCTGAGAGAATATTAGGAGCCGGCTACCCTTAATTAAGGAGTTCTTAGCTAACAGTGTCACACTCTGGCAGAGTCTGCAACGCGGCTGATCCCAAACTGAATTAGCACTCATTTGAGCACATCAGTTCCGTGGATAGGGGGGAACTGCTGTGTGGGCCAAATCGTTAAAACCATAATTGAAAGAAAGAGGTTATATATACCTTAATAATAATTCTGTTTTCTACACTAAACTATCATACGGCAACGTAAAGAACTAGAATGTAGGCTTAAACATTTACTGTAAATGTAGAGTACTTACCCCTATTCAGACAACTATCTTTATATTTAAATAGATTTTAATACGAGATCTAGTTTTAGAAAGAGTCTATATAATGTCTCTGTCTTGAATAAAATCCAATGTTAGTCGCCTAATCAGGAGTAAATAACTCGGTTGCATTATGAACTGTAACTGCGTTAGGCTTGCATGATCTCAGTAAATAATTAACACGGCTCAAACAACAGACAGAAGGCTCTGGTCTGCCAGGCTGTGGATATAGCAGAAAGAACAGGTGTTTGTTTTTGTTCGCTTGCGTGCAAGAGAGCCCTGTGCACCCCCCCCCCCCATTTCATGTGTGTAGATTCTTTGTTCCCTCCCCCGTTATAAAAATACAAAACAAAAACACGAAGAAATACCTTTTTTTTGCAACCCCCCCGTGTGTGAAGAGGGGGGGGGGGGTTTTATTGGAGGGCGGTGGATGTTTTTGTGACATGTCAGGTATTGGAAGTCAATAAGTTATATACTTGTGTCGTTGTGTCATTCTGATAGGGGTTGAGTAGTGAGACAAATAACTGGTTGAAAACATTAGAGGTGGCATTGATCCTGAACTTGCTAATCCTCAGCTATGAGCGTACTGTGACTGTCTCACTTAAGATTGAACTAATTGCTTCTTTTTTTTTATTTATTCACCTGCTCTACAAAAGAAAATGATAGCACGCCATCTGATCAACGAGGGAGAAATAATCTAAGCTAAGCAAAATCAATCCTTCAATGATCAAAGTACCTCAAATTTAACGCTTAAATGTCTAGACAAGTTAATTATCGAAGCTTGATTTGTTCGCAATATTTCACGATCTCTGACTCTATCTTGCTCTCTCTTCTCTCTCTCTCTCTCTCTCTCTCACTCGCTTTCTCTCTGTATATTTCTGTCTCTCCTTTTCTCTCTTCCTTTCTTTTTCTCTCTCTTTCTATCTCTCTCTCTCTCTCTCTCATTCTCTCATTCTCTCTCTCGGTCTTTGTATATATCTCTATATCGCTTGAAATATACAGAAATATCCTTAGGAAAACCTAAAATCATTCCAGCATGTATCATATACGACATGCAGCAATACCAACAAGCAATAGAAAAACTAAGACTTTTTTTAACAAAATTATCTAAGGGAATAAACCGCTATATACTGCTAATATCTGGAAATTACAGGGTTAGGCTCCCTTATTACTATAAGTAAAAGTTCCCCTTTCAGACCTTATGATCTATAGGGCAGATAATGTAAACGTCATCTGTTTGTGGACCTACGGCCTTGCTTTTTTTTCTCTGACGCTTTGCTCTTTTCTTCTGCAAGCGCTGTTCTCTTATCCTTTGCAATTTGTGCGCATGTTTTCACAGCTCGAAGAATTGATGCTCTATCGTGTGCTTCGCCTCCCAAGTGGCTGGATCAATGCTGAAGGCGAAGTGTCCCTGAAGCGATTTCTTTGTTCATCTTGAAGGCGCTTCCCTTCCCCTTTGTTTAGGGATGCATGAGTCTTCCATTCTGCAGATGTGACCTTCCCATCGAGGCTGAGACTGCATCAGGATTGTGTTGATGTCTTGCAGGCGCGCTCTTTGTAGGACTTAAGTAGCGGTCAGAGTTTTTAAAAGCATAAGTTTATTATTATTTTGCCACAATACAGGGACGAGTTGATGGTATAGTAACGAAGTATGTAGTATATATTCTTCATCTGAAAGTACATACAATACAAATCCAGTGAATTTGAATTACGTCAATAATAATCTACTTTATAAAGTAGAAAGTAAGGCGTATGTATGTATGTATGTATGTATGTATGTATGTATGTATGTATGTATGTATGTATGTATGTATGTATGTATGTATGTATGTATGTATGTATGTATGTATGTATGCCATATGTATGTATGTATGTATGTATGTATGTATGTATGTGACGAATAGAAATCAAAACCGTTTGACTAATCTTGATAAAACTTGGCAGAAATGTTCCTTGGGTACCAACTTAGACCGTAGTGTATGTATTCTATCCCTAAAACAAATTTAAGACCCTCAAAAAAAAAAAGACCAACTCTATCAATTCTATAGTAGTTTATGGATCTTGATCATGTTTACATGACGGAAAGGTGACGCATGCGCAGAAATGCTAGATCTAAATTAGCTCTCATTTAAGAAAACAATTTTGTAATTTTACGCATGAAAATACAAATAAGTGTCTATTCATTTCATTATTTAATGAAAATTAACCTTCAAATATGAGTTTACAAAACATTTTTTACATAAAATCGTTTGCTCTAAACGCGAGAATAGCTTTAGCCGCATTGACACACTTTTCCATAACTCGAGCCCGCGTAATGATGCGAATGAAATTAACGTCAGAGATCATAATATAACGCTTTATAAAGGCATATTATTAAACAAGTAAACTACTTACATAATACAATTTACTTTCCATTGTGTTTTTTAAAGTATTTTACCCTACAACTACCGATTAGGTTTAATTACTTTCCATTGACTTTTTTCTTTCAGATTTACTTAAGCGCATTTAGACCTGATAACAACATAGCTACACATATACATTAGACGTGTTTACAACACTTCATTCATCAAGGAGCGGTATCTAGGACAACACTACAGCCTACAGTATCTAAGGAAACACAGCCCCAAAGTGACAACAAAGTGTATAGTCTTTTACTATAATAGGCTCAAAGTTTTTATCTATTGACTAGACTGCTGTGGCATTCAAATTGTTTAGATTCTAGATCTACATGAAATTAAACTAACAATGTTAGATAAACAATTACATTCACGCGTTCGATTTTATTATAAAATATATTTTATCGCTTTTTGTCACCCCTTCGTGTGTCGTGCACACCGCTATTCAAATACACTTTGATAGGACAGGCTACATGAGGCTCTATATGGGGGATATTACATATACTAATATACAATAATAATAAGCTTCTTGGGCCGTTGAATTCACACTTACAATAGTAGGTCTACATCTTTTATAATAATATCTAGACTCTAGATCTAAATATATGTAGACCTACAAGCAAATGTTTTTATTTTAAAAAAAATGGATTTAGGTCGATTAGCTATTTTGATGGCTCCATTAATACTATTTTTTAATTCACGCATTCCCTTTCTTATAGAATTATTATTTGGTTTAATTGTTTCCAAAAAAACTCTCAGTGACGTTATCGTCAGTGATACGCGGGCCGCGAGTAAAATATGTTTAGTAATTACCTGCTCTGTGTAGCAAGATATAGTGTATTTACAAAGAGGATTCTAAAATACAATTAATAAATTTATTTCACTTTGTATAAACGTGCATATTGCTGAGATTTGGAGTGTACGATAAATGATGTATAAAATGATAAAAAGCAATTAAGAAACTAAAAAGCTACTTCTACAAAGGAATGACTTTATTATAGTTAGTATGAAGGAAGGGAATTAATAAAATAATTTCTACTCTTTAAAATTTGTTAAAACATTCTTCACGTTTAGCTCCCTTTATTTACCAAAAGTAGGCCTACTAGTTGTAACTATTTAAAAAAACACTTAAAAGTAAAAATGGGGGGAAAAGTGTATATGCTTATGTATGTGTGTGTGTGTGTAAGTGAGTGAGAGAGAGATTAAAATCTGCCTTTGAAAATATTAATTTCTTTTAAAATAAAATTCAAATTATAACAGTTATAATTACATAGTTGTATTACACATATGCCTGCTCTATCATTACATTGTATGATGTTGTTTAATGTTCTTTCAGAATAGAGGGTTATGACATCCTAGCCCCGACCTTCCGAAGTACGTCGGGGGGCGGGGGGGGGCAGGGCTCGAACGCGGGAACATGTATACGTCATTCCAGAACGAAAACCTTACACTCAGGCAGCCATCCTTTGCGTTACAATTATGCCTAGCGCTTCCCCTTTTTTACTAGAGTAAATATAATGAAAACATTCAGTATTATATCACATTTTAGAAACATTTTATTGCAGTAATACTCATTTCCTAAAAGTATGTTCAAATTAAAAACCTGCATGTGTCTTTTCTTTTACCTTTTAAGTCTTAAAAGGGGCCGTTACAAATTGACAACAATTGCCGCATTGACTCTAGTGTACATTACAGTTTTTAAAGTATAACCTCTGCACGTAGTAGTATTCGTTTTTTGTTGTTTTTCACTATTAGAGGGTCATAAAAAAAAATTAGACAAAGTTTTGTTTCAGTAATATGAACCTAGTTTTTCATTGGCAAAGTATAAAAAGATTTATTTGTGAAAATGTTCACCAATATTAGAACTATGAAGTTCAAAGGGAGTATAAAAGTGAGATATATTGTTCCAAAACATGGGTCCGCTAGGTGTGACTACACTTTAGGCTCCCCTAATAGTCTTACTTCTTGCGGTAGTAACAGAACTATTCAAATTTACACTTTAAGTCTTCTCCTATAAATAGATGATAGAACTTTAGGCACTCTGCACTCTTAAAAAACTAGTGTCCTTAACATTTCCACACATCGTTGTATTTCTAACATACAGTGCCAAGTTACTTTTCTGCTGAATTTTGTGTTTCAGTGTTTGTCTAGTCTTACGTTACTGTCCTGGTCTGTTCACTGTCTCTAAGTTTCTGTTTGTTCTATTGTCTTCATGTCTCAACACAGCCATCTAACACTTCGCAAGCTAACACGCTCCTTTAACATTTCGACTCTTTCGTCCTACCCAGCATCCCAAAATTCACTCCATGTTTAGGTTATAATAAAATAAACTCTATTGTGTTCCTAGGATATTCGGATGATGTTATACATTGATAGTAGCCTTAAGAGAACCTGAAAAACTAATTTCATCACCGTGGACAAAACTACTAGAAAGGTTTAATAGATCTAGGTTTAGCTACTATTGGCTACTTCATTGTTCCAATCTGGAAATACTCTAAAGGTACTAAAAGAGCTGGATGTCATGAAAGGAGATTTTCACCACATAAGATTCCCACACTGTGAAGCCACATGCACCTATATCTTTGTGTCTGTTTCCACATAACCCACAAAACTGCCAGTTGAGAATTTACGGAAGAAATTCTTAGAGTATTGAGTCGACAGCACTACTCGCGTAAGGGGGACCACATCATTGCTGTGATCTGTGTAGATAGCCGGGTAATGACTACCTTATATTACGACTACTGGATTAGATATTTAGATATATCGAAACACTTAGCTAGTATAAGTAGTAGTTATTACACCAGATGTACAAAAAAAAAAGGTTTAATTAGAAAAAAAAGTAAGAATTAATAAAATTTAAAAAAAAAAAAAAAAAAAAATTAAATTATAAAATTAAAAAAAAATATATTATATAAAATAAATTTGAAAAATAATAAAAGTAAAAGTAAAAAAAAAAAATATAAAATTAGACAAAAAAAAATGTTTAGTATTTGAAAGTCAGTGTGTACATATCCTTCCTCTGCTCTGCTCTCTAACTTTGGGGATCTTAAAGTAACTTACTGTCTCACCTAAATTGTGACCTTTTTTTTTGTTAGTGTCACAGTCAAAATAGTGAACTTATGTGTTACCTCATTAACTTTACTGAATTATGTGAATAAGAGCGTGAACTGAACATATGTGAAGCAACGCCATGTGGTTGCAGCGGTAGAGAGATTGAGAGTCTTTGATAGTCAGAAGTTAAAAGTTAAAGTATGGTACAATCAGAAGTCAGCAGATGTGAAATGCAGGTAACAGTCGAGTAAAATGAGTTAATGAATTAAGTAGAGGTCATTAGTAAAAGTTGAAGCAAGTAATTGTATGAATGAAACCAGTTTATATACATACAGTCAAGTGGTGGATCTGTCAAGTAAAGCTGGAAAGTTGTGTTCATCTTGAATCATCATTCACATTGGATTAATTCACCTGTATATAAACCTGATATTGTATTACGTTCTACAAACTGTCCCATTTATGTCCATGTCGCAAGTAGTTCCTCTAATTGTTGTCAGTACTGTAATGCTGCGTATGAGTGACTTGCCTACAAACATCCTACGACTCATGTCATGATTTACATCAATAAAAATCATAGACAGTGTGTCAATGTTTCTTCTGACACTTGAAAGTATTGAGGAATTATTTCAGCTAAACATCTTACTTACTTCATCCACTACAAGCCCAAAGATATAACTTTACAAAATACAATCGTGGTAATAATACTGAATCCATACTGACGCTACAATAAAGACACTAACATAGTTTTCCGTATCCATGTCAAAAAAAAAATGTTCATTAAATTAAGTGTAGTAACTTCACACCTGATATCTTTCCTTCTATTCAAGGGAGTGTTGACTTTCAGTTCGTCCCGAATACATCTCTTCTTTTCAATGGGAACAGTTCTAATCGAATAGTTTCTTTAAACAAAAAACAAAAAAAAGAGAGAGACACTTTTAGGGCTCTTCAAAATTAGCAGAACGTGACCTCGTTTCTTACGTCAGCCTCCATTGTGTCTGGAGAGTCACGTCAGCGTCACAAGGTGACATGAGCACAATGCATGACACATAGGTCGTGAGTCTTCCTCCTAACAAGGAATGTAACTCTAACATGACTTAAGAATGAGCATTGTCTCCCTCATGATAAGCCTTACTTACGTCAAGTTTTTACCTTAGGATGAGTATTTTAAGACAGTGATGGGCAAACGTTTCTGACATATTTTTCTGGTGGGCACATAAATAAAAGAAAATTCAAACATTGTACAAATTCTATAAGCAAGAGAAATGAAATTTGAATAAAACTTCATCTCGGCAAGCTCTAATTATGAAATAGTTTGAAAGAGTTCTATCTGCATGGTTGTACTCCATTACAAGTGACACTAAATAGCGTTTTGAAAATATCAAAAACGTTTACAAGAGCGGAGAAGTTTTAAAATTTTTTCTTTTTGAAATTCTCCATGAAATTATCAAATTATCTTCATCAAACCTAAGTTTAATTTTCTTTACAACAGTCAGTGCATTTTAAGTCATGAAATGAGACAAGTCATTTGTAGCTAGCTACTCGTTAACCGTTGGCCACAGAAACAGATTACCTTAACATCATCTGCACTATATATAGCGAGGTCTGAAAGAAGAAATTTTACTTTATTACTTTACTGATTTCTACATAAAGTAAGTTGTTTGAAACCTTTCAGGTTCCCCAGATATCGAAAATAGATGGTTATATCACTGTTTCTTAATATTTAATTTGTTCACGTGACAATGAAGATCTGTAAATATGCCACAACTGAGATCCATGCAGAATTTTCAAATACTTCACATTCCTCAGACCAATTCTTCTCATGGAAAAAGACACGATTTCGTTTTGTTACTTCCCAAACTGAGGCGGGCGGGTGTATAGAACAATTCATAATGTATTATTGTTTGCAGTAACGTAGAAGCCATGGATTCAGGATGTTCACTGACTTCAAACTTTGTCTAGTAGGGCCCAGATTGTGTCATTAAAAATTAGTCATTTTTTTAAATAAAACGTGATAGCAGACCTTGTATTAATACAATAAGACTCATTTTTTTATTAGAGAGATAGATAGATAGATAGATAGATAGATAGATAGATAGATAGATAGATAGATAGATAGATAGATAGATAGATAGATAGATAGATAGATAGAGATAGATAAACAGTATTAAGATACTAAACTTAATAAAGCTTGTCTTCGAGTCCGAAGATTAATGAAGAATGCAGTATTTCGGTGACAGGTCACTTCATCCCCGGTCATTTCATCCCAATTAAATATTTTTCTTTTTCATTGTTTAATTGTGCTGTTAGGGCTTTGACTTTAAGCCCTCATTTCATCTAATATATAAATATGATTATGTAGAATGCTTATTGATATTTTTTGACATGTTACTAATGCGTTTATAGTGTTTCCTCTTCCACTTTGCATTCTTGATGAGACATCTTACAATATATTGTAAATCTGGGTGTGCACTTATCTATAGCGCTTCTATTGGATGTGGGGGTGTAATATTAAAACATTATCCTACGCATGATCAAAGGCCAAGTAGTGAAAATCATTTGAGAGATAGAAGTGCGATTAGAATAATTGTGACCGTGTCGCTGATAACTTATCATCAAAGGCCAAGGTGTGGTGCAAGGAGTGGAAATCTTTTCAGAGATAGAAGTGCGATTAGAATAATTATGACCGTGCCAAGGTGTGGTGGAAGTACGACCATGTTTCACTTTATTTTATTTTTCAATCGCTCTGTCTTGAAAATGAGCGCGTCATTTTTAGCCTTGAAATAAGGTTTGTTTGTTTTTTTCTAATAAAGTCTGACTTCACCCATCCTCAGGATATCATGTCGCCTATAGCCTATATAAGTTTTTACTTTAATTCCTTTAAAACATTAAAGTTATAAATTTTGTTATAGGACTTTATTTCTATCTATATTTCATTTCTACATGTATATGTAAGTATGTAATGACCGGGGATGAGATGACTAGGGGATGAAATGACCGGGGGATGAAATGACCAGGGGATGAAATGACCAAGGGATGAAATAACCGTTGATGAAGTGACCGGGGATGAGATGACCGGGACCCAGTATTTCACGTGGCCCCAGCTGCGATCTACTTATTTTGCCTCATCCAGAGCAACAAAACATTGCCCGTAATTGATTGAATGAGCTCCTAAGCGTATTAAATGTATAAGGGCAATCAGGGTATGGTTTAGTTCTATATGAATGTTAATGGTAGAATTCTAATTCTAATGATGTTGTTTTAGAAATACTTATCACTTGGGTTAGCTCCATTAGAGTAACTCAATAAAAGTTTAATTTCCTGACTCTAAATATAATGCCGAATTTCTACAAGAAGAATGTTCAACTCGGATAGATGCTTGTACATTTGTTTCAAGAGATGACCCGATCTTAGAATATTATATTGAATCGATTTTTTAAAATTCATTTTAATGTCTCGATGTCCTCTTCTCCATTTTCTAAATTAATTAAACCATCAGAGAGATCAAATGTCAAGTTCTATATCTGGGATGAAGCGCTACCTTGGTTTTCATTGCAAGCCGTTCATAGTTGATTGTTTACTTACTAGAGATTGTTGATAAAATATGAGTTGGTGTTTTTTTATAATGTGACATTCTCAGGTAGAAGTCCAAAATTAAATATTGGACAATTGTTCTGCTCCTCGTCTTCCCCAGCTCATGTTACTTCATGTTCCTGTGTCACGTTTAGAGATCAATTGTAACTTAATATTCGGAGTAGTTCTAACTTGTACTCAAAACTTGACTTCTGCAGTTCCAATGAGAGATTCTTGTTTTAGGCTTTATTCTTAGTTTTTCTTAGGCTGAGATATTTATTACTGCTTGAACTTGATTTCTGTCATTTTCTTTTTCTTTTTAGCGGCCCCCGAAAGGGAAAAAGACGCTTTCAGTGGTGTGCGTAATGTCAGTCCGTCCCGTTCAGATCTAAGAACCTAGAAGAGAAAATGAAAATCGGACATCATGATGTTTTAGATCATTCCAAGTTCTGATGCAACGGCTACTTTTTTCTTTTACGAAAGTGAACCATTTGATTTTTTTTAGAAAATACATATGCAAGCAGATTTTTCATAAAAATACACCACTTTTAGATGAAAAATCATTATAAAATATATTTTCCATTTGTTAACTAATTCATTAAATGGAATACTGTTTGAAATGTTGTTTTTAAAAAAAGAATTTTAATACGAACTTCGATTTAATTATAAGTTTAAAAAAAACTAACTACTTTTATAGCGCGCAGTTTTGACATATCCTCATAAGTCATTATACACTTGTCAGTCTAAATAAGAGTAAATAGTGCCCAGCTCTAATATACATATATAGAGGGATATCATAAATGTATTAATAATTTGAAAAAAAAACCTATTAAGGCAATAACTTATCTTCGGACAGCTTAGGGGTGCAGATTTATTTATTATGTAAACAGTAGTATCTCATAAAGAAATGAATCGGATACGAACAACATAGTAGGCCCTATACCATTAGCCTGTATCAAAAGGCCTACACATAACATTTTCCTAGATCTTGTAATTGTTAGATTAAACGTGTAAAGTCATACGAATTCTAGTCTAGATCTAAATCTAGTTCTTGATTAAAGATCTAGAACTAGCAAGATCGAGATCAAGTTTGTATGACAAATTATCAATGAAGATATTAGTTTTTATTTAAGAGGAGAAAGTCTTGTCCAAGTCATTTCTAAACTAGCTCACTACCTAAGCCTAAAGCCCAAACAAGTCAAGAATTTATTTTTTTTTCGTGTTGTCAATTTATCTAATTTTGAAAGAAGAATAGATCTTTTTTAGTTTCTATTTATTACATGCAACATGTTATTGATTCTGAAAGCACAGATAATGTTAATAATTATTATTTTTAAAAATATAAGTGTAGGCTAAATGAATATATGGAGATGCTGTGGCTGAGGGGTAAAGCACTTGGAACTGGAAATCCCGTGTTTGAAACATGGTATCGACTTTAGGCGGACCACTTCGGGGGCCGATTTTGAATTCGTGTTACCACACAAAATGTCTTTGTAACCTTGTTTTATTTTATGTATATTCATTCATTCAGTGACAGTTTTCTGTCTACGACAATGGCTTAATTCGTAGAACATGGCTTTAAGAAACGAGACGAATCCATTGGCGTTGGCGCCCTCACAACATTTCCTCCCTCTCCATGCTGTTCAAAAAACCGTCAAATGGCTGATACAGTTTGAGGTCAGCAGCAGGGTTTACCAAAGTGTAGCAAAGGGCGCAACAAGATACGCTACTAGATGCTAAACGGTCACCACCTCATGATTTTTCTCAGGGTTGACTCCACAAAACTAAACCGTTCAACCACAAGTCAGCTTGGATTCAGAGTTTTCCTTCTCCTTGGTGGGTTGTCAACGAAGGTTAAGGAGCCTCTCAAACCAATTAGAGATACCCATTTAACAAGGCACATAGTTCTGTCTCGCATGAATGATCGTGAATCAAAGAATCCCAGTGCATCCAGGTCCCGTGTTGAATAGTGCGATGGTGCGCATCATAAAAGCCGCAGATGGATTTGAGCTATAGTATCATCATGTATGTATGTATGTATGTATGTATTCACAAAAAACAGATGTTTGACTGACATTATATTGCGGCTTTTGGTGGTGTGAATGTATTCTAAAGTATCATCTTCCCGGTTGCACGTTTATTTAGGTGTTCATCTGGTGAATAGATATTTGGACAAGGTGATTGAGCTATTATCTATTAACCTGTTCATCTGGTGAATAGATATTTGGACAAGGTGATTGAGCTATTATCTATAAACATGTTCATCTGGTGAATAGATATTTGGACAAGGTGATTGAGCTATTATTTATTAACCTGTTTATCTGACACCTGAATTAAATTTATACATGAATTATTCTATGTGAATCATCCTAAAAAATAGTTTTACTCGAACCACTGTACACGAATTATTGTACATGAATCATTGCCATGTATTATTCTATCTGAATCATTGTAGATGAATAATTGTATGTTCATTTCTGTAGATGAATCAAACTGTGTTTTTTTGTTCATGAATTCTTATTATGAATCATAGTTTTAAGTGAATCATTGGATAAAAGTTATCATTCTTATTAATCATCGTAACAGAACCATTTTAGTTTAATCATTGTTGCTGTTTCATTGTTAATTAATCACTGTACTTCATCATGTTTATGCGAATCTATTTGGTTTGACTTCCAAACTGTGTTCCTGTTCTTATGGTCATACAACTAATGAACAAGAACCTAAAGCTATTTAAAAATCTTTTGTTTCGTATTTCGTTACCTTTTTTTAATGACTAAAGGAACATTTCAATTTCTTTTTTCACAACTGAAGTTTCGTTATCTTTTAAAGTTATATCCGAAGATAGCCATCAAAGTCTAATTATTGTGAAGGTGGCTTATTTAAATGTTATCTTGTCATGCTATCGTTCACTGGAATGTCAGTCTAATGTCACTTATCGTATGTTGTCATTTCTGATCAATAAACATAAACATTGGATAGATTTGATATTTTAATTCTGTCGTAGCTCAGTTTACTGAAACAGATCTAGTTTGGGAATAAACCGAGACATTGAACGCGCTTTTATATTGATGTGAGTTAAACGCAAAAGAGGGAACATGGTAAAAATATAGACATAGAAAGAAAAAGACAGAGAGAGAGAGAGAGAAAGAAAGACAGGGAGAGAGGCAGAGAGGGATCAGAAAGACAGACAGACATAGAGTGTTTAAGATATATAGAGACAGTCAGAAAGAGAAAAGAGAAAGAGAGAGACAGAGAGAGAGACAGAGAGAGACAGAGAGAGAGAGACAGAGGCATAAAGACGGAAATAGGAGACAGAGAGTTTAATACATATTAAGACAGAATAAAAGAGAGAGAGAGACAGAAAGAGAGAGAGAAAAAGACAAAAGGAGAGAGAGAGAAGGGTAGAAAGGGAGAGACAGACAGACAGAGGCGTAAAGACGGTAATAGAGACAGAGCTTAAGACAGAGAGAGACAGAGGAAGATACAAACAAAGCTAGAGATAGAGAGAGTGACAGAGGAAGATACAAACAAAGCTAGAGATAGAGAGAGTGACAGAGGAAGATACAAACAAAGCTAGAGATAGAGAGAGTGACAGAGGAAGATACAAACAAAGCTAGAGATAGAGAGAGTGACAGAGGAAGATACAAACAAAGCTAGAGATAGAGAGAGTGACAGAGGAAGATACAAACAAAGCTAGAGATAGAGAGAGTGACAGAGGAAGATACAAACAAAGCTAGAGATAGAGAGAGTGACAGAGATTGAGAGACAGTGAGATAACAAGAGCTTTACATAGAGGCAGGGATGGATAAAGAGACACATAGAGAGAAAGAGAGAGCGACAGTTAGTGAGGAAAAAGAAGTCACAGAATTTAAAGAAATTCTAAGAATCATAACCATCTGATGTCAAATCACCTAAGCTTATGAAATGTCAAGGACCGTGTTAATAAAACCAAATGTCAGTGTCCTTCCTGCTATTACAATTTGAAATCTTCTATTCAATATCAACACACTGTACGTGTTTATATCAAACATGTCATGTCGACATAAAAACAGTCTATGTCAAACATGTCACGTCAATATCAACATATTGTACGTGTCTATGTCAAAAATGAAATGTTAAACATATCATGTCAATGTCAATGCATTGTACGTGTCCATATAAAAATTTTCATGTCAATATCAACATATTGTACGTCAAACATTTCTAGCCAATGTCAACATATTGTGCGTGTCTATGTCAAACATGCCATGTCCACGTCCTGTGTCTTGCTAAACCGTGACTCATCGCTTGAAATGACATGTCAACGTCCTCTGTCCTGCTAAACCGTGACTCATCCCTTGAAATGACATGTCAACGTCCTCTGTCCTGCTAAACCGTGACTCATCGCTTGAAATGACATGTCAACGTCCTCTGTCCTGCTAAACCGTGACTCATCGCTTGAAATGACATGTGCCCAAAGAGAAAACGATAACTCTTTCGTATCCATAATTTCACCGAATCTCAAGGGCAATAACCGTTGTCTGGGCTGTGAGATGATAAAATTAGCATGTTTGTGATTGAACCATCAGTAAAGAGAAGCCAACCCACCATGATATTATGACCCAATTAGGTCTTCAATGAAATATTTAAATGTACCTAATGTATCCCTGTGGTCACATCTGGCTAACAATTCTGTCAAGAGAGACCAACACAGTGTGTCCACCATATTTGTGTCTAGACAGAAAAACAAAGTACACTTTCACGCTGTACAATGTCCATACTATACACTCATACACCTGTAACAGTAAGTAAGTAATAATAATAATAATAATGATAATACCCCACCGTCACATCAATCAAGGGGATGATAAAAACTGACCTCACAGATACCTTCAAGGCTCTTAACATTCCCACGATCATTCTCGTTGCTTGTCAGAGGGCGGCACTGCTGCAGACCTGCCAACACATCACCACAAAATTCCTCTGTGGACACTGAGAAAGGGAGTATAATGTTTTTGTTTCTCTCTAACGAAACTCGACCCTGGCAGCGCCAGAGAATGACTAGTCGTTCGTTTCTGACATAATACTAATAATAAAAGCTTGGAACTAAAATAACAACAATATACGCTGTGGTTATATCAGCCGAAGGGGTAGTGACATCTGACGGTTACTGGCCTCGTAAACACATTTGAGGCTCTAAACATTCTTAAGTAGATTGTTGTCCCTGTCAGAGGGCGTTACTTCTGCAGACCTACCACATCACCATGCAATTCCTCAGTGGACACTGTAACGGGGGCCACAATGAATTTTCTTTACCTCTAACGAAGCTCAACCCCCCCCCCCCCCCCCCCCCCCCCCGTCAAACAGTGCCAGAGAATAAATTTTTATGAGTTTATTTGTACAATAATAATAATAAAAAAATGGCAAAAAAAAAATCCGCAAACATCATTGAGATAGCAGTACCACTGACAACATAAGACAGAAAAAATGAAAACCTAAGTCTTGGAGATGATACGACCATGGCAGTTGTCTAGTGTAACAATACACCCTGTCATTAAATGAGGGGATATTGACAATGACCTCACAGACACATTCCAGGCCCTACACATCACTTAGAAGAAACTATTGCAAGTCAGAGGGCAGTACTAACTGCAGACAAATTAATATCTGAATCTTCATTCTATCACTTTACTAAACCTGGAGGGCGTAGGACTATAAAACAATGGACTGTACAGAGATATACATTCGCATAATTTATTGTTTTATTTATTTCGTTTATATTTAAAGGTCTGGAGTTCACAGGAATCAATGATTTCGTTTCGTAGTCTGCAATATCAAGAATCCATACTTTACGTATTTTAGTTCTTTCCTTTTTTTTGTTTGTAGATTAAGAAGACAGAGGGTCGGCCCAGAAATACAAGGCGTAGAAATCTAGAAACAAATGTCAGATGCAGATGCGTAAGCCATGCGAACAGTTGGAGAGAGATTCGCTAAGAACCGAGACCCCTGGAAGAAGCTGGTTGGTGGCCTATGTCACAGACGTGACCAATGGCAGAGATGAAATAGAAATTTAAAAAAAAAACATTTTTTAATTTGTGCAGTATCAAGAATCGTAGGGGCGTTGGCTAAGCGATAAAGCGCTTGGCTTCAGTACCGAAGTCCCGCGTTCGAATCCTGGTGAAGACTGGGATTCATAATTCCGCTATCTTTGGGCGCCTCTGAGTCCACCCAGCTCTAGTGAGTACCTGACATTAGTTTGGGAAAGTAAAGACGGTTGATCGTTGTGCTGGCCACGTGACACCCTGCGCGTTAACCGTGGGCCACAGAAACAGTGAACTTTATAACATCTGCCCTATAGAACGTTACTTACGTGTCAAGCATCTTTTTTGTTGTCTTCAAGTACCATGAATAAATTCTTGTGGTAGTTGGTAGATATCATGATTACATCTTTTTTTTTTTTTTTTGTAGTCTGGAACAATGATGAACTTATTCTTTTTGTAGCTTTCAATATCAATAAGCAATTATATTTTTTTAACTCTTCAAATATTGAACATAAATTATTTCTTTTTATAGTCTGTAAATATCAAAAATAAATTCTTTTTCCTGTATGTGAATATGAAGTATCAACTCTTTTATATATGTGTATCATGTATGTGTCTTTATGACTGTTTTTTTAGCTGCCCCCCGAAAAGGGGAAAAGACGCTCTTAGTTTTGTGTGGCCTGTCTGTCTGTCTGTACGTCTCGTTTACATCCCAGAAACTAGAAAATAAAATGCGAATCGGACATCATGATATTTTTGATCATTCAAAGTTCTGATGCAACGGCTACTTTTTTCTTTTCTGTAAGCGAAAGTTTTAATTTTTTAAATCCATTATCCAAGCATTTTTATCATAAAAATACATCATTTCTACAACTATTCACTATTAATAGTAACAAATACTGTAGGCTTATTTTGGTAAGGGAAATGACCATTTACCATTTTTAACACATTTATGCAAATGGTTTTAGATTTTTGATGTAAAAATATTTTTGTACAATTGTATTGCCAAGTTATGTATTAAATACTACATTTACAAAAAAAAATAAATTTCTATGCAAATAAAGTGGACATAATTTCAAACAATAATTAATAAGTAGTTTTACATATTATCGTGTGAACTGCAAACAATGCAACTGCAATGCAAAACAAAAATAAAGAATTTTTTTTGTACGAAATGTATCAATCTTGAGGCTTTGAATAAGAGATTGACCCTTTACAAAACAATTACATCAACTAGATATACATTATAAAACATCAGTTAGGCCGGGTTCACAACTAAATTCACATTCACTTTCACCTATCCCTTGGTCAAATGGACCCTTGGGGCACCACACAGGATCTGCCTACCTTCTCTCTTCATTCTTCTGTGTCAGTTGCCTTTGATAGAATTTCATTATGATATTCTTCTGAAAATTTTAAAACCTGCCTTTTTTCCTGCCTCGGTGGACCACTTCGGAGGCCGATTCTGAGTTTGTTTTTCCACACAAACTGTCTTTGTAACCTTTTTTTTTTTTGATTGCTGTTTTTGTTTGTGTCATAGAATAAATGTCTTAACAAAACGACTGACTGTTATTTATTATGTTCACCTTTAGACTTGATGAGTGAGAGAATAAAATTTGAAACAAACATTTATATGGTACAGTCTTCTCTCAGTCCCGGCGTTAATGACATCACATGATGTCCAAATACGTTTTAAAAAAAGTTATTTTAAAGCCCGTCCAATTCCAACACATTCCTCCCACTCATAAAATAAACAAAAAAAGTTAAAGTATCAATTATGATTATTTCTTCAAGGGTCTCTACATTGTTCATATTTTTTTTCATGAATTTAATGAAAACAAATGATGGCTGATAATCAATTTAGTATATACATTTGCATTTTATTTAATCAATAAGCGACAATGTCTGACGTTATAAGATAATAAGATATGAAAGAGAAACATGTACTTTCTCTGATAAAAAAAATTCTATAAAAAAAAAGTTTACTGTAAAAAAAATTGAACACCCACTCTTTTGTATAATCGTCGTATTCTCATTATATTAAAGTTAATATAAAACCTAGTTCTCCCTATAGAGTAGCACCCTCCCCCACTACCTATATAATAACCTTATACAAGAAAGAGTAGATCTATATTGCCAGATGTCAATCTAATAGTCTAAGTTTGAAATTAGACATTTAAATAGAAAAAAATTAAATCAAGGCAATAAATAAAAGTGATAGCACTACTTGTTCTGTAACTTGAAGTCAGCGGGAAAAAAAGCTTCAGACTTAATGCTATTTCAGAGAGTATTAACACCACACATACACACACACATAAGACACACACACACACGTCATGTTTGTGTAGACTTGATACTTGGCTATCGTTTTCTTGGGTCGCGCAGTCGCTGTCATTGTTGGACTTGACGTCATCTTCGCGCTCAATCTCTTGGGACGTTCTGTCCAGTACAAGCCAAGGGGGGGGGGGGGGCGGGGGGCACGTCTTAAAAAGACAATGCTGCAAGCTCTTTTAAAGGACGATCATTATGTCCAGTTGTCAGTGAGTAAGAACGGCAGGTTTATTTCTTGACCACACTGGCCTAGACACAACCAAACAACACTTCCCCTTTGGACATAACTGTATGTTTGTATCATTTAGCCAAGAAATGGTTTTCAATAACTATGGTAAGATACACAGCTCTAGAAACTCATGACTCATTTTTTTTTCATTCTTGTAACTTCAATAACATATTTTTTTTTATTTGTAATCAGAAAACATTACTTCTGGCATAAAATTATAGGAGAATGCATGATCTTTTTATATAACACAAATTTAAGTTTATAAAACCAAAAATTAATTTAATGAGGTCAAAATCAACAATGTTATCGTTTATTAGGATAGAAAGAGTTAATCTGTTACATATAATTGAATGCAAGGTTGTTTTGTTTTTTTTAGATTGGAGATTTCCGTAAACGGCACACAAAAAAAACAAACAATATAAATAACTCAGCTTTTTGATGTATCCGGTGTACAGAATAAAGGAAGTATTGCTAAGTTTTGATTTTTAAAAGGTCTAGACTCTAGAGGGTCATTTATGTGTGCACCTTTTAGCGCTGCAGAATCCAATGTTCTAAGCTTTTTCAATTACATCACAAAGACTTTTATTCTATGACTTGAAGACTTGTTTTAAAACTAAATGGGCAACTAACTCGAGATAAAAAGATCACTCACTACGAATTGCGATACTTTACAAATATGGCTCAGTCCTTTTTAATTTACCTGGCAACTGAAACGTTCAAATTATCGTCCTTGAACTTATCGTGAAAAAATCCCAAATAGAAATCAAGCCCGTCCAAAAAATCAATTTGAAGTACATCTACATCTATAATCTTTAATTCTATTTATAAAACAAAAATGTATACACGAACAAAAACCTAAGCAAAGCCGGGTAAATCATAGCTAGTATAATTGTAATTGTTTATAAGTTTCGGACGTTGTCTCAGAAAATAAAGACTAAAAAGTCCTTGTCTTCAAGAACTGCTGAATGATGGCATCGGGCAGAATTCGAACTCGGTTACATCGTGACGACAGTAGATGTCAAATGTGTTACAGAGAGTCTAATCTGTTCATTGATTCGGTATTTCCGGCCATTGACGCAGTACTTTCCGGCCGGTGCGCAATACTTTTCGAGGTACTTTATATGAATCAGCCGGGAAAAGCAATGACGTAGCTTAATTAAAGTCTCTAATTAACATGCACGACTAGACTGGCAAATAGAATCGTATTAGGAATCGTAATAGGACGTACTTTTCTTCTGTTAATCTGTTCTTCTGGGGATTATTCATCTGGTGATTTTTAAAAAATCATATTCGATGTTTTCTATAGCAAATTTTTGTCATACAATAGCTTCGCGTGTATAAAAATGTACTCTGTAAAATTGCTTTAAATAGCTTTTAAAAAGATATCAATCTGGTAGTAAATGTTTTTTATTGACTGTTTTAAATAGACTTCGAGCTAAATGTCATTGTTAAAAGTGGAACTTAAGATTACATGGGAGTAGCCAGGAACTTTCTTTTTGACGGAGTTAGAAATTTCCCTCCTGGAATGTTAGTTTTTTTTCACACACCACACACTCTTACACATTACATGAACACTAATATATATATATATATATATATATATATATATATATATATATATATATATATATATATATATATATATATATATATAACATGGCCATACACTTGAAAGAAATCGTGTTCCAATGGAACTGAGCCTCTGAGGCTTCATTGTCCGCTGCGTTCAGGAGGCTTAGAGGGCTCGGGCTGTAGTGTGAGAAACCCTGGTTTACAACTCATTTTTACTAAACATTGTCGTTATAAAAATTGTATTGCATGAGAAATAAAAACACAAGAAATTATGTTCTAACATTGTGTGACATCCCACTGGGGACACAACACTCTGTCGTCATTGACCCAATGTTATGTTGAATGAAATGCAAACAATGTAGTTCTGCTTCATCCGATGTGGAAGATATGTAGGTCGCAACTGGACTTGCTTAGCCATGCGATACACTGTACTCATCGGAATCGTAGACATTGTCTTTAAGTAGCAGCTCATTAGTATGGAATTAGTTTGAGTTAGGTGTTCTGCATTGCTCAATTAAACTTTGTTACTAGCTGTGAAGGGGTTTGAAACAAAACAAACAAAATACGGATGTGGGCGTTATTGGGTAAAGTCTCTGGAGGTGATCAATAAATGATTAGAGGTGGAAGAAAAAGTTTCTTCTAATAAACAATTAGGAACTGATACCAAAAAGAAAGATTTCCCATGAGGCGAGAAAAGGGAGTTGACTGAACAGGAAGTTAATGCCCTTACATGATTCGTTCATTTATTTCACAAAAATGTGTTATTTATACATCTCATGACCAAAGGAGACAGACATTTTTTTAAATTCATTATTTCAAAAGCAATAAAATGTTGAAATAGCTACAGTTCATGTCTTCACCCCTCAGCAGACCTCTGTTTACACGAGTATACGACTCACTATGAACATAGGGCTGTGGTGTTTTGCGATCCAAAGACATTGCTATGAGATGAACTCTGTGGTCTCTCAGCGTCTCAAGAAGGTCAACAATACAATGACTATAATGCTTAGGGTTAGATGAATGTTAAAAATTTAACAAAATTCCAAAGAGAGTTTGTGCTATCACACAACGATTTCTTTCCAGTGTACGACCATTATCACACAAATTCAGAGGCGGCCCTCATCGGATCCGCCTATTTGCAAAGAATATTCAAGACATGACTTTGTTTTGATCGCCCAAAGCCAAAAATTTTAAAGATTCATTTGGCGTGGTTAAAAATGTTTTTTGTAAAATGTTTTACATGTTTCGGATGTTCTTTCAAAGTTGAAGATAATCTACTTCCTAGTCCAAACCTCCCGCTGGACGCCGGGGGATGGTAGTGAGCAGGGTATGAACCTGGAACCATTGAGACAATCAAACGACAAGGCAGCGCGCATAATTCACGACCAGGCGTTGCTGTTAACTTAATAACAAAACAAGTAATCTATTACTTATAACTGACAAAGAGATATTTGAGACTTTTTGGCAAGAGACCTAACGTAAATCTATAGGTCAGAAGAGCGATTTCAGATAATTGTTTGGCTTTGTTTTGTTATTTAAAAAAAATGAACTCGCACTTTGCCCACGTCTGCTCGATGTCCCAGCGGCACCAACAGAGCTAGTGGCATTTTCATTAGATGGAAAGAGAATTTATATGCAGATCTAACAAAACTAAACTTCTGATTTAGCACTCTCAAGAACTATATGTACTAGATCTAGATGAAGAATCTAGATATAGAATAATTTAGATCTAATATAGATCTAATAAAGCCTAGATAATATATCTATAGACTGAAAGCAACATAAAATTTTAAAATAGTATTAGTAGATAAGCTCTAATATTTATAAAATAGCAATACTAGATCTACGCAAAGAAATCATAATCTACAGTTTAAGTCTAGATATAGATCTAGAAATTAAATCTAGTCTATATAATTCTAGACAACATCTAGAATCTACAACGATTTTAATTAGAATCTAGATCTACTTCTAGTCTAAAAAAAAAACAATACTAGTAGGATGGCTGCCTGGTAGTGCAATATGTGCACTGGACTATCATTTGGACTTCTCGATGTTCCCTGGTTCATATCCTGCCCTGTGAAAGGTTTGGTTTAGGAACATCCGAAACATGTTTTAACAAAAGCAGGTAGATTGATAAATACAGAAATCAGAATCAGAGAACACCATAACTCCTTAGCGTCACTCCCTGTCTTATACGCTTAAAATTTAATCTAAGAGTTGAATTCATGGATGCGCGTTCAACGAGCGATTTCCAACAAACTATTGTCATAAATATGTTTTTTAATTTAAAAAATCCAAAACAACCTATTATCGATAATGTGACTTTTAGACGATTAGGCAGAAAATTAATTGTAAATATGTCAAATAAGAGATTTCAAAAAGTCGATTAAAGCTTATATGTTTTCAATTTAAATAAAAAATGAATTAACTTATTGGCGATAATGAGATTTTTAGATTACTGGGGAGGAAAATTAAATTAAAATATATCAAATAAGCAATTCCAAAAATCAATTGTCATCAATTTCTTTTAAATAAAAAAAAATAAAAAAATACCTTTAATCGATAGCCAGTTTTTTTCAACCTTTTAACATTAGCATGTTACAAAAAACAATGTCTGGATTAACCTACCAATGATACTCAAGCATCAACAAATACAATTTCGGCAATCTATTTCTCAATTAAAAGAGTATTTAAATAAAGAAAACAAGCAAAATAAAAATAAAAATACTTTTAAAATAACAAAGCTTATATTAAGTGTATGTGTATCGATCGCTCTGGATCAGTCATGTCATTAAATTTGTAATAGATCTTGACAAACAATAGTAAAATATGTGCGATTAAAAATATTTTCGCCAATTGTTTTTGTTTAGCGCAATTTTGTGTTTTTAGCTTTTTCAATGCGCTGTGATCCTAACACTTGTCTGGACCAGTTTTTAAGGGGGTAGTGGAAGAAAGAAGGGAGTATCTGGGGGATCGATTTTTAAATGTATTTATAGCAAAAAAAAGTCAGCGATCCGAAATCAAATTTAAGGCCTAAGACCAGTGGAGTAACTGAAGGGGGGATGGAGGGAGAATTTTAAAATCCCCCAGGGCCCCCGCCTGGGAGGGTCCCCCAAATGGGTGTCCGAAATTTATTTCTAAATACATAATTTAATATATTTGATAGACAAATAGTGTCAACGGGTGTCTTTTTTTTTTTCAACATTTATGGATTAAATTTATCACAAAGACTAAAACTAGATCTAGATCTATCAGTATGTTGACTTTGTTGACATTTAAAAAAAAAATTATCTCACAGAGATGAAAGTTTTTTTTAAAGTTAGTCTTACATTTTAAACTTTGTTTCCACGAATAAAACTGCATGACATACAGCGAATTTCAAGTATTTTGTTACCTTTAATAATAATAGATCTAAATGGCGAGTATTGTATGGCTACACTAATTAACCTTGACGCAAAATTTACAGAATCAAGTATAACAGATCTAAAAGTTATTCTTAATAATGCTAAAATAGTCCATTATTCGGGTTTGGCTTCTATAATTTCAGAATTAAACTTCACACTCGAGTTATTACCCCTCTATTCATCTTTCCTCAATCCAATAAAAACTCTCTTTTTATTTATATCTGATCCTTTTGCTTTTGCACAAAACATAACCAAAAAACAATGACGTAATATCATATACTATTAGCACATCCTTCCTTTTGAAGTTATTATCACATCCTTCCTTTTAAAGTTCTTTAGAGTGATTTCTACTAGCACTCTAGCATTTGCGGGACCCAATGCGAAACGGATCGCGCGGGGCCTCGTCTGGGTAGGGATGAGCATAATGTCAAAATTTTTTTTTTTTTAAATTAGAAAATAGGCCTACTTTCGTCTTTGCAATAAATTTTTATCAAATGAAAGCTCGCAATGCCACTTTTTATTTATAGGCACCCCAAAATGTCTATTTCGTCTATTCTTCAGGAGATTTGAATAAATTCAAAAAAAGTTCAGGACTTTATCGTATATTTTGCCTTTTCTTGAGATTTCCTGGAGGCCCTGGAAAATCAGGAGGTCCCGAAAACCCTGTTATTTTATATACGTTATAATGGTTTAATTTAATAATGTACACTTGGAATTAGCGCGGGGCCTATGAAAGCGCGGCGCCCACTGAGACCGCATAGCTGCAGTGGCCTAAGGCCGGCCCTGTCTACTAGGAACTTTAACTATTCATCCACTTCTGGTTGTCTTGACTGGCACAAGTTCTCAAGACGTTGGTCTATAACTGTCTGTTTCGTTTGTTCCAGCAGTATGCAGTTCATTGTCTTCATCGGTATCATAGTACCCAGAGATGTCTTCATAAAAAAAGCGTTGATTTCTTATGTATGTTTTTCCATCGTTTGTCTTTATGATGTAAGATCTGGATGCTGAATGTTTTTTTTATGACAACTGCTTTCTGCCATGTTTGACCTAGACGAACTTTCCGACAGAATAATCTTTAGGTAGTCTTGCTTTTGCCTCGTATTTCACTTTGCTTTTCATCTGTCGTTCGTTGAGTAATGTCTCTGCATTTTCAGCTACCGATGGTTTCAATAGTTTGGGATCAGTTGGAATGATGTCCCTGAGTCTTTTACTCGTCAGCAGTTGTCCACTTATCGGAGTATTTCTATTCTCGAGCATAACGAGATATGGATCTTTCCCACTTTTGTATGCTATGAATCCTTTTGCTTTCGCACTAAACATAAACAACCAACAATGACGTAATACCATATAATATTAGCACAGAATCTTCTTCATGCAGTGGAAAATTAAGAATTTTTTGCCTATCTTGAATTCTGGTCAAAGCTCATACGCCCAATTAATATAGTTCAGAAGAAACTACAAAAGTCTGGACTGCATATACAGGAAGCTGCTGAAGAAATTAGTACCCTTTCATGCTTTCTGCAAAATGATGAGAAACTGACAAAAACCCAAAAAAAGGCTTATCATGGTTTTAATGTTAGTGAAGTCACAAATACTAGAAAGTACCAATGAGGTTGATGTTATAGATGTCTTTGCTGCACATAATGCACGACGTGTAGCGGTATCAATTGAGATTTGTCACTTGTGCATTATTTAACTAATAAACAACGGTATTATTCATTAAAGGAGTCTTGATGATTACTTTTGTTAAGTTTACTGATATACTGAACCAATTTGGGCTTATATTTTTTCATTTCATATGTCGAATGTCAAAATGCAAGGGGCCCCCAAAGAGGTCAATCCCCCCGGGCCCCCAAATTCCTAGTTACGCCCCTACCTAAGACCTCTTCAGCCTCCTCAAACCAATAGGGTAATCATTGTGCCTGGGAACACGAAAATAGGTATATACTATAAATAATAAAGGGGAATAATTCAATTTATACCACCTAATCAATCTAGTACAATTAATTTCCCTTGTTCGAGATGTCAAAGAAAATTAGTTATTACCTAGGGTTCACTAACAAGCTGTTTAATTTTTTTATTATTAATTCTTGTGTTGGCATGTAAAAGAAATAAGTGTGTCCAATTTCAGCTTGACCCGAGATTGTTGGATGTGGGAGAAATAATGTGTACAAACCTTTTACCAGACAGAGTGAGTTGATAGAAGCTTTGTAACAAACACCTTAAATTATCTCCTTAAAATATGTAGATTTAGTAAAAGTCAGTATTTAGGTAGGCGGCTTGATCATGCATAACCTATCCCAGTTGTCGGGGTAATAGTATTGAATTAAGGATGAAGCTATACAACTAAGTAAATAAATAATATAATGACTAGCTGCAAGCAATTAGAAAGCCATCAAATATAAATTGCTTAAGGGTGTCCATAGACTTCTTTACCTTTCAGAGTTCATTGTCTAAAAGTCAACACGAGACAGTGAAAAGGAAACTAAGCGCCTTAACACTCGACCAACACACCCCGTACATTATATTTGCGTCCCTTGTTACAAAGTTTATATTAACTCACTCTGTCTGTCTGCCTGTCTGTCTGTCTGTCTGTTAAAAGGTTTTTACGCGTTAATTCTCCAATGTTGTATTCTTGGATCAAGTTGAAGCAATGTACAATTAATTCATTGACAATACGTGAATCAATAAAAAAAAAAGTAACCAATTAGTCAAATAATTACTTGGTACTTCATCTTTTTGTTTTTATATCAACAAGGGAAATTAATCCTTTAGGATTCACAGATATCGCTAAATGTTCATGGTTTTGTCCCCTTAGATTTCATCCACACCCGTTCTTGGAACAACTCTAAAACCATACATAATTATTTGATGTACCTATAAAATCCATACATGCATTGGCGCTACAGCCCATGGAGGGCTCTGAACTACTTCAACACATCCCTCCCGCCTTTCGTCTCCACGCCCTTACCCCAAACATGAATCAATTAAAAAATAGATAATTAATCAATAAATTAAAGGTAGTTAATTATTCTACTTGATATTGAATAAATAAAATAGCTTCTACATTATAGAGAGATAGTTGTTAGTGCGGAATTCTCCCCCCTTAGATAAGCTTTGTTTTGTTCTGCGCTGTGTACAGTGACACTCTGGAGGATCGTTAAGTCTCCATTCTTGAGGCCAATGTGATAAATAAAACAGAAAAACGCAATGAATTCTATCGGTCAAGTTCTTAACTTGTCTGAAAGTGAGCGTGAAACTTGAAGCCATGAATAAATAATTAGTGAAGTCCTTAACTCACCATTCATGTCAAACGAACAAAAGAGACAAAGTTATTTATACAATATTGACTGTCAAGTATGATTGAAAGATCGCTGCTTACCTGTCCTGTCCGTATGGGTAAATATGCTTCCAGTGACGACATCCTAACAATGAGGCCATCTAATATCTCTTCTGCTTTTTATACTTAACATTGGCTGGAGCTTTTTCACTTTAGTCATGGTATAGTGCCACAACAGCATGTGTACTTGGTTAAGACAGTCAAAGTAATTACAACATGCTAATTTCATAGCACACATCTCAAGGTCATAGTTGCAATAATTGAATATTGTTTAATTGGAACGTTTTCTAAAGAGTAACGGAAACAACTCTTCACTTCTGAAGTTGTTAATAGTATCTACAATAAATCTTTCTCTATTTGGATAAAATCTCTAGATAAAGAACAAGCTCTCGCTACTCTAGACCAGACGATTTAGGATTTCTTGATACCGTCAGGCGGAGGCTGAGCGGTAAAGCCCTGAGCTTCCGAACCGGGGGTCCCACTGAAATTATTAAAAATATGCCCTCTAAAATCATTCAAATATATGTCTATCATAATCATTAAAAATATGCCCTCTGAAATTATAAAAATATGCTCTCTGAAATTATAAAAATATGCTCTCTAAAATAATTAAATGTATGTCTATCGAAATTATTAAAAATATGCTCACTGAGATTTTAAAAATATGCCCTCTAAAATCATTAAATATATGTCTATCGAAATCATTTAGAATATGCCCTCTAAAACAATTAATTGTATGTCTATTGAAATTGTTAAAAATATGCCCACTGATATTGTTTAAAATATGCCCTCCAAAATCATTAAAAATATGCCCACTGAACTCAATCAAAAAAAATTTGCCCACTCAAGATTTAAGAAAAAAACAAAACAAAAATACTCACTGAAGCTGCTAATGGGATAATTAATAACCGAAGTATAAGAGATCCTTTGATATTTGATATCAAACAAAATTGCAGATAAATAATTGACTAATTGGTTAATTTGTTTTATTGTTTCATGTTTTGTTAGGATCAATACATAGTGCTTTAAAGTTTCAACTTGATCCGGCAATGGGAGTGGGTGAAATAATGTGTACAATTATTTAAGTGAACCAAACCCTACATATTTAGCCATATATGCCAATACTGAAAGTTTCATTTCCTTTGTTGGTATCAAATAATTACCAGTATTTATTGGCCTAATAGTTAATTTTTTTTATTTGAGTCATGTCTTGTCTTAGTCAATAAATTATTGTGCCAAGTTTCTATTTGATCCGTGTTTGGGTGTTGGAGAAATAACGAATCCAACCTTTTACCAGACAGATAGACAACTTGAGTTAATAAAAGCTTTAAAAAAGAACATGTTCGTTGAACCTACCAATATTTTTAGAACATAAGTTAAAACTTGTTTTTTTTTCGGGCTTCAGAACTTCTATAACCTCATTAAACTACGATCATGAAAGTCCAGTGTCAGGTGGTGTAAACCACTGTGAAAATGTTCAAAGTTGACCTCTGATTAAAGTGCATGTGAAGGTTTTGTCCATCATCTTGACTGGTTAGTTTTACCAGTATAAAATTTAAAGCCGTGTTAGGTGATGGTACTGTTGCCTAAGTATTCCTTCTGTTGGCATGACAGAAGTGTTAGGTGATTGTACTGTTGTCTAAGTATTCCTTCTGTCGGCATGACAGAAGTGTCAGGTGATGGTACTGTTGCCTAAGTATTCCTTCTGTTGGCATGACAGAAGTGAAAATAGGGATCCTGAATAAATTAGGATGTAGGACGTAAACATCTTCTTTTTTGAAGTAACGTCTGTAATAGATAAGAATTCAACAGAATTATTTTAAGGAGAACTATATCCGGAAGCCTTTAACTCAAGGCAGTCCTACCGTATGGTTCTGAAACATGAAGAACAACTGAAGCAACAACTAGAAAAGTACACACCTTTATCAACAGATGTCTTAGAATTATCTTAGAAATTCAATGTTATGACAAACAGAAAACACCAAACTGTGGGAGATGTGTGGACATAGAAATATAGAGTGCAGATCTTAGAAAGTGAAGGTGGATTGGTCATACCCTTAGAAAAGATACCAACAAGTGAGCTAGACAGGCCTTAGAATGGAACCCCCAGGGCACAAGAGGAAGACCAACAAGATAAACATTTTTAAAAATACTTTTTAAAAAAATACTTATATTTAGTCTACTTGTATCAATTAGTTTGGACCGGTCATGTAATTAAATTTGAATAGATCTATAGAATATAGACTAACAAGAATAATTGTGCACAATTTCAGCTTGATCAGAGATTAGGCGTGGGAGAAATAACGTGTACAAACTTTTGGCCAGACAGACAGACACAGACAGACAGAGTGAGTTGATATAAGCTTTGTAAAAAGAACGTATCGACTCGTTGTACTAGATGAGAGTAAAGATTGGCCTGTTTTTATTATGTTTTATGAAAGTCAAGGGAAGATAATGTTGATACCCGGAAGTAGACAGCAAAGGACAAAATACCCTTCTAGGTCTGTGACACACAATTGACACAAGCAAATAATGCTTTAATACAGAACAAAATACTATAGCCAACAAAAGAAAATGGTGGAAAAAAAGCACGCCCAAGTGGACAAAGTATTATGTCAGATGTAGTACAGACTTGAAATGGCAGGGTTTTATTAGGTGACAGTTACAGATACAACTTACTCTTCTCAAGTTTGCTAAGACGCATCAAACTCGACCTACCTTAGCTAAAGTTGATGAAACTGGAATACATTTAGACAGATGCACATTTCATTTCTCCACTGGTACTGAACCATATTATTCGTCCAATTTTTATTTATTTATTTATTCTTCCTCATTTTGTATATTTAAACTTATGTGTTTTTGTTCTCCCATTCTTGCACTGTGTTTTGTAGATTCCCTCACACCAAAGTCTGCTCTAACCATGTTCTCAACTTGTGTTGTATCCTATCTATTACTATCCTTGCACATTGGAACAAGTAGCGCGTCCGTAGCTGAGGAGCAAGCCTTTTATACCATGGCCCGAAACAGGTGAGTCGACGTTTCTATCTTTTCAACTAGAAATCTCTTTTTGTTTCAATTTCTATTTTCATTTTCATTGTCGTATCGAGCTGAGTTTAAACTCGAGCTGTCTGACAAATCATTAAATACAAATTTCAAAAGGATCACTACGTTAATTTGTTAACTTATTAGAAATGTATTAAAGCCCAGTGACTCAGGGTGTACTAACAGTTATATTAAGGTTTACTTATTATTGAATATCAGCAATATTCCTTTTTATGAAAAATCAATGTATTTAATATATTATATTTTTATTTTTAACATGAAGTGCGAATCGAATTTTTTTTATGTCACTAGTATTTTATTTTGTATTACAACTTTAAAAGCTTTACATAACTGCTAATATATAAATATAATTAAGTGACCTTTTATACGTAATACTTTGCTACAGTGACGTTGGCTTGCACTACTAGCGTCGAAATGTAGACAATAGACAAAGTACTTCCTTACATCCATTATATACATAGTGTCTATTAAGAGAGCTTGAAGAATTATTTTTGACGCGTCTAAAGTTTTTATACATGTTGATGTCAACTTGGATGTTATTATTTTTTAATTGTTTTATCACAAGAGGAAGTTTTTATTGCATTAAATCAATTCACAGACACCAGAAAACCTACAATTACCTGCTCATCTTACACACACACACACACACACAGTACAAACAGCTCTTTCCATTCAAACAGCTAAAAGTCTAATGGTTGAACCTTTTTCCAATGTCTCGGATCTTCTCAGGACCGTTATGAATCATAAAAGCTTCAATCCTTGCATGAATCAGTTCGAATGGAAGCTTATCTACATTTGGTAACTTTTCATTATATCTCACTGACATCAATTTTAAGTTAGTAGATAGAATTCTCTAATGTTATATTGTTTATTGCTCTCTTTGTTGTATATCACGGAACAGATCTGTGAGGGATCTCCTTCTCTGTGAGTCCTATTCCCTACTGTCTTCTATAATAATTAGACTCGTCCAGTTTTGACCATTGTCTGGTCTTTAACAAATCTTTGCTCTACTTTAGAAGGACGTGTTGGTTTGCTTTTCATAATTAGTTGTAGTTTGTTGTTGTTGTTTCTTATCTTATATCTTATATGATACAGACGTTACTTCAAAAAAGAAGATGATTACGTCCTAAGCGTCATGCATTTAGTCATGCATATTAACCAATGACTTAAATTCTGCCAAGTCACTGGTGTTCCTGGCTGGCTCGGGCAACCCATTCCATGATCTAATAGCACTAGGGAAGAAGGAGTATTTGTACAAATTTTTTCCTAGCATAGGGGACAAGGAATGTGCCTTTATCTTTGTGTCCTTCAGAGTATAATTCGATTTTAATGTTACTTGTATCACACAAACGTTTCCAAGCAATTCTTAAGATCATATACACATCTAGTTTTTATCATTACTATTACTTGTACTAAAATCGTATTTTAACGTTGAGATATTTGTGGAAGGATTCAATTGCATACTAAAAGCTGATCTGTTTAGATTATAAGCGCTTTTTAACTGCTTCATTTTTATTTAAATTGATTTCAGTGAAAATTAATACACTCATGAAACCATAGAGAGTTGTATAGATATTTCCATCGTTTAGACCTACATATTATTGAGAATATAAAGCCGAGAATTCAATTCCATTGATTTCCAGCCAGTAATGATTTCAAAGTATGAGGTCTTCCATACAAAATGTAATGTTCAAAATGTTGATGGGGGAATAAAGAGGCGAGAAGTTTTGTTTTGACTTTGTTCTTCGTGTTACTTTAATTTGATCCGTATCTTCTATTTTCAATCATTTGGATATAAATAGAGTTTACAATTTTAAATCTATAAATCGCTCCATATATTAAATTCCGTGAGCTATCAATGACTCGGAATCATTCCTCTCGTTATCCCATACCTCTTCTCATCCTGTTTCTTTTTAAAACTCTACGAGATACAAACTACAAGTCAACAGAAAACAAACGGAAGGACTAAAACAGTCTTTAGAAATGTTTACTTCTCCTTGGTAGCTTACAGTGAAGTGAAAGCTAAGTAAACCTGAAGAAGATCGGTAGACCAGGAAGCTATGTTGGCAGGATGGAGATGGACCCAACTGAGGGAAATCGCCCAGAACAGAGAGAGTCTGTTGGGGAAGTAGTGTTACAGCTCTTTGCTCCATTGGAAGTCAAAGGGTTTAAGTCAAGAACGAGTTTTCTGTCTGGGGAATATATACCAGCGTTTCTCAAACGTCAAAAGTCCAGACAAGGGGGTGCAAAGAAGTTTGATTTATTATTGACGAGAAGAAAAAATATTTTCGCAGTAGTCAAAGTTATTTTACAATGTTAACCAAGTAAAGAAAAAAATATTGTTAATACAATTATTTAACTAAAGGAAGTCATTTGTCTTTTAGTTTTGTTTTATATATATATATGTCACGTTCTCGTGTTAGTGATCTGCAGCAATGTCATCTCGAAATATTTGTTAAAGAAGAAAATGTTTTATTTCGTCTGACTCTATATTTGTTGACTTTCTTGTGTTTGAGCAAGACGATTTCGTCTGTTCTACTTCGCTCTGTTAACAACTTTTGGAGTAAACGAAACAAAATGACTAGATGTCCTGCTTTCGAGGATACTTTCACCACGTACGTGTGCTCTATGTAACTTCAATGACTTTCGCCTTGATGTATTCTAACTGGAGAGGACAGGAAGGGAACGGACTATGGAGAATGTAGGGGCGATATAGTGGGAGCTTAGGAGAAGTGTAAGAAAATACTACAATGTGGAAAGATTTTAACATAAATAGACAAGATTTAAAATGTCACACTGTGACCACTGTCGCCAATTAAATAATAACAATTAGTTTGTGTTACGAGCGAGTAAGCTGAGAAATGTAATTACATGTGGATAAAAAATGCGCAGAAATTATTCTAGAGATGTTTTTTTTTTTCATCTTCAACACTTTCATGCTGTATGTACCTGATGCACCAAAGATCTTGATATTTATGGGTTTATGAATATCTTCAATTTAACTCTTTCTCTCCGTGATAATTTACCACATTCTGGTGGAATCAACGTTGGTATCGTCAGTTAGGAGAGAGAGAGTTAAGTGTAGTGGAGAACTGACCAGACATGCAAATGTAATATGTATTGAAAAGCAATTTGTTCAATCAAAGCTTATGTTAGGGAACAAAAATTGTTGATATTTTTCACAATACTGCAAGATTTTTTTACCATTTCCTTATAACATAGAATTCAATAACTGCCATTAATGTATTGCTAAACTGGGCGGTATATAGGAGAGCCCAACGTGTTTTCGTCGACACTCTCTACTAGTGTTACAGTTTCAACTTGATACGAGAAAGGGGAGTGAGAGGAAGAGCATGTAAACAAAATCCTGCCAGACAGACAGACAGACAGACTGACATCATGAGTTAATATAAGCTTTAAAAATGTATAGACACTATCACATTTCTTCTTTCTTTTCAATTTTAAAGACCTTGTTATTGCCTCTATTATGTACTATTCATTTTGTCACTTAATAATTATGCCCCCCCCCCCTTTTTGCAATTCTGTACATGAGCTAAGGCTATTTTTAGAAGACAAGAAGGGGAGAAAGTTTTAAAAACTTACGACCTTAGAAGAAAAAAATCCTCCATGTTCTATTTTATTTTATTTTTGTTTTTCCATATGCTTATTTTTTACATTCTGTCTGTCTCTTGTATGTAAAACTAATCTTGATATTCTGTTTTAAGTTTCAACGAAATGCATCAAGTTAAGATTGAGATTGATATTATGTTCAAAGATATATCTTATCATTTGAGATGTTCTACATTTAATGTGCACATAGAAAATCTAGTGTCTATATATTTCACTTTTAAAGAGCCTCGGGTTGCATTTTAAATGAAGAAAAAAAATGTGTTCCTATGCTACATAGTCAAGTTGAATTGATTGTAAAGATGCTATAAAAGCTTTTGATTTGTTCTTAAACCCCTTGTGTAGTTCCTTCATTAGCGTATAATTATCTAGATGTCATAAATTAAAGGCATGTTGTAGTCGGCTGTTAGGTGTTTTAATAGGGTTTGTTGCTGAACAAAAAAATTATATATGTGTCAGACGCGAATAGCCGAATTTTCAGTAAAAGAAATTACAAAAGCCATTTCTCTATAGAAGAAGTTACGAAGGCTATATAAAATACAACCACAGACCTATATATACTACACTAAATATAGGTTTTGATTTCTAGTTACGATTTATTTAGGTAGGTGCTGTTTTACTATTACATACCAAGTATTAGAGTTTAGAAAAACCCAGGTTTGTTTCTTTTGCAACGCTATTAGCTAACACCTCATATCATCTCTCCATTGGTATATTTAGATCTATAATCTAATTCTAGTCTAGATCTATATATAAAAATCGAATAGATCTAGATTGTAAAATAGTATAGATTCTATCTTGAGACTAGATTGCCGAGTCTAGCCTATGCTATGCCTATAGTCAGTTTTTATTAGAAAGAAGTCTACATATTAATAAAGACTAAAGTTTTTTTAATTATTAGATATAGACATAAGACATAGATCTAATAATACTGTAATACGTTTACTATACTCTATACTTAATCTACTAAACTAGAAATCTATCTATAGATCTATATATAATCTAGTCAATCTAGATCTATACAATATTCATTATAATACTTCTACTTATAATGACTTATTTAATAAGTTAGTACTTAGACTTAGATCTATTATTATTATAATTTATTAATAGATTTACTTTTCAATGCTTAGACCAAATAATAAAATTGCGAATGATGTCTATAGTTGCTGATTATTTTCATTTTTTTTTTATAATAATAGGCCTACTAAATCTAGGTCTAGATTCTACTTAAATCTAGTCTAAAATAATGACTGTCTTAGACTCTAGATGATTGAGAAGTTCACATGTTTTTAGTAATACGGCATGTCGGCTGAAAATATATAAAGTGCTTTTTTCTTTGGTAAAAATAAAAAAGAGGTTCCGGTACTCAGTGATAGATTGCCTAACTTTCAACTAAAAATAAATTAACAATTAACGTTGAATTACAAGAAAAGTAATCATTTTTACCGACATTGAAAAAAGGTGCCGGTACCCCGTACCGGTGCGTACCGTCACAAAAATAAATGTATATCTCAATCTTCTTTCATTTAATTTTTTGTGCGGTGTTCTTGTTACTTAATACATTGATACCGGATCGATTTAAATAGGGCCTAAGTATACAAGCAGGATTTCGAGCATTGGATAAATTTATTTTTTAAGTACAAAGTTTTATGGAAGAGGCAATATATAAGTTGTTTGAAGTTTGTAACTTCTTAAATTCAGGCTAAAAATATCAAAGCCTACATTTTTACACTCATTTCTAACAATTAGAAGAGATGGACTGACTCATAGTGTAGCTTATGTACATCTGCAAAAACTCTCTTTGTAATCTTATCAGTTAGACTTTCAAAACTATTAAAATAAAAACTTAGTGATTATTTTTACTGTATAATTCTATTATTATTCCTTTTTAGAATTAGGATATAATCAAAAATTTGCCATATGACTTTATCTAACAGAAAAAAAAATAAACGTACGTCTATTTATGCGGTTATTTATAGTTACCTAGTAATATAAAATATATTGAACTAACACGTACATTCATCATAATGCAGCCATGCGATTTTTTGTTTATAAACATAGCATTATTTAGGACCAATATTTTACAAAGGCTGCTTGAAGAAATCAGGTATACCCATTAGGAGAAAAACGACCCATTTACTCAAAAAAAATTTAAGAAACTAGAACAGACACAAAATAAACAGTGACATTCATAACAAAATAATATTCAAAATTGATTAGAGTAACACCTTTTAAAGTAATCATTTAAAGTTTAAAATCACTACAATTTTTTTCAACAATTATTTTGTGTATGAAATTGTGTATCGAAAATGCCAGGTACATGAAATAAGCTAGTCCTAAAAAAACAACACAGATTGGGTAAAATACTCAATAAAAGTACTGTAAATGTGTAGTTTCACGCGCTAGTTTCAGGTCTTTTCTTTTTATAGCCTCTATCGGGTTTGATCCAAACTATCCGTATTTTTGTGCAGAATTTTTTTCTCTATCTGGTACACTTAAAATTATAGCATAATAATGTGTTTAATTTAAAGAGAGAACTGAACAATACAAAGATATAAAAGGAAAAAAGCGACTTCCGGCCCAATACTTTTGAATTAAAGAAACGTAACGGACTAGTTTAACATTGCCTAGAAATAACTATTTATTACTATGAAGGGAGCACACATTGTATTCCTCCCTTTGCTCTTATAAAACAAAATTAATTAATTGCCGCTAATTGATGAACTAATTTTTGGTTAATTTCTAACTGATTCATGTGTTGTCATCGACTTATGTAATCAGCAAAGTTCAAACTTGGTCCGAGCATTAGAAGTGGAAGAAAAAAATTATAAAACAAACCACACAGACAGACAGTAGACAGGCAGACATTAGACAGACAGACGGATTGAGTTGATACAAGCTTTGTAAGAATTACAACACAAGATACTTTTATACTAACAATAATTTCCCAGTCTAAAAGCAGTTTTTATATTTTAAAAAGATGTCAGAAACATTAACTTCGATATTTTCGAGTTTGAGCAGAAAAGAGCTAGATCTCAATGAAAATATGAATATTTAATAGGTGTAAAGTGAAACCAGGCATCGAAATAAGTGTAGGCAGAGTAGATCATTTCTTAAGACAGTTCAAAATATCAACATGATTCGTTGCTGTCTTTAGCCTAAGCTGCTCAAATATAAACTCCATTGTGTCTTGATGTTGTTGATGTACTGCAATGAATTGTTTTTTTTTTCCTAGTTCTAAATGTATCCTTTCCAAATCTTGTCAGTTTCTTGTACATAGAACTATGTTTTCATGTTTCTATAAGTGCCCTAAACGTACTGGATGGCTGCCTGGTCGTGCGGTTTGCACGCTGGACTGTCGTTCAGATTTATCGATGGTCCCGGGTTCAAACCCTGCCCGCTCCCATCCCCCGTCGTCCTGCGGGAGGTTTGGACTAGAAAGTACTTATCTTCAACTCTGAAGGAACATCCGAAACATGTAAAACATTTAACAAACAAACATTTTTACTGTATGTGCTCTTGTTAATGGCGAAGTTTCCACAAAGTAATTTTATTATTTTAGTATAAACTAGACATATGTTACCCGCGACCCGCCGGTCTTTATTTGCGCATTACTGGCGATATAGTCACTGAGAGTGTTTTGTAAACAATTAAACGAAAAAATAATGTAATAAGTAAAGCGAATGTGTCAATGTAAAAATAGTGTGAATGAAGCTATCAAATAAAATAGCTAATAGGTTTAAATTCATTTTTTCAAATTAAAACATTTGCTTGTAGGCCTACATATATTTGATTAAAATTTGAGATGAATAGACTTAATTTTGTATGTTCATGTGTTAAAGTATAAAGTAGATCTTGAGGTAGACATAGATCTAAATCTACGCTAATCTAAAGTTAAAAATTGGCTTTATAGAGTTCATTCTGTGTTGCGCATGCGTGACCTTTTTTCATGAATGAATATAGGCCTACCTCAACACGGCTACGCAACTTTAGCGAACAGCGAACGAATGTATTAAAAATGCTTTAGAAAAACAAATTTGAATGTTAAATTGAATAAAATATCAAATAAATGGACAATAATTAGTATGTTTATGTGTTAAAGCACAAAACTATCTTTGCGAAAAGAAGTTTTATCATCTTAGAGTTCAATAAGAGTTTTAGACCTAGACCTAGGAATAGACTCAGTAGAGAGATGTGTTAATGTGGAACCAATTGGTAATGTCTAATGAAAGAATGTTCGCCAGGAAATCTGTAGTCACAGATATCAGGAACTAATTTATGTAAAAAATGCTTTTGAAACAGAAAATTGAAGGTTAATTTTATTACATAATGAAATCAATGGATCTTCTTTTGTATTTTCATGTGTCAAAGTAAAAAACTATGTGCGCAAAGTGTATTTCTTAAAATTAGATCTAGGTCTAAATCCTTTCGATCTTTTCTCATTTCAACATTGTTAACCATGGCCTAGATCCATAAAATACTATAGCTGTAATAGAGTCGGACAACTTTATTTTTTTTGAGGGTCTTAAGTTTGTTTTAGGGCTACAATACATACACTACGGTCTAAGTTAGTACCCAAGGAACATTCCTGCCTAGTTTTATCAAGATTGGTCAAGCGGTTTTGATGTCTATAAGTAACATACATACATACATACACATCACATTCTACTTTATAATATAGACTAGCAAAATACCCGCGCTTTGCAGCGGGAGGAATTTCGCGACAGCGTCTGTATTAACTTCAGGATGTGCCTGAGAGTATTTCGCGACAGCGTCTCTATGAACTTCAGGATGTGCCTGAGAGTATTTCGCGACAGCGTCTCTATTAACTTCAGGATGTGCCTGAGAGTATTTGGCGACAGCGTGTCTATGAACATGTGGATTTTTCTGGTTGTATTTGGCTGCAGCGTCACGAAGTTGTTTCCGTCTTGCTGCATCAGAGAATGTACCACGACGCCTGACACGCGTCCTTTTAACTGTTTCGTGGTTTGCCTCAATACTTGCAGGACTTGTGTTTAAGTGACATTCGGGATTTGCCAAGCGTTGTAAGCGTACAACCGGTGTCATCGACAACTTCTCATCCAGGTTTTGAGAGTTTAAACACTAGTAGACATCAAAATGTCCACTGCTCAAATTGTCACCTGAAAATCGAAGATGTTTGAGAGGCATTGGCGGTTGTCCGAAGGTGTAGAATATTTGGCCAGCGTCACGAAGTTGTTTCCGTCTTGCTGCATCAGAGAATGTACCACGACGCCTGACACGCGTCCTTTTTACTGTTTCGTGGTTTGCCTCAATACTTGCAGGACTTGTGTTTAAGTGACATTCGGGATTTGCCAAGGAAAAATAAACTTTTTGTCTCATACAGTTTAGTAATTATATAGTTCAGTGATTAATAGCCTCTTCATTTCAAAATCGCGAAATTGTATCTAATTGTATTTGAAAACTAAAGATTATTACTTTTTTGAGACAGAAGAGTGATTTCCGAGACTCATAAGGCGAATTTCCTTAGGCCTACAGCTTGAAAAATTGTAAAGATTACAGATCATTAAAAATCATCAGAACTTTGCAAAATCTAATTATCAAAATTGCGTATTCCTAGTTTTTGCGATCTAAACGGGACGGACGGACATATTAATAGTGGATTTTTCCCTTTCGGAGTCGCTAAAAAGAATGTTTAATAGATACTTAGATAGAAAGATAGATAAATAGATAGATAGATAAAATGATAAATGAAATAATTACAAAGACTAGTTATAATAGCCATAAGTAATACAATAGAGCTAATTCCTTCCAGTTCCTTTCAAAAGAACTAACGTATACCATTGCAAAATGAATGGAGAGATTCTTCGTAACAATAGCTACCTTAAATGAATTATTAATGGCTAAACCAGAGGTTTATTGCTTAAGTATGAAAAGTGTTTTTAAAAAGGATGACACATAAACAATGACAAGAGAAATGAAAATTAAAAAAAAACACAATAGGAGATTTCATGATAAACTAAATAATGTCAAGGACGCTCATTCTAACTTCATAGCTCCCAACTTTATGAAAAAGAATTGAGCTATAATTTAAACAATTTATCAATGCGTGTCAATGAATCTTCTTGTCAAATCACCTTTATTATAGCTAGTTACTTTTTACCTATAAGTTTAAAGTCTTAGAGTGAAAGTCTAAAGCTTCCTTCATATTGAAAATATTTTGAGCAGCAAGCAAAAGAGCTTAGACAATGGACCTCATTCATCAAAAACGTGATAATATTAATAAAACAACGAACTAAAACTGTCACGTGATCACCATAGTTGATTTTAATTAGATCGTAATTTGTATAGAAGTGACAGAGAAGCACGTGACTCAATGTTGTTTGTTTACGATTGATGAATGAGGTACATTATATTCATTCTTAAGAAATAAAATATTTTAAAAATTCACAAACCTTTTTAAAAAGAAACCTTTACTTTTTACACCGGATACAACAACAAAGTAGCTATTTATGATTTTCCTTCATATAAAAAAATCTCCATTACACAATAGCGCCTATTTTGAGACGGAGACAGGAAAGAAGACAGTCTTTCATTGGTCTCAAGCGCTGGACGATGTCTATGCAAAGTCTTATACTTTTAAAAGGAAAAAGCTCAACAATCATTTTCGTTTAATGTTTGTATAATGTTAATATTTCTGTCATACAAGTCAACACCAAAAAGCGACCATTTTTCGAAAAGAAACAAACACTTTTTTAAGACTAAGAGAAATTACTGTCGAGCCTAGGAATACAAATCTTAGTTCATCTCTACAGGCTCCTAGAGTTGATACCCCTTCTCCTGGATAGAACTGAAATACAAAGTGAGAGAGTACAAAATGGGGACGAGCGACAGGAAGACGTACAAGTGAGCTGTAGTTTGTTTACCATGTTCAAGATAATAGATCACTTGTATTTCTACAAACACCCACGCAGTCAACTCAAAAGCTGTCAATCAAAGTTCAGTTCATTTCTGTTTAAGAGAAAATTTGCTAAATATGTATATCGGAAGCAGAACGTTTTGGCGCAGCCGTTTTGTCGCTATGTTCGTTTTGGCGCGGAACGTTTTAGCGCAAAATATTTCAGCCACATTATATAATATATATGCTCATTTAATTAAGAACTTTAAAAAGGTTTGAAAGGGGAGAAAGCAGACTATACACAATCTAGTTTTGTAGTAAAAATACAAGTTTTGTGTTTTGTAAATTATCTTCAGAACCTCTCGCGGCTCGACAAAATGACGCGCAATCTATACCTTCAGTGGCTTAGATGGACTAGTAGTCTGGAGCTACAGGCAACAACAGATTGTCGAATGCACAGAAAATTAGCTTTACGCCTTTCGGGCTACAGTTTAAAAGAACAAAATAAATGTTGGTTTGTTTCTTTTTACCCTTTCCCTGGAATGTTTATAAGAGACCTCCTAATGCTGAACTAATATGTGTTTTTTCTGTGTCACTAGTATAAATCAATAAGTGTTCAGAGTATTTCTCTTGATATCAACATCTACCGTTCTCTAAGAATCACGATATGTCTAGGGACAGACAGCAAGAACACATTCAGAAACAGATTTACTCTTCATGTTATTGACTTGCTTCTGACACCACGTTGGGTCGACAGTGTAGGGGAAATGATAATAAGTCAGTTGTTTTTAATCAATATCTGCTAGCGTTAAACCGATTTTTAATGCGTCTAATAAATGAAGCTAGAAAGTATTCTGTACTACTGCCAGTCTAAGAGCTAGTAAAACATATTTAATGTGTTGTTAGCGATCATTGACTTGTACCACCAAACTGCCTGGTAGACAACTAAACTTTTGTAGGCGTATTTATTTTTACTTAAAAAACGTAGAATAACTTGAATATCTGTTTTGTGAACAAACCTAACTATAAGTTTTATTACACTATAGACACATATAACTTGAGATGGCATGACAAAACAAATCTAACTCATTACCAAAACACGTCCTTTGACTGTGGCATTCTAGAGTCGTCTAGCCAACGACAGCTTACGACAGCTTATTTTGCACCATTCACACACATTCTCGTAGTCATCATAGAAACACACGCACACACACACAAACATTCTATAACAGTGATGCCCAACCTTCTTCAGCCCGCGGGTCAAATAAATTCCCCACACTCTTGTCGCGGGCCACATCATTGCAAAAATGGAAAACTAATAGAGCAGACGACCTTTTGATTAGCAACAAGTTGTATCCAACATTAATTCTATAGCAATTAGTTGGATGTTTCAAACTTCTGAATGACAGGCTGCAAAGCAAATATTCCATTAAAACAGATATACTTTATGTATTCTGTACAAAAAAAATGTGTCCATTTTTCAAGTTATTGTGTCCGCTCAAAGGCAAGTTTTTGTTCAGCAGTCCCATGTATTCAACACTCAAATGTTGACCAGCAAGCTACCAATCACGGTGCACCAAAAGAAGTCAACTAAAAATGGCAAGAATACAGTTTGTTTATTTTTTTATCATATATTTTACATTCCCATTTATTGTATTGTGGTGAGAAGTTCTGAAGGGCCAGTTAGACCTGCATCGCGGGCCGTACTTTGGGCATCACTTCTCTATAACATGGAGGAGCCACTTAAATTTAAGTTCAGGCTCTAGTCCAGTGAACTTCAACCTTTGACACTGCTAGGGACATAATGTATAGACTTTTAAAACGTTTTCCTTTTATTAAGGATCTCACTCTAAACATGTTCAATCTTGTGTGTGTGTGTGTGTGTGTGTGCGAGCCAAAACTATTTAGCAGCCAACATTATTAAACCACTAAAATCTCTCTTGGTTGGATTTGAAGGGGGATGTCTTGTTTGAAATAGGGCTTGAGCATAATATTTGTCTTAGTTTTTTAAGTGAGACAGTACGACGTCATTAATGTTTACTGAAATACTCGTGTTCACAAAATGTTTAAACTACTGTATACAAAGTTATGCGAGACGTGGAAGTCAAAATTGATAAAAGACATAATGTGGCTCAAGTCCATGGGCGTAGCCAGGATTTCTTTTCGGGTGTGGGAGGTTTGGGGGGGGGGATTTTTTCTTCCCCTCCCCGACCCCCCTCCGCAAAAAAATATTTATATGCATTTATGTGTGTGTGTGTGTACATAATCTTCATTACATTCTGACCCTTCATTCTTTCAAAAGACGTTTATTGTGCCCTTGAATAGGTTCTTCCTGGAGTTAGTGGAAAAATTGTAGATTCCCCGCTATTGCCAGCAAGGGGGTCTGGGGGAGCACTAGGAGCTCCCCCAGTGCGGGGCGAAGCACTATTTCTGATATTGAAAGCCAACAACATGTATATTTTGATATATCTACAGTGCATTTACCTGCTATTAAAAAGTTTTATTTCAAAACCCTAACGTGCTATTCTTACTGATTTAGACCCTTCCGCGCCGTTCGGCGCATTTTCCGTCAAGCTGTTTCCACAAAAATCTGTCACTGGTAATTATAGATTTTAGAGTGAGTAATTTTGCTTTTTTTTTATATTGAGGTATTTTTAAGCTTCAAACTCCATTGGAGGGGAGTTTAAACTCAAAACCCTTTTGACTACACTCATAACATTTTGAGTGTATAATTTGCTTTGTTTTTATTATTAAAGAGGTATTTTCTACCTTTAAACCGCGATGAAGGGAAGTTTAAACTCAAAACTGAGTCAAAACCCATTTAGCTACGCTCATAACATTTAGAGTCCGTAATTTGCTTTTTTTTTATAGAAGAGGTATTTTTTAGCTTCAAACCCTACTGAAAGGGGGGGGGGGGGTAAACTCAAAACCCCTTTGGCTTCGCTCATAGAATTTTGAGTATGTAATTTCTCACCTAAAATAAACAAAATCAAAGAAAAAATCAGTCACTAAATTCCAATTCCCCGCAGGCGGGGGGGGGGGGGGGGGGGGGAATTTCATCTCGGGGGGGGGGGGGGGGGGTTTGAACCCCCCCCCCCCCTGGCTACGCCCATGGGCTCAACAAAAAAAGGCTAAGACGAATTTTAGGAGTAAGTTATAGAGATCGGGTCTCAAACAAGGTAATCCTATGCCGAATGGGTATTCGACCTCTTAATGAGGTTGTGACAGAGCGTCGCATGAAGCTTGCGGGACATTTTCTCCGACAGAACGAATTACCCAAGAGTTGCAATGACATAGACGTCAATACATAGAAAGCGCAAAGAGGAACGTCCTCGTACAACATGGCGCCACACATTCTTGGAGGACCTCATAGCAATGGACACCATTGCCAGTGACAGATGTTTGTGGAGACAGCTTGACACGCTATTCGCCGAGCGGCGCGGGAGGATCTGATTCTAAGTTAGTAATAGAAATCTATAAATCAAATAAGCCGTGACTTTTTCTTCCTTACTTCGTCACCTTAAGAGAATGTCTTTCATATTTTAGAACAAGTCTAGACAGTGAGCAGAGTATTTCATATCAAGGTGAACATTGCGACATGACTGGATACTTTACACTACAGTCTATTTTATACTGACATCAACAGCAGCCCTTTAACAGTGGTAAAACTTCTGAATCCCACAAATCAGTTACAAAGCTACTCTGTCTGTCTGGTAAAATGTTTGTGAGCTATATTTCTCCATTTTGTACCTGATAAAAATAAAATCAATTTAAAAAAAAATAATAATTTATTAATAATCTAATGCAAATTAATTATTTTTGTTTGGAATCAAACAAGGGAAAGAACTCGTATTGACATATATGGTGGTATAATGTGTATTAATTCCCTTGAGAGGTCTTGCGCCATGAATGTACAAGTTTGTTTGTTTTTGTGCGTTTTATAAGGTAATCACGTAAACCAGTGATTCCCAAGGTGGTCTATATAGACCGCCAGGGATCTACAAAGACTTCCGAGGGGTCTACGAAAGTTATAAAGGGAATTGGGGGTCTATGAGATCTGCACGGGGGTCTACGATAGAGAATCTCAATTCAGGGTGTCGTGGCTTTAATTTTGACTATTGGAATTTTTTCATACTCACATTTATGATTTGTACGTAAGGAAATCCTTAAGATTTTTATCCTGCTGATTGAATGAAAAATAGTTTTATTTAATTTAAAAACTATATTTAAATAATGTAGTTTTGTCTAGTTATAACTGTAACAAAAAGGTATGTAGACGGTACAGAGTTAAGTATTTAAAATCGAACTTCATTACTTCCGTGTCCAACAAGCGAGTGTTAATGTGACATTTTTTTATGATACTATGAAACCAATTAAGCAGTAGGATCATTTGAGATGATGTCACCCTGATAAAAAGAACTACTTCATAAAACAACAAATACATTTTATGAAAAAATATTTCCATAGCAACTGATGGTAAGCTTCAAATCTTTACAAACAAAAAGTTTCCAGTGTGTTTAGTGATCGTATGCTATCCGTATTAACTGTTATAAAATGGGTTTAAATTTGAATTTTGTTAATAAATTAATTTTTTAAAAAAATCAATTAAAATTTTTAATTTTAAAAAACGTTTTCACTCCTCTTGTCACTGGTTAGAAATTATTTTAAACAAGATGTGTAATTTGAAATTGATGAATTTTCAAAACTTCATTCAGGGGGTCTACGGAAAAACAGATAAATGGCAAGGGGTCTACGAGATAAAAAAAAGTTTGGGAACCACTGAAGTAAACATTTAAAAAGAGACCTCTTCTTTCCCCCCCCCCCCCCCCACCACCATCTCCTTTTCCAACAGGTCCAGAGCAAGTGATAGAATCATAGGGCATTGATAAATCAGTTTCATAAACATGTTTCTAATCGCACAGATTTATTATTGTTGGTCTAGATCTATAACAAATTTAATTACATGACTGATCCAAACTAATAGATACAATTACACTTATTATTAGCTTTGTTTTTCTTTTGATTATTTTTATATTTTCCTTGTCTACTCCATGCATTACGACACAGTTTGGCGCTAGCCCTTGACCCTGCCCTACCATCCTTAAAAGAAAAACGTTCACCTTTCAGACCTTGCAACCTATTGGTCAGATGATGTAAAGGTCATCTGTTTCTTTGGCCCACGGTTAACGAGGGTGTCATTACTTTTACCAAAATAATGTCGGGAACCCATTAGAGCTAGGTGGACTCAGAGGCGCCCAAAGATTCAGAAATTAAAAATCCCAGTCTTCACCAGGATTCGAACCCTAGACCCACGATTGGGAAGCCAAGCATCCTTGCACTATGAATATTTTTTTCTCTTGCTCTCTCTTGTAAGTGCTCTTGTGGTCATAGGACTAAACTCATTGAGCTCAATCCACTATGGTTGCTGTAAAGTCTTATGAAAGAGAAATGGAAGGGGCCTTAACAAGAGAGCATTCTTTATAGTAGGTAACAACACTGGCCTTCAACGTTGTAACCTGTGGTCAGTGGAGACCAATAGGTCGTTGCCACGTCGTCACAGGTCTCTAAGAGCTCCTTGTCTCGACAGCCCACAAGGTTGTGGCGTTGCAGGTCAGTGTTCAGGCCTTCGATTGGTCTTGCGTATTGACGCTCCGTGGAGAATATTATTATCTCAGATAAATCTGTATATGTGTGTCTAATTAAGTTTTACTTGTGTGAAGCAATGCGAATGTATGAGCGAATAAACGGAAATGTGTAAGTTTACTTAAGGATACAGGCCAGTGTGTGATATGATATAAAAGTAATAAAGTGTGGAAAAAACGTGATCCAATTTGATTCCCAATTCTGTACTTCACTTAAGCCCCATTTACCCTCCTCATATATTACAATATACGACAATTGTTATATAATAAGTAATTTGTTGATGTTCTCAAGAAGAGGTACAAGTACAAGACTAGCTCTGTAACTTACATTCTACAAAAGAGGAACACATCTTTACGGATCTGGCGATATATTTTATCCATGATTATACTCTGCTTTTGAAGCAGGCGAACATATTTCTATATATTTAAGAAAACAAATGTCATCATAATATTTTGAACTTATGACTTTTCATTTACATTTGAATCCGTAGAAAATATGAGATTTTTGCTCTGCTTCTCTCTCAAAGGATATATATATTTATATCTATTGGAAACAACAAAATAATGCTACGACTTCCTGCCCCTCTCCCATGCAAATAATAGTTTGATCTGTGTCAGGGGCGGACTGGCTATATGGGCAAACGGGCAAATGCCCGGTGGGCCGGTACCAAATGGGCCGGTCTGGTCGCGACCAAAGAAAAAAAAATTCAATGTAAACAACATTTTAAAAAAGTTTCTGCAGCAAGACACAAAGACCCGAACACGTTTTCTTGTTGTTGTTTTTTTTAAAATTCTTATTACAATTAATTTTGTTTGAAATTCAACAAGAATTTTTTGAAAAATACACTATACACTGTACGTATTATCATTTGCAAAACGTTAGACCATACTTTCTGCTATGCACGAGCGGCATGGACTGTTTGGATGTCTTCGAGGTTGTGTTTGACCTAATAATTTTGCTGGTGGGCATGGACCTTTGATGGCACTCCCATTTTTTTTGCTCCTTCCCTCCCCGTCTTTTAATGGTTCCAATGAAATTAAACCAAAAAAGAGGGATGAGAGAGGTTAAGCTAGAAAACATTGATATAAAGCAGTAAAAAAAATTAACTCTTTAACAATACTTAATAGAATTAACACAAACACACAAGCCGCGAAATTGCAAGCCACCCAACTTATGCACAGCTCAATATGGGGATAAAGCTCTACTTTCTGCGATTTGAAAAGAAAAAGTAAGTTTCTTTTTGTTTATTTTTAAAAACATAGATCTAAAAATACTACTCTTAAGGCTTACAAAAAAAAAAAATTAAATTAAAAAATAAATTTAGATCTAAATCAATGTTTATCCTATAATAATTAAAGGCAAACTTATGCTTAGTATGAAGTCATTAATGATGAAAATTATTACAATAATTTATATAGCGCTGTCACATCCGATATTTAATGAAAGGAGATTTATATTTTAAATAATGGGTCATGGTATATTCATATACAAATCGCGTTTTTCATAATGTACTAGGAGGAAGCATGAGCTTTTCACATTAAGTAAGTGCCTCTCTAACCGTTCTTCTTTCTCTTAACTTTTAATGGAATGGGTTGTCTGAGTCAGCCAAGAAAAACAATGATTTAGCATGACTAGATTGACACATGAAATGCGTAAGACGTGACAATCTTATTTTTTTTAAGAAAACGCCTGTTATCTATAAGTAATCCCAAAAAGATTCAAACTCATCAAGCGGCTATTGTATTGTTTATAGTTTTCAGACTACATACATGTATAAATAGAATACACTATGTAATCCTACGAATGCATACACTCAGTTTTCGATGCGTTATCAAACTTTATATATTTTGTAGAGAATTAGGCTTACACCTATAATATAACACATGGGCGTAGCCGGGAGGGGAGGGTCTTCAAACCATCACTTGCCTCAGACCTCATTGTCTGAAAGGGAAACTTTACTTACTGCCCCAGTGCAGCCAACTTAAGCAAACTTCAGTTTACAAATTTCATGAGCGTAGCCAAAAGGGTTTTGTGGTTTCCCTTCCTCCTCCAATACAAAAACTAAAGCATTTTACCATTTTCTACCAGTCGCTGGACTCCATTGAATAGCAGATTTGGTTTTTGAATTTTTTTAGCGGAAGAGTAGCAGGCTAATTGTACTGTAGATATCTCAGAAAATGCATTTTTAAAGCTTTAAATAACGGAAATAATGCTTCGCCCAGGACCCCACTGGGAGGAGCTCACAGCGCTCCCCCGGACTAACAAGCTGCCCTTTGACGGCGTGTACTCTCTTTCTACTAATTATAGGAAGAGAGTATTCTAGGGTAGAAAAAAATTTGAAAGAATGAAAGATCAGAATGTAATGAAGATTAATTACATACATTACACACACACTAATATATATATATATATATATATATATATAAATTGTGGAGTGGGGTGAAAATCCCCCCCCCCCCCAACGAAAATATATGACATGCCATTTGTGGGCAAATTGTGTGCCGGTTTATTTGGTAATGCCCGGGCTGATTTTGATACCCAGTCCGCCCTTGGTCTGTGTTTTATGTGACTTAATAAGTAAGGTTAAACCACGGTTAACGAGGGTGCTATGTGGCAAGCACAACGACCAACCGGGTTTACTTGTGAGGTACCCATTAGAGCTTGGTGGACTCAGAGGCGCACAAAGATCTCGAAATTAAAAATACCAGCCTTCACCAGGTCTCGAACCCCGGATCCTGGTTCGGAAGCCAAGCGCTTTACCGCTCAACCACCGCGTCTCCTTACCATTCCATAATCTTAAGAAAATATACTTGTTCTCTTGATCTGAGATACTATAGAAATATTCATTCATAATGAAGACATAAAAAGTACAGCATCCATAGGAAACTATGAAAGTGTAGCAAAGTGCTCTTATCTTATCTTATCTAATCTAGATCTATACAAGTTTTGAACCTTTTCACATTTTTAAGACCTGACTGCTTGGAACCATATGAAGATCAAATACTCTTGTGGCCATTGACTGTCACAATTTGACTGGATGTATGGCAATAAATGTGGCGCATTTCCACATTGTCTCTCCCTAATCACGTCGGACATTTAGTGAATGTACCAGCAATAAACAGAGTTATCCCGGCGTTACATGGCTTGCGTGGGTTCAATCGATAAATCACAAATGATGTTAAATGACCACGCCAAGCAGGGGCGTCCACGACTCCCTAGGTACTGATAGGTTCACTTAAATATGTAGATTTAAAACGAGCCAATCCCCCTAATTGACGTATTTTGGTCTTGGGGCTGTTTTTATTCTGCTGAAAAAGGGCAGCTACTCTCGAGAAATCGATTGATGGGAGGCAAACAAAGAAGTAAATAGATTTGGAATTGGTTGATGAGGAAAAAAAGTAAATGAAAAGTCAAAGGTCAAAACTAAGGATGAAAAATGTTATAAAATGAAACTACAAAGTGTTAGCGGATGTTTCAAAAAGAGGCTGTATTCTTATCTCATGCATAAAATATCGCACTATGTCCGGATTTAAGTTTGTGGAGGCCCTTGAGAGAATTTTTTGAAGATCCCTCCTCTATAGAATTGAGATTTTAAAAATGCACTTCACAAAATGATATGACTATATCCAAAGACAGTCAAATTTCAAAAGTAGGTATTTTTAATTTTAATATCATTTATTCATTTCCTTAGGATATATTTCTTTTAATTATAAATTATTGAGACATGTTAATGTTTAATGTTCAGGTATTTCGGGGTTGTAGCTCTTAGCCTTTAAAAATGCGTTATTTTCGTGTAAATGTTTCTATCTATTCATTTTTAAAGATAGAATTGAATGTTGATAACTTCAATGTTATTGAAAATATATAGAGCTTTCAATTCCAATGAAGATGTATGTAGAAACACGAGTGTAACAAGCATAATATTTAAAAAAAAAACATATCTAAAGGGGAAGAACTCGTCCTTAAAAACCATTCTACTAATAATGTATAAGCTATTTTCCTTATTAGATATCAAACAAAATAATTAATATTACCGATGGTTAATTGACTAATTGAGTATTTTTTTTTATTCATGTTTTGTTAGCTACAATAAATAATTGTTTAAAGTATCAACTTGATCGAAGAATGCCTGAGGGAGTAAAAGTGTTTAAATTATTTATGGGGACTAAACTCAAAAAATTTAGCCATATCTGTGAATACTAGAGTATTAATTTCCATTGTTGCAATGAAACAAAATAATAAATTACCAGTAAGTAATTGTCTAATTGGTTACTTTTTTCTCGATTTATGTCTTATCTGTGTCAATGAATAAGTGTACGAAGTTTCAGCTTAATGAGAGAATTGGTGTGGGAGAAATAATGTGTAAACGCCTTTTACCTGACAGACAGACAGACTAAGTTGATATAAGCTTTGTAAAAAGAAAATGTTGAAGAATTTGAACAAACAATTTTAATTCACTTCAAAGTGACAGTAAAAACACGCCCGTCTGTTTCTCTGTCTAAAATTCTATCTCCGACTTTCACCATCCTTTCAAGCTTAGATCTATTTATAAACTCATCTGCAACTGTCGTCGTTAGATCACAGTCTATCGAATCCTATCCTATATGAACACGCAACCACAAACAATAATTAATAAGTAGTTTATTTCATATTATCGCCTGAATTGCAGGGCTCCAGTACACAAAACATACCTGAATTTTTTTTTTTGACGAATTTTTTTTTTTAAATGTAGCTTTGAATAAGAGATTGACTCTATACAAAACAATTAAGATCAATAATCAATAAGATAATCATTATATGAAATCAGTTAAGCCAGGTTCACATCTAACTTCACCTTCACTTTCACCTATCCCTTGGTCTTCTGGACCGTTGGTGCACCACACAAGATCTGTCAACATTCTTTCTCCATTCTTCTCTGTCATTTGCCTTTCATTCTGATACTGTTTCTGAAAATTTTGAAACCTGCCTTTTTACCTGCTTGGGTGGATCACTTCGGGGGCCGATTTTGAGTTTGTGTTTCCACACCAACTGTCATTGTAACCTTGTTTTTTTTTATTTAATTTCTTGAGACCTGTACATTTCTGCTCTACAGATTCGCCACAGCCAACAGAGATGATCTACTTTACATCTGGCACCACGACTGCCACAGGCGGTGTTTTTATCAGATAGAGGAACACTTTGAGATCTCCTGTGCCTACGATCCATATATGTAAGTGATTACTAATGTAAGGGCAGTGTCTAGCTACCTATGTGTGTGTGCTCATAGACCTACGTAGCAATTTTGATTCAATTTGTGTTTTTTTATCAGTCAAGTTAAAATTCTCCTCTTTCACACCTTGAGATGGAAGGTAATATATTTCTCTGGCCCGCGGTCAACGAGAACGTCAAGTGGCAAGCACCACGACCGACCAGATTTACTTTCCACAACTTAAGTTAGGTGCCCATTAGAGTTGGGTGGACACAGGAGCGTCCTAAAAATCCCGGAATAAAATTCCGTCTTTACAGAGATTCGAAGCCGGGAACTCTCGATTCGGAAGCCAAGCTCTACCACTCAGCCACAACACCCCCATTTTTAACTAGTCAGGATATAAAATTGTTTTGTTTTGTTTTTCAAGGCGAAGCAAGTTTGGTCAATTAATTGTTTCGAGGTAAAGCTATTGTATTGTTAAAAGAACTACAACTCATGCAACCCTTATTTAAAAACATCTTGGAATGGTCAAAGTGTTTTTGTTGTAATATTAGTTGTTACAAAAAAAAAACGCATTTGATGTTACAATGTTTTACTCATGGCTCTGTGATAAGTGAGACTATCGTGTTAATTGGATATTTAAAGTGAGGGTCTTCTAATTAAAAATATTTCTCAGCTAGTTCAGACAAACTTTTCATTGCACGAGCAGCACTTTACTCATTTGATTATCCTAGATCTAGGAATTGCAAGCTAAATATAATCTTTTTTTTTTTTTAAGGGGAAGAACTTAGGACTTTTAACTATATCACTCAAGAATGAAAAAGTTATTTCCCTTATTTTAATATTAAACAAAATAGTTAATTACAAGAGTTAATTTACTAATTGGTTACTTTTAAGTGGCCCCAGTAAGAGAAAAAGCCGCTATTAGGTTTGTGCAAAATGTCCGTCTGTACGTCTGTCCGTCTGTCCCTCTGTCCGTCTGTCACACTCAGATCTCGAAAACTAGAAGAGAAATAAAATATATTATTTCACCATGCGATGAAAAGTTTAGGTGCAACGGTTACATTTGGTTTTCTAAAAGCAAACTGTTAAATTTATAATATTAATTATGCGATTTTTTCATAAAAATACACCAATTCTAAAACAATACATAAATGTAAGGAAGATAACGTTTCAGTATGTCAATAAAGAAAGACAACTTTTTATGTATTTTCAGTATCACTAAGTCGAATATTGATAAAATGTACAAGAAATGTTCACAATGAATATAAATATTAGTTAAAGGTGTTTTTTCTGGTAACTAGCTGCTAAAATTAAAAGAATACATTTATGTTTGTTTATAAAGGCCAAGAATGCACTTTGTATGTAAATATCACGCACATATTTTAAAATGGCCTTTTTATGCAGCGACTTTTGTGCAGTAGCGTGAGAAGCAACAAATGAAAGCCATAACAAACAGTTCCCTCAAAATTTTTAAAATAATCAGATTTTATTTATTTTTAAGTAACCCCATCAGAATAAAAGACTCTTATTTTTGTACGTTTTGTCTGTCGGTCGGTCTGTCCGTCACGTTTAGATTAAAAAACAACAACTCTAAAAGCTATTGAAAATCTGATTTAACATTTAGTGTTCCTTTCGAAACATCTCAATAGTTTTAAGTATCTATAATGTATTGTTCCGGATGTTTCTGTGAAAAACAAATCATTGCCAACGAAAGTTTGTTTATTCTTCTAAGTTATAAGTTCTTCTAAGCTATGGAAATATTAAGACGTAACAAGTGGCTCCACGTGTTGAGACCATTTAGCGATACACCAACACCAAAACGACAAAATCATAGTTTATAAATAATTTTGATGTTACTTCATACTTTGAACACTACTTTTTATCTATTTCTCCATTTTGGTTCCTCTCTCCTTTCAACACGCATTCGCACCATTCCACGTTTACACTACGATGCGCGCGTAACATATATGTATAGATAACCTTAATTTGTTTCAATTTTCACACACAAATATTTGATGCTATTTGCTTAGTTCACTCTACAACCATTTATATTTCACATCTAGTGCTCGCCCAAGGCGGTCGGTACCTGAGCTCACCAACACCACGGCTCGTCTTTCAGCCAACAAACAGCCCAAGATAGAGCCGAGTATTAATGGCAATGAATTAGAAACAAGAGAAAATTCTGGTACGTTCGACTCTTCCTTTTACTATCACCATGGAAACGCTCTTGTTAATTAATGAAATATTTCAGTGCAATGTAATATCTATATCTTACATAAATACAAATATGTAAACATGATTCATTTAAATGTTCATTCATTGGTGAATTATTGAAATTATAAAATAGGAGAACTACATGCGACATTTATTGAATGTATAAAATAGCAAGTAGTTATTGGTGTCATTTCTATGTGGACAGTGATTATTGTATGGGGGGGGGGGGGGGGAGCATGCGTTGAAGATCTAGTGACAAATGTAGTCAATCTAAAGTTTTAGTAAATCTCGTTAGAAACAAGGTAGCAAAGTAAACAGAAACTTAAGTTCCCTTTTTCAGACCTTGCGATCTATAGGGCAGGTGATGCAAAGGTGACCTCAAAGGTCATCTGTTTTTGTGGCTCACGGTTAACAAGGGTGTCATGTGGCCAGCACAACAACCAACCCATTTCTACTTTCCCGCAACTAATGTCAGGTACCAATTAGAGATGGGTGGACTCAGAGGCGCCCACAGATCCCGAGGATTCGAACCCGGGACCCCCAGTTCAAAAGCTAAGTGCTTTACCGCTCAGCCACCGCGCCTCCTAGGAAGAAGTTATCTTTTCTTTTATGTCTGTCATCAGTCCCGAACAATTTCATTCTTACACGTGTTCCGCCCCTGAGTGAACAAATTAAATAAATATTGCAGCATTGTAGAATTAATATTTGTGTATTATTTTGTATCTTTCTTTAGCCCGATTTCCATTTTTGAGCAAGAGAGATGCCAAATCGTTCTTGAGGAGCAAGCGAGCAGCAGACCAACCTCTGAGCAGGGGCAAGAGAGGCATTATGCACGAGTGCTGTTTTACCAAAGCTTGCTCCTGGGAGGAGTACGCCGAATACTGTCATCGCAACCCTAGGACTACGACAGCCATGGAGAACAACTGTTCCTACAGTTAGGTCACTAGATGGCTGCCGAGAGTCGCGCAGCAAGCAGAATCATAAGTGAGCGAGCTCTGGGTGGATGACAATAAAATAAAATGTTAATAAAATCTTTTTTATTTTACTTTCTATCATTTTGAGTAAATCGTTGTCTGGTAGCTGTGCTATTTTCTTCATAGTATTTCTATCAGTACCCCCAAATCTCTTGTTCACATTTATGTAAGTTTAAAACTATACGGTACTAGTAATAATAGGATTCACTTGATGAATAGGATCCATTTTTATGCAATTTTTTAATTCTTGTCAGAGGAGCGAAAATTATATACCGGCAAAAATCAAAATGCAGGCTCCCAAAGACAGACCCTGAACGCAACGGATTGATAATGTGGAGGCAGATCTACAACAGCTTGGGGTTTGGGCGTGGGTACGAAAGGGTCAGAAGAGATCTAAATGGAGAGATGTGTTAAAGCAGGCCAGAGCCCCCCATGGGCTGTAGCGCCACTGGGATGGATGGATGGAAGGACAGACAGTTACTTGGAGTGATAAATAGTCAAAAGAGCGGTAACACTTATACATACAATTATCTATACATAAAGTTATTTATAAATAAAGTTCTGTTGTTGATCAATATGTTATAAACAGTTCAATAAATAGGAAACACTCAAACGTCGTACGTCAAGAAAGAAAGATAACAAACAAAATGTTAATGCAACACAGTATGTCTTTGTTACACCTCAGTTGTCGTCTATGAACTTTACCCATAAGTCTGTGTTTATGTTCGTTGTTATGCACAGCTCCACGAGTCAACGGCCTGGAACTGTGTGTGTGTATTGTTCTCTGCAGGTCTGATCCCTTAGAGGGAGGTCCATATGATTGATCGGTATCGATGAATGAGTTAACTATAATTGGTGAGGAGAAATGACGAAGTCCTATGGCCTACGGGACAGTTCCGAATGCAAAGATTCTCAGTCTGTACAAAGTCCTCGTCTCTACGATCTCCCATAACCTGGATGCTGCTGACTTCTTTTAAAAAAATTTTCAGAAGAATTTTAAAATATTTCAGAATAATTTTTAAATTTAAATTAGTTTAAGGAGAAATAATATATTATTATTTTTCTAACAACATTGCTAAGTTCTTTAATATTTACTTTTCAAATAATAATAAAGAACAATTTTAAATGTATTTTTATTTGGTTTCTCATAATATCAGAGACAGTTTACATGTCGATAAATGATGTTTTCCCCATGCAACATCTTATGTGGCTATAGAAGCCAATTCTTGAGATACATACAAGTTTTGCACACAAGAGTCTACAAGTCTACAAGAGTCTTTCTGCTTGCACACGGTGGTAGTCAATTCTTTTCCTATCCATCTCAATACGTCAAGTTTAGACATTAGATAAAGTTAAAGTTCCTTCCAGAAAAAATTGAAATAAAATATAACTATCTTTAATCAAATCACACTGAGCAGAGAACGCGCTGTTACATTGACTTACTTGACTTATTTCTGTGAACCCCAGGGGAGCAGAGGGTCACAACCACACCTCTCCGCCAAACTTAGTTCTGAGCAGCCATCTTCATTTGCTCCCATGTCATTACAGTATTCAGTATGTTAAATTGGGTTAAAAGCAATTTTGAAGTAGGCCAACAAGATGTGGTCGAGCTATTCTGTTAAATGAAAAACATTGCAGTCTTTTTGTCTCTTAGTGGTCGATGTGTGTCTCTTGTACACCGAGAGCTCAATAAATATTAATCACTTATTAATACATGTCGTTGAACGGTTGTATCAGTTAGACTTTATTTTAGTTTAAGTGTTAAAATACAAACCATCATCACTTTCCATCAATACAGTATCGCTCCACCTGTAACCATACTGACATTAAAAAAAACAACGTTTTTTTTTACTCTTTTTAATTCTTTTCATCATTTAATTTCTGAAATTCACACGTAGATCCCTGACCTGTCTCAGCAGGATCTATGACCATGGGCAAATGAAAGCTCTCTTCTGCTCTCGGTCAGAGATCCACCCGCAGTTACGTACGTAAAGACGGTATAATGTCAAGCCATTGACTTTGATTCCGAGGATTATGTAATGAGTCCAAAGTATTTCAAATAATCCACACAAACCCACTGCGACCTGCATATTTAGTCCGGACTAGATCTAAGCGTTGTCTCAATTTTCTGTTTGCTTTGATGTAGGCTCTGCAGAGGATCATTTTGTCAAGTATTGTATATATTTCAGATGAGCTTTTTACCATTATTCCATTTTATCGCCATGCAAGGAAATCAATTATTCATAGAATACGTTCTATTTTTAGCTTGAGTGGAAGCTTTTCCTATCTTTGAATATGTCCAGAAGATCTGTTGATCGGAAGTTATTTGTTTTGGACTGAAACACCTGGAGGCTGTCAGGCAACCAGTAAACAAAGGTTGGTCTGACCAGAATGATCTCCCCAGAGGTTTGGTAGCAGCCACTCCTGGAGAATGAGTCAATGAGAATAGCTCCGAGGGAGTGGGAATGTTATTAGGAAGATGAAAACCACTCTTGTATATTGGCAGAGATTGCTTCATGAGATAGCTAAGAGATAACTGTTTAGGAACGGCATATTAATAAAGTATAACACAGTCATATGACTTGGCACAGTCATATAGCTTTTCGCTAAGCACAGTCATATGACATAACACAATCACATTACTTAGAACATTCATATAGCTTAGCACAGTCATATAATATTGCAAATTCATACAGCTTTTCATTTGTATGACTAAGCATAATAATATAGCTTATCAGTCATATGACTTAGCACAGTCATATAATGTTTTCCGTCATATGACATAGTAACAATCTTATGACGTAGCGCAATCATAGGACTAAGCACATTCATATAACTTTTCAGTTATGCGACTTGGCACAGATGATTGATTTAGCACAGTAATGCGACTTAGCACAATCATATTACTTAGCACAATCATATTACTTAGCACAGTCATATACCTTTTCAGCATCATGGGTTAGCACGATCATGAAGATTAGCACAGTCATATGATTTCGCAAATTCTTATAGCTTTTCAGTTGTATTGCTTAGAAGCACAGTCATATGATTTAGCCTACTCATTTGACTTACTATAATCATAAGGCTTGACACAGTCATATGACTTAATTCACCACATCTTCGCTGGAGACTTTATATGAAAACAATGCTAGCAAAAGATGTTTCAAAATAGAATGTAGGCATTAGTGAAATATTATGATTCTGCCTTTGTGATTGCAGAGACACAGTCAATAGGAGATGTAGATATAGTAAGCCAAGTTATAGGAGACAATTATAAAAATGACACACAAAAAATGAGGCTTAATATTACATATAGTTCTATCAATAAGATGTGACAAAATGGTAAATTAAATATGAATACCAAATAATGAAATAATATTACACATTTCAAATTAATGTCAAGAAAAGGTCAGTTGAGTACTTATAGAATTACTTCAAGATTTTCTCTATTTATATATTTATATAAATCCTTTTCTTTTTCTTTAGACAAGAAATGGACAAGAAAAAAGTTTATATAAAACAAAGTCTTACCAAAATATACTAAAAAGAATAACTTCTCTACAGCAAATGATGTCATTGGTTTTTTTTTAGATATTTTTATGTTTGTTGTTTATTGTTATTTGTAGATTAATCAACTTTTTAAAACGATATTATTTTCTGTGTTGTGATTCTTTCATTTATCCTCGCGTTCACTTTGTGCTATTTCTAAATGTATCCAATTTGTTTCTAAAGGTATCTAATTTGTTATTGAATGTATCTACACTGTAAATAAGATTTCTTCATAGAAGTCATTCTTTAATACAGCTGAAAAATAAATCGAACCCTATTTTGTAGTGTAAAAAAAACTAAACGATTTTCCTTGTCAGCTAATGAGTCAATATCGATTAGTGAGCTTGCACCGAATATTCCTTCAAAATTATCGGCTTAAACACGTACAGCAAGGGAGGGTAAAGTGGGATGCACGGAAGGGTTCTTTCCCTTAGTCTAGGACCACTCTAGTACTTCATCCTCTAGCATGTGCAAGCGTAATTTAATCTTCCAACATGCACCAGTGTACATGTAATTTTCTCATATGTACTTGCGTATAAACAGTAATAATGTTCATGTATAATCGATGTCACTTGGCTTGTAGACTTACTCTGTTATATCAGTTGTGGATAAATAGTTTTCATAAGGTGCAAAAGATGATATAAGTGGTGAGTTATTCTAAATGATTTGTATTGCAATAAAAGTCTATGAAATAGCTTGCTATCTATTGATAATAAAGTACAGTCTAGCTGACTATGTATTACTCTTGTGGTTCAAAGGTCAAAAGTACACTCCGTGTCCAGTCGAGGAACAGGAGAGGCCTGGAGATGTACAGTGGACTAACAGAGAACACAGTACTAAGTCCTGTGAAACTAAGACACGATGTCTTCCATGAACACAGGTCTCCTTCTGAACAGCAAACTAGCAATCTCCTATCAGACGTGGAGAAAACGCCTTTACAAACTGCGTCTCACATTGAAAACCCCGTGACGTTAGAAGCGTCGTCTGACCTACAAACGGAGAGAGCATCTCGGCCTCAGACTGTACCGCTGATATCATGGGCTGAAAAGCAATCATTGGACGAACCTGAAATTTCCCAACGACGCAGTGTCAAACTGACCTCCTATTCCATCTTTCAGCCAAAGATAAATCTAAACCCTCGTCCTTACACTGCCGGACCAAGGATCGTTGTCCAGCCAAAAGCCAAAGGTCCAATGGGATTAACTTCTCATGATGTTATACAAGGCAGACATCTTTCCAAAATACCATCAAGCAGAAATGAACAGCCTTTACATCACAACGATGAGATCAACTTTCAAGTATTACTTAATGATGTCGCGACTTCCAAAGTGAACTTAAACGTCGAGTCTGGTGAAATCAAATCAAGACAAACTTCTACAAGTGCAAGACACTTTCAAAGTGCTAATTCCTACAGACGACAGCACAAAGAGACACGTGAAGACAGTTATGGCAGGCCACATACCACACCCAATACAAAACGTACTGTTACATTCGAACTCAATATCAAATCCATCCTTTCCATTCGTCAAGCTGATGTCCGAGCAGAAGACAAAGCTCAGGAAAACTCCACTTTGATACAAAACAAGCGTTCAAGTGAGCGGATCAAAAAGCAACGTTCAGACTCTGATATTCTAGAATTAAAACGACGGGTGCAATCAGCTCCAGCGAAGACGTCTTCAGAATTCACAAACAACATTGTCACGCGGGACAAGGACCTCGTCAAAGACAACGTGAGAACTGCTAAACCTTTCACTGAGGAGAAGAGGCAGTTCTCCAACATGTACTGGAGGGCGCGATCGTCCTACCACAAAAAGATGACGGACACACAAATGGTCAACGATGCTGACCAAAACTACATGCCGCCCAAAGGCACCTTGCTTCGCCCGTTGCTTTACAACGAGGACGGAGCGATCATGAGACATAGCGCTGGCTGTCCTTACAAGTGTAAGGAATGTTTTAAGGCGTGCCTGGTCTCGGAAGACTTCATGGAGACCCAGTCCAGGCTGAAGACTGTCCAGAAAGTCCATGTAAAGCGCCAAAATCATCCTGACCCGCTGACTATTGTTAGGAGAGCTCTGGCCAGGAGCCAGCCTCTATTTAAACAAGTCTATGGGGACACTGTGGACATTCATCCCTGGCCGACGTACGCTTGGGTGGATATTAAACAAACGTTACCTAAAGTATCATGAGTTGCATAAGTAAATGAATTAGACCCTTTTTTCTTTTACTATGAGGAATGGTGTAATGCTAGACACAACAGACAGCAAGAAATAATATATTTTTGTTGGTATCAATATTGAAAAGTCTAGGTAAACTGTGTTCATTCTACTATAGAGATATGTCTGACAAAAACAAACAACACTTTCTAATCTTGTAAATGTATTCAGATTGTGGTATTATAGGCATGGTAAATTATTTGTAAAGAAAAACTGTTTAGTACGCTCTCTTTGTAATGTCTTAATGGTCTATATGATATTTTGAACATTTTACACTCACATGATTTTCTTTTATAATCTTACCCCCCCCCTTATTATCTCACTCTCTCTTTCTCTCTCTCTCTCTTTTTTTTTCTCTATCTCTTTCTCGCTCACACACACACACAGAGACTCCTTCTCTTCTAAGTAGGGTATATATCAGTAGACAGGGGATCAAACTCATTTTCATTTTATTTAACGACCCTAACAAAACAAATACAAAAACAAGTGGAGATAATTCATTAAAAACACGTACAGCATGTTCTAATCAAAGTCAATACAAATGTATTTTCAAAATAGTTTCATTTGTATAAAGAACCAACCATTTTTAACAGCATAATAACTAATATTTATATCTCATTGTTTGAGCTGGCCTCCTTCAGCTCCAGAACGACTTTGGTCCATCTCGTAGAAATCTAGTCTCGAAAGACACTCCCGTCAAAGATATCGCAGGCTAAGGTGGCATGCTTTATGGCTGTGGAGCCAGTTTTCGTATGGTTTGCTCTTCATCCACAGCTCACGCCAGAATGTTTTGTCGCTGACCATAGCTTTCTTGATCGCCATCTTTCTCCTAATGGGGGGGGGGGGGGGGGCTCAACTGCCAAGACTTCCCATTTATAATAAATTCCTACGTTGTTTATACGATGAAATCAGGATACAACCAAATGTAACAAATAAATAACATTGGTTAGGACCGGGTCTTATGAGGAAGATGTTGGAATATACTGATATCTTGAGACATCTGATAGACAAATAGAACTATGAACATAATCATATTTCTATCATAATCGCCTGCAATTAGAAATCAATATCTGCTACATAGTACATACCGGTATTGTTATAACGGAGGAATTAATTATTATTTGTGTCCACTTATTTATTATTATTATTATTATTATGATATTGTTTAATTACTCAATATGCCAATGATGAATTAATTAACTATAGAGATGGCTGCTGCATTGTATCTGTTGCACAGATTTCTTAGTAAGGGAAAGTAATCCAGAGAAAAAGAACTTGAAATAAAATGAATTGTTTCCTCCTTATCCCCCAAAGAATAAAAAGGTTTCAATAGCTCTGACCTATACCATACAAAATGAACATTGTCAAGAAAGCTTTAGTATTTACAAAAAAAAAAAAAAAAAAAAATATTTTAATATTATCTGTTTTTTTTCACAGTAACACAAAACAATTAAAACAAAATAACAGATTGTCTTTGTCTATATTGTGTTTAACCCGACGCTTATATTGTCTATATACACTAACAAATGTTATTAAAGTTCATAAATATAGGTACAAAGGTGTGTGTACTTTAAACGCAGACCACTGTTTGATCTTTGCAGGCAGCTGAGTTCAAGGGCTCGCAGATACCTTTAAATAAAAAAAAAAGATTAGTTAAAATAAAAACTTACTCTACTGATTCTTCAAGAAAGGCATTTTCTAAAGGAAAGAGAGATCTGTACTCTCAAACACAAACTGTTGATATTGTTAAAAATACGAGCAGACTAACCAGTGGTGTAGTTAGGAATTAGCCATCATTTGGGGATCGGGTGGCTTGACCTCTTTGTGGGCCCCTGAATTTTGCCTAAAATTTAATATTTAATCTAAAAAAAAAATCATATGGGGCTCCCCATAAGTGGGGGCCCGGGGAGATTTTCAAATCCCCCCATCCTACCCTCCCCCCTAGCTACGCCACTGATACTAACATTGCACATCGGCTACGCTCAAAGATTTATTCACAGGCATTTTCGTGTTGTTGTTTTGCCAGAAATCCCCCCCCCCCCGCCTCATTTTTTTTTATTTTTACATTTCCTATAACGAACTCCTTGATTTGAACACAAATAATTCTGACCCATGAAAATATACGTTGTGCTATGAAACATTTGCATTTTTTTTAAATATCTAGACTGCGGCCTTTTCGGAGAAATCTTTCCATTATAGGTCATGAACACTCTTTGACTAATTGACTAATTGTTATCACAAAAGAGCCAGTGTTTAATAACTAGGTCAAACAAAAGAAACTTTAAGACTTTTAAAAGAAAACTTAGAAGAATATGGTCAATAGATGACTTGGAAGATTTATGTCAAGAGGACACTAGGTCTGTGTAGGACTAATAGAGGCCGTTATGACAAATAATTCTCAATAGGAGTAATGAGAGCCAATAGGACTAATGATGACCAGTGGGACTTATGTGGGCTTTTTAAAGTCTAGAGGACTATTCTAAATGTGTTTTTTTTCTCCACGGTGATGGTACAACATCTAGTACAAATTAAGTGAAGTGTCCTTTGTTAGATCCAGAATCTTCCCAAGTTTATAGATGTGTGCCTGACATTAATAGGCAAAAGTAAAGGCAGTTCGTCGTTGTGCTGGTCACGTGATAACCACGTTGAAAGTTAACCAAAGTAAGAAGTGAGCCACTAGGCTTGAAGTGAAAGTTAACCAAAGTAAGAAGTGAGCCACTAGGCTTGAAGTGAAAGTTAACCAAAGTAAGAAGTGAGCCACTAGCCTTGAAATGAAAGTTAACCAAAGTAAGAAGTGAGCCACTAGGCTTGAAGTGAAAGTTAACCAAAGTAAGAAGTGAGCCACTCGGCTTGAAGAAAATTTCTTGCAATCAGGGCTTAAAAGCTTACTAAAGATGTCTAAATATTCATGAAAAAAATAGGAAAATAAAAATAGTTTTTAAAATACTTTAAAACAAAAAATTCAAAGCTAACAATAAGTGTGACTGTATCAATGTTTTGAATATTTTTAGACCCCATTACAAAAGAACAAATGTTGAATGATAGACGGACCACGCTGTAAAGCGATCAATTGGCTCTTTTGGATTAGCAAATATTGAATGTGTTGCAAAATGATTTCAGTAGTTTTAGGGCTAAGTTCATGAGCGACACATGCGACTAACCGATACCCCGATAAAACGATTTATGCTGTATAAAACTAAATGCATAATAATGAATATAATAAAGATCTAACAATGAGTTTAAAAAAATAACAGGTCATAAGGTCAGTCAGTCCAAGTAGTTATGTAGTACTTCCTGTTGGCATTCCCAAAAGTAACTTTCGATTAGACATCTCGGCCTTTTTCAGTCTCTTCTTGTAGATTCCTTTTTTTTTTTTGTTTTTAGTATCAGCTACATGTATAGTCTCCAATTTTTTTTAAAGTTGAAATTAACTCTGTCTGTCTGTCTGTCTGTAGTCAAACTGAATTTCCATTTGATTGGATCAATAAAATTACCTTATCTTATCTTATCTCTTTCTGTATATTTTGCTTGTTTCTAATTTCCCACTTACCTGGTTGTCCCGTTGGATTTCCAAGAGCGGTTGTGCCGGTAGCAGTAAAAATGCAGTTGGGATCACCGTTGGTCTTACCATCTTTATCTGAGTCCAGCTTGCAGAGGGTAACTGTCCATTGAAACAAAGCTGCTTCGAAATCCTGTTGAAATATAAAAAAAAAGCACTTTGGTATAGATGGTAGAAAGCACTTCAAGAAACAAGTAGCTACTAATGCACCAACACATGTTTTTTCAAGATAAAGATTTTAAAAAATTGCAACATGCTTCAGAACTTTATACGATAAGCTTTAGTTTATGAGTTTTATTTTAGATATCATATAACTTCATCATTTTAGTATGTATTGTTGTAACTCCGCTCCCGAGCCACGCTGATGGTGCGCATCAGAGCGCCATTCAACACAAATAGTGGAAGACATGTTTATACAGGAAGAAGAACTGTTGTAGATCCTGCTGAAGTCATGGGAGTCTGAACAGTCTGGCGCTTAGTACTTACATTTGTGATACTAGGGAACTGTTTGGGAGACCTGGAGCGACACTGTGAGGTGTGTCGGTGGTCTATTCTGTGTTCTGGTATTAATTAGGACTTACGACGTTACTCCCTGTGACTTTATTGTGGAATTCCAACTCCAACTATTTGTTGATAGCTTATATAATAAATACATCATTTATTATTGCCTCCTATCTGTTCGTTGAGTGCCTACCTTAGAGGTACAACAGTATTTATATAATATATTACATTTTACTTTATATTAATTTATATTAGTATTTTCATTTTTTATCTTAAAATGTGCTTTTAATATTTTTTGTATTCAAAAGAAGAATTTTGTGTTCAGATTATGAGAACGATGTTTGCCATGTGATGTGTACATTGTGACGGTTTGGAGTTTGAATCTTTAGGGCTAAATATTTACGATGCGAAATTCAGTGTGTAATGTTAAAGGTGTGATGTTAAGCGTGTCAGAGTTTCCCTTTCAGTCCTTGCAATCTATAGGGCAGATGATGTTAAGGTCATCTGTTTCTTTGGCCAACGGTTAACGAGCAGGGTGCCGTGTGGCTAGCATAACTACCAACAGCCTTTACCTTGCCCTACTAAAGTCAGGTACCCATTAAAGTTGGGTGGACTCATTTCAGGGGCGCCCTGAAATCCCGAAATTCGAAATCACAGTCTTCACCGAGATTCAAACCCAGGACATCGGGTTCGGAAGCCAAGCGCTTAACCATTCAGCTACCTCGCCCCTCCCCCAGCGTGTCATAAGGTTAGATTAAGTGTTTGTAGCAAAGTTTTAAAGTAAAATTTTGATCAGCTTATGTTTTAGACTTTTTTTGTTTTGACTATTGGGATGTTTTTCTTTTACTCTGAAATGTATTCTGAAAACACATTTCAAGGAAAAAACAGCATCAATAAACTAAAAAGGAAACATTTAGTTTTGGTCAATAAATAACGAGGTATGCGAGATTAGTATGTTTTTCTTAATCAATCATGACTCCTTACTGTGCTTAAGCACGTGTACTTACTTCACCAAATGGGTTCTTGGGTCCACCTCCAGAAGAATTGAAATGCCCAACACCACCCCAAATACCTCCTGCCGGGCATGGGCTGGGCACGCGATCACCATTAGGAATACGGGATCTGAATGTCGAGAATCCTAGAACCGCCGTAAGCCCAGCAAGAGCTATGATGACCAGCTTGGTGAACATGGTGCCTAAAGATTGTTGGAGAAATAGAAATTAAAGACTCATTATGTAATTTATATTACATTGTAAGCGTTTGGCTTCTTTATGCTTTTCACAAATTACAGAACAAAATAATTACTTCCTTTAGAAATGAGTCATTACCATTGTTAATGTACGCTACGTAATACTAGTGCATATTTTGTCGATGGAATACCTTCGGGCTAGGTTCGACTTATAGAAACATCAGAAGCAATCGAAAAATGGTTTTTATAACTTTCTCATTTCATTTTAATTAGATAAAATAATTACACTTTCTAATATATAATATACGGGATAAATGAAAGGTATGAATTAATATTTACCTACAGATGGCGTTGTAAAAATGTCAAGAGACTGAAATACAACAGAACACATAGACATCCGACCAAATCATTCGCTTTATATTCTTGGTGCCATCGTGATCTACAATTTGAACCTGCAATCTTTCAGCCTTAGAATGTGTCTAGTTTCTACGACCTATGGCCTCCATGAAGTCACAATAGCAAACATGTATACTTTGTTCTAGTTGAAAATAACGTTTTTGTAACACGTTTTTAATGTTCGCATTTTTAAGATGTAATCAACAACGTGTTTTAGGATGAGACACTTTTTATATCAACTTTGTCTGTTTGGTAAAAAGTTATTTCTCCCACACCCAATCTCCGATCAAGCTGAAATTTTGCAAAATTATTTCTTTTTACCCGACAACAGAAAAATCAATTTAAAAAAAACGTTTTGGTAAATATTTTCAAATATATTTATTCTTCATAATTCTTGTAGTTACTTTTGTCCAGGGCCGGTCCTACAGATTGCGGGGCCCTATGCGAAACGGAATGCGCGGGGCCTATTCTGCGTTACTATAAAGATAATAAGTGAAAATTAAGATTTTGTATAAGAAAATAAAATTCGTCTATGCATTTTATTCATACTTTAAAAAGTACAAAATCACTGTCAAATTAACTTTACGAGCCATCCACAGTAGAGAGTACAAAAGCTGATTTAATTTCAGATCAGCCTTTTAGATTTATTATCAACTAGCAAAATATCGCTTTTGTTTTTGTTTTTAATAGGTCGAGATAGATTTAGATCTATATTTGTATGCCAGTGACTAATGAAGTAAATTAAGAATTAGAACTTCTTGTTTTGGTTAAAATTCGCCTTATTATTATATTTATTACATGAAAGCTGAAAATGCCTTTTTTTTAATGGCTAGTAGGATTGGCGTTTTTTATATTGAATGACACCCGGAAATGACAATTTTGTTGTTTTTTTTAAGGAGATTTGCATCAGTTTTCAGAAGATTTTAATAATTTCAGGAGATTTTCATGACGTTTTCATATATTTTACAATTTCAGGAGAATTCCGGAAACCCTAAAAAAAATAAGTTAAAATGGTTTATTTTAATAATTTACACATAGAATTCGCGCGGGGCCTATGAAAGTGAAACTGCGGCCGCATAGGTTGCAGTGGCCTAAGAACGGCCCTGCTTTTATCAACAGTCAAACCTCAAGTCAAAGTAAGTAAACATTAATTATGCCGTGTCATGATCCGTTTGCTTATCTTCTAAAGTAGGTCATTCTGGCCCTAGTTCACATAGTTCATATCCAATATCTTCAAGTTACATCCGCTTATGGACACTGACCAATCAGAAGCTGCTAATGTAGATCAAACAATCTTCTGATAAGCTGTTTTTCTTTTTTTAAAAGATTTCATTTGCTTTTAATTAAAAGAGTCAATGGTGTGGTCGGTTTGGGGCCTCCCTTTAGTTTGTGGGAAAACACAAACACTTTTTGTAATCATGTTTTATTTTATTTATTTTTTAAAATTAAGTTGAGCTAATCAAAATCTACTTCTACATTTATTTTTTATTTTTTTTTGCTGTATCAACTGTTCTTGTAGCACATTGAGAGAGATGAAAGGCGCTCTAATACTTTTTTGATGACAATGATAGACACTTTTTCTGTTGATACAGAACAAAAATAACAATGTTGTCAACATCTTTATACAGCTTAAAAGTTGTGAACAACCATGTTTTTTGCGTTCCTCTTTTCGGGTTTCATGTTAAGGCTGACTTTGGTAAACGTGTTTCCTTTTGTTTGATGATGTCTTTGTCGATGGCTACAAGAAAGAGAAATAGAGATAAGATACATCCTAACCTCATATCCGTCTCAATTTTGAGGAAGTTCACCGTTTGTTGTAACACAAAAGCTTGATTTGCTTTAGAGCTGTCGCTGAATATGGAAAAATTGTTGCTAGACGCCTAATTCTTTTATTTTCCAGAGTGATTTCGACCGACTATATCATTTTTTTTAAATCTACAAAACTGATCAACATCCTTTGTTGGTATTAACGATGTTTCGTTGGACGTTAACCTGTTCAGTGATTTGCCTTTTCGGAAGCAGCTGAGTAACACCCCGAGCTTACCGCATCGCGTGACACCACCCTAGTGACGCCACTGTAAAGACTTATAATTTGTGAGCACTGATAGCAGTTTTACATAGAAAAAAAATAAACATGTAGGTAAAATCATTTTCAATTTGCATAACTCACACTACATCTGTAATATTAAGAGTTAATCTAGTGACCTCAGTTTGTTATTTTTTTATGAATGAAAATGCTTGCTGGCATCTTTATCTAAAAAAGGTATAAACAAGATTACAATTCCAGTTATTACCAGTCATTGACAGCCTAGTTTACTTTAATTAATCTTATTTTATTGATGATTTCTTAGACATGACTTTGCTTCATCAAATATGTCTGACATATGGTTTTTTTCTTAGAGTGACTTAAGGTTACTAAGTTAGTTAACAATGTTGAAATTATCATCAATGTTTTTTAAAAACAAAAAGCTTAAAATAGGTAACATAAAAAATGTGTATAAGTAAAGAAAAAAAAACTTCGGTCGGCGGTACGTCGGTCGCGCATACACTATAGTGACCGATTTTAGGTGACATTTTAATACTAAACCATCACTTGCTTCAGCGCAGCCAAGGGGGCCTTGATTTCAAAACCTTGATTTAAAACCGCCTACTAAGGGCTTTAGCAGTTAAATTCCCCTCTTCTATTAGACACAACAAAAAAATGTAAATGACAATCCCCAAATTCCAAGAGCACAGTTAAGGAAGATTTTGATTTTAAAACCCCCTCCAAAATTTACGATAAACCCCTCTCTTCAATATGACAAAAAAAGCAAATTATGCACTCAAAATGTTATGAGCGTAGCTAAATGGGTTTTGACTCAGTTTTAAGTTTAAACCCCCCGCCAGCGGGATTTGAAGCTAAAAAATACATCTTCAATTTAAAAAAGAAAGCAAATTACGCACTCGAAATGCTATGAGCGTTGCCAAAAGGGGTTTTGAATTTAAATCCCCCTTCAGAAGGGTTTGATGCTAAAAAAAAATCTCTTCAATATAAAAAAAGCAAATTACACACTAAAATTATTTGAGCGTAGCCAAGCCAATTGGGGCTTTTGAGTTTAAACTCCTCTTCTCCAGATGGTTTTGAGTCATGAGATTTTTTAGTTTAAAACACCCAACAGATTATTATGACGCTAAAACTTCCCTTTTCGATATAAAATCTAAAGCAAACTACAGTCACCTAATTGCAAGAGTGTATTCACGAGAGGTTACACATTTCTACCAGTGGCGGGGCACCATTAATAAAGTGCAGTGAATAGTCATTTGCCGAAATTGAAAAACACTAAATGTGTCTCAACAAAGATGGCTAAGACAGATTTTAGGAGTCTGTTATAGAGATCGGGTCTAAATCAAGGAAATCGACTCAAGGGAGTCGACCCCTTAGTAAGATTGTGACAGAGCGTCGCATGAGGTTTGTGGGACGTGTTCTCCGACAAAAGGAATTACGCATAATAAGAGTTGCAAAGACATCATAGTACAACTTGGCGCCACACATTCATGGAGTTCCTCAGAGCAGGTGGGAAGAGGATTGAGACATTACCAGTAACAGATTTTTGTGGATACAGCTTGACGGCAAATGCGCCGAACGGCGCGAGAGGGTCTAAGTCAGTAAGAATAGCACACTAGGTTTTTGAAACAAGAGTTTTTAATAGCAGGAAAATGCACTGTAGATACCTCGGAATATGCATTTTGTTAGCATTCAATACCAGAAATGGTGCTCTTGGCGGCGGGCTTCGCGCTCCTAGTGCTCCCCCAGACCACCCTTGCAAGCAATGGCTGGGCGTCAATCATTTTTCCACTAACTACAGGAAGAACCTATTCTAGGGCACAATAAATGTGTTCCGAAAGAATGAAGGGTCAGATTGTAATAAAGATTATGTACTTACACACACATACATACATACAAATATTTTTTATCGTGGGGAAGGGGGGCGGTGGGGGGGAAAAATCCCCCCTACTCCCCCCCCCGAAAAAAATCCTGGCTACGCCCATGGGTAATATCAATTTGTACAAACAATGTACAACTATAATGTTGATTAGTTTGAAAAGAAAATTTATGACTCGGGAATTTTGGGATGAAAATTGATAGTGGTGGGTTTTACACAATGGTCAGTCCGCGTCGATTAACACCAACCCTATTGACGCCACTGCTATTCCCTACGTCATAAGAAAATAATGTAAACTCACAATCAGAGATAAGTATTTCGTGTTACTAGACTAACCGAAGTATATTATTTGATTTAAAAATATTTAGGGCACAGAATTATTAGTGAGTGAATGTGGTAAGATAATGTAATCGTAATGAAGTAACATTTAACAGTCACAATCAGGGGCGGACTGGCTATATGGGCAAACGGGCAAATGCCCGGTGGGCCGGTACCAATGGGCCGGTCTGGTCGCGACCAAAGAAAAAAAAATTCACTGCAGACAACTTAAAAAAAAAAGTGATAGCAGCAAGACACAAAGGCTCGAACACATTTTCTAGTTGTTGTCTTTTTTAATTCTTATTACAATTAATTTTGTTTGAAATTCAACAAAATATCAACAAAAAAACCCACACTATACACTGTACGTATTATCATTTGCAAAACGTTAGACCTTACTCTCTTCTATGCACAAGCGGCATGGACTGCTTTGATGTCTTCGATGTTGTGTTTGGCCTAATCATTTTGCTGGTCGGCATGGGCCTTTGATGGCGCTCCCATTTTTTTTGCTCCTTCCCTCCCCGTCTTTTAATGGTTCCAATGAAATTTAACCAAAAAGAGGGATGAGGGAGGTTAAGTTAGAAAACATTGATATAACGCAGCAAAAAAAAAATTAAAAAAATAGGCGCGACAATTAGCTCTTTAACATTACTTAATAGAAAATTAACACGTTTTACATGTTTCGGATGTTCCTTCAGAGTTGGGGATAAAGCTCTACTTTCTGCGATTTGAAAAGAAAAAGTAAGTTTCTTTTTGTTTATTTGTAATATCATAGATCTAAAAATACTACACTTAAGGCTTACACAAAAAAATTATTTAATCTAGATCTAAATCAATTTTTATACTATTATAATTAATGGCAAACTTATGCTTAGTATGAAGTCATTAATGATGAAAATTATTACAATAATTTGTATAGCGCTGTCACATCCGATATTTAATGAAAGGAGATTTATATTTTCAACTAGTCGATAGGCGGCGTAGCATACGCCGCTATTTTGCAGGGTTTATCTTAGGCCACTGCAACCTATGCGACCGAAGGATCCGCACTTTCATGGGACCCGCACTAATTGAAGGTGTATAAATTATTAAATTAAACCATTTTATAACTTAAAACAGATTTCCCGCGCCCTCCTGTCGATTAACCAGGAGCTCCTGGAAATCTCCCGAAATTGCAAAATATACGAAAAAGTCCTTAAAATATACGGAAATACATATAAAAAAATAGTTATTTTGACGTGTCATTCAATATGGAAAACGTCAATCCTACGGCATCATGCATTAGTCGAAATTGTGTAATCTGGTGAAAGAAGCTTCTCGTGCCTCAAACTAATGAAGAACTACTTGAGGTCAACAATTCTCAATGATAGATTGAAACATTTGGAAATTCTTGCTATTTAGCGGGATCTATGTAGGTAACAGAATTATTATGATATACTGTATGACTTTGCTACACGCAAGGCTCGTAAAGTAATTCTGTAAATTTCACTTATGGTCCGCTTCCCTACCCAAACTTGGCCCCGCGAAATCCGTTTCGAATAGGGCCTCACAATGGTTAAGTCCGGCCCTGCTTGTTAGTGTTTGTAAAATATTTGTTTGTAAAATGTTTTACATGTTTCGGTATTCCTTCAGAGTTGACGAAAGTTTACTTCCCGCAGGACGAAGGAGGATGGGAGCGGGCAGGGTTTGACTGTCCAGCGCTCAGTCATCCGTAGCGAGCTGTGAAAACGTGTTCTCCCCCCCCCCCACTCTTGTTTTTTTCTTGGGATGACTATCCGCAGAGTGATCTTTCCGTTACTTCTTCTTCTTGTTTAAACTTGAGGGAAGAAGAGAATTATATAGAGAGATAATTGGTCATGATATATTCATGTACAACTTGCATGACTAGATTGACACATGAAACGCGTAAGACGTAACAATCTTATTTTTTTTAAAGAAAAGTCTTTAATCTATAAGTAATACCAAAAGGCTTCAAACTCATTAGGCTGCTATTGTATTGTTTATAGTTTTCAAACTACATACATGTATAAATAGAATACCTTATGTAATCATACGAATGCACACATCCAGTTTTCGATGCGTTATCAAACTTTATATATGTCGTAGAGAAGTAGGCTTACACCTATAATATAACTCATGGGCGTAGCCGGGAGGGGAGTGTCTTCAAACCATCACTTGCCTCAGAACTCATTGTCTGAAAGGGAAACTTTATTACTGCCCCAGTGCAGCTAACGTAAGCAAACTTCAGTTCACAAATTTCATGAGCGTAGCCAAAAGGGGTTTTGTGGTTTCCCTTCCCCCTCCAATACAAAAACTAAAGCATTTTACCATTTTCTACCAGTCGCTGGACTCCATTGAATAGCAGATTTGGTTTTTTAATTTTTTTAGCGGAAGAGTAGCAGGCTGATTGCACTGTAGATACCTCAGAATATGCATTTTTAAAGCTTAAAATAACGGAAATAATGCTTGGTTCCGGGTCTTCGCCCCGAACCCCACTCAGAGGAGCTCGCAGCGCTCCACCGGACTCCCTAGCTGCCCTTTGGCGGTGTGTACTGTCTTTCTATTAATTATAGGAAGAGAGTATTCTAGGGTAGAAAAAACGTTTGAATGAATCAAAGATCAGAATGCAATGAAGATTAATTACATATACACACACACTAACATATATATATATATAAATTGCGGAGTAGCTAAAAATCCCCCACCCATCGAAAACATATGACATTTGTGGGCCGTTTATATGGTAATGCCCGGGCCGATTTTGGTACCCAGTCTGCCCCTGGTTACAATATTCTCAGCACTCGGTGGAGTGTAGATCTATGACTTGGCCTCTTGGCCTGCACGTGTTTAGTCTTTAGGAGAAGAAAAGACTTAAAGAATTGTAAGAAACGAGGAGAACCGAAACAGAAAGATGAATGAACTAAATGAATGAATGAATGGATGAACATTTTAATGCCTGAATAGTTAAAACGATTCACGAGGCTCATTGAGACAACAAGCAATGAGGTAAACATCGAATGTTGACAGAGCTTGGATCTAAGTACAAGATTTTCAAATGATTTGCTAGATAAAGAAATGTAAAAATTGAAGTTTTTTTCTGATTTAAATTTGTGTGTGTGTGTGTCAGGTTGGTGTCCTCGTCTTCTAAATCCCGCCCAGGTGAAATAAAGATACAAGTAGATTCATACAAGTAGATTCATACAAGTAGATTCATACAAGTAGATTCATACAAGTAGATTCATACAAGTAGATTCATACAAGTAGATTCATACAAGTAGATTCATACAAGTAGATTCATACAAGTAGATTCATACAAGTAGATTCATACAAGTAGATTCATACAAGTAGATTCATACAAGTAGATTCATACAAGTAGATTCTCTACTGACAGACATTTTTTATTGAATAGGTACAATCTTACTGGAAGAAACTTTTTGTTTGTACTAATGACAGGCTAGTGTAAATAGTCATTTCATCAGAGAACATAGGATGTAACAATGTTACTATACTGCCCTATAACCTATTCACCTGGCTACTTCCAATGCTAATCTAGTTTTTAAACGTCACTTATTAAAGAATGCATCATCCAAAAGTAAGAAAAGTCTCTCTAGAGTTTTACAATGTTCCATTTGTCGTGTCGTTTGTCCCCTGTGTCGTCTTTCTGTGGATGTTGAGAAGATGTTTGGGTAACACTTGAATATATCCTCTAGACTCTAGACAGTTGCAAGAAGTAGAAACCGAAGAAGAATGTGGCATGTCTTTAGAAGAGAAACAACCCGCGTTGTAGAAGTGACTCTGACAAGCAGATGGTTTCAATGAACTTGTCAGGCAATAAATGTATTGTCAATGAAGACAATGGATTGAAACATTGAAACATTATCTGTATTTACTTTGTGTGTGTGTGTGTGCTGTGTGTGTGCGTGTGTTCAGCAGAAAGTAATATGTATATGTTCAAATACTAACTAGATAAGTATTCGGTGTATTTTTTTGCTGTTATCTATAGACAGTTTAGCACACTCACTATGCACGAAATTTCTGCACTTTTTAATTCCGCCTTTTAGACAGAAGAAAGTAAAAAAATCTTTTGTCACAGATAAGAATGACTTTTTATTTATTTTAAAATTTTTACTTATTTATTTTTATTAATTCTCTTAACAGCTTGCAAATTCTTCGTGGGAACAAACAAAACAACCAAAAAACTAGTAACATAAAAGTTGTTTTTTTGTTTTGAAAGACAAGTCCCCCTCTATAAAGCTGATAACTTTTAAAGATCCAGACATCGCAAGATTAAAAGAAAATAGTCTTTATTTTTTTTGGAGAAAGAGAGAAAGCAATGAATTGAGCCCTTTTTAGTACTGTCTTTTTTTTCTACATACAAAGGGGTCAAAAACATATTACAATTTATTAATGAAACCAAACTGATATTTCATTTTCTTTTAGATAATACAACATCAAAATATATAAAGGCCTTCGCAGAATGCATTTTCTCATCTAGTTCTGCATTTGATGGTCTATTGAAATATTTACCAAATCTAATACCGTCCATTCCTTGCCTTTTGATTGAAGAATTCAAAAAAACAAAACGGTAAAACTAACCAAAGGTACTATATCTAGAATTCAAGGGTAGAAAATTGTGTTGCGGGCGGTCTATAGATAGGCATACATAAAGTATAGTAAATATGTCCATATTCATTGAGAAGCCTCTTCCTCTGTACTCTAATAAAACTCGCTATTTTATCACATTTGTGAGAACCGAAAGTATGCAGAATTGGCTGAACAAAAACCCCAAGTAATGAAAAATCATCATAGTCATTAGATTGAATGCAAGACCAAGGCTATGATGGTGCGTATAATATGAGTGGGCAGTGCCATAATGATCAGTCAGAGACTATAAGTATAACTTTTTTTTTGAAGGCGGGAAGGCGGGAATAGTAAGATTAATATTGTCGTCTGCGGCCGAAAAAGTCTGTGAACGTGTGAGTGAGAGAGTGCTGTTGTAAGGGTTGTTCCAATTTAAGTCAAAAGTCTGTGGCAGAAAACATAACGATGAAAAGGATTTTAAAAAGTAGGTTCCAGAGAGTGGGAGACAGAGAGGAAGAAAGTGGAGATTGAGGAAGGAAGTGAGAGGGGGAGAGAGAGGGAGAGAGAGAGAAAGGGAGGGAGAGGGGGAGAGGGAGGGAGAGAGTGTGGAGTGAGGGAGAGCGAGAGAGTGGGAGAGGGAGAGAGAGAGGGGGAGAGGAGAGAGAGAGAGAGGAGAGAGAGAGGTGAGAGAGAAGAGAGATAGAGGAGAGAGAGAGAGGGAGAGAGAGAGGGAGAGAGAGAGGGAGAGAGAGAGGGGGAGAGAGAGAGGAAGAGAGGGAGAGGGAGAAAGGGGAGGAGAGAGGGAGAGAGAGAGAAAAGAGAGAGGAGAGAGAGAGGTGAGAGAAAGAAGAGAGAGAGAAGAGAGAAGAGAGATAGAGGAGAGAGAGAGAGGGAGAGAGAAGAGAGAGTGGAGAGAGAGAGGAGAGAGATGATGGAGAGAGAGAGAGAGAGAGGAGAGAGAGAGGTGAGAGAAAGAAGAGAGAGAGAAAAGAGAGAGAAGAGAGATAGTGGAGAGAGAGAGAGGGAGGACAGAGAGGGAGAGAGAGAGAGAAGAGAGAGTGGAGAGAGAGAGGAGAGAGAGGGGAGAGAGAGAGAGAGGAGAGAGAGAGAGAGAGAGGAGAGAGAGAGAGGAGAGAGAGAGAGAGGAGAGAGAGAGAGGAGAGAGAGAGAGGAGAGAGAGAGAGGAGAGAGAGAGAGGAGAGAGAGAGAGGAGAGAGATGTGAGAGTGAGTGAAGACTAGCGAAGAGAAGCTCAAAAGTAAAAAAAAAAAAAAGGACACATAACTCTGGAAATACTCAACAGTTTATTATAATGTAATTATCTACCTTTTTTAAATTTCCAAATGTCCTAACACGGGCTTAAAAATTCTAACCATGCAGATTCAATCCTAGACATGGAGATCTAGTGAGCAGTATTTTTTAAAGGAAATAAAAAGGAGGGTGAGTACTAGGTATAGAAGTGCGGCAATTTATTTCTACCTAACCACTAGTTAGAATCAATGTTATGAACATGGGGTATAGACTACATAATAGTGAGTTGTCTCTTTCCATAGACACTATACACTTATAGTCTATGTCCTTCTTTATGAAACAATACCTAGCTTGACCACACAGGGAAAGCAGTGGCGACCTAAGGGGGGGGAGGAAAATGTTAAGATCCCCCCGGGCCCCCACAAGGGGAGGGGGCCTAAATGGGTGTTCGTAATTTATTTGTAAATACATAAATTAATATATTTGATTGACAAATAGTGTCAACGGGTGTCTTTTTTTTTCTTCAACATTTATGGATTAAATTATAACAAGTAAAAACCTAGATCTAGTTCTATCAGTACGTTGACTTTGTTGACATTTTAAAAATATATTTTCCCACAGAGATCAATTTTTTTTTTTTTAAAGTTAGTTTTACATTTTAAACTTTGTTGCCACGAATAAAACTGCATGATATAAAGCGAATTCCATTTTATCTTGTTACCTTAACTAATAATAGATCTAAATGGCGAATATTTTATGGTTACACTAATAAACGTTGAAGCACAATTTACAGAATCGAGTATAACAGGTCCATAAGTTATTCTTAGTAATGCTAGAATAGTCCATTATTCGGGTTTTGCGTCTATAATTTCACAATTAAACACCCCTCTATTCATCTTTCCTCAATGCAATAGAAACTATCTTTTTATTTCCATCTAATCTTTTGCTTTGGCACAAAACATAAACAACAAACAATAACGTAATATCATATAATATTAGCACATCCTTCCTTTTGTAGTTATTCTCACATCCTTCCTTTTAAGTTCTTAAAAGGGATATCTACTAGCAACTTTAACTATTCGTCCACTTCTGGTTGTCTTGACTGGCACAAGTTATCTAGACGTTGGTCTATAACTGTCTGTTTCGCCTGTTCCAACAGTTTGCAGTTCATTATCTTCATCGGTATCATAGTACCCAGAGATGTCTTCATTCAAAAAGCGTTGATTTCTTCTGTATGTTTTTCCATCGTTTGTCTTTATGATGTAAGATCTGGGTGCTGAATGTTTTTTTTATGACAACTGCTTTCTGACATGTTTGACCTAGACGAACTCTCCGACAGAATAATCTTTAGGTAGTCTTGCTTTTGCCTCGTATTTCACTTTGCTTTTCATCTGTCATTCGTTGAGTAATGTCTCTGCATTTTCAACTACCGATGGTTTCAATAATTTGGGATCAGTTGGAATGATTCCCTGAGTCTTCTACTCGTCAACAGTTGTGATGGTGAATACGGCAGTCCGCTTATCGGAGTATTTCTATACTCGAGCATAACGAGATATGGATCTTTCTCACTTTGTATGCTTTGAATACATTTTCTTTCGCACAAAACATAAACAACCAACAATTACGTAATATCATATAATATTAGCACAGAATCTTCTTCATGCAGTGGAAAATTAAGAATTTTTTGCCTATCTTGAATTCTGGTCAAAGCTCATACGCCCAATTAATATAGTTCAGAAGAAACTACAAAAGTCTGGACTGCATATACGGGGAGCTGATAAAGAAATTAGTACCCTTTCTTGCTTTCTGCAAAATGAAGAAAAACTGACAAAAACCCAATCCATCGAAAAAGCAAAAGAAGGTAGTGAATACTATGGATTCCCTGTAATCAAAACAACCAGAAGAAAGAAAAGACTTGATGGAAAGTTGAGTTCTAATGTAGGACTGTCAATAGAACTGCAATTCAAACGTGTTGCGACAGAAGTGCTGGGCAGATATCATATGGAGATGAAGGGCAGATTTTAAAGGCTGGAAAGAAAATTCTTGAACCAAGACACCTGTTAGATGAAGACACGCTTATGACAAACTGTGCTACTTTTCCTGTTTGTATCGATGTAGTTGATGTTATAGAATTCTTTGCTACACAGAATGCACGACGTGAAGCGATATCAATTTACATTTGTCACTAGTGCATTATTTATCTAATAAACAACGGTATTATTCATGAAAAGAGTCTTAATGATTATTTTTTGTAAGGTTTACGGATATACTGAACCAATTTGATTTTGGCTTATATATTTTTGCGTACATTATCTCATGCCATATGTCGAATGTCAAAATGCAAGGGGCTCTCCAAAGAAGTCAATCCCCCCCGGGCCCCCCAAATCCCTAGTTACTTCCTGAGGGAAAGTTATGGTTTGACTAATATACTTATTTTATAATTAGATTAGGCCTTGGCTTTTTTTTGTTCTGGACGCATATTAGTAGGAATTCCTAAATATATTCAGTAAAAAGGTGAATAAATAAATAAAAGATCATTTTGCGTACCGTCTTATGTAGAAATTATTATCTGAACTGCTGGAATATTTTTTTTAATACAATTGACCAATACACAATATCTCTCAGTAGTATAAAATTTTAGTGCAGACCTGTCGTTCATTTGCTCACAATAATCATCCCTACTTCTTTTATTCACCGTGGACGATAAACTGCCTCAATGTATTCTTACTTACCGCTTAGTCGAGCTAAGACATTGTTTGGATTAAAACTGCAAAATTAAATTTACCAATTTACCACAACCTTTTTTGTAACATTTACATCAGATTAGCAAGTTTACAAAGAAAGTTTGTGTGGAAACAAAAACGCACAATCAACCCCCCCCCCCCCCCTTTTCCTGAACACGTCCGTTGAAGCTGGTTTCAATATTTTCAGCATGATTATCAGGAGCAGATAAGTACAACTACCAAGAACCACAACTCTTTCTCCTCCAATACAAAAAGATGAGACGTGAACGTATCGAAAGTGTTGCCACTTCTATTGTTTTGTTAAGTCGACATGACACCACAGGATACGGAGATTTATTAATGTTATTATTTGATCCTATCTAATAAAATACAATAGCTAATACTATTGAAGCATTACTTAATTGATGGTCTTGTTATGGACCACTCTCCCATTCAAGGCCTAACATATTAAACTTTTCCCTTTGGTTATATGTCGAAGTGTATTTACCTAATTTATCATTATTAACGACTTCTATATTATGAAACACTGCTTATTAATAAATGCCCATTACTATGTACAACTTGTATTATACATTGAAAATGCGTTTTTTCTTTTTAAAACAAAAGTATTCAATCTATTTAAAACGTAAGCAGCTTGTATAACATAAAACATTTAATTTAGCAATACAGATATTTTAAAAAAAAAAACTTTTAGCATAAAATTTTTAAACAAGAAAAACATTTTTGAAAAATTATTTAAAAAAAAAACAGTGTTACAAAGACAGTTTGTGTGGAAATACAAACTCAAAGTCGGCCCCCGAAGTGGTCCACCCAGGCAGGCTTCAATATTTTCAGAAATGAAATTCTATCAAAGACAAATGACAGAGTAGAATGGAGAAAGAAGGATGACAGATCTTGTGTGCTGTCCCAAAGGTCCAGAGACCAAGGGATAGATGAAAGTGAAGGTGAAGTTAGATATGGACCTGGCCTAACTGATGTCATATAATGATAATAATAAATTGATCTAATTGTTTTGTAAAGGTCTTGCGTGGCGCCCCAGCGGTCAAGCAGACCAAAAGACATGCGAAAGTGAATGTGAAGTTATATGTAAACCTGGCCTAACTGGTGTCTTATAATGAATATATCTAACTGATCTAATTGTTTTCTAAAAGCTCAATCTCTTATTCAAATACTGAAGAAAAAAAATAATTCTTTGGCCGTGTGTACTAAAAGGGTAGAATAGCACTGCAGTTCACGCGATAATATGAAAAACTACTTAATAGTTGTTGTTTTAAATTATGTCCAACTTATATGCATGTTAAATAGATTTTTTCACTTTAAAAGAAAAATACCCATTTTGTGTGTGTGTAAATGTAGTAGATACTATGAAAGAACTTATTTAACTTATTTAACTTAGCAATAAAAATGTAAAAAAAAAAAAAAACTTTTGACATAAAATCTCAAACATAAATCTCTCATAAACTGTTAATGTGTTGATACGAGATAGGATGTACAAACGTGGTATCTGACAGGCAGACAGTGAGTTGATATTCAGTTTTATATGTATTGAGAACTTCCCTTATTAATATAAGTCTTCAGTGCTTTTTCTATTAATTGTGAAAGTGGTAAACCCAACCCCCCCCTCCTGAACACGTCCGTTCAAGCTGGTTTCAATATTTTCAGCATGATTATCAGGAGCAGATAAGTACAACTACCAAGAACCACAACTCTTTCTCCTCCAATACAAAAAGATGAGACGTGAACGTATCGAAAGTGTTGCCACTTCTATTGTTTTGTTAGGTCCAAATAAAGTAGACGTTGCATCAGAACTTTGAAAGATCTAAAATATCATGATATCGGATTTTCACTATCTTTTCTAGTTTACGCGATCTAAACGGGACGAACGGACAGACAGACTGACGACACAAAACTAATATCGGCTATTTCCCTTTCAGCGACTAAAAAAAATAATAATTACTATTCTTTGTAATAATAACCTATTTGAAATCGTCAATGATTACTAGACCTGTCATTCTATGCTTATTATGCTTACCATTATGTTAGAGTAAAAGTCATGTCTGGTCCTGAGAAAACGTGACTTGTGATAGCTCGTGCTGAGAGAACGAGCAGATGTGAACTAGACACACTAAGACTACACGATTCTAATTAAATAAACTGTTAAGGCTAGTGTCCAAGTCTATCTTGTTTAGGGTATCTCAAGATCTGCTGCGATGTTGTTTGGCTTGTGTCTGTGCGTGTTCGGGACGTTGGCGTCAGGCTTTCAGGTCTATCAGACGTACATTCCTAATGGCAACATTGTCCCAAACCCCTGTCTGATTGGTCAAACATGGGCTGGAGCTGGTCATTTCAGCGCTATAGGAGCCGGTCCGTTGAATCCTTTCGGTCAGGTAATACTTTTAACTTTAATCTTTTATATTATAAATAGTATATATTATATTATAATTAATTAATTTAATATATTGTTACGAATCTCACTATCCAGGCTCTCTGCAAACTGCACCATACACCACCAACGTAAAGAACTTGACAACTTAGGGCTCCAGAGTAACGTAACACTTTAATAGTTGAATAAATAACAGCCAATACTGTACAATTGGCAACACGTACACTGTAGAAATATCTCTCCGATCTCGAACCGGACAGAACGCCGCTCGACTAGGTGGTCAGATGACTACAACTCTCGTGACGCTCCTGAGCTCTGTTCACGACGGCGATCCTTCCCGAACCGTCCTGTTGACACTCGACTCGGCTGACCGTCGTAGCTCGTCACGGTTGACCGCACATCTAGCGCTGGCCTGGGGCGATTTTCGTCGGCTGACTACACACACCACTACCCCCATCTGTGCCACCACTAGGTTTATAACAATATAAAGTAGAAAGTAAGACGTGTGTATGGATATGTATGTATGTATGTATGTACAATGGTAATGCTTGCCCTGGATGTAACAAAATATGTAGGTCACAGTTGGGGCTGTGTAGCCAAGGGGGAATACTGCATGCCTTATTAATTTTCGGACTCGACGATAAGCATTATTATTATTATTATGTTAGAAATGGACGAGTAGTCATGATCGAGTTTCGCTAAAGAGAAACAAAATTCATCGTAGTCCCTTTAACAGTTTCCACTAAGGAATTTTCTGGTGATGTGGCAGGTCTGCAGCAGTACCGCCCTCTGACAGGCAACGAGGATGTTCCTAGAAATGTTAAGGGTCTTGAAGGTGTCTGTGGGGTCAGTTGTTATTGTCCCCTCGGTTGATATAACAATGGGGTATATTGTTATTTTGGACAATTTCCATAGACGCTTAATCTCCAAGCCTAGGTTCCCATATTTTCTTTGTTTTTCTATCTCAGTTTTTCTTAACTTACGAGACAGTGGTACGGCGATGTCGATAATGGTAGCGGTTTTTTTTTTTTATCAACGAACAGCAGATCCGGGCGATTGAAATCTGCCGTTTTGTCGGTCAGAATAGACCTATCCCAGTACAGCGGATGATCCGTAGACTCGAGAACTTCTTGTGGCAAGTATTTATAATAAGGAGGAGTGTCCTTACCGATCAAATTGTGCGTCAAAGCCAAGTGTTGGTGTATTAAGATTGCATTTTGGTTATGGCGACCTAGGTAGGCTGATTCTGGTAGGGCTGGACATCCTGCCATAATGTGTTCAATAAAAATCAAAACCGTTTGACCAATCTTGATAAAACTTGACATAAATGTTTCTTAGATCATGGCAGATATCGTAGTATATGTTTAATGCTGATCTCAAAACCGAAGGGCCGTAAATATAGATTTTAAAAAAAAACTAAATGGATCTCTATTAAAGAACGAAACTTTTTAACAAATCGGGAAAACCCGATTTCACAGTATTGTTTTTTATTTCCTTTAACTCTACTCATACTCTACTTTTATTGTCGTAGCAAAATTTTTAAAAAAATGAGAAAGGAACATCATCTATGGTTGTGATTATTTTAAATTCAATTCATTAGAATAGTAATACCCAAGCTAAGACCCGAAGGCCGCAGGTCACATCCGGCTAGTATAATATAATAGATGATAAATCTGTTACATATTTTTTTTAATTTAGAAAGTTCCTTAAAGTATAATTTGTAATCATGGAATAGCAGATCAAATAAAATAAAATGTTTTAGAAGGATATTTGCTTGCAATTGATGTTGGTACAAATCAAACTGTACTTAGCACTCTCTTATTGGTAGCTTCTTCCTTCAACATTGGAACGTCTTGAATTATCTCGCTTAGAATTCCCTTCGGTTTGATTTTTAAAATATATGAACGTTTTCATTTCTAAGCATTTTAAATTAATCAATTCATTTTAGCGGCCTTCGAAAGGGGTATAGACGCTATTAGCTTTTGTCCGTCTGTCCGTCCCGATTAGATCTCGTAAACTAGAAAAGATAGGGAAAATCCGACATCATGATATGTTAGACCAGTGGTTCTCAACATTTTAAGTTCGGCGACCCCTTTTAACAATGCCCCACTCTGCCGCGACCCCCACCCACACATACACATACAATAAGCAATAGAAGAGTAGACAATAACAATCCATATTTTCGATAGTCTTAGGCGACCCCTGGCAAATGGTCAATCGACCCCCAAGGGGGTCGCAATCCACAGGTTGAGAACCCCTGTGTTAGACCATTCAAAGTTCTGAAGCAACGGCTACTTTTTTCTTTTCTGAAAGCGAAAATTTTAATTTTTAAAATCACTTATGCAAGCAGTTTCTTCATATAAATGCACCACTTTTTACAACAGCAATTCACTGTTAATAGTATCAAACACGGGAGGCTGTTTAGTAATTGAACCGACAAATCACCATATTTTTACCATATTTATGCAAAAGTTTAGTTTTTTTAGAAATGTATTGTTAAGTTACGTATGTTCTGTTATAGTGTTTACAAAAAAAAAAAAAAAAACTTTTTTTAAAGAGAAAAAAATGATTTAATATACATATAAGTAGAACATAATTTAAAACAACAATTTCTAAGTAGATTTTATATTATCACCTAAACTACAATATGCCACCTTAGCAGAAATAGACTCGAGAACTGCAGCGAGGCGCAATAGGAATAGGACAATAACAAGTAACTAAAGAATTTATTTTTAAACGGAACCTTTTTTTTTGTTCTTGAGGCTTTAAATAAGAGATTGACTCTTTAAAAAAAAATAGATCAATTAGATAATCATTATATGACATCAGTTAGGTCAGGTTCAAATCTAACTTCACCTTCACTTTCACATGTCCCTTTGTCTGCTGGACCGTTGGGGCACCACACAAGATCTGTCAACCTTCTTTCTTCATTCTTCTCTGTCATTTGCCTTGATAGACTTTCATTCTGATATTCCTTCTGAAAATATTGAAACCTGCCTTTTTACCAGACTGGCTAGACCACTTCGGGAACCGATTTTGAGTTTGTGTTTTCTTATAGTTAAGACACTTTAATTATTACCCAGTGGAGATAGGATAGTCTGTTTTCTAGATACGAATCAATTGTTCCTAGACTCTATCAAGTCATTGGTTTTCCTGACTGACTCAGAAAACCCATTTCATGCTCTAATGGCACTTGGGAGAAAGGAGTATTTGTAAAAATATGACCAGCATCTGGAACAAAAAATGCATGCGTATTTTATTTGGTTTTGTGTTTGTATTGGAAGATTATGGTTCAGTGTTTTATGCTTAATCGCTTCTTTACTTTTAAGTCTTTTAAGTCTACTTTGCTTAAGAATCTCTAGGTTTAATGATTATACTAAAGGTGTTCATCTATTAAAATGTGAATATTCGTTTGTCATGAGTCTACTGCTTTATTTTGTAACTGTTCTAATTTCTTAATGTTTTCTTAAATTGAAGTGTCCCAAACAGAGGATGCATATTCTATTATTTTCCTAAACTAAGTTAAATAACATTTTAGTTTTATGTTCTTATTTGATTTGTAGAAATATATTTTAATAAACCCTAATACTTTGTTTAATTTTAAAAATAAATTCATCAATATGGGGATTCCATGATTGTCTTTAATTAATTAGAACACCTATGTATTTTGAGCTTAGTCTGTGTAACTAGTTTACCAAGAGTTAGATAGTGGTATTAATTTGTTTTATGTTGCCTTTTTTTTTTTTGTTTCTCTTAATAATTAACATTTTTTTTGTTCTGTAGTTTCCTGAGTCAGATTTTTCTCCTTTTTTAAGTAGGGGAGTGGCGCTAGCTTCTTTTCCCTTGGTACTCTGCCCTGACTAAGAGATGCCTGAAAAAGTATTTTGAAAACTCGTGCTAGTTCATTGTTTAGGTCTTTGAGTTATCTAACTGGAAAACCTTTATGCCCAGATGCTTTATTAGGTTTGATGTTGGCTAATAGTTGTTTGATCCCTTTTCTTATACATATCTCCGATGTTTTCGACTTGTTTCAAATGAAGTAATTAGTTTGATTTCCCCCAGTGTATGTACTTACTCATTTCACCCCTGCCACTAAAGCTGTCATGTAAAAGTAAAAATATTATTAATATTTCAATGATGTTAAAATTAAATGTGTTTCTTGTAAGTCAGCTCAGCTCAATAAAAGTCCTTTTCAAATAATTAAGTTGTTGCCTGTTACTTTGGGACTAGGATTTCGCTGCAGCCGGCCATGTCTGGAATGATGTCTTGTGCAACAAAGACTCGGACAACGATGGTCTGACTAACGGAGAAGAACTGGGAGACCCTCATTGTCACTTTACTCCAACCAAACCTGGACATTTGGTCAGCACCAGAGGCAATCCAGGTCAGATATTAGGCTCAAGTCACTTAAGTTTAGAGGTATTGTTCGATTTGTGTGCAGTTAGCAGAGCTTCGTGTGAAATGTCCAGGCTACGGGAATTAGTGAGATGTTCTCTCTAGGTTTTCATAGCGTGTCTCTGGCGAGGCTGGGTGGCATTTACAGCTTGGCTACCTATCAGGGTGGATCGAGTTTGAATTCCGGCTAGAGCTGAGTTGCTGAGCCCCTATACGCAGCACGGAATCCTTCTCCTAGATAACCTCTTTTAAATAATCTCTCCCAGTTAATATTTCTCAGATAACCTCTCCCAGTTAACCTTTCTCAGATAACCTCTCCCAGTTAACCTTTCTCAGATAACCTCTCCCAATGATAACTTTTAACCTCTCTCCTAGATGATCCAAAAAAAATCGGAACATCGCGCACTGAGAATCTAAACATGAAAGGTGTGCTATAGAGAAGTAGTTCTTAAACCCCCCCCCCTCTTTTTTTTTAAATAAAGATTTGTATTTAAGTGAACGGTTCAATTATCTAGTCCGGTAAAACATATTTTATTCTGAACTGTTTTATTTATTTATTGAACAAAGTTTTCCCTCACAAAATTTTTTTTTCTATCGATATATATTTGTCTTTCTGTGCAGGTATTTGTGAGCCAGTAGGTTCTGCTGCTTGTGCATGGCAAGGCTTTACCTGTTAGCAGCTACGTTCCTTGGGTATCAGAGAATTTGTTAATTGAAACTTTATTATGTTTGATAATAAAATTTGATTTTTTAATAACAAGTCCACTTTGCAAGTCTTCAAATAATCATTTTACAAGTTGAAACAATAAACTTCCTGTGTAGTGAGTGGGAAAACTGAAATTATATACCTTGACACTAAAAAAAATAAAAGCCTGAAGTCCGTTACATTGAAACGACCTTGAAACTACAAGACATTGTTTGCAAGGTCAAAAATCAACGAAGATTACTGTATTTCTAACATAACAGGTGTAAGTTATAAAACAAATGAAACTAATACTATTGTAAAGAAAAAAGATCATCAATTTATTCTTTTTTTAATTAAACTAATTCTTGACGTTCCATTAAGTGCCTTCCTTGTAGGACTGACGCATGAGTCAACACAGTTTAGCACTTGAATTTCTGCCAGGTGCATTTAGCACTTCCTACAGGTTCACAGATACCTGGAGAGCAAGACATAGGCAATGGGTAAAATGAGTGTCGACATCAAACAGAAATATTTCTATATGGCTGAATATAAAATACTTAAGTATGGGACACGAGGTAAAAACAACGTTTAAATAATGTATACAACAACACAGGAGTATAACAGGAATAGTAATATATCTGGTGGGTTGGAGGTGGAATCCGACATTAAGTAAATAATGAAATACATTTAAATTTGGCTAGAGATCTAGGTCTATATCCAACATCGGTTTTGAAAGGACTATAGCATTCTTGAAATGACCATCGCTTTCGAGAATTTCCGAATGCAAAGCTTTTTTTTTTTTTGGACTGAAGCGTTTAATAAGTCAATGTTCAGGGACATTTTGCACATAACCTTCTAAGTCTAGATCCAAATGCTTATCATGGGAATATTATAAAGTTATTTAGATCTATACATTCGCTTAACCAGGTTTCTATCTCGAGGAGATGGGGGTAAAAAATGTTCCATTATTTTTTATTCTAACATTCATTGATTCTTATGAGAAAAACTAAAAGTTTCATAAAGGAGTTTGCTACGTGCGCAGCATAGTGTGAATGTGGAATGGTGCGAATAGGTGTTGAAAGAGAGAGAAGATGGAATCCGAAAATGAAGGAATGTAATCAAAGTTATTGTTGACACATTATTAATTGTAACTCAAGATTAAAGTCATCATAATCTACCATATATAAGTCTATTATTGTATCATTAAAAGTCTCATCTATACGTAACAATTTTTGTGTGTCTTTTGAAAGTATCTTTTAATGTTTTTACTGGGTTTTTTAGTTAATTGAATTTACTAATTTTGTATGAAAAAAAATTGCTTTTCATCATTGTTTCATTAATTATTGTCCACTATTAAAACCCACACACCCATTGTAATGTTAATGACAAAGCAAGAATTACACAACAAACTTGAAGCTTAAATCTAATGGGCAAGAACAACTAGTGTTCTTTACATTTAATATTAGATTTGAACACAGAAATACAAAACAGAGATAAGTATCATTCTTTGTTACAAACATAATAAAATATATGTTCTCGCCGAAACGGCTGTACCAAAATGTATGCTTTTAGAGTAGAGTTAGCTCCAGGTTCTGAAATAAGCACGCAAAAAAAAAACGTGATTTTTTTCAATGCGGGTCTAAGTTTGTGTTTACTAATCTAGTGGATTGGATTTAGGTGTATGTTAAAGTTAGCTAATGATCCTTTCAAGTTTTTTCTCTTTCGCTACGAAAAAAAAATTAGTTTTGCGAAAATGGGTTTATCCGTGGCCAATACATTCATATCTATTAACGAAAAGAGCGATAGCTTTGTTAAATGAATGTCTGCTACCAGTGAGTCTATTAATCATTCTAAATGTTGTGGTCGGAGAGTTCAGTATGTTAGTGTTCTCACGCACCAGCAAATCTAGTGTGTGTGAGAAAGTATTTAATTAAGAAAACAAAGAATATTATAGTAATACCAGTACAACACACAGAGACATTCGCGTCATCACGCTTACAACCAGAACTAGGCCGTGACACTATCTCAACTCGGCATCTTAGAGTTGAATAAGAGTTTTAGATCTAGGGATGGGATTATAAAGTAAACAATTAAACGAATTAATTTTTAGTACGCGATTCATTACGGTATTGTCTAATGAAAGAATGTTCACCAGGAAATCTGTAATTACATATATACGGAACTAATTAATGTAAAAAAAATGCTTTTGAAACACAAAATTGAAGGTTAATTTTATTATATAATGAAATCAAAGGATCTTCTTTTGTATTTTCATGTGTCAAAGTAAAAATCTGCGCAAAGTGTATTTCTTAAAATTAGATCTAGGGCTAAATCGTTTCGATCTTTTCTCATGTCAACATTGTAGACATGGCCTAGATCCATAAAATACTATAGCTTTAATAGAGTCGGACAACTTTATTTTTTTTTTAGGGTCTTAAGTTTGTTTTAGGGCTACAATAGATACACTAAGGTCTAAGTTGGTACCCAAGAAACATTCCTGCCAAGTTTTATCAAGATTGGTCAAGCGGTTTTGATGTCTATAAGTCACATACATACACCTCACATTCTACTTTATAGTATAGATATACATATATATATATGTCTCTCTGTCTTTCTATATATAGATCTTATCTTATCTTATATAATATGTCTTTATGTATATCTAAGTATCTATCTCTCTAATTCATCTTCGTCTTCTTCTTCGTTCTCATTTTACATGTCGGAAAGTTCCGATCAGTAATCCAATATCTGAGTTGAACTGCGCCGTGGTTTTCATATCAGGCAATTTTCCTTATAGTTTTTGTTCTATTGGAGGGTTTTGGGGCCAGAGTCTTGTTCGGGCCTCTTGATATAGAATGCAGCTTTGAAGGGCATGGTCAGCATTCTCTGGTGATGCTCCACAAGGGCAGGTTTCGCTCGTCCCGACTTTAAGCTTCCGGAACATATGTTGTCTCATTCTGTTGTGTCCGGTTCTTTGTCGAAAAATTATGTTTTGGTCATGTCGAGTTAGCTCTTTAATAATAATGGCATTCTTTTCCATTCCAAATATTAAATATGAGGGCATTGTTTCACATTGCTACGCAAACCCAGTTGCGACTTGCATATTTTGCCCCAACTAATGTATAACTATCTATCTATCTTTCTTTCAAGTTTAGGGCTTGACGTAAACTCAATAGTATAGTAAAACTTTAGTTTCAAGCTGATCTCATCTCTGTAATGTAGGCACCATTGTAATGAAGATCTACTTCCAAATAAGTAACTAATGCGTAAAAAGACTACAGAATAGTACAGATAGTCTATAGATACTCTACAAATAGACTACAGAGAACAGATAAACCAATCATTGAGCCTTTCTGTCAGTATAAATTTAGCCTAAAAGACTACCTGGATGACCAGTGGGCTCTGGCAACTCATGACGTTGCTTTGATGTCCACTGACAATCAGGGTCACCTAGTTCTTCACCGTTTGTTCGACCATCTCTGTCCGAGTCAAGTCTACATAAAGCTTCAGTCCATGCGTGTCCAGCAGCAGCAAAGTCCTACAACGAAAGAAACATAACATGAACAATCAGTTTACCTCTAGACTGTAGGACGTAAGACTTCAATTTTGCTTTTCATCTTGTACAAATGTACACACACAATTATCTTACTTTTTGTAGCAAGAATCAGTTGTGTTTCTGTTTCTAACGTTTAGAAAGATGATCAATATGTTGGTGTTTTGTCTTGAATGTTTATGAAATTTTCGAAGCTTTTGTTTTGTTTTTGTTTGACTTTTGCTAGTGATTAAAAAGATTTTTGTCTCATGCCTAACCCTAACCCTAACCCTAACCACATCTCAAAACATAGCCATACCGACTCCTGTTGAAAGGCATAAGGCTGTCATGTTCAAACTACATCCTGAGTGTCATTTCCGGCCCGTGACTTTGTGCTTTTTGGCCCATCGACACTTTTGACCATTGGACAGCAGAATTTCTTTCGGTCAAGCGACAGGCGACACATTTGTATTGGATATTTACATGCCCCTCCCCCACCACAGGTATTATGGAACTGTTCTAGATCCTTGTCCTTCAGTCCACGTGTTCATGCCACCAGCCAAACCAAATAAAATCGCGTTATTATAAAATATAATTCCACCTGCAGTGAATGGGCTATACTGGAGTATACATAAGAAAAATGTACAATAACAATCATCATTCACATACAAATAATTAGATTTATTAAAGACACCAAAGGCCTGATTACATTAAGATTTAATTAAAAGTAGGTTTTGAAGAATTATGCAGTTTGAACTGTCAAGCTATTGAATAGAAAAAGGGTTATCTTACTACGCCTGTGAACCTGACCTAACTGATGTCTTATAAGGAGAATCTAATTGATCTAATTGTTTTGTAAATGCCTTAAGTTTTGTATTCCATTGTATGTGAAACATTCCGCAGTTCACGGGATAATATCAAAAACTACTTATTAATTGTTGTTTTAAATTATACTTAATTTATTTGCATAGTAAATAGATGTTTTCTTTGTAAAAAAATATTTTTTTATATAAAAGTGGTATTTAGTATGACAAACTTACATAACTTAGCAATAAAATTGTAAAAAAAAATATATATATATGTTTTGACCAAAAATCTAAACAAATTTTCATAAGTGTGTTTAAATATGGTAGACGTGCATCCACCTTTCCAGGTGGCCTCCAGTGTTTTTTACTATTAATAGTGAATAGTTTTGTATTTTTATGAAACACCTGCTTGCATAATTGATTTAAAAAATTAGATTTTTCGCTTTCAGAAAATAAAAAAGTAGCCGTTGCATCAGAAATTTGAATGATCTAAAATATCATGATGTCCGATTTTCATTTTCTCTTCAAGTTTCTGAGATTTAAACGGGACAGATGGACAGACAGGCAACACAAAACTAATATCGTCTTTTCGGCTTTCGGAGGCCGCTAAAAATGTAAAAATTCATTGTCAATCAAAGTTCTTACTAGTCAATTAAAAAATGTTCACTTTTTTAGTTTTCTTTTGAAATGCAGACAGGCAATAGAACAGCTCCTTAGAACAAGGATTTACAGTCTCTAATAATATCAGCTGAAGAGTATAATATAATCTTATGACATTTTTTAAGTCGCTTTATCTCCAGGCCAATATGTAGTTATATATTATTCAATGTATTTTTATGCTAAATTCTGTTTTTACAAAAGGTCTTTATTCAAGTCACGCATTCGGAGTGGGCAAAACCTGGAATCACTTGGGCGGACACGGTCTCAAAAATGTCTGTCACAATTCTCCTAGGAATTGTATAGATGATGGGAAAAGAATATAAACATATATATATATGTCATTATTTTGTTGTTTAACTGGAGACTTACACTAGGTGTCGCTGAGAACACTAGAGTTGTGTCTGCACCGCCAAGGAAATGAAGAGAACAATAAAATGTGTGGGGGGAATAAGGAAAAAAACAAACACCAGAAGTCAATACAACTAAACGTTACGAAGTTTCAGTCGGATCTGCTTTTAATTCTCTAATTAGATTGAGGCAACTTTTTTATACATTTGTGCAAAAAAAATATTGATTTGAAACTTAACTTACTCGCGGGTTTTTTTTAAAGAAATATATATATGTTGGGTTTTTTTTAAAGAAATATATATATGTTGGTTTTTTTTTAAAGAAATATATATATGTTGTTGTTTTTTTTAAAGAAATATATATATGTTGGTTTTTTTTTTAAAGAAATATATATATGTTGGTTTTTTTTTAAAGAAATATATATATGTTGGTTTTTTTTAAAGAAATATATATATGTTGTTTTTTTTTTAAAGAAATATATATATGTTGGTTTTTTTTAAAGAAATATATATATGTTGGTTTTTTTTTAAAGAAATATATATATGTTGTTTTTTTTTTAAAGAAATATATATATGTTGGTTTTTTTTCGTCTTTTTACTCATGCTTACAATACGATTATGTCCCTTGTACTATGGTTTAAAGCTGTTGTATTTTAAAATATACATTCCAGAAATACACTGACCTTTCCGAAAGGATTCAAAGATCCTGATCCTTTAGGTTTGTAATGACCCACGCCATGCCAGACTCCTTGACCACACGGACTAATGACACGCTGACCGTTAGGAATATACTTTTGATAAGACGAATGAGCCAGGCTCACAGCCACCAGTGTGGCCAGACAAAAAAGTCTGAGCATCTTATCTGGGAGTAGATTAACTAACGCCCCACGAGACGGTACCCCCTCGACGCCGAGTCGAAGAACTGCGTGTCGTCGCTAGAGAGAACACGCTTTTGTGAGGTCGAAAATAACACAGCGGTGCTAGATTTCACGGTTGATTCAGTAGTGGTGTGTACACTGTGTCTCGGGTCTGTATTTGTATCTGTGTGTGTTTGTGCGTTCAGTGTGTAGTGCGTGTTTTTGGTGTGCGTATGGCTGTGTGTGTGATTGGGGCGTCGTTGTACTTTGTCGTCTAGTCTGTTTAGTTACTCCCCTTTGCTACGGAAACTCAAGAAATTCTTTTATAATCGAGCTTTTATGAAGTCTCTCCGTCCGTCTGGTCTAAATCTTTTACAGATTAAATCTATCACTATCAATATATCCCATTTTCAGATCAAGTTGAAACTTTGCACCATCTCAATTTATCAGCAAATGAATCAATAATATTTTAAAAAATTAAACAGTTAGTTAATCAATTTGTAGTTATTATTTTCCTTTAACGACGTTAGTTTGTAGAAGAAATCATAGGCTTTAGTGCAGCACAGAACTAGTAGATCATTGAAATTGCACCATTTATTAATTAATATATTTTAAACATACTCCTAGCAACGACCCTAGCAACAAAAATCGCGGGCTAGAGTATGTCTACAATTTTGCAAATATTATTATAAATAGTATATATTAATAATCCTATATTATAAATCGCTGGTCAGTCTCCAGATTTCTAATGTATTTATTTTAAAAAAAAGATGTTAGAAATATAATAATTGGCCTATAGTCTGTACATGATGGTCACTTAGAACGAATGTTAAGTGTGGACTTTGTTTTTGCTTGGCAAGTTTCAAAAGTTCTTTTAAAAGTAATTATTTTTCGAGCAGATGTCAGCTTAAAAGTCATTTTAAAAAATAATAAAACGGTCTATTGCTAAGAACTAAAATTAGTACGTATTATACACTGTATTAATCCAATAAAACATGAAAAAATATGTATATTTTTTTTTAGAAAGACAATACTGCCTTTACACAACTTATAGTGCGATTATTGTTGTTGTAATATCTAGTGAGTTTTAGATTTTAAATAAATGGAACGTTTGTTACTCAGCCACATCACAACCCCCCCCCCCCCTTCTTTTTTTTTTCCAGAAAAATATTTCTGGTTAACAGAAAGAGTAGATCTACTAGACTTTATGAAAGTTCAGTGATAGACCTTTAGATCTAGACTTAGGAGACGATGCGCAAAATATTTCTGAACATTATAATTTCATACACTCTTCACAGGTTGCGGAAATACCCGAAGTCGTAAACTCTGTTCAAGACAAATATGTTCTCGTTCCCTAGCAAATTTTAAATTGATTTCTTTTTATACTTTGTAAATTATAACTGTCCAAACTAAGGTTTTCCAAATGTTGCTAATTGTCAAATGTCTTGGAAAATCGTTGGTGACGTCTTTGTGAACAGTTTCCAGGTTTTTCCCAGAAGGTTCCATGATGAAATGAATCAACTAATGGTAGTGTAAAAACGTAAAGAGCACACAAGGAGAGTCTATTTTAATATTTATTGTGGTAAATAAATAGTGGCAAGTCTGAGAATGTAATACGAAAAAAAAACATATAGGCTATATTGATTTTCTGTTGTCAAGACAAAATACCAGAGACTTAACAGACGACATTTTGCCAGGCGCATGCAGTACTTCCTATGGGCTCACAGATACCTGGGGAAGAAAGGAGTTCTCTCTTTACGTATATAAACAAAATATAATCCTGTCTACAGAATAGATGTACATTATAAGATTCATTGTAAACATTTATTCTACAATATAAAATTCTTGGCCCTGATGACTCACTACTATTCATTCCGTTGACGATAAACTAAGAAAATTAGACTTGTTAATAGTTAGCCAAGAACAAGTAAGTCATTTTCACGATCTAAATTTCAGTGGTTGAATTTACCATAAATCAATATATCCATTTGCAATGTCGACCTAATATGTTTTTGAAACGGCCTAAGACTTTGTGTTTGGGAATGAGAGTTTTGTATTGGAGAATGCACCAACAAAGCTATGTGAAGTTGTTGTAATGCTGGCTGTTCCACTAAACATACAAGAGTCAAACAAAAACTGTGTATTTGGGGGAGAGATTTAAAAGTGGTGTGTCAAAATCGGTCCTGGCATTACCATACAAGCTGGTCCACAACTTGCTTGCTATATGATGTACATCTATTGTTATCTGCCCTCATAATAATGAAAGTTTGATAATGGAACGAAAACTGAAAGCATGCCTGCTAACGTGGCCTCACATAGCAATGTAATTCTAGATGTAACTAGAACACTCTAGGTGTAGAGAAAAAACACAAATCTCAATCTCAATTAGTTTATTACATTATTTGATATCTTAAAGAGTGCAGCATAACACTTAATGACTGCCTGTTCGTGTGGCATGCGCTCTGGAGAGTTGTCGTATCGTTACTAATTATTAAGCTGAGTGTCATATTTTTTTATTCACTCGATTATGTTCACACTAACTCGACTTCAATAGGACTTTAAAAATAAAATATTTGTTTCTCAATCTCTTAAATAACTCAAACTCACAGAAGCACGGTATAGGAGTATGAGTGAAACAATTATCTCGGAATATGTGGCTTGTATAACACAATCAATTCTGTCAAGATCTTTTATAAAATGTAGAGCGAGGGCAATAACGTTTCTGGACTTACATTTAAAATGGTCCATTCGGCGGCCCCAACATCCCATTCAGGCACCAGCCCACCCGGCATTAGCCCAAAAGATTATATAGCCAGTCCGCCCCTGAGTGTTTGTATTGTGCTTGTTGGGGTGGTGGGTGGCGTTAACATACAGGCAGAAGAAAAGGCTATAACTGATGAGTTTAAGCTTAAGAAGAATCTGTGCATATTTTATAGTAGAAGTTCTCAATACAACTAAAAACAATGTGTTTGTGAATAAGGAAATATTTTGAGTCTGTTTAATACGATTCTCTTGTGGGGAGGCACTGTCACGTTAGTGCGCAAACGTACACAAATAATTAGTTTACACTAGTTTATCAAAATAAATGAAGTGTTAAGAAGTATGCAACAAATGAGCATTCAATGTGTTATAAGCATAATTGTATTAGTAATGAATCGTACATTTTGACAATTATAATACTATATATTAGAAGCTTAGAGTGTATGCATACATTAGACATATTGGGAATAAACTTAAAATCATTGGAATGGAATTTCTCCAAGATTAATTTGTTTCAACAGGGTTGGTTGAGTGACAAACCAGAAGAAGGCTCGAGTCCTATGAGCAGGGATTTTTGTAGGCATTATTTTTTTTTTTATCAAAATGTGTAGGAACTGAATATGTGAAACTGTTTAGGGTGGAGAGAAGGAGATGAGTAGAAAGAGAGAGAGAGAGGGAGAAAGAGGGAGAGTGATAGAGAAGGAGACAGGTAGAGAGAGAGAGAGAGGTAGATAAAAAAAGTACAGTAGAAAATGTGAATGAACTTCTAAATGGATATGATTTTATGTTTTTAATACTCATTTTTTAAAATAGTTTTCTGTTGTTTTTTGTATATTCTTTTTGTATTTGTATCTGTTTTAATTAACTGCATTTGTAGCACATTTGTGCTTTGTGGCAAAATAATAATCTAAGACGCCCAAGTCATCAGGGATACCTACTTCCAGAGAAACCATCCTCCCACAAAAGACATTCAACCAGAGAACATAGAGCATGTAATAGCTAAACAAAAACATTGTAATATTACTTGTAGAGAAAATATCGATTGCTCTAGTTGATTTCGTTAGTGTTCTTCAAAGTCTAGCAAACTGTGGTCGATGTTTTACCTGGATGACCAGTAGACGCTGGCATATGACCATGGTGAGCAGGTGTCCACGTGCATTGAGGGTCACCTAGTTCAGCCCCATTTGTACGGCCATCTCTGTCGGAGTCAAGACGACATAAGGCCGCTGTCCACGTGTGTCCAGCAGCGGCAAAGTCCTAGAGAGAAAATGAAACATTTGGAATGATATTTAGGGATTATAACTTTTATGATCGCATAGCTAATTAACAATCCTACCGAAGCCAGGGCGAACTATTCTCTACTTGATGTATGTAGCTATGTGTATATATATGCACGTATTTGTATATGTATTTTTTAGGAAGTTCTTAGCTACGGGAGTGAACGGTAATAAAGAGAAATGGTCAATTCCAATATTTATTTAATGCGCAGCTGATTTTGTACATAAATTGTCGACCTTGCTTGAGAAACAAAGATTTTTATGTCCTAGATTCTAGATGAAACCTCCTGTAGAAAGGCGGGGCGTACTCGAACCTAGGAGTGTTGTGACGACGGTCCAGAGCACATTCCACACGACCACACAGGTATCCTAACATTTAGTCGGGTCAATAAAGAAATCAAAACTGCTATGAATCAAATACAAATTTGTTTCCAGTCTAACAATGATTGAATCGTTAGGAAGAACTACTTATATTTTTTAATCCTCTCAATCAGACGAAATCAAAATTAGCATGTTTAGAGACAATAAGATCCACTCCTTTACATTCTCCAACCAATTTGTAATTCTCAAGAAAATTGAGTCATAGACTCTTGAAACTCAAGGCTGAATCCCCATACTTCCTGCTTCATTCGTTTACAGATTCCATTCATTGTGCTCGCTTGAGATGAGACCACATGGTCAGACATCAGTTTTTACTTTGGTTCTAGTAGTGTCGGTAAATTTGTTAGACATAATCCTTTAATATGTTGGATGTAGTATTTTACAAGTGATTCCGATTGTTCATAATTATTTGTGCCTTAAAGGCTGGATTGTGTATTTTATTTTATAACAATATATGCATAATCTCTGCAAGTCAAGTGGTTGATTATTACGTTTCAATATAAGTTGTGTTGTGTTGGTTGCATCCGCGATATCAAAAGTGTAACAAATCAATTGAAGAGAAGTGTATTTAATTCTTACACAGCAGACAGTTTAATAAACAGTAGAAGAGTTGCTACACTTACCTCTTGTTCTGTTCACTTCGACCTTGTGGTCAGATTATGTTCATTGCTGAACTTTTGAAATTCGGAACTGCACCGTATAATGTACATTATGTGTATTTCTCACTTACGTAAGTAGGAAACATAATTATTTCATGTGTACATATTTAATTGCATTAACTTATGTCTACTATGTGTTAATAGTATTATCTTTACATTGCGTCTATTGATCATTTACACAACCTTGTGTATATATTTACATCTTATTTATCTCTTTTATCTCAGCTGATCGCCTTGATGATCTTTCTAACGCATTGAGACTGCGCTTAGGAAAGATTAGTAAATTACCTCCCCTTGTTCATTTTGCTTGAACGGGCACTCTCTAGATTCTATTGTTCTTGGCCGACGTCATGATCGCTGACCACTATCCATTGGTCTTGTTTATGTTTATCCCTCCCTTTGTATCATTGATCTGATCTCACTGTCCTGAATTGTTTGTATATTTTAACTGAACGAAGTGATACTCTGATTGACTGCTTATGCCCGAGGAGAACACGGTGCCCTTTTATCTATTGAATATATTTAGCTCGGTGTTTGTTTTTTCAACATAATTGCGACTGGAGACACGACTGGTTCCTTTTACGTAGAATTCCTGCCTGCTGCAGAATCCCCACACTTCCTGTTCTATGCGGAAGTCATGCCTATCGCTGAATCCCCACACTTCCTGTTCTATGCGGAAGTCATGCCTATCGCTGAATCCCCACACTTCCTGTTCTATGCGGAAGTCATGCCTATCGCTGAATCCCCATACTTCATGCTTGGTGGAATTAAAGCCTGCTGGATCCGAAATCTTGATTTCTCCCAGAACTCCTGTTCCTGTTGAACCCACTCTTAACTCTGCGGCTGGAGGAAGGAACCTTGGCATCAGCGAACACTGTACTAATTTCTATACCTGAAGTCAATTCTCAGCACCCTCAGCCTGCCTAATCATCGTTGATTTTCCCCCACCCCGCTGTGTCACTCCCATTTCGAGGACACATAATAGCAACCGGACTATTACTAATTCAACTGAAGTATTTTGGCTGGAGCTGGCACCTCTTAAGCTGATGCTCATGCTATCAGACTAAGTCAGTCTACGGTACCAAGGCAGAGAGAGAAGCTTCTGAAACATCGACCGAATCCATGAACCTAAGAGCTACGTCATACAAACTATAGGGCATTTACAACTTTATACAGTCAGCAGTCAATAGGATGATTTATCTTTCTTTATAGTGTTATAAACCTAGTGGTGGCACAGATGGGGGTAGTGGTGTGTGTGTAGTCAGCCGACGAAAATCGCCCCAGGCCAGCGCTAGACGAGCGGTCAACCGTGACGAGCTACGACGGTCAGCCGAGTCGAGTGTCAACAGGACGGTTCGGGAAGGATCGCCGTCGTGAACAGAGCTTAGGAGCGTCACGAGAGTTGTAGTCATCTGATTACCTAGAAACGTCGAGCGGCGTTCTGTCCGGTTCGAGAAGGCCAGTAGGGACCCTATATAAGAGCGGAGGTGAAGCAGTCAAGACGGTTCAGAGCCCGGTTCACTACAGTCCAGTCGACTACAGCACAGTTCAGCGGTGTGGTTCTGTACGGAGCATTACGACGGTTCAGTGCGGAGTACTGTCAAGTACAGTTCAGACGACTGGCGTCTTGATCTTGGTCTGTGATCGAGTCCGACACAACGAGCCTAGTGTGTGAAGTCAGTCCTGAGCTGTTGAACCCAGTGCAAGCCCGGAACGAGACGGAGAGGCAAGTTGATACGGCGGAACGGTGTTATCGGAGAGATATTTGTACAGTGCACGTGTTGCCAATTGTACAGTATTGGCTGTTATTTATTCAACTATTAAAGTGTTACGTTACTTTGGAGCCCTGAGTTGTCAAGTTCTTTAAGTTGGTGGTGTATGGTGCAGTTTGCAGAGAGCCTGGATAGTGAGATTCGTAACAATAGATATGTTGCTTTAGGATGTATGATTATACTCCTCATTTTTTGTAATACCTCTCTTTTATCTTTATTTACAATAAACATTTTATCTTGTTATCAAAAGGGATTCTATTCTCTATTGTAAGCTACCTGTGTGTTCTGTTTCCGATCTGTAACGTACGCTGGCGGCGTTAGAAACCCCTAGACCTAGCGTCATTAAAAGTACATTATTTTTAACAATTAATTTATTTTAATTAAACACACTTCCCAGAGTCGCAAGATAATAGGGGCCTTTCCCAGCGGCTCGTGACACCGATCTAAGACAGCCCTGTGCATCCATTGCTTTAATCTTATAATGTGTTTAAATCCCTTTTTTTCTATGAATGTATCGACTTCAATGCCGCCTACCTGGTTGCTCTTACATGTAACAATGTAAAGTGTAAAAAAACAAATGAAAGAAAAACAAAACTTAAATCAAGTGAAATGGTATCAATTATATTTACCAATTGTATTTGTTTACTGCAAATTCATATCCTGATAATGCTCAATGCACTTGGTCGCAACCTTGTGTGGACGAGTTGAGGGGGGGGGGGGAGGGAGAAGTGTGTTTGGGAGAGGATCTCCGTAATGGCTTTTTAAAGGATTTTTTTTTCAGTTGGGGACTTGGACTCGACCCGAGGACTCAAACCTTTTCAAGTTGTAATCCCCACTGAGCCATCCAAATGTCTATGGAAATAAAAGGTTTTTATGTTTATCTATGGTTTGTTTCAAATTTTTAGCCGACGACCTAACTCTCTACGCAAGGTTTATCTACCCTTAGCACTGGCGGATCCAGAACTTTGGAGGGGGGAGCGATTTTTTTCTAAACCCTAACCCTAACGCCCAGTAAACCCTAGCCCTATGCATAAATGTGTGTACAGCATATATATATATATATATAAATATTCGATATATGCATATATGAGAATAAAATAAGACTGTTTCTCAATCTTCGGCGAAAAAAAAACAGAAAAAAACCCAGTCATGTTATATATTATTAACATAAGTAATAAATTCGTATACAAATTGTGTGAACTCTGTACTAGAATTCGTCCGCCCCCCCCCCCCCGAAGGGTGGGGATCGGCAGTGGGGGGGGGGGGCGATCGCCCCTACCGCCTCCCCCCCCCCCCCTGGATCCGCCAGTAACCGTTAGCTAGTATTGTATATGTTCACAACCCGTACACTTTTAAAGATACTATTTATTGAGTGAATGGGTAAGGGAGATCACAGGCTTACACAGGAAGTGATGGCAACTGTTTGATGAATTTATAGTTAGTATCTCAGTAATATAGAACTGAAAGGTGAAATAAAAATACATATTTAATTGCAATGAATACCGATTTTTACTTTTTGAGACGCGCTTTATATAACACAGGTAAAAACAAAGCAATAAACTAGATTATTCAATAGTAGCCTTTGTAAACCTTAATAAGAATATGTTCAATAAGCTACTGCTACGTAAAACAGAAAACAGGTTTCATAAACTGACTAAACTATATTTTTCATCTGAAATGAAAATGTCCTAAGTGAATCTGATGATGTCCTCTTTTATATATATTTCTAAGACGCACATAACTTTTAGAAAGCTTATATCAACTTAAATCTGTCTGTCTGGTAAAATGTTTGCACATGTTACTCCCCTCCCGGTCTCAGATCTAAATTTAGCACAATTATTTTTAGTACCTGAATAAACAAGAGTCAATTAATAAAATTAACTGATTAGTGAATTAACAATTAGTAGTTAATTATTATGTTTGGTATCGAACAAAGTAAATAAATCGTACTTAACAGATGTGGTGGTATAAGTTGAATTAGTTCCTTTGAGGAGGCTTAAACCATGAGCTGAAGTTTAAGTCATACTACTTTTTTTTTATGCCTTTAAAAAGTGGTCACGGTAACATTTACATGGTAACCCCCCACACACACACACACTTTCTTTCTCCCCCCCCCCTTTCATTTTCCCACCTGGTCCACACAAGTGATAGGATTATGCGAATTGAGAAAGCTAAAAGCATGAAATAGCGGCAAACTAAAATAAGTGTTGAAAATATTTCTAATAGCACAGAGTTAATGTGGTTTAGTCTAGATCAATTACTTGACCAATACAAACTAATTGATACAATTACATTGAATCAGAAAAACCTTTGTTGTTGTTGTTTTTTGTTGTTGTTGTTGTTTTTTGTTGTTGTTGTTTTTTGTTGTTGTTGTTGTTGTTTGTTGTTGTTGTTGTTGTTGTTTTTTGTTGTTGTTTTTTGTTGTTGTTGTTGTTGTTGTTTTTTGTTTTTTGTTATTGTTGTTTTTGTTGTTGTTTTGTTATTGTTGTTGTTCTTGTTGTTTTTGTTTTTGTTTTTGTTGTTGCTGTTGTTTGTTGTTGTTGTTGTTTTTTGTTGTTGTTGTTTTTTGTTGTTGTTGTTTTTTGTGTTGTTGTTTGTTGTTTTTTTTTGTTGTTGTTGTTTTTTGTGTTGTTGTTGTTGTTGTTGTTGTTGTTGTTTTGTTGTTGTTGTTTTTTTTGTTATTGTTGTTGTTGTTGTTGTTGTTTTGTTTTGTTTTGTTTTTTTGTATTTTTTTAATTTCTTTTGTTAATATTTTCATCTCTGAAAGTTTTGTCCTAAATTTTTCAAACTGTTGAGAGAAGTCATGATCGACTGTGTCATACACTGGACTAGTGGCTTCAAACTCAGTGCGCTAGCCAACAACCAGCTGACGTTTTCAAATATGTATGTAAAATAAGTTCTAAATAAACATACCACTCCAAAAGGATTCAAAGGTCCTGACCCCGCTGATAGTAAATGACCGACTCCGTGCCATGCTTGACCGCCGCATGGATTATGTGTGTGGTGACCATTCGGAATGGCGTTCTGATAGGTAGGATGTGTCAGTCCTACAGTGACCAGTGTAGCGAGGCAGAGAAGCAGAAACATTTTATCTGGTCCGATACCAAAAAATTATTAGCAGCTAATCAAATAGTATCACGTGTAAATTGTAAACTCCTGGCTGAAATCTTTTATATACGCTTTAATCAACGGTTCTAAAACATTCAAGTTCATGTATCCTCAGAGCAATATAGGGGACGAAATAACCCATTTTTTCTGTTTCATGGTGCTTATATCATCCCTTGATTACCTCTTTAACTGTGGACTTGATGTTGACTCTGAGAATGAGGCCTGCCACTACAACACTAGTCACATCTTAATTATTTAAAAATATAGAAATTCAAGTAATGACCCAGTACACGACAAAACATCCTAAGGACCTAAGACATGTGCGTTCAATCAGTCACTTGTACAGCACTTATACCTATCATATGTCAGTGAGTCAATACGTGTGTGACAGAGTGAATGAGAGAGTGTGCGACAGAATGTGTGACAGTGTGTGAGAGAGAGTGTGTGACAGAATGTGCGACAGAATTTGTGACATAATGTGTGACAGTATGTGAGAGAGAGTGTGACAGTGTGTGACAGAGTGTGAGAGAGAGTGTGTGACAGAGTGTGTGAGAGAGTGTGTGACAGAATATGTGACAGTGTGTGACAGCGTGTGAGAGAGTGTGTGACAGAGTGTGTGACAGAGTGTGTGACTGAGATCGTGCGAGAGTGAGAGCGTTAATAAGAGAGTGTAATCTTGTAAAATGTTTCTCACAAATATTTTGCTTTTGTGTCTCCGAAAATGAAAGAGACGTTAAATAAATGGTTTATGCTAATTAATTTTCGATCCTTTCACTGCATCCAATTATGGACTAGTTATTACCGAGTTTATATCAGCTCACTCCGCCTGTCCCCCACTTCCCATTTATGGAAACTTTAAACAATTATCTTTGTCGTTGTCAAAACGTGAATAATCAATCAAAAAATTAACGACTTAATTAGTTAATCAGCCGAAGTTAATTGTGTAGTATTGTTTTATATGGGAAATGTACTAAGCTAACGCAATCGTGTACACTTTTGATAGTTTTAAAATAGTTGATATAATTTCACTCAATATAAGCGAAGACTAAATATTCTTTTATTTAACTTGTTCTCTAGTTTACCTTGTATAGGGAATGTCTTTTTATCTCTACCACATCACTATATTTTACAGTTTATAGAATTATTTGCAATTATTGACGGATTTTGAACTAGAAAAAAAAAAGGTCCTAAAGTAAAGTTTTAGTTTGTGTTCTCCCAGCAAGTTAAGTAGGTCGCAGGTCAATCTTTTTATGGTAATGTCCAAAGTCCAAGACAATTTTAAAATGCACGAGAAAAAATTGTAATGTTTAATATGAAGCTGTTAATATTTAGTGGGGAAATGATGTCTTTTTGTATAATGATGTCTTTTTTAAAGCTTTGTATGTTAAATTAATTATTTAATGTCTCTATTTAATACGTAAACACGTAAATAGGACTGCTCTTTATGACTCACAAAATACACAGACTTTACTGTTTGAGGTCATGTATTGAGAACCTCTAATCCTTGAAGAACGTGATTTCTCCAAGATACGAGGCAAGCCTTATCTCTCTTAACAGTCGTGTTGGTATGGAGCAACATTTTAATGATGACTTTTTTCCTGTCTTCTATAGTGCTGTTAGAATCACGATTGCAGCCACTTAGAAAAAAATATATATAACTGAACCGAACACCTTGTATTTCAATGGGAATCATTCTTAATAAGGATGTCGACATTTGACCATATACTCGACTTAAAGTTGAAAACACTACCAATCTTTTTTTTTAATAAACTTTTTTTTCTACAAGTTCCAGAATTTCTTTAGAACTGACGATGATTACGTCATAGCCCACAGGACGGAAGGTATAACAGTTGGCAGGCTTTGAGCATGGAACCATCATGAGGAGTGTCCGTAGCGCAAGCAACACGGCCACGGAACCATCTTAGTAACTGATCTAGCAAAATCAAAACTTAAAGAATATATTAGTTTAAGTTAATGTTGACTTCGGACCTTTCAGCTTTCATCGCTAGCCTCAATTAACCCTACCATCTCATTCGTAGTTTCATACATCCCCACCATAATTTTCATTTAGTAAATTATTCATTTCATGTGACACCAGTATGGGGGAAAGGACGCTATTGCTTTATGTTGTCTGTCTGTCAGTATGTCAGTAACGTTTGGACCTTAAAAAATGAGAAGAGCTAGGAAACTCTAATGTTATTCTCTCTTGTAGCTTGTGTTCATACTTTCTGATATCCACACACCAGAACATGTACTTTTACTTTTGGCGTTACAGTTAGTTTACATAGTAACAACTACTACTACTAGAACGGGTCACTATTAACATATTTATCAGTCAGAACAGAAAAGCGCAATGGTTAATAAATTTCAACATCATGTTGATCAAGCCCAATTACTGGAAACCTTCTTTTTTGTTCTAAAATGGACTTCCATTAGTGTCCTTTTTTAAACTGCTCTATAATCGATTGCTCCAAAATGTTTTGGCCAACCCCAGGATCGTCCACGCGGCACTTAGGCTGCCAGACACACGGACCTAGTCGAATTCTTCCCAGGGTCTTAGCGATTTCACATGTATGTACTCTGGGTTTATCTTATACATGATGCCTATCTAAAAGTGGACCTAGTCTCAAACATATTGGTATAAGGTCATTTTGTCATTTATAGGTGAGTTCTTCAAGTGCTAAATATTCTTCAATCTATTTTATTTGTTTGCAATTATAATTTAATGATAGCTTCCAGTTCGATCTATTTGCTAATAGTGTGATTTAAATATGGTATTCCAGTGTTTTAAATTATCTACGACGTTTTTACGAAAACGAAGAGTTGAACAATGTAGCAAAGACTGCTGGACGGGACGGCAGGTTAAGAGACAAACAAAATAAAACAACATTATTGCTTAGAATCAGCAGTGGTACACCTGAAACTAGTCCAATAAATACAAAAATACACGAGAAATATATTTATATTTATTGTTGTAGATAAAATTGTTGCAAATTTGAGAATTTCTTTTATTTTTAGTTGGCAGCACAAATTCGATTTTTCTTTTCGTGACGTAAGAAGAAACTCAACAGACGAAGTTTTGCCAGGCGCAGGCAGTACTTCCAATGGGCTCACAGATACCTGGAGAAAAAAGTTCTCTTAGTAACTATGTTGGCGTACATTATGAACGTTTTTCAATTATAACTAAAACATGCAAACGAAAACAAGGTGAAGTGTTTAGGAATGACGGCATAGTTTGGGGGTCTGATTGATGCGTACCTCTTGTGGTGTTGTACTGCCGCGCTAGTTATATAGTAAATTATATAGAAAACTATACATGCTAAAATTGTATAATAAATATATAAAGTATTAAGACATATGCTACAAATTAATACTAAATATATTATAAGCATTACTCTATATAATTATTTATAAAAAGTATACAGTGTAAGACTATTCTGAGAACGTTTATCATAGGTATATATTAGGAGCATATATTATATGCTTACATTACAAATACTAGAAATGTACATAAATGTATTCTTTTTAATTCACTAATAATGATTTGTTGTATTGAAAAGGACATGGGTTCTCAAGTTAAAATCATAATTATGATCAGGGATTTTACATTGGAATTGGAATCGAAAGAAATTACGATTGCTGATAGCACAATGGCAGCATGTAGACCTTCTTCTAGATACCTCACCCCCCCCCCCCCCCACTTCACCTGTGCCCAAAAAGACTTCGAACCAGAAAGCAGGTAATATGAAAATAGTAATAATACAGGCTGAATACTTGCTGTGTAGAAAGTATCGAATGCTCTATTTGAAGTTGTAACTTGGCTCTTCTAAGTCTGAAAAACTGGGCTAAATGTTTTACCTGGATGACCTGTAGATGCTGGCATATGACCATGGTGAGCAGGTGTCCACGTGCATTGAGGGTCACCTAGTTCAGCACCATTTGAACGTCCATCTCTGTCGGAGTCAAGATGACATAAAGCTGCTGTCCATGTGTGACCAGCAGCAGAAAAGTCCTAGAGAGGAAATAAAACGTTTGGGTTGATCACAAAACTAATTAAACCGACTGAACCTACTGACACCAAGATATAGATATATATAGATATAGCCAGTGACTCATCTGGGCGCATCAGACGAGTCACTGGCTTTGGTTACAATTTCACTCTCTTGTTCGAGATACCAATCAAAATAATTAATTACCAAAAGTTCATTAAGTAATTATTGTTTTTTAATTGATTCTTGTGTTTGTATTTAATTGTATAATTGTGAAAATGTTCATCTTGATTCGAGATTAAGTGTCGGAGAAGAAACTTGTACAAGCTTTTTACTAGACAAACAGACAGAGTGAGTTGATATAAGCTTTGTAAAATTTATATACATTTGCGTAATCTTTCAAATGTCACATGAGTACAGTCATTGGTTTTATGGTACAGAGTTAGTAGAATGAAACAATAGTTGGTATAGTGGCTAGTTATCCTGGAACCAAATTGAGTTACTAGGGCAGATAGAAAATGAGGATAGGTTTAGACTAGAGACTAATGTAAGAGGAACTATCTAAATAGAACAAAAAGACGCAAGTGAAAGGCTTGAGGCTGCATATAAAAAACAACGCTGGGCTAATTTTGTTAAAAAAAGAATCAGATATAACTTACTGATTCTCTTTATATTTTAATATTTTCAAATGTCTTTCTTCGATTTAAAGGAGATTTCCAAAGTGTTTCTGAAGATTTGACCCAAATTTTCAAAACTTTGAGAAAAATCTGTAGTTGCCTCGACATGATTCAAAACCTGGATTATCGGTTTGAACTATCAGTACTCTAACCCACAACCACTGACTTTTCTAAACATGTAGGCCTTGACTTTTCTGATCATGTGGGCCTATGTAAAATAGAATGTTACATGTAAACGTACCTCGCCGAAAGGATTCAAAGGTCCTGACCCCGCAGCTAATAAATGACCGACTCCGTGCCATACTTGGCCACCGCAAGGATTATGTGTGTGATGACCATTTGGAATGGCGTTTTGATAGGAGGGATGTGTCAGTCCTACAGTGACCAGTGTTGCGAGACAGAGTAGCAGAAACATTTTATCTTATTCACAACAACTAAACTATCTGCCGCTGCTCTAGTTCACTTTTAAATAAAAAGCTTCTGGTATTTAGCTAAGAGCTTGTTTCTTTATTTTTTATGCTTTTTAATCAAAGGTTCTAACACTTTGTTCAAGTACCTTAATAACAACGTAGGCGAGGCTATGCCCTATTTCCACCATTTGGCTGTACATAATAGCGGTAGGCCGATCCACCACTCTCACCCGAGTAGACCTATCCGCCCCTCCAAATTCCTAACCATTTGAGAGTGAAGACGGTTTAAATTTTGTGCAGAAATTTAGTATAAAATCTAATTTAATATACATACAAACTTATTATAATTTTAAGGGGAGGTAGCCCTGATAACCTTTTTTTTTTTTTTGTTTGTTTTTCATGAAGATGAGTTTAAACATTTGTAGGAGATAGTATATATGGACATTCTAAGATAGAAATTGCAAAAAAAAAAATAATAATAATGTTATTGGTATGCTGGCTGCCATGGTAACGGCGGCCATATTGTTTTTTATGTTACAAAATAAATGTCTATTTTCTATAATTACTAAAGATCACAATTGAATAAAACTTGAAATAAAAGAGTTACTAAGTCAGATTTCTATATTTAAGTTTTGACTTCCATTCTACAATTTTTTAAAATCTAGAATACTTTGGAACATTAAAGAAAAGGATAAAATATGTATCAAAATCATAATTTTGAAAAAAAAAAGTAAAGAATATTTTGATAAACACATTTTGTACCAGTATGGTATACCATGTCCAAAACGAGTGTTGAAAGTTTCATCAACAGCTGACAAGTTGTCAAGGACCATGTTTACAAAAGTTGCACCGCATTTAAAACTCAAATGAAGGAGTAGGGTTGATGGTGGGAGGGTCGGTAAATATAACGTTCCACCTCCAAACAAGTCCGTTTCTTTTGGGATGGGGCCGTTTAACTATAGTGATAGTAACGAGTATAAGTAAATACCTTCTTATATAGAATCACCCACCGCCACCCTTTATCGCAATTATGCAAGGAAAGACTTTTTTTTTTGCAAAATTTAGAATTCATATGAAACTTGTAAGTATATGTGAAACAAATGAGATACAAGTCAAAAAACATTCTTATAGTCACCTTATCCAAATCTGTTCTCTATCTCAAATGTGTCTATTGTATCAATCACTTTGGGCCTAGAACTCACATTCAGCGGAAGTTAAACTGCTTAAAGCACACAAAACTAGTCGGCCTACTTCTTTTCTTATACAGTATAATGTTTTCATAACTTTTTGTTCAGACATTGGCAAGACTAATTATAGTTTTGTAACAAAACAAAGCTTCCTACTAACCTATTGAACAAAATTTATTATTAATATACGAACGTCTTTCTTTTAGAGGCCCTTGAAAGTGGAATAGCCGCTTTTAATTTTATATGGTATGTCTATCCGTCCTTCTGTCCCTTTCAATCTCGTAAACTAGAACAGATATTGAAAATCCGACATTATGAAAATATTTTAAAACAACAATAAAAAAAAGACAGTAGTGTCTGATATAATACACGTGCACTGTAGTGTAAAACCTCATGATTGTAACACTAAAGGGAAATTTGTTTTTTCTAAGGGAAGTTATATTTGTTGAGGCTATAGATGAGAGATTGGCCCTTTAGAAAACAATTAGATCAATAAGATAATCCTTCAATAACAACAGTTAGGCCAGGTTCACATTGAACTTCACCTTCACCTTTACTTATCTCTTACTCTGCTGGACCGCTAGGGAACCACACAAGATCTATCCACCGACTTTCTCCATTCCTCTCTGTCCCTTGCCTTTGATAGAATTTCATTCCCTGACGGGCCCGTCCATTCTTTCATGTCTTCTCATCGCTTTCTCTGTCTTCCTCTTCATCTTTTTCCAGGTACTGTTCCCTGAAGGAAGGTCTTTGCGAGCCCTGAGGACCCTGTGATGTGGCCGTAGAGCTAGAAATTGCGTTTATTTAGTAGTTTGCAGTTTATCGTGGGGTCGAATTGCTGTATTAATCCTGTTTCTAATCTCTTCCTTTGTAAGTGACACCTATATCTTCATAACTATCAATTCATTGAACACATCGGAATACATTGTAATAATAACATTAATAAATTTTGGTATCCTGTGGTATCAAGTCGTTAGTCGAACTAACACAACAACATTATCGGCAACACTTTGAACACGAGCACGTCTCAGCTTTTTGTATCTTTTTGTAGTTTTTGATAATTTCTAGTTCATAGTTTCTATTATTTCTGAAAATATTGAAACCTACCATTACTTGCAAAAAACGGACCACTTCGGGGGCCTGTTATGAGTTTGTGTTTCCACACAAACTATCTTTGTTACGTAGTTTATATTATTTTTCGATGACAATTATTTTTTTCGAAGGTGACAATTAAAATGGCCTTAATCTAAATCAGCTTTTCTCAACCCGGTGGGGCGCATTGTGCTGATGGGATTGAAGATATCTTTTTAGGGGGGATCTATACATTCCTATTTGACATATTTATCCAGTATAGTTAAAAGGTCCTTATAAATTAGACGTCTATGTTTACACTACATAGGCCTCGATTGACCTATCGTTCGGGGGCGCGGTGGCTGAGCTTGGCTTTTGAACCTCGGGTCCTGATTTCGAATCTCGATGAATACTGTGATTTTGATTTTCAGGATTTATAGGTCGCCCCTGAGTCGACCCAACTCTAACTGGTACCTGATTTTTGTTGGGGAAAAGTAAAGGCGGTTGGTCGTTGTGCTGGCCACATGACATCGTGGGCCACAGAAACAAATGTTCTTAACACCATTTGCCCCATAGATCGCAAAGTCTTAAAGGGAAACTTTACTTTTAGCCTCTCATTCACACTTCAGTATTAGTCCACATGTAATGTGACCTACATTTTTTTTGGAATAGGACGGATCATGTGCTGCAGACGTCAGGAGAATGCATTTGTGCATCTAAGAATACAAGAAAACACTAGACATCGGGGGGCCGTGGGGCGAGCTCGCAATGCTTCCGAGAACCCCTTTCGAAGAGGAGAGGTACCAGCGTAATTCTTTTCTGCCGTAGGTTGATGAACACTGCTCTTAATTAATAAATATGTAAAAGAATGGATCGGCCTCTCTCTCTCTCTCTCTTGGTATGCTGCTCAGAACAGCTGATGACCCATACGACGAAAGTCAAAGAACTGATGAGACGGTACTTACATATTTCAATGTTTATACATAAGGAAATGCGATGGATCCGCTAGTGCCCTACTCCGACTTGTTTGAACAAATGTTTGGTCTGGGAGAGATCGAAACAGATGCAAATTTGTTACATCCCTATTACCGATGGCTGATATCCCAAGGCACTCAGGCCTAAGAAAAGGCAGATGGCCGATCAGACCGGAGAAACTTTCTTATTAACTCTGTCTGTCTGTCTGTTTGTCTGTCTGGTAAAACATTTTTACACGTTATTTCTCCAACTTCACATTTAGAAAAAGATCCGTTATTGAAGTTGTTCTTGCTTGGTCAATGAGATTACAACTTAATGTTTTTTAGAACAATCGAAACAAAATTATGAGTACAAGCCAAAGGAAAATAGACCAGTAATACTAATCATATTGAAATATTACGACTGCCTAGATGTGTGACGTGCGCTCCAGACTGTCGTTTCGATGGTCCCGAGTTTGAAGCCTGCTAACCTACATCCCCCCCCCCCCCCCCCCCATCTGAATAAGGATGTAATAATCTGTCAATCTGAAAACATCCGAAAAATGTAGAACATGAACTTCTGAGATGGTTGTGACATGGTTTACGTGGTGGGTCTCTTCTCGTTTTAGGTTCAAATGGTGGGTCTTGTTCCACGTGATTTCGTGGATAACGTTTTCGTGATTTATGAAATTTTATAGATGACATGGTTGTGTGGTTTAGGTGTCGTTGTTGTTGTTTTTGTTTACAATTTCTTGGTTTAAGTGATTCCTTGGTAAGTGATTTCATGGTTTAAGTGGTTCTTTGGTAAGTGATTTCGTGGTTTAAGTGGTCCCTTGGTAAGCGATTTCTTGGTTTAAGTGATTCCTTGGCAAGTGATTTCTTGGTTTAAAGTGTTCCTAGGTAAGTGATTTCGTGGTTTAAGTGGTTCTTTGGTAAGTGGTTTCTTGGTTTAAGTGGTTACTTGGTAAGTGGTTCCTTGTTAAGTGATTTCTTTGTTTAAGTGGTTCCTTGGTAAGTGGTTTCTTGGTTTAAGTGGTTCCTTGGTAAGTGGTTTCTTGGTTTAAGTAGTTTCTTGGTCTAAGTAGTTTCTTGGTTTACTTGTTTGATTGGTTTAAGTGGTTTCTTGGTTTACGTGTATAAATAATAACTTTCCTTGATACAATACTTTAAGGGACAAAACCAGACATATTTAATATATGTGGATACTAAAGAATTAATTTACTTGTTGCTATAAAAAAATAGTTAATAACCATTAATTGATTGATTAATTTATTTATTGATTCATTTGTTTACGCCAATGTTGCACAAAGAAAGTCTTAACTTGATCCGAAAAATAACATGTACATTTACCAGACAGACAGACAGAGCTGGACAGACAGACAGAGCTGATATAAGCTTTGTGAAAAAAGAAGAAGGGTGTACAGGTACTCCAGCATGTATTAAGATCCTTTTCAAAAGAAGGTAGATGCCTCAGGCTCTGATGTGAACACAGAGATAAGGCTCTTGTTTTAATAATGTACATTACACATGCTCTTGTGTTTGATGTGCATGTGTTACAGTTCAGAACCTCTGATCTCTTCTGAACTTGATCTCTACGTGACACGAACCAAGACTTATCTCTCAGTACATGTGTTGTTACGGATAGACCTTTTTACTTTTGGCTGTTTCTCATGCTTTAGACAACAGTCAGAATCATGACTGTTAGATAGTTAGATAATAATTATTTTTTTTTAAAAGCCGATCTTAGAACTAGAATACTTGAATACTAGAATAAAAGTCTGAAAATGTCAATACTTAACTGGAAAAAAAAATTCAACATTTTTTGGGTTTACTTGAATTCAAAGGCAACCAATAAAGCCTTAACTGCTAGATCTGGTGAAAACAAAAATTATATTTTATTGGAATTTTATGTCGAGTTCAAACATTTCAGTTGTCAACACTGGCCTCTACTAACACTACCAACATCATAAATAGATTCCCCAATTCTTTGGTTTTTTTGTTTTTTAGCGGCCTCCGAAAGGGGAAAAGACGTTATTAGTTTTGTGTCAAATGTCTGTCCGTCTGTCCATCTGTCCGTCCTTCACGTATAGATCTCGTAAACTAGAAAAGATAGTGAAAATCCGACATCACACTATTTTAGACCATTCAAAGTTCTGATGCAACGGCTACTTTTTTTTTCCTGAAAGCGAAAAATCTAATTTTTAAAATCAGTTATGCAAGCAGTTTTTTAAAGAGAAAAAGCTAATTAGTATGCAATATAAGTTAGACCTAATTTATAAAATAGTAATCTTATAAACTTTATTTTCTTCAACATTTTTTTTTTTGCGGATTTTTTCTTTGTTTCTTTTTTTTTTTTTTTTTTTGAGGATTCGAAAAAGAGATTGATTAAGTAGCTAACACTTGAGGATTTATTCTGTGGATTACTTGTGTTTCAGTTGATTTTTGTGTGTTACTGTTTAGAGTGGACGGCGCGAGGGTTGTGTAGTAAAGTACTGTGTAGTTTGTAGTGTAGCTATCGTCTCTTTTCTGTCTCTGTACTTGTGATAGACCCTTGTACAAATGTCAGTTAAGACATCTTTTATTGAAAAAAAGGACCTGGATGGTGGACTTGTCCACGCCCCAGGTACCTTGCTTCTAAAGCTGTCAGGCCAAGGGGCTGTTAAGGCCACTATGGCGAGCCCAATAGAGTGCCTGAAACTTACACCGGACGAAGTGAGTTCTCTCTATCGCTTCGAGAACCCCTTTGTCTGGTTCCTGGTCCCAACATCCGCCCGAGTGAGAACCCGTATACTAGGGAAATCATTCGGGAATGAGAAGGACTTCAAGGTAGATGTCTGTACCTTAGAAGACGAAAAAATCAGGGTTACCCTTCACTGGGTAGCACCAACCATAAACAAATCAAAGATAGGAGAAATCTTTGGAGCCTTTGCAGAAGAAGGCTCCAAGATAGAACCATTCAAGCTAGGCAACTCAGATAAGTGGGCGGCTTGGATAAAAATTTGCAAACAGACTGAACTCCCCCATTATATTCAGTTACGATACGAGGACGATCCGAGGACCTACAAGGTCCTCGTGACCATCCCGGGACGTAGACAACAGTGCTGGCATTGCGGACAGGATCAGCAGTGGTCAAACCAGTGTCCAAATAGGGCGAACCCCAGACGGGACCAGAACCCCACAGAAGGTACAAAGGAGGTAGGAGGGAAAATCTCCTATGCCATGGCCCTTAAAGGTGAGAGAGAGAAAAAGCAATCCGAGATTGATCAACAGCTAAAAAAAAAGATGGCTTCACAATGGTTGAAAGCAGCAAAGGAGGGATGAAAAAAACAAATAGAAGCTATGGGAGCTACTCCAAGTGGTCTCCCCACACCTAACAGCCCTGAAAACAAATCTAAGCAAAGTAAAAAAATTAAAACATCCGGAGGGGCAAGTTCAGCACCCGCCACCCCCAACCAAAATAACAAGAAAGAGGGCCCTCTCTCTCTCTTCCTCGTCAGAGGATCTAAACGAGGATCCCCGGGTAGAGGAGGAGAAAAGAGAGGAAGAACAGTTCAAGCTCGAGCTGAACTTTCCAGACTCCCCGTCAGTGCTAGTCATAGATGAGGGCGAGGACCCCAACACACATTCAAACACATAAACAACAAAGCAACTCTTAAAGATAAAATGCATACACACACAATAGAATAACAAACACGCAAACCAATCTCACACACTCATGGCAGACATCAAAATTTTGACACTCAACATCAGAGGGCTTAACAATAAACGCACATACATAGCACACCTCACAAGGAAATACAAGCCAGATTTTATCTTTCTGCAAGAGACCAACACACAGTTAGAGTACAAGGCCAAAAAAGCAGTCTCTCTTGTGGGCCTCCGGGAGAGTTATTTTAGTTTAGGTAGAAAGCCACGAGGGACAGCCATTTTACAAACATCCAATAGGTTTTTAATCACACACTCATATCAAGACAATAGCGGGAGGATAGTAATAATTAGGACAAGCTCACAAAAACACACATACACGTTAGTCAACATTTATGCACCCGCTCAAAAAAAAGAGAAACACGAGTTTTTTGGAATGCTAAGTGACATTCTACACACTCAGTACGCAGGAGAAAATTTGATAGTAGGGGGTTATTTAAATTACATTGATTCCCAATTAGACAAGCAAAACACAAACACAGAGGGTCCTGCTCCTCATGTAACAATTAAAACGCATGACTATTAGGGGGGAGTCATCAAGGCATTCCGGTTAGTAGATGCCTATAGAGAAGTAGAGGTCACGGGCCGGGTCACCACGTTCAGGGACAAAGCACACCAAATAGAAACACGGATAGATAGAGTGTATGTGCCAAGGGCGTGCGAAACAAAAAGTGTAACACATCTCGTAGAGACGTTACAATATACAGACCACAAAGGAGTCTTAGTGGAACTGCTGAACCCAAAACTAAAAAAGAAAAAACACTGATCTGGAAACTAACAACGACCTCCTAAATGACCCTCTCTATTTAAAAACAATCGCAAACCTCCTCAAAAATATAATACATGACTCAAACACACCCCATTTCAAAGTCACACAAATATGGACGCTAATTAAAAGCTCCATTAAGCAGCAAAGCCAAATACTGGCCACACTAGTCAACTCAAACAGGAAAAAAGAAGAGGAAAGACTTAAAAATTTACTAACACACGAAGAAGACGAAGCAGCCAAAACACATATACTAACACAACTAGAAGAACTATTTAACTATCAATACAAAGGAGCGGAATTGAGGGGCAAAAGTAAAAAAATAACCGAAGGGCCTAACAAACTTTTTTTATCAGCAGAACAAAACATTCAAATTGACAGAACTATTGACAACATTGTTGATAGAAAAGGAGAAACTATACACGACATGGACAAAATAACAGACATACTAAAACCCCTCATACCACACTTAATAGGACAGGACCAATACTGTAGCAACCCAGACAAAAAACATCGACGAACTTAACCATTTTTTAAGAGATATTATATATTACTGTAAAGACAAAGTCTTGAAAGCAGCCCTCTTTTCTATTGACCAGGAAAAAGCCTTTGACAGAATAGACCATGACTACCTTTTCAAAATACTAGACAAGACGAAGACAGATGGAAGAATGAAGAAATACATAAAGCTAGTTTACACTGATGCCACAAGCAAACTCATAATAAACCAAACCCTTAGTGGCAGTATCCTTATTAGAAGATCTGTTAGACAAGGGTGTCCCCTTTCTCCCTTTTTATACACCCTTTGCCTAGAACCCCTTTTAGAAACCATCAGGCTAGATAGTGGAATCACGGGGATAAGAATCCCAGGCCCCACGCCCGTAGTTAAAGTTAAAGCATACGCTGATGACACCACCTTTTTCCCTCCTCAGAAAAAGACATAGCCGCAATCATAGATAAGTTTATTCAATTTGGGAGGGCAAGCGAGTCAAAAATCAAAATAAATAAATCTTGTATTATGGGATTGGGCAGGTGGGAAATTCCCTCAAACATCCCCTTTAACCTTAAAATAGAGAAGGAAATTAAAATATGCGGCATCACGTGGACAAGCAACCCAACATATTACCACACACAGCAGTGGGAAAATATTTTAAAGAAAACCAAAAACACACTTAAAAGATTTCATTATGCAGCAACTACTATATTTGGTAGAGCAATACTAGTAAACAACCTGGTCATCCCGAAGATAGTTTATTTAGCAAACATCACAGAACCTTCACCAACTTTTATACCAAGCATAAACACAATCATTAGGAATTTTATATTTAAAAGCACTATCAGAAACATTAAACACACAACACATATACAAAACAAACAGGATGGGGGGATAAACTTACAGGACATCAGAACCAAAATACAAGCACTTAGATTAAAATACATAGGACAAGTAGCCAAGAACCCAAACAATTTTCCATTAACAATATACTACTACGGCTTAAGGTTAAATAAAATAATTCCAATAAAAAATGACACCCCACACCTCTTTGGTACAAACACACATCCATTTTACAGATCCATATCAAGAATACTCCTCGGCAATGAACATCTAATACACAGTAAATTAAAAGACACATATACAACACTTAAGAAACAGTTACAAGAAAGATTATTCAATAGGATCAAATGGAGTAGAGAGTTAGGTGTAATAGATTTCAGAGACACTTTTATAAATCTACACAGCAAACACATTACACCCAAAGCCAGAGAAATAACATACAGACTAACCTTCGGGATGACCCCTGTAGGAAGTAAGAAAAGAAATGTACCCACATGTGTTTTATGTCATACAGATAATGGTAACAATGAAAGTCATATGTTTTTAAAATGTAAAATATTTGATAATGTTAGATGCACTATGAAAGACCTACTAGGGGCAAACTGTAACACCAATGTTAATCTTAACCTAGCTATTGTTTTAAATAAATTGCCTAAGATCAAAAGTAAGATGATTCATAAATTTAATCTAATAATAGTGAGTGAATACAGAAGTCTTGTGTGGCACAGTAGAATTAAAGTTGTTAATAACAATGTATCTTTAAATCCTTATAATCTAGAGTTAATATTTAGAAAAATAATTGAACATAGAATTGATAATTATACTGGTTAGATAGAAATTGTAATTATTGTATAATTTATTGTCCTTGACTAAATTGTCAGACCTCAGAGATAAAAATCTAAATACTGTAATCAATCTGTAAAGTTACTCTATTGGTATTATGTCAATTAGTTTAAGTGGTTATGCGAGTGTGTGAGAGTGTGTATGTACCTGGGTTACAGAGAGTTTGGGCTCAGAGATGCGGGATAGGAATCACATTGAACTTTATTTATCTATGGAAAACTACTAAAGAACTGTCTTTTAAAGGGAAGTCAATACTTTTGAAGAATTATTTCTCCCTCGTGGTTACGTTTTCTTTGATCACATGATCGGAGAGCATGCCACAAGTCAACATCAACTGTGTATGTACTACACTCACAGAACACGGCAAGCCCGTGGAAACGTAAACAAGAACACTATGACAATGTCTATATCTTAGCGGCAGCCTCATCCTAGATATACTGGGAAACAAAGGAACAAGAAAACAAGACGCAACTGAATGGAGCCTGCGAAGAGACTAGAAACAAAAATAACCAAAACCAATAATCCTAAAGAATATAGACAAGGGCAGACAATTGAAAGTCAAGAATCTTTTATGAATAATGTAATATTTTAAGACAAATTAACTTTTTTTTATTTATTTATTAATTGTTTTTTTTAAACCCCTCGTAATGAGAGAAAAAAGAATCCTTAATCGACACCCCTATCCTGTAATAATTTACACATGACCCTAACAGAACCCTGAAGAATTGTGATACAGCAGTACCTTTGCTTGGTTAACTATCCCAGAATGACTCTAACAGACCCAAGGGCCACCTTGATGATGTCAGAGTAGCCCTCTTACATCTCAAGGAGACCTTTAAAAAATTGTCGTGAGAGGGATTAACCTGTTCCCTGATCAGTCTTTTTTAAATACATAAGGCATACAAGGCAGCTGTATAAAACCCTATATTAGCTTGCCTTGCCTAATTACTTGCTATTACCTGGGAACATAGCATTGCTTCAAAGTCAATTTTCTGAAAGATTGTTAATGTTGCTGTGCAGCTTTGTTAATGAACTCATTTATGTTGAAGATTGTTACTGTTAAAGCAATAATACTGAGTCTACTTATCAAGGAAGTCCTTTTTCTCTGTATTACTTTATAGAAAAGATGTTGTTCTGTTGAGTAAAATTAAATATCATTATATGTCTAAAATACTATTTGACGAGACAGAATGGAGGCTTAGGATGAAATTCGGCAATTTTTCCTCTTCGTACTACCACCAAGTTCAATACATTATGTCCCCTTTAGCCATAAAGTGACAACGACAAATGTCAAGTGCTTAAAAGGAAACATAAACTAATTGGATACAATTACACTACAGAGTTCTTTTTGCTTCGTTTAATTTTTTTGAAAATGTCTACAAGATAAGATAACTTACATTCAGTTTGACTACAATTGACAACCTTAGCGTTGTCAAATTAGTAGATAGTAGATGAACTGTAATTTCTTAAACACTCATGTTTTATTTATATTTTTTTAAATGTCTACAATTAGTGGATATTAAATGAATTGTAATTCCTTGACAAAAAAAAAATATGAATAAGAGATTGAGCCTTTTCAAAACAATTAAATTATTTATAAGACTTCAGCAAGACTTCAGGAGAGGCGCGGTGGCTGAGTGGTAAAGCACTTGTCTTCAGAACCAATGTTCCTTGGTTCGAATCCTGGTGACGACTGGGATATTCAACTTCGGAATCCTTGGGCGCCTCTGAGTCTACCCAACTCTAATGGGTACCTGACATTAGTTGGGGAAAAGTAAAGGCGGTTGGTCGTTGTGCTGGCTACATGACACCCTCGTTAACCGTATGCCACAAAAACAGATGAACTTTACATCATCTGCCCTATGGACCACAAGGTCTGAAAGGGGAACTAGTTAGGCCAGGTTCACATCTAACTTTGCATTCACTTGCACCTATCCTTTGATCAGCTGCACCGTTGGAGCACTACACAAGATCTGTCAACCTTCTTTCTCCATTCTTATCTCTCATTTGTGTTTGATATAATTTCATTCGGATGTTCTTTCTGAAAATATTGAAGCCTGCCTTTGAGGACCACTCAGGGGACCGATTTTAAGTTTGTGTAACCTTGTAACCTTGTTTTTTGTATTTTTATTTAAAAACAAGCAAAATATTAAAAATTCCTTTTTAAAAAAAAAAGCGTATCTAAAGGGAAAGAATTCGCCCTTAAAACTATATCTAACTATAATGTACAAGTTATTTCCCTTATTCGATCTCAGACAAAATAATTAATTAGCAATAATTAATTGACAAGTTTGGGTATTTTTTATGATTCATGTTTGTTAGTTACATTAAATATCAACTTGTTCGGAAAATGCATAAAGGAGAAATAGCGTTAACAATTATTTAAGTGGACTATACCCAACAAATTTAGCCATATCTGTGAACACTAAAGGCTTACTTTAAAAAAAAAAACAGAGCCTATACTAAGTGTATAAATTAATTTGGATCAGTCATGTAATCAAATGTGTAATAGACTAACAATAATAAATCTATGGGATTAGAAATATTTTTTTTACCAATTGTTTTTGATTAGCGCAATTTCATACTATGACTTGCCTGGACCAGTTGGAAAGGGGGTAGAGGTGGAGAATGTATTCTAGGAAAGAAGGGAACGACCTGAAGTCGAACTTGTGGCCTAAAGCCTTCTCATGCTTCTCAAGCCAATTATAATTTTAAAAGAAGTACCAAATATCACTAGTACAATTGTTACTCCATTATGTGTGATAATTTGTCTAATGGGCGTAGCCAGGAATTTATTTATTTTGGGGGGGTGATGATTTTTTCCCCTTCCCTTCCCCAGCAATATAATGTGTGTTTGTGTATGTGTTTGTGTGTGTGTTTGTAGTTAATCTTTATAACATTGCGACCCTTCATTCTTTCGGAAGACGTCTATTATACCATAGAAAAGGTTCTTATTCGAGTTAGTGGAAAGACTTGACACCCCGCCTTTGCCAGCCACAGGGTCTGGGGGAGCGCTGTGAGCTCCATCAGTGGGGTCCGGAGCGAAACCCCTAAACCCAGCAATATTTCCGGTATTTAAAACAAAATAGATGCATATTATGGGGTATCTACAGTGCACTATCCTGCTATTAAAATATTTTAGTTCGAAAACCATAATTTGATTTTCACTGCACTTTATTAGTGGATTTTATCAGAAATGGAAGTTTTATCGTCAAAACCATCTGTTGGGGGAGGGTAAAATAAAAAAATCTCTGGAGTTTTTTTAAACAAACTCGAACTCCCTTAGCTACGCTCATAGAATTTAGTGACTGTATTTTGCTTCAGAATAATATCGAAAGGGGTTTTTTAACCTCAAAGCTCTCTATAGGGGGTTTTAAACTTAAAGCCCGCTGGTTACGCTCATGGAATTTGGTGACTGTCATTAGCATTATGTTTTGTTTTATAGAAGAGGAGGGGGATTAACCTCAAAACTCCCCCTGGAGGGAGATTTTAAACTCAAAACCTACTTTGATGCGCTGCGGTAAGTGACGGCTTAACATTAAAATCTCACCTAAAATAAACAAAATTAAAGCAAAAAATTTTTCCCAAAAAGCAAGTTATTTGTTGTTGTTTTTTTAACAACCTGTACCAAACAATTAAATACGGAAAGAGAGGTAACTCGCGAATTTCTTGAAACAGTAGTAAAAAAAAAAAAATGTACAAATGGATTTTTTTCTTTAGACTGAATACAGGTTACGTAAATGAAATAAGTATAGAGTTTTATGTAAGAGATATGGCATTTGTAATGTATGATAGATATTTAATCAATATGTGTTGGTAGAGTAAATAATATTTTAACATTATAAAACAAAAACAAATTAGTGGTAATAACTGACTCCATAATCCAGGAGCTAATATCAATCCTATTTATATTTGCATATAGATAGATATAGATTGTGACCAGTTGGGAAAAGGAAGAGAGAAATGAAGGTGGTATCTGTGTGAATGTTACCGTGATCGCCTTTTTGAATGCATAAAAAGACTTGAATTCGATCAGCCTCTTAAAAGCACCAAATTATAATGTACCGAAATAAATTCTAGTATACAGTCACATCCGGTGAATCGGACCAGTCGGTTATACAGTTATTAGGACCGAAAGACAGTGTGAGCATGTGTAAGGCGATGGAGGTGTGTTTGGGGGCGTCGATGTATTGGAGGCTTTTCTTTGCTTTAATATTCCATTTTATTTCAATGTACACATACCTTTAGAACCTTTCCCCATGAACTACAAGATCGATTCAATTGTTTGTTGTTTTTAATAAGATGTTTCAATATGTCTTCAACAACGTGATGTGAAAGTCTTCTAGCTTCTTAGGGACAGAACTGATCCGACCGACGTACAAACGTACTAATGACGTATGATACGTGAACAGAACGGGCCTGCTACAAGCCCTCCTGCTACAAGCCCTCCTGCTACAAGCCCTCTTGCTACTAGCCCTCCTGCTACAAGCCCTCTCGCTAAAAACGAATATGATGCAATGACGATCCAGACCATTAAAAAACGTGCATGTTATACTGCAGTGTTTCTCAAACTGTTGGGGGTAGGACAAATGTGGAAGGGGCGAAGCCTTTCAAATTATTTTTCAAGGGTAAAATTCAAAAGTTGTATTTTTGTTGTAGTCATTAATCAAAGTCCTAAAATGAATCCAGTCAAATGTCTTTCTTAGGTCAGACATTCTCACAACTGTTGAATATAGTTGTTACAGAACAAAAAAATTTTAAGACTATCACGCCCACTACAGACATATGTATAAACGCTATGTGTAGGTCGAATATCCCTAGTATAACAGTATTGACCAATGTTGACTCTTTCTTTATTAGACTTAGCTTGGCTTGCGACTTTTACTTTTTAAATTTGAATGAATAGTGCCTTCTGATTGCAAGAAAAAAATTCAATATCGGAACGTCCTTGCCTTTTATAATTTAATCTTTTTTTTACATAGTCTCTGAATACTACGCTATGTAGATGCCAGAAGAGAAAAAAAAAGAATTATGAAGCCCAGAACGCAGGAAGGCGCCAGGCGAAGCTTACATGGCTTCCCCTAGATCTTTTCGCTTAAAGGAGAAGGGGGGACTGATTCCTCTCTTATGCTATTTCCAGCAAGAAATTTTTTTTTTATTTACAAAAATAGTCTATAAATCAACATTTATGAAACCAAAGGCTCGACAGACTAGCTTTTAATGAACATTCACTTCGTACATTTCGATTCTTAACATAATGTGAATATTTATAAACAAGGTTACAAGGGCAGTTTGTGTGGAAACACAAACTGAAAATCGGCCCCGGAAGTGGTCCACCCAGGCAGGTAAAAAGGCAGATTTCAATATTATCAGAATGAAATTCTATCAAAGACAAATGACAGAAAATAAAGGCCAAAAAAAATGTTAACAGATCTCGTGTGGTGCCCCAGCGGTCAATCAGACCAAAGGATAGGTGAAAGTGAATATGATATGAACCTGGCCTAATTTATGTCTTATAATGACTATCTTATTGATCTAATTGTTTTGTAAAGGGCCAATCTCTTATTCCTCAAGAATATAACATTTCCATAAAAAAAAAATTTTAATCAAAAATTTTTTTTCTTTGGTTAGATGCTCGAAACACCCGACACTATTGCCGTTCACGCGATAATATGAAAAACTACTTATTAATGTTGTTTTAAATTATGTCTCACTTATATGCATACTAAATAATTTTTTTCTCATAAAAAATAATAAACATTTTGTTTGTGTGTAAATATAGTATTTTAGGTTTAGAAATTGCATAACTTAACAATACACACAAAAAATTTGACAAAAAATCTACAACCGTTTGCATGAATGTGTTAAAAATATGGTCCATAGATGTTCCCCCTCATAAATAGCCTCAAGTGTTTATTACTATTAATAGTGAATAGTTGTAAAAGTGGTGTATTTTTCTGAAAAAAACTGCTTGCATAAGTGATTTAAAAAATTAAAATTTTCGCTTTCAGAAAAGAAAAAAGTAGCCGTAGCATTAGAACTTTGAATGGTCTAAAATATTGTGGTGTCGGATTTTCACTATATTTTCTAGTTTACAAGATCTATACGGGACAGACGGACGGACTGACAGACAGACGGACAGACACAAAACTAATAGCGTCTTTTCCCCTTTCGGGGGCCGCTAAAAAATTAAACCGGAACATTTTATCATATTCTTCAAGTATCTTTTCTTTTTCACTACAGTCTTAAAAGCCTTCCGAAACCCAATTGCTAGAGCCTTCATCTGTTTCCCCTTTTAAGCACCTAGCTGACTAAACAAAATGTCTAGGGAAAAACCTGAGGAAAAAGTTTGAGAAGCACTGTTCATTTGCCTCGAATGTTTCTTACACTTCAAATTCGCCTCATCCAACTCTTCTTAAATTTTTTTTTAACCTGTGATTTCTGACTAAGAGAAATGATGCAATCTTAAACCAAAGAAAATGAGTTTCTTAAGTTCAGAAACGCTGAAAAAAGCTTGACCAATGAATGACTAAGGGGAGGCGAACATTTTTTGTTCTAGATTCTAAAATATATTAGATGGTAATAAAAGTTTGAATTAGGTTACCATATTATTCAACAGTTTCCGTAATGTGTATAGGACTTATAAAGTCTAAGAAAGAAAAACATGTTCAGTGAATGTAAAGTCTATTTCTTATTTAATAAACGTACATATTAATATTTGTGGTAGCCATGGATAAAATGTCATAATCAATCAAGTATAAGTATAATAGATACTCATTTTTCATTTGTGTAACAATATTGGGAAATGTTTGGAGACTGTTGTTGGGGATGGGGTTGACACCTTGAGACTACCGCACCATGTGACACCCACCCTAGTGACGCCACTGGTTATAGGTTTACTGAAAACACAACATAATAAATGCATAACACAACATTGCTTATCGTTAAAGATGTAATAAAAAGTTTGTGTTAACAGCTGGCAGTGACAATGAAAATATTTTAATTAAGCATGAAAAGTGGATCACGATGTCTGGACGTTGGCTCTAGCATCGAAATGTCTGCCATGCGCACTTGTTACTTCCAATTGGTTCACAGATACCTAGAAATGAAAACCACGTGATCAGAAAATGATTTTTACTGGTAGCCATCGTTTCTTTTTTTTCTGGATTCCATTTTGTTCTGTTTTTGTTCCATTGTGATGGACGTTGTAAGGGTCTGCTTCTATGTTCTTCTGTCTACATGTTGGGACGTTTATCGCTAGGCTTTAAATTTAGATTCACATTGAGACTATAATCAAGCGCGTTCGCTTGAACTCAAAAATCTGAATAACAACATAATCATTTATAAAAATCTTCAAGTTAGAGGGGGCTGAGGGGGATTCTTATTCTTCGTTCTCATACATAGTTGAGGTTGCGTGTCAATGTGTTATGCACCAGAAGGTTCATTGACTCTGGCTTCAGCCTGCTTTTCTTTCTGGGTATGATCCCATAGCCTTTGATCAGTCAAGATCATCTGCAAGGCAGCAGTTGTTGAATTTCGGAGTTGTCTCACCTAGATGAATTACTATCCCTAGTTTACTAGTTTCATCTACTAGGCCACCAAGTGAATTAGTCTCAAAAAAAAAACTAACCAAAGTGTCCGTCTAAATATTCAGGATGTCCGAAGTGTTCCTTTAAGTAAAAAGTTTGGGAAACACTGACCTAAATGCAATTACATTGGTCTATTACATAAAAATCACGTTTCTCTAACAAAACCTCAAACCTGGATGACTTTGAGGCGCCACCAAATGGCCAGGATTGGACGTTGCAAACCGACATCCCGGATCACCAAGCTCTTGTCCATTGGTCAAACCGTCTCGGTCAGAGTCCTTCAGGCATAGTTCTTGTGACCACACATGTCCGGCAGCAGCAAAGTCCTGGATTGATTATATAGATAGTAAATAGTATGCGTGTTTACGGAAATAAAGAACTAAGTCGTTTTGAAAACGAGGCGCGCCTAAAGCTGACTGAAGAATGATCTTCCGCTGGCCTGTCTGAACAATGGTTCTGCCTGGGAGCGTTTGTCTATTACATTCTTATGACCAGAATTGCCAGAATGGCTGAGGCCGAATACCGAATATACCGGGAATCTGGTGTATGAAACGGCCCTATTGTGGAACGGCGTGTAGATCGTGTCGTGTTTGTTAGGGGTTTTCTTTCAATACCCGACCTGTGCAATGAAACAATGACTCTCTCTTGGGCACCCCAATGGGAATCTGTTTCGCTACACTAATGGCCTAGTCGCATCCTTCAGCGACCGTTTTTTGCCAGGCACCACATCGGGGCTGGAGAGCTCAGCTATTGAATACCTAGTGGGGGAAACGTATCCTCCTTTTTTTTTTCCAAATAGCGAACTATTGTTTACTTGACAGAAGAAGTGAATTTTGATGTTGTGTGATGGTTGGTGCATCCATTCACGATGACAACCAGTTATCTTATATAGTACAGACGTTACTTCAAAAAGAAGATGATTACGTCCTACGCGTCATGCTTTTAATCATGCATATTAACCAATGACTTAAATTCTGCCAAGTCACTGGTTTTCCTGGCTAATAACAGGATAATAGCACTAGGGAAGAAGGAGTATTTGTACAAATTTGCCCTAGCATATGGAACGAGGAATGTGCCTTTATTTTTGTGTCTTTCTGAGTATTTTATTAAATTTTCTTTCTTGTATTTGAAGATTATGGTTCAGTGTTTTATGTATTATTGCTACTTTGCTTACAATTTTTCTATCATGAAGGCTTTCTATATTTAGTGATTTAAATAAATGTGTTACTCTAGTCAAGTGTGAATATTCGTTTAATATGAATCTCATTGCTCTATTTTGTGTCTGTTCCAGTTTCTTAATGTTTTCTTGAGTTGGGGGGTCCCAAACAAAGAATGCATATTCTATTATTGGCCTAACCAAGGTTAAATAACATTTTAGTTTTATGTTCTTATTTGATTTATAGAAATTTCTTTAAATAAACCCTAATGTTTGTTTGATTTTTTGATAGTTCCATCAATTTGGGGATTTCATAACAGTTTTTCATTTATTATAACACCTAGGTATTTTGCGTTTTTAGTCTGTGTTACTGGTTTGCCATGAATAAGATAAGTGGAATTAATTTGTTTTAGTTTTTTTGTTACTCTTAATAACTGACATTTTTCTGGGTGGAAAGACATATGCTCCAATTTGATTCCCATTTCTGTAATTCATCTAATTCTCTTTGTAAAATATCTGTGTCTTGTGTTGTTTTTATTGTTCTATATATTATGCAATCGTCTGCAAATAATCTGACTTTTGTTCCTGAACTAATGCAATTTGGTAAATCGTTTATGCAAATTAAAAATAGTAGTGGACCTAAGACTGTTCCTTGAGGTACACCTGAGTTTACTGTTATTGGTGTTTATTTAGATGTTCTCTCCCTATCAGAAAATCTTTAAACCACTGATGCAATGGACCCATCAATGCCAAAATATTTTATTTTATTTTTTTAAGCAAACTTTGGTGGTGAACCTTGTCAAAAGCTTTGGAAAAATCTAGTAAGATAGCATCTATTTGCTCACTGTTATTTAAACCTTTTGAAAAATGATCAATTAGTCCTTTTAGTTGTGTTTCACATGATCTTTATTTCCTAAAGCCATGTTGGTATGGAGTAAGGACATTATGTTTGTCTAAGTGGTTTATGATGTGTTCTAGGATTTTACATGTGATGCTGGTAAGTGATACTGGTCTGTAGTTTCCTGGGTCTGATTTTTTATTTTTCTCCCTTTTTAAATAGAGGGGTGACATTAGCTTCTTTCCAGTCCTTTTGCACTCTGCTCAGGTTAATAGAAGCCTGAAAGAGTATTTTGAACACTGGGGCTAGCTCATTGCTTAGTTCTTTGAGTAATCTAGCTGGAATATCATCAGGTCCAGATGCTTTATTAGAATTGATGTTGGCTAATAGTTTTTGGGTTCCCTTTTCTTGTACTACTATATCTCCTATGTTGTTTACTTGGTTCAAATTTATTAATATGTCTTTGTCTCCTGGGACTGAAAATGCTGATGCAAAGTATTTGTTAAGGATGTTAGCTTTAGTTTTATTACCATAATGTGTTAAGTTGTCTTCTCATTTTAATGGCGCTATGTCTGTTGTTTCCATTTTCTTAGACTTAATATATGACCATAGGTTTTTGTTGTTATCTTTAGATATTACATTCTTTATGTATTCATTTTGCAGCTGTCTGCTTACTTTTTGGGTTAGGTGTTCAATTAATTTTTATGTACTTTTTATAAACTCTTTCTTCCTTAGTTTCTTTAAATTTTCTATATAGGTTTTCCTTCTGTTTAGAATGCTTCCATAATCTATTATTAAACCTAACCCTTTATTTATTTTGTTTCGTATGTATCTAGATGGTATAGGATTTTCTATAATGTTTTTAAGATAGTTTTTTTATGAAATTCCAGAGGTCATCGACTGGTTGGTTAATGTCGTTTTCTGATAAGAATGTTTGTTGGAAGTTTAATGCAGCTTGGTGTAGTTGTGTTAGGTTGCATTTGTTCCAGTGTAATATTTTTCTTTTGGGTTTTATATTGGCTAATGCTTTTATCTGACTGTGTATTTTTATGATCTTATGGTCTGATAGACCAGGGATAATATCATAATCTAGTTCTAATCCAAGTCTGTTGGTTAAGAAGAGATCAAATGTGTTGTTTAATCTAGTTGGCTTTTTAATGATTTGATCTAAACTTAGGTTGTGTAAAGTTTCTATGAAAAGCTCATTTATGTCCTTAAGGTTTTGGTGTTTATCTATGGTTAGTGTTTTCCAATTTATATCAGGTAGGTTGAAATCACCCATAATTCAAACAAAAACTGGATTTTTATTTGTCTCTTAAGTGTAGTAAACTGATTACATAGTTCCTGCATGTATTCTAAACTAGAATTCGGTGGTCTGTAAATACTGCCTATTATTAGGGATGTTGAGGTGGTATTAATTTTACAAAATGTTGATTCTATATTTTTTTAGTTAGGTAAGGTAATTTCTTCTGCTTCTTAAGAGTGTTTTTTATTGCTAAAAGAACTCCTCCATGATTATCAGCCCTATCTTTTCTAAAAATTTCAGTTCTTAAAATTAAATATAGACCTACTAGATCTAGATCCTTTTGATCTTTTCATGTAAATAAGGTAAACATAGCCTAGATCGATGTAGTTATAATGCTTTCATAGAGTTGGTCAACTGGGGATGGGCTGGGATAAGCTCAACAGGGCTTTAACATTGCATATGATTTTGAGAACTAAACTTTGGCACAAAAGATCTGTCTGCAGTCTGCATTAGGAGGTTACCTTTTGGAAGGTTGGTCTGGGTAAGTTTTGAGAACTCATTTCCTTGCCTTAAGGTAGATTAAAGTTGTTAACATTAACAGACAGGAAATCGGAACTGAGTTCAGAGCACTTTGCCAGGATGAAATAAAGTCTCATTAACTATAACGTTCTTAAAATTTAATTTTCTCACTGGTGATCAGTAGCCTAGCAAGGAATTTAGTGGTTAGGGGCTTGGCCTCTTTGGGTACCCTGCTTTTTGTACTTACTGAATATATACGCCCAATGTGTGGAATACATGTAACATAATAATAATTTACATAACAGCATGAATAGCAAGATAACATGGCATTGGCTTAATATAATATTTAATGTAAAAAAAATGGACACTCATTTGGAGGCAACCTTAAGAGGGGGAAGGGGGGATTTTGACATTTGGACACAACCTTTACCACCAACCTAGCTACGTCACTGCTGGTGATACTCAAAAGCATAGATAAAAACAAAGAGTAACTCCCTATGTCCGTGTGCAAATAGCATCCCTTTCTATAACCGAGTTTTTAATGGATTAGAAATCTCGAAAAAGAAACGGTTGGGACAAATTTGCATAAGTTCCTAATTAGCCATGACGCGAATGTTTTTACAACCACAAAGAATTCTAATTACAACCACTTTCTTAGATTACCATTTATTACATCTATCACAGTATATATTTACCAATCCAAACTCATTATTAGCTCCACTTCCAGATGAATTGTAGTGACCCACGCCCTGCCATAAACCAATCAAACACGGGTTTGGAACAATGTCTCCATTGGGAATCAGAGTGGTGTAACGAGGGTAACAAGAGGCTGCAGCCAGGAAGCTTACAAAACTTAAGATTGTAAAGTACATCTCTGAAAACTGAAACACAATCAAATATATTTCAGTAAGAGATGGTGAGGTGAAGGGTAACAAACTGGAACCTCTCATAACCCAACCCCATGTCTCTACTTTCACAATACAAAAAAATTTAATCTCAAATGGGCAAAGAGAAAAAATTAATGTTTCTTTCCCGTGTAAGACCCAGCTGTCTGTTTAATACACGAGGATGTTATAAGCCCAGCTGTCTCTTTAATACACGAGGATGTTATAAGTCCAACTGTCTGTTGAATACACGACGATGTTATAAGCCTAGATGTCTGTTTAATATACAAGGGTGTTATAAGACCATCTGTCTGTTTAATACACCAGGATGTTATAAGCCCAGCTGTCTGTTTAATACACCAGGATGTTATAAGCCCAGCTGTCTGTTTCATACACGAGGATGCTATAAGCCCAGCTGTCTGTTTGATATACAAGGATGTTATAAGCCCAGCTGTCTGTTTAATACACGAGGATGCTATAAGCCCAGCTGTCTGTTTAATACACGAGGATGTTATAAGACCAGCTGTCTGTTTAATACACCAGGATGTTATAAGCCCAGCTGTCTGTTTAATAAACCAGGATGTTATAAGCCCCGCTGTCTGTTTGATACACGAGGATGCTATAAGCCCAGCTGTCTGTTTGATATACAAGGATGTTATAAGCCCAGCTGTTTGTTTAATACAAGAGGATGCTATAAGCCCAGCTGTCTGTTTAATACACGAGGATGTTATAAGACCAGCTGTCTGTTTAATACACCAGGATGTTATAAGCCCAGCTGTCTGTTTAATATACAAGGATGTTATAAGCCCATCTGTCTGTTTAATACACCAGGATGTTATAAGCCCCGCTGTCTGTTTGATACACGAGGATGCTATAAGCCCATCTGTCTGTTTAATACACCAGGATGTTATAAGCCCAGCTGTCTGTTTAATACACCAGGATGTTATAAGCCCATCTGTCTGTGTAATACACCAGGATGTTATAAGCCCAGCTGTCAGTTTGATACACGAGGATGCTATAAGACCAGCTGTCTGTTTGAAACACGAGGATGTTATAAGCTTAGCTGTCTGTTTAATTCACCAGGATGTTATAAGCAATTAAATAAAAAATTAAATAATAAACAACTGAACAAAAATATATGACAATTTGTTTTTAAAGTCAATAGAGATATTGTTTTTAAAGTCAATAGATATTGTTTTTAAAGTCAATAGATATTGTTTTTAAAAGCTACCACAGATGAATAATTCTTGATATCATTGAATGAAAAGTAAAGAACGCAAAAGATAAAAATGCTCGAGAAAAAAAATCTAAACTAAGAGAAGAACTCCACACTTACAAGTATCTCTCAATAATATTAAAGTTATTACCCTTTTTCGATATCAATCCAAGTAATTAATTACCAATATTTATTTACAATACATAATTGTTTAAAGTTTCCACTTGATCCGAGGCTCTGGTAGAAATAATGTGTTCAATTATCTAAGGGGACAACAACGACATATTTAGCCATGTCTGTGAATACCGAAGAATTAATTTCCCTGGTTGGTATCATACAAAATAATTCTTTAACAGTAATTAATTGACTAATTGTTTTGTTTTTTTTTTTTTGTTTTTTTTTAATCATTCATGAATTGTCTTTTGCCAATGAATAATTGTTGAAAGTTACAACTTGATCCTCTGGTCAGTGTGGGAGAAATAACGTGTACAAACCTTTTACCAGACAGACAAACAGACGGAGTGAGTTGATAAAAGCTTTGTGAAAATAATGTTGCATGAAAGTGGGTGGAACTGACCTACACTGGGAGCGAAGGGGGTGTCACGGTGATGCATACACAAGTATACACGTTTGGTACTTTTTTTATTGTAAGGCTAAAAGATAGTTTTAAAACCACACCGATAGAATATAGTAAGCTTATTGTAGTTGGTCTATTCTAATTTGTTACTTAATAGAGATTACACACGATTAAGTTGTGTACCTTGAAACTCTGTGGAGAACTTAAAACATGGATAATTCAAATATTTCAATATCATACAGAAAAGAAAAAGTGTACCTTATGATATTAAAAATCTCACAAAATGACTAAATATAGTCAATTAGAACCAAAACAATGTAGCGTCACCAAATGTCCAACACATAACCCGTAAAGTATTTTATTAGAATATCTGGCAAACGTCACCGTCAACACACACATACACACACACTGACACACACACTTACTATTTAATGAATGAAAAAAAAAACTGAACTTGATTCAAAGTGTGTCAGCTATCGGCTGGTCAAAAACTACGAATGTCACGATGATTGTTAGGTATATGAACAAAAAAATATGGTCAAGATAATATTATAAGACTGAAATTTAAAAAAAAATCATTATCGATGTAAAGCAATGTAAGTCAGTTCCGGTAAGCAAATAGTTTAAGCCTAATGACTTACACGAGATCGACTTCCTCAAGATCCAGTGTATAGAGCATGGTGATTTGGCCTGAATACTGACCTGCCACGTCGCAACATGTGGGCATTGGGATACCAAAACGACGTGGTAAAGAGGTATCGGTCTCCTGCCCACAGGCTGCGACGTCGCTGGTCAGTGCTTAGGCCTGATATAACGATTGGTCTCGATCTAATAGATAGATCGTTTACTCCTAAGATACTTGGATTAACACAGGATAGGCCCTCATGGAGTAAAAATGTTACAGACAAGATAATTTTAAAACAAAAATGAATTCAAGATTGTACTAATTAAGATCTTTTTTATTTTTCAGATTGAAGCGGCAATCAATATTTCAGTATAATATCGATGTCTTGCGTTTGGCCGGCATTTTGAAGCAAATATTGGACACCACAGAAAGTAGTGAGATTGTGCTTATCTTGACCACGAAGGAGGATCTGCACTTTATATTTTTTATATAATAGCATTAATAGGTCTACATTACCAGCTGTAAGATTCAGTGACTGCGATCTCTATGTACCTAGAACCTGAAAGTACGATGGGAACTACTGAAAATACTAGAAATTAACTTTTAGTGAGAAACTATAACACCAAATGGTGCACACATACACACACATAAATCCTGTTACTTTTAGATAGACTGTTCCCTTATCATCGGTTCAATTTATTCTTGTCATTTATAAGGGCGACTAGCCATATGTTTAACTGTACACGGACTTTGTACTTTTTAAAACGTGACACATGAACTAGACACAGAGGGACTCAAAGAGCTACTAGATTTTATTGTATGCAATGAAACAAACTCTAGACCTTCTAGTTCTTTTAGTATTGAACTTTAATGACTTCTTTTGTCCCTATATTGAGTGTTTTTTAACCAGGTCAACATCTGTGCAAGGTTGCTTTTTTAAGTTCTCTCATTGGTGCTCGCAGTTGTACATTCTCAGACCATGACTAATCTAGTGAGCCCGTAGTTTGTTTTCTGTCGTGCGTTTTCTGAAGTCTGTTTTTCTGTTTCCTGCTTTCTGTAGTCAAGTCAATTTGGTAAGCCCTTGGACACTGGCTTTTTTAATAACATTTCGTTTTTAATCTTATTGAAATTTATTTTACTCTTAGTGTTTGTCCAAAGTGGTTGGCTGTCTCGTCGTTTGGTCGTCTCGATGGTCCCGGTTCATACCCTGCCCACTGCCACCCCCCGCAGTCCTACGGGAGGGGCTAGGATGTAGATAATGAGTGGATGGGCTGACACGGATCTCGTAAAATGTTTTGACGATATTCCCAGAAGTTTGACAATGCATATCTTTTGGAAAAATATTACTTACCAATTGGCCACAAAGAAAAAAAAAACTCTGGTTATTAATTAATTAATTTTCTTTAAAATAAAATTTGGTCTGAAGGTGAAGAGGTTTTTATCTTGTGCAGACGGGCGTCAGCGGATATACCCGCATCTATTCATAAAAGAACTTTTTTCAAAATGTTAGTTGTTGGGAATTCGTCGAAATATGTCGCTATGGCACATTCAAAAGAAACCACAACCTAATAAAAACAATTGCTACTTCTTCGCTTTTGCCATTGGAATGTGTTGCGTGAATTAGACAAGAAAACCAATGATTTAGCCGTGTTTAAGTCTCTAACTATAATGCACGACTAGGTTGATACTTGGATACGCGGAGGATGTAATAATCTTTTTTTAAAAAGAATCGTCTTATAAGATAAGATAAGACTGTATGGCATCCTTCTCTTACGTAGTCATGAAATGTGAGATTGCGAGAGCAAGATATACACTTTAAAATTATGTTCAAAGTAGTATGTTATTACTCTCAGCTGGTTTGTGATAGCCCAACAAATGAAACAATGTCAAGGTGGTCAAGATAGGCAAGACGTAAGGAATTGAACACAACACACACACACAACAGTGCAAATAGTAGAAAATTGAAAACATTATCACCACGTTCCAGATAACAATTTTGTTTGAACTCTCATAGGAATAGAAAAATAAAAGGTTTTATTTGAAATAATCTCAGGCAAATAATACAAAAAAATATTTATAACTGTTTGAAAGGTGGGCTTGGTACAATTGGTGGACAGGAGAAGTTCTGCCAAGCACAGGCTGCACTGCCAATGGGCTCACAGATACCTGCAATAAAACGAAGATACGATGTTATAGAACAATGAGATGATCAGTTTGGGCCTACATACTAGTCACTGTTTTGACATTGGTTGGAATATTAAAGGTCAATACATGAGTGGGGTTACAAGTTCGTTTCGTTGTTGTATCTCTAGGCAGCTGGCCCAACAGAACCGTTGAATGATGCTGAACTTGATTTAAAAACTCTTTTAAACAAAATTTTAATTGATAATATGTATGATATGTATTTTATATATTTCTAAAATACCAATGATTTATTCATTCATTTATGTATCTATCAAGAGATCACAGCAACTGCCCAACGGAATCGCGAGAAATTTCATAAACTGGTTCCTTTTAATTCATAGGTGCTCGCTTAGAAAGCGCTTAGACAGTTTCAAGTCTTGAACGCAGCAATTAGTGAAAAAACCGCACGCTTTCTATTAAACCTTTCTATTTATTTTCGGCATTTCCTCAAAAAGCCTCATTCTAAAAATAAAGCATAAATACTAATGTTTAATAACACAAAATAAACTTCCTTTCGCCATTGTGGACACTTTAAAAATGTGTTGCCTAGAGAACATAGAAGACAGTGCGTGTGTAGACACTAAATGAAATTTAAACTGTAAATTCTGTAGAATTAGATAAGGACTAGATCTAGATCTACATAAATGATAAAACTAGAATTAAAATCCGCCGAAAGGCGGGGGGGGGGGGGGGGGGGGGGGGGGGAAGGCAGAGAGAGAAGGAGGGAAAGAGAGAACAAAAAGAGAGAAGGAGGGAAAGAGAGAACAAAAAGAGAGAAGGAGGGAAAGAGAGAACAAAAAGAGAGAACAAAAAGAGAGAAGGAGGGAAAGAGAGAACAAAAAGAGAGAAGGAGGGAAAGAGAGAACAAAAAGAGAGAAGGAGGGAAAGAGAGAACAAAAAGAGAGAACAAAAAGAGAGAACAAAAAGAGAGAACAAAAAGAGAGAACAAAAAGATAGAACAAAAAGAGAGAAGGAGGGAAAGAGAGAACAAAAAGAGAGAAGGAGGGAAAGAGAGAACAAAAAGAGAGAAGGAGGGAAAGAGAGAACAAAAAGAGAGAACAAAAAGAGAGAAGGAGGGAAAGAGAGAACAAATAGAGAGAAGGAGGGAAAGAGAGAACAAAAAGAGAGAAGGAGGGAAAGAGAGAACAAAAAGAGAGAAGGAGGGAAAGAGAGAACAAAAAGAGAGAACAAAAAGAGAGAAGGAGGGAAAGAGAGAACAAAAAGAGAGAAGGAGGGAAAGAGAGAACAAAAAGAGAGAAGGAGGGAAAGAGAGAACAAAAAGAGAGAACAAAAAGAGAGAACAAAAAGAGAGAACAAAAAGAGAGAACAAAAAGATAGAACAAAAAGAGAGAAGGAGGGAAAGAGAGAACAAAAAGAGAGAAGGAGGGAAAGAGAGAACAAAAAGAGAGAAGGAGGGAAAGAGAGAACAAAAAGAGAGAACAAAAAGAGAGAAGGAGGGAAAGAGAGAACAAAAAGAGAGAAGGAGGGAAAGAGAGAACAAAAAGAGAGAAGGAGGGAAAGAGAGAACAAAAAGAGAGAACAAAAAGAGAGAACAAAAAGAGAGAACAAAAAGAGAGAACAAAAAGAGAGAACAAAAAGAGAGAACAAAAAGAGAGAACAAAAAGAGAGAACAAAAAGAGAGAACAAAAAGAGAGAAGACCTACTTCAGTACAAACTGTAGAATTAAAAATCAAAACGATTGTGACAGTCTATGTGTATGTGTGTGACTGATTGTGTGTGACTGAGTGTGTGTGACTGAGTGTGTGTGACTAATTGTGTGTGACTGAGTGTGTTTGACTGAGTGTGTTTGACTGAGTGTGTGTGACTGAGTGTGTGTGACTGAGTGTGTGTGACTGAGTGTGTGTGACTGATTGTGTGTGACTGAGTGTGTTTGACTGAGTGTGTGTGACTGAGTGTGTGTGACTGAGTGTGTGTGACTGAGTGTGTGTGACTGAGTGTGTGTGTGGAGGATATTTCACTTCAGAGAGTTCCAGGTGGTGGCGCTATTTCATTTCCACGAACTCTATATAACGGTAAAAAGTGGAAGTTTGTAAAAGTTGCGTCTTAAGATGTAAAGTCTAGATCTATAAGTGACGAAATAAACAAAAAAAGTGTCTATTGAGCACCTGGTGTTCCTACTCGTGGTTACGTCAGCATCTATTCAGCCATTTCACACACACATTCACACACACACACTCCACAACACTCTGTATAGATAAGAAGCCGACTGTGAGAGAATATCCAGGTTTCCAAGTTTACTATTTAGACCTAGATCTTTTTGGGTCTTAAGCTTTGGTTACTTCAACTAACTGACCCACTTAGGCATACTTCCTAGTTACTTCCCAAGTAAAATCTTTGAATAAAATCGTAATTTGAGCATGGAAACAATAGGCTTGACTAATTAAGTAGGCCGTGTACCAATACAATAGCTAGATCATATTCAAGAGATTAGACAAGGGCTTTATATATTATATACACCAGGGCTTTATACATTAAATAGACCAGGGCTTTATACATTAACTCTTTCTCTCCTAACTAACGATACCAACGTTGATTCCACCAGAATGTGGAAAAAAATTACAGAGAGAAAGAATTAACTAACTAGACCAAGGCTTTATACATTAACTAGACCAGGTGCCCGTACATTGAAAGACATTTCCATATATTATATTATATTATATATTAACTAGACTATTCTCCATATAAACTAGACTAGGCCCCGATACATTTACTTGGTCTGATACTCATAATTAACTAGGTCAGATCACCATGCATTAACTTAGCTAGAGCCCCATTCGTTTATGATTATCTAGATTAGATCCCTATACTCTTGTGATTAATTAGATTAGATCCACATACACTTATAATTAACTAGATTGGATCCCCATATACTTATGATTAACTAGATTAGATTTCCATACTTTTATGATTAACTAGATTAGATTTCCATACTTTTATGATTAACTAGATTAGATTTCCATACTTTTATGATTAACTAGATTAGATTTCCATACTTTTATGCTTAACTAGATTAGATTTCCATACTTTTATGATTAACTAGATTAGATTTCCATACTTTTATGATTAACTAGTTTAGATCCCCACACTTTTATAACTTGAATAGATCTCTGAATATTTACGAGACCAAATCTTCTAAAAATGAAATTCTTCACTGTCATATTGGCACTAATTTCTCTTACTACTCACAGTCGAATACGAAGTAGTTAAACTCTTACCGGGATGCCTCTGGGGAGCAGTCAAACTTCCACCGAAATTAGGTACAAAACGGCAGTTAGGGTCACCTAGCTCTGCACCATTAGACACACCGTCTCTGTCACTGTCTCGCTGGCACAACGCCACAGTCCAGGTGTGTCCAGCAGCAGCAAAGTCCTGTGACCAAATACAATAAATTGAAAGAGTGTTTAAACTATACACACACGTAAAAGTAATGAGGTATTTTAAACATGTAGATACCAATGAGATTCTCAGTCAACAGTTCGGATGTCGCCATAGCAACCGTAACAAATTGTTTTTCAAGGACAATAAATTATTTTTTTTAAATATAAAAAGCCTTCCATAAGGAACTATTGGAATGAGAAAACAAAAGTTATTTATACGCCTGCTTTTATAACCTATGCATAGGTCTAAGTAAGTCATTTGATATACGTGTTTTACGTAATACTTAGACAGGTTAACTGAAGATTGTAACGTATGCCATCGTTTCTGCAAGAAAATTAACCCGCTTCAGTATCCAATAGTTCCATTGTCAGAAGTATTTGCTGCAATTGGATGGCTGCCTGGTCGAGTGGCATGTGCTCTGGAATTTAATATCGATGGCTCTGAGTTTGAACCTGCCCAAAGCCAGCCTTCCCTCCGCCTCCGCCTTATGCAAGAGGTTTGGACTAGGATGTAATAATCTTTAATTCTGAAGGAACATACAAAACATCTAAAAAAAACAAAGCAAATTTGAAAAAGAAAACTGTACAAGTCTACATGATGTTTACACTTTTTGTATAGAGAAACATTTTAGCTTTGTGTATTTGTATGTGCGAATCATCAGATCGTCTGCTACTACTATGACATCAGTTGATATGGATATCTTGTAATTTTTTTTTTTGTTTCATGTGTATTTTTCTACTTTTTAATCTGACAGCATTTAAGTACCAGAACATGGTTAGAATTATATTAACTCTTCATATTCGACAAATGACATACCGCGCCAAAAGTGTTCCTAAGTGTTCCTCCTTCAGCAGTCAAATGGCCAACAGCTGGCCAGAGGCCAATACGACATGGATTTGGTACAATACTTCCGTTGGGAATCAAATCTTGATAGGTTATGAAGGCAGAGACAGTCATCAGGAGACAAGCAAGGAATGTGAACGCCAACATGGTCTGGGGACAGAAAACAAAAATTCAACCAATCGGCAGCGTGTTTGAAAGGAAGGGGTTAAAAATTTAGAAGATTTTTCTTATTTCAAACTATAATTTAAGACGTCTCCACGGGAATTATTAGATTGAGATAATAAGATCGTACCACATTTTTTCCCTTTGTCTAAACTAATTTATAGACTTCAGAAAAGAATATACATATATAGATATAGACTTAGAATAGATCATGTGAAAGTGCAAACTGCGAACTATAACAATACAGAATAAAGTAATGTTCCCCTTTCAGACCTTGCTACCTATAGAGGAGATGATGTAAAAGTCATCTGTTTCTGTAGCTGACGGCCAACTGCTTTTACTTTTCCCTGACTAATGTCAGGTACCCATTAGAGCTGGGTGGACTCGGATGCGCCCAAAGATCCCTAAATTTAATAGCCCAATCTTCACCAGGTTTTGAACCCTGGATTCCCGGTTCGAAAGCCAATCTCTTTACCGCTCAGCCACAGCGCCTCCAGTTCAATACATACTGTATAATAAGAATAAATAATATTCTATAATAATAAGATTTTAGTGTACTCTAATAAGATATTACAATACTCAAAAGAATGATGCAATAAATAGAGTATAACAAAGTATTTTACAATAAACTTTATTGGCACATTGTGAGTTCCTATTCCAAAGGATCTTGGAGATCTTACCATGCTACAGCTGCGAACTACTGAAAGACACTATCACCACTTTGACTATGGGCAGACAACTCTTTATGCTAGTTCACTAATCACGTTCTCTCGTTTAATTTTTTTTTCCCAAGTACAAAACATCTGTCGTAGATCTCGCCTGGACAACATGCACGCACAATCTCAAAAAAATAAAATCATGAATTCAAGTTAGATTAACACAACAGTCAGAGACGTAGGGGGGAGAGTGCTTCATGGCTCAATAAGGTGCCACATTCATAGGTCTCCACACTGAGAGGGACGCCCTAAAGTTATGAAGACACGATTTTCTGGAAATTTTTTTTTTTTTTTTAAATCATGCCCTGGAAAATATATTTTTAAGTATCATACATTTTCACATAGACTGAATTATATATTTCGTTTCTTGATCTTTGTTCTAAATTACCGCTTACAGCTTTGCTAACAAAGCTTTTTTTTCCCAGAATGTTTCGATGAACGCCAAGTATGTCATCTGACATCAGTTCAGTATCATAATTGTGTCATCTACAGTTGATGAATGACATATGAACAGAAAAAGCTTCTGGCTGAATATGAGCTCTGTTGGTCTCATGTTGTTGTTTCTATCGTCTGCGCTAACGTGGCACCACTCAGAGAACTCACGTTTAGATTTCAATACTGATGTTGTACTTGATCTTGTTTTCAGCTGAGTCTGCAGAGGAAGCAGAATTTGGATTCTTTTTTTTAGCATTTAACACTTCCACTTTCTCGGGACGTTATTGCCGCTTAGCATTAGACGTAAGAACCAAGCCTTTGAGAGATGCCTGCCTTTCTTTACATAATTACAATTAATTAGTTTGGAATGGAAAAAAAAATAATCTGAATGCAAAAATATTGACATTTCAATTTACTAAAAGCAGCGAATTTTTTTTTTAAAATGGCCACAACAAACATTTTACCATCATACGTTTTATTCATATAAACCAAGTGCTTTTGCCTCTGAAGAAAGTGTGCGTGTCAAAGTATGTTACTGTCACGATCCTCAATGTGCCAATGTCACGATCTTTTATGATGTTGGATGTCACGTTGAAGACTATCTTGATCTAAACAGCACAATCAATGATCGTGGTTGCCGAGGATTTAGAAATCGTCAGTTGATAAGATGATCATTTAGAAGTTGCTAGTTGAAAGATGATCATCTAGAAGTTGCCATTTAATAAGCGGATTATCTAGAAGTTGCTAGTCGATAAGACGATCTAAGTATGTTATTATTAAATTCAATGAAGAAACTTCCCCTCGTCAAATACTTGGAACTTGGAAAAGATATTCACAAATAATTACAATGATATACTGTGATAGAATAAAAAACAAATTATATTTCTACTAGTTTAAATGATCTGCACAATAATATGATCATGTCATCTTTCTTTTGAGTTCCAACACGAGACTTTAATACATCTTATCTCTAACACGTTCCGCTCAACACTGGAGGCAAATCTAGAATCTTTCCCGGACTCAAGAGCGTTACAACGTGACTAACATCTCTCCGTCGCATGGCCAACCAATAAAATACAACTTAACATACAATAGTTAACATTTCTGACCAATTACAATTTTTCTGATAAAAGGTTTCTGTCTACTTGGATAATCCCCAAGCTAGCTGAAATTCTGCCGACAACCTTAGCTAAATATAGACAAAGCGTACTTGACAGTTACCTTCAGAGTTCTAGACAAATCTAGTTAAGTTGATTCCAGCTGGTCTAAAGTAGACATTTATTTTAAGAAAGGATGTAGGAGGTAAACAATACAATAATATTTGTTGGTTCAAGAATCTACACTATGTATAGTTTGTACTGAGAAAGTTTGTCTTTGGTGTGACGCCCTATATCACTTAGCTACGCATCTCTACCTCATCACTTAGCTACGCATCTGTTCCCTATCACTTAGCTACGCAACTGTTTCCCATATATTTTTCACACTAGACATATAGAATTTAATATTTATTTGAGAGTAAAATAAATAAAAAATTCTACTTAGGTCACGGACCATATCTCAACAAAGTCCTCGAGGTCCGTAGATCTTGGTTCACTGGACATTTGTATTTTAATTATAGTTTATTATTGTTATAGTTATAACTTTGCTCAAATTTCTTAATCTTTACTATTTGTTTATGTGTTTCGACATTCCTGTTTGCTTGAGAATCTTGGACTCGAATGAGATTTGAATAAGAGACATGCCAAGCACATCATTGTGACGTCTCCGTCCTCCCACCTTTTGGAACAAACAAACCTTCTTTCGAGCGCATGGAATTTTTCAACCACTCCTTTTATAGTATGGAATTTCTCAACAACTCCTTTTATAGTACGGAATTTCTCAACCACTCCTTTTATAGCATGGAATTTCTCAACCACTCCTTTTATAGTATGGAATTTCTCAACAACTCCTTTTATAGTACGGAATTTCTCAACCACTCCTTTTATAGCATGGAATTTCTCAACCACTCCTTTTATAGTACGGAATTTCTCAACCACTCCTTTTACAGTATGGAATTTCTCAACCACTCCTTTTATAGTATGGAATTTCTCAACCACTCCTTTTATAGTATGGAATTTCTCAACCACTCCTTTTCTAGTACGGAATTTCTCAACCACTCCTTTTACAGTATGGAATTTCTCAACCACTCCTTTTACAGTATGGAATTTTCAACCACTCCTTTTACAGTATGGAATTTTCAATCACTCCTTTTACAGTATGGAATTTTCAACCACTCCTTTTACAGTGTGGAATTTCTCAACCACTCCTTTTATAGTATGGAATTTCTCAACCACTCCTTTTACAGTATGGAATTTTTTCAACCACTCCTTTTACAGTATGGAATTTCTCAACCACTCCTTTTATAGTATGGAATTTCTCAACCACTCCTTTTACAGCAAAGCAGGACGTTTTGGCGCGAAGATCGTTTTGGCGCAAGCCGTTTTGGCGACAGGACGTTTTGGCGCGAAATACATTATGTACGTTTATTGTATTATTTCTTTTAAAAGAATTATTCATATCTATGTTTTGCATGAGTGTTTGTGTTTAGACATATTTTTCACGTACTAAATGTTAATGTGTGTTTATTTTTCACATCATTTTCTTTAATAAACATTTTGGCTTGCATATGTGTGTTTATTAAGAGGCACACTTTTATTTTCAAAAAAATTTTTTAAGATATTACTTTAAAATTAAAAACAAAATGAAACGATGCTAGACTAAAACTGGATGCAATTATTTGTTGACATTAACATTGGTTTATTTAATGACTGTATGGTATCTCCAGCTATACATACCAAACACTTGCTAATAATAAGTAAAAATAAATACATGTACCATGTTTCTCAAAATACTTTAAGTTAAGTATACATAGACACCATGGTTATTTGCCTAAGTCACTGGAATTCAAGGGTTCATTAAAAATAAAGCTACGTGCTTATTAAATTATCGTCAAATGATATCTCGCCCAAAACGTCCCGTCGCCAAAACGGCTCGCGCCAAAAACATCCCGTCGCCAAAACGGCGGGGCCAAAACGTCACTTACCGCTTTTACAATATGGAATTTCAGTCACAAACATGCCGCCATGACCTTGTGATGCAGAGCATTCAACCAATGAAAGAATAATCATTTGTTATTCGAAATGGGCGTGCACGCTTCCGTTCTGTGACAATAATAACAAAACACAAATGTATATCATGGTCCAACTTGATGGTTTTTATTATCTAATATAACCAATGAAGAGAATTGTTTGTCATTTCCAGAACACTAGTTATTGCTCTATTCTAGTCTATCTAGTAGATACATAGCCACACACTAACTCTAAAACCGATTTTAGACAAATTGTTGTTTTTGTTTGTTTGTTAGTTGTTTTTTTTGGTCTCTTTGCGTCTATATGCAGACAAGTAATAGTAGGCCTAATGTCCACTTTGTCAAAACGTAGGTTTATATACAGTCAATGTTTACAGAATATACTAGAGCACACACACACACGCATACTAATACATGCTTACTTAGGCTACATCAACAAATATTGAGCCCACACAGAAGTTTATTTATACGCAGGGGAGTGGGGCAAACATTTCTATTGAAAAAACAGTTTGTTGTTGTTGTTGTTGTTGTTGTTTGTTTCATGGATTAATTTTCGTTTTTTTAATAGTTTAATGAACAAACCAAACTGTTAATTGACTCAATGACAGAATTCATTTCGTGAGCCGCATTTGGACGGTCGCATGTGAGAGGCTGCACAGCTGCCATCATTGTAAGCATCTTGTTGAATCTTTGCTTTCATTACTTCTAGCAGCAAATCCCGCTCAAAAGTTAACGAGCAGGGTGTCATGTGGGCAGCACAATGACCAGCCCAACTAAAGGCAGGTACCAATTAAAAATTCGAAGCTCAAAATTTCTGTCTTCATCGAGATTCAAACCCAGGACCCAAGGTTCGGAAGCCAAGCGTTTAACCACTTAGCAACTGCTCCCTCCCCCCCCCCCCCCAACTTGTACACAGATAAACTTTTTTAACTGTCAAATTCAAAGGAAGAAATCCGTAAATTACTAACTGTACCCTAGAAATGATAAACTGGCGAGACAACATAAAAGTAGGGACCAGCCTCTGTCTTGATATCCTGCTAAGAACAGCTGCTGACTGGGAAAAGTGGAGGGATCTGGTCAAGCGAACTGTCACAGCACCCCTTCAACGAAAGTCTTTGCAAGATACATATAATAAACATTAAACTGGACATTGCTGAGCATACAATCAACACACTCTAGAGAGGGTAAAGTTAGACTTGAAAATATAAACTTCATTTTATGAAGCCAATATAAAAGAAACAAAAAATAATGACGTCTCGTGTCTAAACACAACTAGAATCACACATCGAGATCTAAGACTAACCGAGATTAAGATAGACTATCACAGTAAAAGAAGCAGAAATCACTCTAAGAAACATAGCCAAACATTTGAACATCGAGCAATCAGAGAACAGTTGTCTCCCATCAAGTACATATTTAGCTAGGTAAAATGGAATTCGTTTTATCCCTGTTGGTAGGGAAAATGGGGTGCTGTCGAAATAGTTACGTTTACTTGACAACTCACAAAGGTATATATATATATATATATATATGTAATTCCTTCCTTATTAATAAACCATCTGGATTCTACCATAATTGCTTTTATTGTGTTACTGCGTCCTAACTACTAACTTCTAAAATGTATATCGTAATCAACAGTTTGACGAAACATCTTAAATTGGCACAGAGCCATATCACTGTAACGTTAATGCCATCCATCTAGGTTCCATTCATGCTTACTATAAGTACCCTACTTGTAGCTATCTCAAGATGCGTATAGAACTGATTATTGACTTCCAAACCACAATCTAGTCAGTTTGTGTCATTTACAAATATTTTGTTTTGAATATTTTAGATGTCCTTTCTGTTGCTTTGGAATGGAGAAAATTATGAGCTATTATAAATAAAAATAAATATCATAAATTTTTATAAGCTATCGGGTTCTAGACTGGGTTGTCCAGTCTGTTCACTGCGTGCGTGAGTATGTTCAAGTCCTGACGGATGTCTTCCAAAGCATGCAGCAGAGCCGCCTTTGAATCTAGAACTTGAACAGACTGCGTGTACGGGTCATACTTCACATCGAAAGGACGCTGTAATGACGTCACGTATTGTCTGCAAATAGAAATACACATTTTTGATATGTATAAATAAACATATGTTTTAAAATATCTTTTTTAAAAGACGTTTTGAGCAAGTCATTAGAAGGCAGAGGTTAAGTATCGTATGAAAAATGAAAATGATGCTTGCGAGAGTTGGCAATGACAACACACAAAGATGACGTCATGGAGAGCTCAACTATCATAGAGAAGAAAATATTACGTCATAGAGAACCCAAGTTCTAGGACAAACACACACGGAACGATGACGTCAAAGAAAGACTAAAGCCCAAGTTCTGGGACAAAGAAAGACTACATTTTGATGCAACGTGAGAACAAGATCAAAGGAGATCTAGCTATGAAGTTGTACCTCCATCTAAAAGAAAAGAGAAAACTGATGAATGTCATCCTTTGCGTTTCACACACCTTCCAAATATTGTATGGGGTTGGGGTAAACATGTCAATATCATGATTTCAGGTAGAAATCAGACCTTTCATAGTTTGTAGGTTTTATATCTTTCAGATGCTCCCTCATAATCGAAGATTATGTCCAGAATGTCCAGAACACACACAACGCGACCAAATATCTATCCATAGTGCGCTATATGCATTTATGAAATAGTCAAAACTATTGAAACTTTGTATCGGTGGGAGGGGGGAGGAGAAGAGTATGTATGATATACTATAGTGTGGTATAGTGAAAAGATAATGTTTATAATAAAACGATTTATGCTTTTTTTTGTGCAAACGACAAAGAGGACTGGAGAGAGACGGTTGACAGGTCATGCGTTGTTCCCAACATCCCGATAGACTAAGCTTGGCTCCTCACCTCATAAACATCATTTCATTAAACTAACCTCATCTTAAATATCATCTCATCAAACTAATCTCATCTTAAATATCATCTCATTAAACTAACTTCATCTTAAATATCATCTCATCAAACTAACCTCATCTTAAATATCATCTCACCAATTTACTTTATCTTAAACATCATCTCACCAATTTACCTCATCTTAAATATCATCTCAGCAAACTAACCTCATCTTAAATATCATCTCACCAATTTACCTCATCTTAAATATCATCTCATCAAAATAACCTCATCGTAAATATCATCTCATCAAACTAACCTCATCTTAAATATCATCTCACCAATTTACTTTATCTTAAACATCATCTCACCAATTTACCTCATCTTAAATATCATCTCATCAAACTAACCCCATCTTAAATATCATCTCACCAATTTACCTCATCTTAAACATCATCTCATCAAACTAACCTCATCTCAAGTATCATCTCACCAATTTAACGCATCTTAAATATCATCTCATCAAACTAAACTCATCTCAAGTATCATCTCACCAATTTACCTCATCTTAAATATCATCTCATCAAACTAACCTCATCTTAAATATCATCTCATCAAACTAACCTCATCTTAAATATCATCTCACCAATTTACCTTATCTCAAGTATCATCTCACCAATTTACCTCATCTTAAATATCATCTCATCAAACTAACCTCATCTTAAATATCATCTTATCAAACTAACCTCATCTTAAATATCATCTCACCAATTTACCTTATCTTAAACATCGTCTCACCAATTTACCTCATCTTAAATATCATCTCATCAAACTAACCTCATCTTAAATATCATCTCACCAATTTATCTCATCTTAAATATCATCTCATCAAACTAACCTCATCTCAAGTATTATCTCACCAATTTACCTCATCTTAAATATCATCTCATCAAACTAACCTAATCTTAAATATCATCTCATCAAACTAATTTCATCTTAAATATCATCTCACCAATTTACCTTATCTCAAGTATCATCTCACCAATTTACCTCATCTTAAATATCATCTCATCGAACTAACCTCATCTTAAATATCATCCATTAAACTAACTTCATCTTAAATATCATCTCATTAAACTAACCTCATCTCAAATATAATCTCACCAATTTACCAGAGCTTAAATATCATCTCATCAAAATAACCTCATCTTAAACATCAACTCATTAAACTGACCTCATCTTAAATATCATCTTATCAAACTAACCTCATCTTAAATATCATCTCATTAAACTAACTTCATCTTAAATATCATCTCATCAAACTAACCTCATCTTAAATATCATCTCACCAATTTACTTTATCTTAAACATCATCTCACCAATTTACCTCATCTTAAATATCATCTCAGCAAACTAACCTCATCTTAAATATCATCTCAAAAATTTATCTCATCTTAAACATTATCTCATCAAACTAACCTCTTCTCAAGTATCATCTCACCAATTTACCGCATCTTAAATATCATCTCATCAAACTAACCTCATCTCAAGTATTATCTCACCAATTTTTCTCATCTTAAATATCATCTCATCAAACTAACCTCATCTTAAATATAATCTCATCAAACTAATTTCATCTTAAATATCATCTCACCAATTTACCTTATCTTAAATATCATCTCATCAAACTAACCTCATCTTAAATATCATCCATTAAACTAACTTCATCTTAAATATCATCTCATTAAACTAACCTCATCTCAAATATAATCTCACCAATTTACCACAGCTTAAATATCATCTCATCAAAATAACCTCATCTTAAACATCAACTCATTAAACTGACCTCATCTTAAATATCATCTTATCAAACTAAACTCATCTTAAATATCATCTCATCAAACTAACCTCATCTTAAATATAATCTCACCAATTTACCTCATCTTAAATATCATCTCATCAAACTAACCTCATCGTAAATATCATCTCATCAAACTAACCTCATCTTAAATATCATCTCACCAGTTTACCTTATCTTAAACATCATCTCACCAATTTACCTTATCTTAAACATCATCTCACCAATTTACCTCATCTTAAATATCATCTCATCAAACTAACCTCATCTTAAATATCATCTCACCAATTTACCTCATCTTAAATATCATCTCATCAAACTAACCTCATCTTAAATATCATCTCATCAAACTAACCTCATCTTAAATATCATCTCACCAATTTACCTTATCTCAAGTATCATCTCACCAATTTACCTTATCTTAAACATCATCTCACCAATTTACCTCATCTTAAATATCATCTCATCAAACTAACCTCATCTTAAATATCATTTCATCAAACTAACCTCATCTTAAGTATCATCTCATCAATTTACCTCACCTTAAACATCATCTCATCAAACTAACCTCATCTTAAGTATCATCTCACCAATTTACCTCATCTTAAACATCATCTCATCGAACGAGTCCACCACAAAGAGAATGGGCTGGAAGTCATCATCCTTGTATTCTTGCACTGCGGTGACGGCGGGATCAAACTCCTTGACGACTGGCGCCCCGCTGAGGCAGTTTTCAAGTTCTCCGTAGGACGAGAGCATTCCAGCACCGTAGGCCCTGATCTCACCGTTCTGTCTGCACAGTCCGAACTCAACTGTAAACCAAAAGAGCTGCAGGTAGACAAAGACAGTACTTAGTACAAAGACAGTACTTAGACTATTAAGTGAGTAGTACTGTTATCTAGATCTAGATCTAGAAATGTATAGTGTACATTCGGTTACATGAATATCATTTCATAATGTATAAAATAGTGTCATTTGGAATACTTAAACTAAGGGGAACAATAATGATAACCTTTGTCATTTTAAAAATTTTATTTGAACTACTTCCCTTGTTTATACAACTTTAGGTATTATCTGGAGCAGTCGTTTTTAGAAGCTAGTTGATGCCAACTGTTCCGACAGACAAAATAGAGTACAAATATATAATATCTGCCATCCATTCATCTATCCCAGTGACTCTACAGACCATGAAGGGCTCTTTCCTGCTTATACACATCCTTCCATTCAGATCTCTCTTGGGCCTTTCGTCTCAACACCCAAACTCTTAAATAAGCCTCTATATCGTCAATCCTTTGCATTGGCGTAGCCAGTATTTTTTTCTGGGCGGGGGAATTGAGGGGAGAATTTTTTCTCCCCCCCCCCGCCATAATTTATATATATATATATAATAATTGTATCCCCCAGCGGGATTCGGGGCCGAGCCCCGCCGCCAGGAATTTTTCCGGTATTGAAAGCCAACAAAATGCAATTTCTAAGTTATCTACAGTGCATTATCCTGCTATTAAAATGTTTTAGCTCAAAAACCTAGTCTGCTATTCTTACTGACTTATATCCTAAGGTGCCGTTCGGCGCATTGGGCACAAGCTGCTTATACAAAAATCTGTCACTAACAATGTCTGAAGCCTCTTCCCACCTGCTCTGTGGACCTCCATGAAAGTGTGGCACCAAGTTTTATTAGGATGTCCCTGTTTGCGCTTTCCTCGTAATGGCCTTCATAACATCGCAACTCTTATTATGGGTATTTCATTTTGTCGGAGAACGCAAACCTCATGCGACGCTCTGTTACAAATTTACTAAGGGGTTGACTCCCATTTCGGCATAGGATTTCCTTGATTAAAACCCAATCTCTATAACTGACTCCTAAAATCCGTCTTAGGCATCTTTGTTGAGCCACATTTAGTCGGAGAACGCAAACCTCATGCGACGCTCTGTTACAAATTTACTAAGGGGTTGACTCCCAGTTCGGCATAGGATTTCCTTGATTAAAACCCAATCTCTATAACTGACTCCTAAAATCCGTCTTAGGCATCTTTGTTGAGCCACATTTAGTCTTTTTCAATATCGGCAGATGACTATTCACTGCACTTTATTAATGTATCCCAGCCATTGGTAGAGATTTGTAACCTCTTTGGCAACGTTCTTGGAATTAGATTACTGTAATTTCGGGAGGGGGGGTGTTAAAATCAAAATCTTCCTTAGCTATGCTCTTGGAATTTGTGGATTGTCGTTTGCATTATTTTTTTTTGTTTTGTGTTATAGAAGAGAGGGGGGTTTAACTGCAAAAAACCCTGGTAGGGGGTTTTAAACTCAAAACCCCCTTGGATGCGCTGGGACAAGTGATGGTTTAATATTAAAATCTCTCCTAAAATAAACGAAATGAAAGTTTAAAAAAGTCACTAAATTCCGACCACCCGGGGGGGGGGGATCTCGGGGGGGGGGGGGGGGGAAGGGTTAGTCCACGTCCTCCACCCAGTTTCATCTTTTAAAGCACCGTCGATTTTTCTAAGTGTTTTCCGTTTCCTGGTAGTAGATTTTCTGTTGTTTTTGACAGATTTTTTTCTGCTTTTAAAAGTAATAAGTAAAGTGAGTTAATTCTCCGTTGAGAAATGGTCAGGATAGGGCAAGAGTTTCGTCATTTCAGTAAGCTGTGGCTGACCTACTACAAGATCAGTTTAGGAATTATCTAACTTTCGTTACCGTGGCAAATTTCTCGATCTCCTCATCTGATACGCCTAGAGTGGCCAGTCCAAGCTCCTGGGCAAACTGGGCAAACTTTGGATCTGCTAACATGGGCACGTGACCCAAGAGCTCGTGTATACAGTCCCTGGGGCGTAAAAAATATTTAAATCAGAGAAATACAGAATAACTTAGAAAATAAAAGAAAAAACACAGATCTAGATTAGAGATGGGAAACAAACCGTACCCGAACCGAACGAACCGAACTCGAACCTCACTTATGACCGAACCGAACCGAACCCGAACTTTGAAACTGCTCGGTGCGAACCGAACCGAACGAACCCTCCTTATCTTAACCGAACTAATTTTGCAATTTGACATCCCTTTTTTTATATTTTTAGATTAATAACAATAAATAAATTACTTAAATATTTTATTTAAATTCTAATGATTCCATTATACTTTGAAAACTCAACTGAACTCAGCGGCGCGCTGGGATTCCCATGGGTTTTTCCGTTCGTGCCGACTCTACCCTGGCCTTGAATTTTCGCGGGCTGTTTGCAATATTGGTGTTGAGTCGAATAGGCGCCCTCTAATTAGATCTAGATCTAGTCTCTAGTTCCTAGTAAGTAGAAAGTCAACATTAAAATAATGTCACTTTTATTTGAAATGGCTGTTAGTTGAATGTTTTTTACAATAAATATTCAATATTACGAAAAATGCAGGGGCCCCCAAAGAGGTCAAGCCCCTCCCAAGCCCCCAAATGATGAAAAATTCCTAGCTACGCCCTTGAATATGTTTACCATTATTCTGTTTTGCATTATTGATCATCAGTATTTTTAATGCAGCGTTTCTCAAACTTTGGGTCCTCCCCCGTGGGTGGGGATGGCGAGTACCTTAAATTGGGGGATGGGTAGACGCAACTTCCTCACAAAAAGGGGTGTCATAGAGTGTGTGTGTTTCCTGGCGGCGGTAAGTAGAGGTTAAGCGATTGATTAGTGTTTATGCATTTAGGATGATGAAATTAGCGCAATGCAAATGTGAAACGGCAGACAATATTGAGACATGAAAGAGTAAAGACGTTGTTTTGTTGTGACCTAGATTTTGTTTAAATATCAGTTTATTTCATTAATATTACATCTCTATCTCAGGTTAAATAAGATAAGATAACTTTTATTGATCCAATCAAATGGAAATTCGGTTTGACTACAATTGACAACCTCAGCGTAACTACTGTACAATAACAATGTAGATGCACTATATAGATGCACATACGAACAACATTCACACACGACAAAATCACACACTCATAACCAGCGCTTTATAAATCGACTTCTATGTACTTGTCGATGACAGAATGTTAATTTTTAATGTTGGATATCAGGGTCTAGTATTACTGAATGTTTTCATTTTCTTTTTTGGTACAATCATGTTTTCACATACATGTAACTGGATGTACGAATTAACAGTTGTGGTGTGTGAATATTTTATAACAGTTAGGCTATATTGAGTTGTTATATGAAATTTATTTTAAAGTTTATTAAGAAAAATATAATAATAAGACTTGTCTTCGAGTCTGAAGATTAGTGAGGAATGCAATTTTTTTTCCATGGCTGCGCAGTCCCAGCTGTGACCTACATATTTTGCCACATCCAGGGCAAGCATAACCACTGTCCGCAGGTGTTCGATTTAGTTTTTCTTTTCGTGTCTGCGTTTGTTCTCGGCAGCGGATTTTCTTTTGGTCTCAAATGTGTATCCCGCGGCCTTCGGAGTGAACTCCAACTGACTCGTTCTGAGGCCGCATGCAACCAGGTGCTCTCTTCTATGTCAGCTACGCAAAGTTGACGCCCAAGCTGGTCTTTGAAGCGTTTCCGTGGGGCGCCTCTGTTACGTCGACCACCTTTTAGCTCACCAAAAAGACTGCCTTTGGCATACGTTCGTCTCCCATACGTAATACGTGCCCTGCCTAGCGTAACTGTCAGACCATAAGAAGTCCCTCTATACTCTATACTATCCTTACCGGTAAAAATATAAAACGCCCTTATTGGTTCAATTGTACTAGTTGTTTGTAAGCGACAAACCAACGACCAACTAACAAGGAGAGGGGGCGTCGAAAAAAAATGTTTTATTTTCAGCGTAACTTATCTGAATATTAGTATAATTACATGTTTAAAAATTAAAATATATTAAGTAGAAGATGTCATTTTATCTTCTAATAAGACCTTGTTAACTGAAGACTGCTTTTTGCGAGGCGCGTATGTACAATATGGGTCAAAACGTTTTGAAGAAAACATTTTAAAACGTCTCCGCTAGTGTGATTCTTCTGCATTTTTGTCTCAGAATAGTCGCATTTCTTCCGTATATTGCAATTTATTATAGTGACGACTTATGTGTAAAAAAAAAAAATCCTCGCTAGAGAAGTCTTTACACGAAGAATATTTGTTTAAAATGATAACGCCCATTATAGAAGTACGTGCGCAATATGTAGGCCTACCTAGAACGTCCCTTGCATAATTCTATTGGCCAGGTCTGCCTCTTTATTATTAGATTTAATAAGGCCCTTGCCCTTTTTTTTTTATTATGATGAATAGTGCGTTCTGAAAGAAAACACATCAATATCAGTCTGTGTTTAAAGTTCTCTCTTCTTACTAAGTGAAAAAGGTTAGAATACGCTTAGCGCCGAGTCAAGCCCAGAATTAAACCACTTGCCGACTTGAGCGAAAACCTGCCGCATCTTCAATTCTATCTCCATTTAGAAATTTTTACAACGCTTAAAATGTATGCAGGCAACATTATTTTGGAAAAAGTATTGCCCATAGACCTATTATATGTTGCAAAGTATTTGCTTTATGTAAAAATTCAAATAAAGGGGTATTAAATAGCAATAAACCTTTAAACTTAATTTTGCTATTACATAATTTCATAACATCGAACCAAGCTGAACCCGAACTTTAGACATGACCGAACCGAACCCGAACTATACTCGTCATCGAACCGAACCGAACTCGAACTTAAATCTAACCGAACCGAACCCGAACTTAAAAAAAATTGGGTTCGATTTCCATTTCTAATCTAGATCATAAAATATAGGTCATAAAAACCCTGACCAAATAAATCACAAAAAAAAGTCATAAAAGCATACGTTATAAAACATAAAGCCCATAAAGTTTTGATGGATTCCTTGTCGGTTTCTAATGTTGATTTATTGGATTAGAGGGAGGACGGAGTATTCTGCTGTTTTAAACAATTCTGACTGATGAATCCTACAAATATTGCTTGAATGCAACAAGATCTACTTTGAATGAATATTTGAACAGACTTACGGTTCAGGAGAGTGGTCAGGTTTAGCACCGTGTCGAACATACTGGGTACACTGGAACGTTCTAAAGGCCAGGGAGGCGAGAAAGTCACGTGCTGACAGAAGTCCAGCCACTGGTCTCAACTGGAAGCCAGTTTTACCTTCAGGAAATGTACAATTTTATACAGACTTCAAAGATCTAGATGTGAACTTGACATTACAATAGGAATAAGCGAAATCATTTAATGGGAATCCCGACCAATCATTGGGCGATTGTCAAGATATTAATCACAGTACATGTATCGATAATTTGAACATAAATAAGGTTGCTGACCAGTCGCTGTGCTAAGAACATCGATATTAAGTTGTCTAGTTCATCGATATAATTAAATAAATTCTAGTTGGTTCTTTTAAGTTATTCAATTGTCTCAAATTTAGACAAATAAGAAGTTTTGGCGTTTTCGTTTATAAACATAATGGATCTTCTGGAAGAACTTACCTTAATGTTTCATACCAAATAAATCAACATGATAGTATGGTGACACTCTAAGTTAGCTTTTGATGTCACAACAGTGTGTCCCATTCATACATTAAATCTATGATAAAAGTGTGATAGTGCTGTGTAATGTTCCTATGGCAGTGATTTAAATCTAGCAACATATACTGTGTAATCTATATAAAAGGGTAGATATACTTGTATTTATGCTTCAGATCTACGTTGTGAGTTTTCAAAAATGTCTAATTTGTCTAATTTTAATGTCACCGAGTGTGACAAGTCAAAAGCTTGCTGTCAGAGTCACTCAATTTTATCACAACATTAGTTATTATAATTGATTATTTATTTATTTTATTTTAATTATTTCCCCGTGTTATCCCCAATTTCTTCACCCGCCCCACCTTTTCCTCTTCAGGCTAGTCTTTGTCAACCACCTTGGAGATAGCTAGACCGCGTCCTTTCACTTATCTCCCCTTGATCGGGGAAAGATAAACACACAGTCTCTATGGTCTTACCCGCCGTATGTCTGGCGGTCGCCGTTAATACCACCTTGGGTGGAATGCAAGTCAATCCTTCTTCCCCCCCCCCCCCTTCTCCCATGTCTCTCTTTGATCAAAGAGATCACTCGGATCAACACGCCTCGTGACACTCCAAGGTGCGACTCCCATCTCGAGTCAAATTCACTCACGTGAGAGATAATCTTTAGCCTAGGACATTTCCTGTTTCCGCCCACTTTTAGAGGCCTATATAAGGTAGAATAAGGCGGAACACACACTCTCTCATTTCTCATTCTAGATGAGCAATCGAGTCTGGACTATTTCATTTATTCTTACTCTTTGAGGAGTACCTGGTGGTAAGCCGAACTTAATCACAGTTCCATCTTAATTACTTTGTGTATATTTCTCACTCGATATTATCATGTGTATTTTATTATTTCATTTATATTTAAGTAGTGCATTGTGTACTTCTCACTGTCGTAAGTAGAAAACATAAACATGTCCTATGTATGTATTTATTAATTGCATTAATCTATTAATGCTACGTTGCTCAATTGATCGTTGATGCATCCATGTATATATTTGTACATCTTATTTTATTCCCTTTTCTCGGCTGACCGCCTTGATAATTTTACTAGCGCACTAATACTGCGCTTAGAAAAGATATATGAATTATCTCCCCTTCAGTCATTCTACTTTGACGAGAGTTGCGCCCCTTGAACGGACGCACACCCCATTCAAGCTCGCTCCATTGTTTATGGCCGACGGCCATGTGCAAAAAATCCGTCATGGTTGCTGACCAGCGCCCATTCCCCCCCCCCCCTTTTTTTTTTCTCTTTCCACTTGTGTTGTTCATTTGAGATTATTATTTACCCTTTTATGTACATTTTATATTGCTACTATCTGCCATCTATTTTTCAAATCCCATTTGTCATCATCTCCCCATTGTGCTCAAAAGCAATTTTACCAATCTGACGAATGCACCTCAGTCGAGGGCATCGATAAGATGCATGAGAGACATGTCTTAACTTGTCTTTGTTTATCCGCAGCCTCCCTCGGGTGTCTGCCTATTGCCTATTTAACTGCACTCCAGCCTATTTATCGGATGAATCGCCTATTGCCTATTTACTTGGTGCCACTCAGCCCTGCACTATTGCCTTTGTACTTAGTGCTATTCAGCACTGCACTACTGCCTACTTGTCATTGAGTATCATCTACTGCCTACTTGGATTTACTTGTTGCTATCGGCTTTACTTGCCTGCCTATTTGACAGTCCACTTGTCAACTTATTAGGTACGACGTCCCTATAGACCCAGAGTCTGTGCGAGACGTCATAGCTCCGCCTGAACTTCGTAACTCACTGAACTTATCCTGTTAACTACGCTCCCAAGGCAGATCCGCTCTGCCCGCAGTATCCTTGTGCCCACGGTAGCCGGCCACCCGCCCTACTGTGCCACTACAGATATCAGAACTTTGGATTGCGACTCCACAAGAACTGAATCACCGGCGTCCCTCTTTCCGCTAGAACGCCACCTCCAGCTGCAGAACCTCAAGCTAGGACACAGCCAGCTGCGACCCAAGCAGGACAACCAGCTAATTTCAGAAGACAAAGTGACATACTCTCTTATTAAGTGCAAGAGTGATGATTAAATATAGTATTAATTAGAGATAGATGCAAACCCTCCCCCTTTTTATTCTTCTATGTAAATTTTTATGTAAATAAATATTCTTCAATTTTTAACTTTGTATCTCTCTTTCATTGCTTGTCTCGTTGCGTGCCTGCTCCCGATTTATATGCTGACGGGTTGGTGTGTGATAATTTCAAAAATAATCATCCCCTATACATTAAACACGCCAAACACACGCCACTTTCGCTAACCTGTCACACTGAGCTATTTTTAGATTTTAGACTACTGCATTTTCACGTTCAGACCACACAAAAAATTTCTGTTGTTATTAGCAACAAGAGACGCATTAGATCACGTGGCATTAAGCATAATTTTTTTTTTTTTTACCTATAATATTTCCTGACTTTTGCGAAAATTAATCTCATTTTTTGATAATCCTAGCATTAGAATCCACAAATGGTGGTCACACTTTGTCATCAGTGCATCTACAACAAAGAAATGTCCTTATACCTTAGTGAACCGATCATTCAATATGTCCCTCAGAGAGCTCGGCGCTCCACGGACCTCGGAACTCGTTGCCCTTTGATCTCAGACAACATGCTTCACTACACTCAAGAAGAACATTAAGACGTATATGTTCAAACTTGTTTAGATTTTAGCTGTTGTGTTTATGTCTGTTCTCACAGCGCCTTGACCCTGTATTGTTGTATGTATTATTGATTTTTAAATGAAATGTTTATTTGTATTACTAAGATGACCTTGAAACTATGCAGAAGTGAACTTACGTTTGATAAACTCGGAGACATCCTCCAACTGGGGTATCTTCTCCTCACAGAACCCGCCCTCTTTCTCCAATAAGTTGAAGACCTCAATGTGCTCTTGACAGGCGTGAGTTGGAAATAAGTTCTTCAAGTTTCTGTACACGTGCGCCCTGGTGTGAGTACAAGGGTGTTAGTGCAAGATGTTGAGTACAAGATGTGTAATTATAAGATGTGTGATTACAAGATGTGTGATTATAAGATGTGTGAGTACAAAATGTGTAATTACAAGATGTGTGAGTACAAGAGGTGTATACCAGAGTCAACCAAATGATACTTTATTTACCAGGTTTTGTTTTCTTCCTCTGAGTACTGTACTCTTGGGATACTCTGTCCACTGCAGATACAAAAATCTTCACTTAAATAATGTATTTACTTCAGAAGATTCTAAATGTTTATATTGATAAGATGACCTTTTGGAAACAGACATTTCATATTAGCCGATATTATAGTATCAGAGTAGTAGTTGAGTAATTTAACTATATTAATAACAATTAGATGAAAGAAGATCACATTCAAAAGTGGTCAGCCAGGAAGGAAGTAAATTACATTTGGAGAGGATTCTATTAAATATATTTGAAAAAAAACAACATTGCCGCTCATGTGTACTTCAATTCACATAATTCACGACAAAAGTCAAACTCATGAAAGGGAATGTCTCTTCCATTGAAGTCATCATTAAAACCAACCTGATGATCGCTCTTACTAAAAATGTTGGTGATAAATTATTGTTTTGTTTTTTTAAATATTTGTCATACATTGATGTACAGATAGAAACAGTCACAGTAGCCTTGGCATAATTACGTATTGTACAGCTAACAGCAACCACAATAGTCTTGTTCTAAACTTATCATAGATCTATCTATACCAGCCCGGATTTACGGTAGTGTTGACTTCTGGACGCTCAGGGTCTCATCAATAATATGTCTTTACACAAAATTAAATTACATCAAGAAAGAAAATGAGCATGTGGGTGTACCTTTTTTTTTGTTGTTTTTCACAGACATGCTTTCAAGTTTGTTCATATTAATACATGCATTTTTTATTTAAACTTTCGAAAGAGAGAACGGGCCTCCATAAAAGTCCAGCCTATGGCTTCCACTAGCTAAACTCCGGCACTAGATCTGACTAAATAGAGCTAGGAAAAGACTTAAATTGTCCAAACAAATCACCATACTAAAAGTCAATCACATGAATGTTGTATTGTATTTCCTTATTCAGTTTATTTTGAATAACATTGGTATAAAAAGAAGTCATAGTTTACAACTTTTATATTGAAAATAAATAATAAACAAGAGGCAATAACTCTTACGATATTAAATTTAGAACCTTGACTTACTATTTGTACCCAAAGGCAATGTCTGCTATTTCCTTTCTTCTCAGTCTGTAGTTTTTGTCTGCGAAACCCTAGGACAAAGTTGAATGACACTTGTCATAAAATATAAGAGTGAATATGAAACACAATGTTTCAAAAGTGCATCTCTGAGCCTACAATACAACTTTAAAACTTTTTTCACAATCCTATTTTGGTATTTATAATTTTACCATTCAGACTAATTTGTTAACCCCACAACTTTCGCTGACCTGCTGACCACGTATTACAATCGAAAACCGATAATCGTTAAGGCAGGGGGGCCGAGACGTCACAAGGGTCTGTTATACCCACCCTCCTCAATCACTAGGGAATCAGAAAAAAAACAAAGATTTACACGGATACATTCAGACTAAAGATTTAACAATGGACAACATGTTGTCACTCAAAAGTAAGAACAGCATAAAATTACAATAGAAACAAACATTGGAACAAAAAGTGTATATCCTAAAAACAATTGTAACTTTCTTTGGAGATTCCTGTTCAGGTAACTGGCGTCTTTTGGTTTCAATATCCCAAGTGTCTGCTTTTGCAAAAGTATTTTTTCCCACTTTATTGTCAACCCTGATGGGTGTCACCCGTTGCACGCCGCACCACTCGCACCCAACTAACGACGCCATTGAATGGCTGAATGACCTTTGCATTATCTGCCTGCAATTTGTTTTTTCTAAGACGAAGATCGGTTTGATTCTGAGCACTTAACAGAACGAAAACTGCCCTCTTGGAAGAATTCAAACATTATGTAATAGGTTAAGGGTTAATTAGCTCTCACCGGGTGCGTGTAATCCAGATCGGGTTCAAATCTTGTTATAAGGTGAGTACATCGGTCAAGGTCAGAGATGTGCTTCGGAAACCAAACATCTGACAGAAATTGTAGGATTTCAATAATAAAATTGTTTTCAACCAAATTTGTAGATAGATGTTAAAAATTAAAACTGATGTATGTAACACTACTATCTATGTAAATTTTATATAAACATAAACATACATAATTATTTTTGTATAAGGTATTTACGACAATTAATAATTAAGAATGTATTTCCACAATTACTTTCAGCGAAACAGCACAATAATTAATATTTTTTCTTAGCGATTTAACAATTTAAGAACTATGATTGTTAGTTGTTGTTTTTTTTTATATCGAAAGTAATCAAAGAGTTTTATCAACACCTCAAGGGTTAAATTTAAGCTAGTGCTAGGGGCTCAAGTTACACTAAGCTCAAGGGTTAGAGTAAAGCTTATGTCAAGAATAAGATTTCAGCTGGGGTCAAAATTAAAAGTTAAACTTTGGTTAATGTTTAGGGTTTGCGTATCAAACTAATCTCCTTGCAACTCTAGCACTCTCTTGTGCTTTCATTAAAAACGTTTTGAAACTTCAAAGAGAGTTTAGATAGATAGATAGATAGATAGATAGATAGATAGATAGATAGATAGATAGATAGATAGATAGATAGATAGATAGATAGAAGATGGATGGATGGATGGATGGATGGATGGATGGATGGATGGATAGATAGATAGATAGATAGATAGATAGATAGATAGATAGATAGATAGATAGATAGACAGGCTACCTTTCTTCTCCGGTTCCTTCTCCTCCAGAAGTTTCAGCTCTGTGATGAGCGGGCTCTGTTTGGCCTCAGCGCAGACGTTCAGGAACACATCGTGGGAGCAGACAACCTGTAAGAACAGCTGGTACTGTTGTACACTGGCCAGGGACTTGCGGGACTCCACATGGGTTATGAACACTTTGCCGTTCTGTTGGAGAGGGCGGGGGATGAAAGAATGAAACAAAACGAGTAAGCACTCTTCATTTTGAAAGTTTGTTTTATTTGTATTATAACAATCATAAAAGGTGTTTCGATATCTCTGGTGATGCCAGGATTTAGATTCATTAAAGGGAGACAAAATTCATTGTAGTCTTCCCTTAGGAGTGTCCACTGAAAAATGTTCTTATCTTATATAATACAGACGTTACTTTAAAAAAAGATGATTACGTCATACGCGTCTTGCATTTAGTCATGCATATTAGACAATGTCCTAAATTCTGCAAAGTCACTGGTTTTCCTGGCTAGCTCAGGCAACCCATTCCATGCTCTAATATCACTAGGGAAAAAGGAGCACTTGTATAACTTTGTCCTAGCGTATGGGTTGAGGAATGTGCCTTTATGTTTTTGTCTTTATGAGTACTTTATTAAATTTTGTTTTTGTATTTGAAGATTATGGTTCAGTGTTTTATGTATAATTGCTACTTTACTTTTGGGTCTTCTGTCCTGAAGGCTTTCTAAATTTAGTGATTTAACTAAAG